>CM065591.1:115584805-116186879 GCA_033119425.1 Bufotes viridis | reverse complement strand
TTCCTTCTGGTCCTCTAGGGGAGTGTCCACCAGGTGGGAGCTCTGGATAAATACCGGGCAGGTAGCCCTTAATAAAATAGAGAATTCCTGTTTACCATCAATACGGAGCTTCGTCTCGTTCTTGGGGGGGATTCACTGTATGCTGTTAGAGACTGATTGCCAGGAGTGTAAGCTGATTGTCTGCTTTTCCTGTTCGTCTGCTAGCAGCTATTTGGGAGGTTCCAGTACGGGAGTTGGAGTGCTATTTTGGATCCAGTTCGGGAGTTTGGTGTTCTGCAGTAGCTGTGCCTATATCTCTGTAAAGGGGGCCGATCGCCTAAACGGTCTTTACCCCTTGTCTGCAGAAACGGTCCGTTACACCACCTAACTAACAAATGGATTAAATGTTTTTTTGGAGTGTCAATGGGCTCAGTGCTGGGTACAAAAATGTAGCATAACACCCTCTATAATCGCTGTAGTTTGAAGATTGCAGTACACCAAGAACACCTGAATTCTTGCCTAATCTATCCCTCACAGCAGCAGCCTTTCCCTACACTAGCTAGAGCCGAGTGACGCGTGGCGCTACGTGACTCCAGCTGATATAGAGGCTGGGTCACATGCTACACTTGGCCAATCACAGCCATGCGATTAATAGGCATAGCTGTGATGGCTTCTAAGGCCAGACTAGTTAAACGCTTGTCGATCGGCTGCCCTGCCGAGGCAAGCTTTTCAACAAGCGCCATAAAACGGCCGAACACCGAACTCAAACATCTGGTTTATTTAACTCACCTCAGTTTGTATGATATGTTCTTTGCAGATCTGTCTGTATGAAAAGCAGGAAGCTAGTTGACTTCTAGTGAACAGTCTATTATTCAAGTCTCAGAGATAAATATCTCCAGAAAAGGAGGAGACAAGCTTGCAGGCTGAGACGAGCTGTCACAAACAAGGATGTATTTTTTATTTTTTACAAAAGTTTTATTGTGATTTTATAGCTTGCTTTTTTATGCACTCCATCACTTTACATTGAAGTACTGTGGGGTACTAGCTCTAAAGTATGCAACCTACATAAACCCCTAAATATTTTATTGTGGTCCTTTGAAGTTGTACATGTTAGGCTTCTTTCACATCAATGTCAATAGCTCTGGCAGGCTGTTAACTATAATGGGCCGATTGACTATAATGGGTTCTGGCGGAGATCTGGCCGCCATCCTGCAAAAATGCTGGTTAGCGGCTGGATCTCCACCGGATCCCATTATAGTAAGTGGGGCTGGCAGGCGTTGCAGTATCATCGGGCAATGCGGGATCACCAGAGGTTCGTCGGGCTGTTCTCAACCGAAACAGCCTGCCGGAGCTAAAAACTCTGGTGTAAAACTAGCCATATGCTATTTATAGTAGTCAATGGTAAATTACCTAGTCTGATTATTGCAGGTTTAAAAAGATGTACGTCAAGTTCATCCTTTTTAGACAAACCTCAGTTAATCCAGAGGCCAAAACCCGACTTTGATTTGCTATAAAATGAAAATTATTATTATTGATTATGTTTTATAGACAACTTTATTTTACTGTGGTGGGAATAGCTTATGTTGTTTTAGGATGCTGTTTCAGTACTCCAGTGGGGAACTGCAAAGGGTTAAAGGAGTTTTCCAAGACTTAATTATTGATGACCCATCCTGTGCATAGGTCATTATGTAGTGCCCTGGAGCAGGGTTACTTTAAAGTCTAGACATTTGTGAACAATTGGCTATTTCCCCTATGCAAAGTTATAAATTTCTTACTCTGCCAGACTACCTGAATGACCATGAAGATCTCTATTAGGGTGAATAGGAGAGGGGATCAAAATATCCCATGTACTAGGCCACTAAGGAGGATATTAGTTAAAAAGTTTTAAAAGTTTTAAAAAAAACAAACACCAATATCTAAGGGTACTTTCACACTAGCGTTTTTCTTTTCTGACATTGAGTTCCGTCATCGGGGCTCAATACCAGAAAAAAACTGCTTCACTTTTATCTAATGCATTTTGAATGGCTAGAAATCTATTCAGAATGCATCAGGATGTCTTCAGTTCAGACTCACCCTGTTGACTACGACGGTACCTCTGATACCTTGCTTTGGAGGTTGGTCACGTGGCACAGTGGGTTCACACCCGCTGGTTTGTGACAGATCTCAGAGCTATGTTTTTTTTTTTTTTTATTATGTTTAGTATCTGTTCATGAGTTATTGACTTGTCTACCAGTTATATTAAAGAACATGTCCACTTTTAATTAATTTAAATTTTGCACACACAGGACACAAGATTGTATGTCCTGCTGTAAGATACACATGGGTTAAAACATCCAGAATAAGGATGAGTAAGCCAGCTCAGTTTGGTCTAAACTTTGCTATTTTTCAGACAGCAGATGAACCTGAATCATTTCTGACAAATCCACTAAAACTGCACGTACAGCCATTTTAGAGCACATATCAAAGAACTAGGGAGGAAGAAGAAGGTGTCTCACATGACCCTGACAGGAGAGGGTTGCTCTGATTGGCTCCCAGGCTGACAAACATCCTGGATAAGCCAATCAATGCTGCAGCAGGCAGGGAGGTGCCCTAGCAAAATGAGCAGAATACCATTTTGTTTCGGGCTGTGAATGGGAGTGGTTGGATCTTAAGGTGTCTGCAAGAAAAATGATCTTAGGGAGTCAGGGAGAGTCAGAAATCAATCAGGGACAGAAAAGGGAAAGGCTGGGATTCCAAAGAAGAATTGTGTGGGTTGTGTAGAATAGGGACAAGCAGGGCAGCTGACAGACAGGAGAGAGAAGACAAGAGCTGTGGCTGGCTGTGCCTGCTATCAGGAATGTAGGTGCTAATGTGTAGACCTCAAAAGCAGCTACCTGCAAGCAAATATTTCATGTAAACCCTCTTTTATGCGTTTAAATTTAATTAAGCATATATATGTGATTATTGCATCAATACCTAAGGTGTAGCACCAAACTACCTGTGTGTTTATGAGAAATTTAGCATCAAGCCTCAATCATCTGTTTACGTATATATTCAGTGTCCACAGGGTAGCAATTTGCATTTTTTACTGGGGAGGGGGGGGGGGTCAATTTATTAAGCTGAAGTGAGAAATTGAGCGTCAAGCCTCAGTCGTCCGTTTCCATTTGTTTAGTTTCCACATGGTTGCAATTTACATTTTATTTTGGAAGGGGGTTAATTTAATTAAGCTACATATATATGCGATTATTGCAGAAATACCCAAGGAGTAGCAGCAATCTACCTGGGCGTATTAACAAGAAATTAAGTGTCAGGCCTCAATTGTCCTTTTCCATTCAGTTTCCACAAGGTTGCAATTAAAAAACTTTTTTCGGGGGTTCAGTTTAATTAAGCTGCATATATATGTGATTATTGTATCAATACCAACATTTTCACACTCCTCTGGCTGATTCCAATGGATAGATCATGTCTTGCTGGCAGTGACCCATCTTGTTGTTGTCTGTCTGCATGTGTGTACACGTATTTATTACACCAATACACAGGGTAGTGCACAACATTATCTAAGAGGCATGAAAATATCCGGGCTATAGAAGGGTTCCAAATGAAAGACCCAGAGCCAGAATGTGGGAAGTAGCCAGCTCCAACTATTCGGCAAAAAGTAGTAGTAGTAGGCTGCAGTTGTCCCTGCTGGCTTCGGAAAGGTGCAACAATATAGTTGAGGAGAAAGAGGATGAGATTGTGGATTGGATGACCCACTCCTCCTCTCAGTCACAGCCGGATGACGTGAAGGTGACTTTAGAGTCCTACACCATGCTTTGGAGCCAGGGGTCGCAGTGTTCCTCCTGCTCCTCCTCCTCCTAAGAAGTGGCAAGAAAACCCCACCATGTCCTATGGCAGATAGTCTAGAGAGTCTCCCCGTGGATGACTTGCGTGAGAGCTCTCACTGTTTGTGCTGTCTTAAGGAGATGGTTGGGGAGGAGGCTGGTGACCTCATGCATACCTGTGTTGATGGTGGTGGTAATAGTGGCACCTGATCAGGATCTGCAGGATTAAAATAAGCCGTGGCCACTCAAACACAATTATAGGTAGCAGAGGTCTATTGCAGCACATGAGGTGCATCACCGATCCTTTAGGAAAATACAACTGGCCAGCATTCCCAATCAGAACAAGTCTGTCCTTCTTCTCCTGGTCCTCTTTGTGGCAGCCAACCTGCATCCCCAAGCAATACAGAATCTTTGTCATCATCATCTCCTTCTTCTTCTCCTGCTAAGACTCTGCCTTGTCCTCATCTGCATTGTGAGACATCTATAACGGAATGTTTGCCCATGAAAAAAATTTCTCCACCAGCAATTAGCTGGTCTACAAGCCACCTGGCCATGTTGCTGGAGGTGCAGTCACTGTAGTGCCATTGTATTAGTGCCTTGTACTCTCAGGTAGCAGAGAATGCGGGCCACACCTTGTAATTCTCACTGTGAAGAAAGCTGCACTCCACAGTGGACATTAAGAGCAGATGTTATAAGCAGGGACAGTACATGTTTTTATGGCCCACTGGGTCACTGTTTCTTACGGCAGTGGAGAGGCAGCATCGCAGCAACATGGCCATGTCCTTTTAACCGCCTCCCACCATATCATGAGGCTAGCTCCCACAACCAGTACTTATCTGCTTCATCCACCTCCTCCTCCATGTACACGGTCCCATCCCCAACAGCACAAGTACATCAAGCAGCAAACATCCCGCTGGTTGTCACCTCACTGACCGAAAGCTGTGAATGATTTTGTCATACACCAGACCGCCTCAGCAGGGAGCATGTGTTCATGCCGTTAATGCTGCAATTGTCCCTCATGTGCATTTTTGAAGACACACTGATGCTCATGCAACAGATGGCCCTATAGATGATGGTGACACCGGCCACTACACCCAATCGTCTTAGTGGGGGCGAGGTCGAAAGAACTGGGTTCTGGAGTATGCTGGCCAGAATGGCGACCTGTGACATGTGTATCGTTGACATCAAGCAGCTGGTGATTACTGGAGAGCCATGCTTTTAGACCCTCACTACCAGGGCAAATTGAGGGAATGTTGTCCTCTCGCAGACAGGGAGGGCAACTTACATTATTACCAGGAAGCACTGTGTACGCAGCTTGTCCGTGTCTCGCAGCTTATGATGAGCAGACACGTGCCACCAGCGTGTCTGAAAGGGAGCCCTCTCTCCCGCCTTGCTGGCGGTGCCCCATTCTGCCACTGTTGCTATTACTGTTTACTTGCGCGTTCAGTATGGCTGAGGCTGCATCATGCCACTTATGCCACTTTCCAACAATCACATTCTGTACAGCTGCTGCTGCAGCCTGCATCGTGCCACTAATGCCACTTGCCAACCATCACATTCTGAATGGCTGCTGCTGCCACCTCCATTGTGCCACCATCATGGTGTCACTGCCGCGACCGGCCAGCCATCATCTTCCGTAAGGTTGCAGCTGCCCTCCATCATGCTGCTGCCTTTTTACCAAAATGTACCATATGGTTGCTGCTGCAGCCACCACTGCCTCAGCGGCTGCTGCTCCTCGCTGTTAATTCCCTACTGCCACCACCATTAATGCAAAGCATTTGCTGCCACTATTATTACTACTACTACTATTGTTACTACTACCCATAGACAGCCTTACATGTTCCATGCTATATTGCTCCTGCTGCTACATCTATATATATTATTGCGGCTGCATGACAATATATTCCTGCACATTTATAAGTGGCTCAGCCCCCTTCGCAGATGCCGCAGTGTCAAGGTCCTTGTGTCCTACTAAGGTTCCTGTTTTCCGCTAGTGTTTCTGTGTTTCTGACTCGTATCTGTATTCCTGGACTCTGCTACCTGTTCGATCCCTATCTGCTTGCCTTGACTCTCCTGTTGCCGACTCGCATTGCCTGACCTGTACCTGTGCTGCCTGTCCTGACCTTTGCCTGTCTGACAATGCTTCAGCCTCATCCTTCGGTCCTGCAACTCTGGTACCTTTCTCAAATACCTCCTGGTCCGCCTGGACCAGCTGGCTCATGTGCCTATCCTCGTCAAGAGGAAGCGACCTGATGTTCCCCTTGGGAATGTCTATCCCCATCATCAAGGGTACTGTGAAGATCCAGGGGTTCACTTAGACAGCACCCTTAGAGGAGGTAGGACACGTGGCACAGTGGGTTCACGCCAGCTGGTTCATGAGTGCAAATTTTTGGGCTCATTCACAACAAGCCGTTTCTGTGCGTGTCATACGGGCAGGCATTCCGACCCTGTCAAGCCATAATTTTTGGATGCTTGGTCCCTCCCAGCCATAACACCATGTGTGTTTGAACATCACCTACCCCTGCATAAGGACCAATTTTTTGGAAGCTCAGACATCATTTACTATTGCTGTCATTGCATGCCAAAGCTTGGGAGAGGAAAATAATTCTTAAAAATAAATGAAAAGAGATAACAAATTTTCCTAACAATTTTCTTAGGAAGCTAGGGAGGTTTTATGACAATTTTCAGTGCAATTGGAGAAACTTCGGTTCGGCTCGAATCGATTTGGGTCCAAACCGAACTTTTTCAAAAATTTGCCAAAGTGGATCTGAAATGAATCTCAAGTGGTTAACTTGTCTCTAACCAAGAATAATATAGTCGTCAGGACTATTTTTCTGCCACAATTCGAATAACAGAACCAATGGAACTGTTATGTGTCCCAAAAGACATGTATTAGGACAGAGCAAAACTTTGTTATAACGGAACCTACAATGAAATTCCGTAAAACAATGCAAACCCGTCTTTACTTTTATCTGCTTATCAGTATACAGTCGAAAAGCCATACACAGCAGCCATAACATAGACTACAAAATAATTGTCTACATATTAAAGTGATGAATTAAACTGAGCAAACGGTTAATATAATATCAAGTAATTAACTATCTTTACAATCTCAAAAACAACCATGGGTCTTTCTAGTGGTCCACAGTACCTGAAAATTACATATATTACCTCAATTAATCACATATGATCTAATAGGCAGCAGAAAGAATCGTTTAAGGTGACAGGAATACATATATTATCTGCACTGCAATACACTCTTATATTGTCACTACATCGACGTGTACCTTGGCTTTTACACAAGCAAATCTAAATCTGAAAATCTGCTTACCTTCAGTAGTCTTATCTTTGTTACATGCTATTTTAAGAGGAAACCAGAAGCAGATAAAAATACGAGACACAATGAATGCACCATTTTCTGGTAATTTAAACTTTCAGACCTAAAAAAACAAAATGTGATAAAAAATTTAGAGGTATGCAAATTATTCAGTGATGTTGTCCAGTTTAGAAAACCTATTATCAAATACCCTGTTAGGAAATTTTGAGTTAGGGGATTATCAGGAAATTCAATATTGATGACCTATTCCTAGGCCAATGATGTCACCATACATCAGGCCTAGGAGCAGCTTAGAGCATTTATGGCATTGTGCTTGGTAACATGTGAAGAGACTATAGCTCACTGGTGCTCCTGTCCTCTTCAAACATGCTAATCAGTAGGGGGCTGGGAGTTAGACCCACGCTGATTTTATATGAATGATCTATCCTGATGATAGGCCATGAACATCAAATTCTGGATAACCCCTTTAACAGAGAGGGATCCGCTATTCAGGAATCTCATCACTCGCCTGATTGGAGAGTGGCTACAAAGTGCACTTCTCCTTCTGGAAGACCTGTCTGATCCTGTAGTACATGGACAACCTATTGATTTAAAAGAGCACTGGGTAATGCTTGGTCTCCCATGTGGTTGTGCTGCCAGGAACTTGAACACCTACTGTCAGGTTTCCCCACAGGTTCACAGATTGTAGCAACTTGATAGGAGTTCTAATAGGGGCACACTTTACAGTTTTGCTACTGTTAATGGACCTTTCTAACTATTGTGGATTGTTTAGAAAGGAGAATGCACTTCGCTCCTTTCTGCCACATGACATAGCAGGCTGTAGAGCAGGCTGTAGCTTTACCTTTATGGCATGCTATTGAGCAAACATCCGTATGAACATTTGATGTGCCAACAAGCATTTGTGGTTCAACAAATGTTTGTTTAATATATATGTGCTTCCCGACTGTATGTTACTGTAGGTAGACATACAATAACATCATGTGGATGGTCTGGCATCAGGAGCTGAGCCTGTGCCACCTAAATCGAAGTGTCAGCTGTTATGTTATAACATGTTGCTGCAAATGTTTAACTCTGATCCCAGTAGTTTAATCCTTTAGATGCTACAGTCAATAGATGATTGACAGAGAATGCGGGTATCCCATCTGGCCCTCTGTATTATGATCATGGGGTGCCTATGTCAACTGGAGGCCAATTATGACCTCTGTACAGTATCTGCCAGCTACAGAAGTTTATCAGGCTTTGCCTAAGGAAGGTCAAGTTCTCTAGTGGGACTACTTTTAAAAGTTAAAATAGTAAAATGTTTTTTTAAAAATCAAATAAAAATAGAAAATCATATTAGAAAAAAAAATTGGCATCACGTTTTCTGTAATGACCAAAACAATATCATTATCATATTACCTAACCTACAAAGTGAAGGACATAAAGAAAATTCGAATGAATTTTTAAAAGATTCTATAAAACATCTGTTGTGTGGGTTTAAAATGTTTACAACACAACAGATGAATTTCTTAAGGGGTATAGTTTAAAAATTGGATGTGGGGGTGATGGGTTCTTTTTGGTACCTACAAGCCTCTGCAAAATTTTAGTTTTGCTTGGAAAACATCCTAATAAAGTTACTTCAGAACTGAATTGGTCCCTTAAAAATAGCTTTTGAGATCTCTTTGAAAATATGAAATCTTCTAGTTAAATATAGCCTACTCCCATCCTAAAAAATAAAATAAAATAAAAGAACATTTAATAAATGATGCCAAGAAAAGTCATTTCTACTATTTATGTGGTACAAATAATACAAAAATAGAAATTAAATTCTTAAAAATGGACAATTTTTCAACAATATATATGGGTGTTTTAAAGAATACTTAGAACTTTTTTTTGCTGCTGATTTCTCCTGTCACATAGAAGCCATGGTTACAGAGAGAATACAGACCCCAGAGAGGCTGTACAGCAATATACTATGCTGTACAGCCTCCTGAATAGCTGATTGAGGTCTAAAGAAGACCCAGCAGCTCTTGCAGTCTCCTGGCACTGGCGGTCACATGACTGCCGAAGCCGGAACAGGAAGCAGCATATCACTTCCTTAGCTGAATACACAGCGCTCGTTCAGCACAGCACTTCTGGTCCGCAGCTCCGAAAAAAATAGAGCATGTCCTATTCTTGTCCGCAGCTGCAAAAATGTATGGTTACCCACTAGGAATGAGCGATAAAATAATCAATAAAAATCAATTTGTTCAGTAAATAGAGTTCTTCACCTGTGAGTGGCTGTCCCTCTGCTGCAGAAGATCCCACCACCTCATGATTGACAGGACCCACCAGATATCTCATCTGGCCCTGACAATCTTGTGCCTATGCTGCTGCTCCAAGTACAGAGGCTCTGCTTCTCATTCCAGAGCGGTGACTGTGCATGTGACCCTACACCTATAAACAGGGCCGGCCCCAGGGTCTTGTGGGCCCTTGGGCGATAAAGTCTCAGTGGGCCCACTTGTGGCATTTTTCACGATGCATGTAGCAATAAAACTGCATGTATTATAGATGTTACCAAATACAAAGACATAAATCACAGAAAAAAAAAAATGCACCAAACGGATATGCCACTGACTATACTAGCTAGTCATACAAGCAGATATTAAAGCTGAGACTTTTGCCAATATATCAGTGGCATATCTGTTTGGTGCATTTTTTTCCTGTGATTTATATATTTATATATTTTCATCCGCACAATGCTCCGTTTTGTGTAGGATGCCTTTGTGGTGCATGTGGTCCACGCGGCATCCTCCATTGTACGCATTTTTGCTGGGGATGGTCATTTGCTGCGGTCCACATGTGGCTCCCTAATGAGAAACACGCTACAGTGTTTGGGGTCTGAGCAGTTCCCTCATATTGGCCATGATATTTCTGTGATCAAATACAAAAGACAGAGTGTGCTGGAGTGGATATATGTGAATCAGTCCTTATGTGCTTACCTTTTGAACTAACTAGTATTTCAGTCCCTCAGGTCTACTCACAGTTTTTACCATTTTTGCAAACATACACCTTTTCAATCACTTTTTATTCAATTTTTTTGTGGGGTATGTGGCCAAAAACATGAAATTGGGCATTGCACACTTTTTGCCCATATGGCTTTCACTTGTGACACCATATGATACTATGATACCAAAATGACCCCAAATTGGACACCAAATTTCAGTTAATGGGTCCCATCTGGCACTGTCCTGGTTCTTCGGGCAATGGTTTCAGTGAATCCGGTATTTTCGGTGTTAAGCTACAATGTTAGAGCAGAACAACGAAAAGCAAAAAAGCAGATGTAAACCTTAGACTTAAATCTCTGGGTGACTGTAACAACATATGGGGGACCCCCTCCTTCCCCACCCTTTCCTAAAATTAAAATATCTTACTTGTTATATAGTGCAGACTGGGAGAGGGTTGCTGAGCTGGAGGTACTTTGCCCCACTTTATGCTTATGATGCTGATGTGCAGCCTCCTCTGACTCTGTAAAATCACGGCACTCTAAAGAAGATTTTTTTTTTAAAATAAAGAGATGATTTATTCCATCCTTAGGGTGCACATATATCAATTGCGGCCAACGATTAGGTCCATCCTGGACCATGTTCAAGGCCAGTGCCATTAGGAGAGACCTGGAGTGTAGGATGGCGTTCTACTTTGGTCTCTCCTAACTACACTGGCCATGAACAAGGTCCAGGAGGGACCGAAACGTTGGCCGCAATTGATATATGTGCACCCTAAGAATGGAATAAATCATCTCTATTTTTTTTTTGAAATCTTCTTTTGAGTGCTGTGATTTTACAGAATCTGATTAAAAGTGGGTTTCACCCCATCACTGAGCACCACAATACAAATGTGGAGTGCCAACCATTTTCTTATTTCCACAGCCTCCTCTGACTGGCTGCTCACACTCCACGCTGGCACCTAGCCTGATGGGCTTGTCTATGGCTTCATTACTTATCACAGATCCGCCAGCTACTGTTGGAGGAGAGATGAGGTCTGACGTGTTATGAAGCCACAACAGGTGTCAGCATCCTGATCGCTGCACTGTGCGCAGACAGTACAGTCTGTACCATACATACTGTATGTGCTGCTCTTTGCGCAGACTGCACTTATAGTTTGAAGTGCCCTGGGCTGCCAATACTTTGCCTAGGCGGCTGCCAAACAGATTCTGCTGCATGGGGGACGAGGTGAGCAGCTGCCCCCTCACACACACACACCAATAAAAAAAAAAAGCATATCTTTACATTTACATGTCCAGCTGTGGCTCCCACACAATATAATGATCCCCAATGCCTCACCATACAGTATAATGATCCCCAGTGCCTCACCATACAGTATAATTATCCCTAGTGCCCCCCCCCCACAAGGTATAGTGACCCCCAATGCCTCTCATACAGTATAATGACCCCCCAGTGCCCCCATACATTATAATGACCTCCAGTGTTCCTCATATAGTATAATTCCATCAGTGCCCTCATACACTATAAAGACCCCGCAATGCCCCTATGCAGTATAACCAGTGTCCCCATACAGTATAATATCCAGTGGATCCCCACAGTGTATAATGATCCCCAGTGGCTCTCCAGTGCACTCCAGCAATAAAGCAATAAGCACTTTCATCTACGGTATATTGATAGAAGTGCTCATAGCAGCCAGCCTGCCCCAACCTGTCTTTGCGCATAGAGCAGTGTGTCTCTCCATATAGTGCTCTTTCCTTGAAGCTGTGGTAGCATACACCTGTACTTTCATACTGTTGGGAGGTGCGGGTCAAACTTTGGTTTTTGCATTGTACATTTGGGGGAGTGACTGCCTCCATTTGCACTCAAGCCCATCTGCTGAGCGCTTTTAATCAGAGAGGTATACAGATGGATTCTGCATTGTCCTGAATTTTGTAGGCTTAGTTAGGCCCAAGAAAGACAAGTCTGATGGTGTAGGTCCCATCAGTTTGAAGCAACTTTGTCGCTGGTAGATAATTTTCATATAGTAAGTATAGCAGTAATGCAATTCAGATTTATCTATGTCTTTGCACATGGAGCAGTGTGCTGCTACATTTGCTTTTGCACTGCAGTTGTGGTAGCATGTGCCTGGACTTTACTTCATACTGTTTGGATGGATGGTCTAACTTTTTTACACTTATGAATGAGCGCTGAACGCATAGGCTGGAGGAAAGAGTTGTGTTTTTATTTCAACTGTGTTCTAGTAAAAGTTATGTCTTATTGTCAGGCACCGGATCAATTACTGTTTTTCAAGAAGTCGCTTTCCTAATCTCAGTCAGTCGGGCTGCTCACATGTAACTTCCTCTCCCTATGTCAGTGGCTGCTCATGAGGGAGTTACTTACCATGGAAAGGGTGGGATAGTCAACTAAGAGCTGAGCCATGGATGCAATATATTCATGTGGATATGGAGAACAAAATTGGGAGCACCTATTAAATAAAAGGAGCTAACATTACAAAGTGGTTATTTTTTTATTACAAGGGTACTTATGACCAACACCAAATAAAATCAATATAAAAAGCTAGAATAAAGGTACAAATATATGTTATTAGAGTTGCTACTGTTTCACCGTTCAGATAATGTTTACATCTGAGGAGGACTATTATACTTTTTTGTTTGCCTGTAGTTTGCTGATGGGTTCACAGCGACCTAATGTTATTACTGCAGTGCTGTTTAGGGGATTACTTTTTATGCTATTTAAAGTTACCTACAGTAAGATTTTCTAGAAAATGAATGTGCAAGATTAACCCACACTATAATATAATGTTTGCATACTTTTATTACTGAGCGGCACTCCAGCTGTTGTGAAACTACAATTCCCAGCATGTTCCATTCACTTCTACAGGAGTGCTGAGAAGAACAGAGCAAGTATGCATGCTGGGAGTTGTAGTTTCAAAACAGCTGGAGTACCAGAGGTTGCCCATAGAGATGAGCGAACTTCAAAAATTAGTTCGGCGTTTGGGTTGGGGTAATCGCCGCATCCCGTTATGGATTCCACTGCCGCGGAATATCCTGGCATATGGAATCCATAAGGGGCGGCTTCCACGAACCCGAACTTTGGAAAAGCCGAAGGACCTGGGGTGACGTCACCATCATGTGATCAGTGCAGGGGGCGTGGCTCAGCACTGGATTTGGTAACATGTCACCCAACAATTGAAAAGAAGAATTTAAGAAATGTAGGTCCCTGTCACCTATGCAGTGCACGGTTACTTGACAGCAAAAAATTGGAATATGTCAACTCCCTACCAAATAACACTGAAGGTTCTGTCGCCTACTCGCACCTGAGGAAGGTGTTTCACTTGGCGGGTAGCTGGCACAGAATGACCACATCCTTTCCCTGCAACAGGAGCTCCACCAACACCAGCAGCACCAACACCAGGGCCACGTCCCTTATTTGACGTTCTTCTCATTATTTGCATTCACCCACAAAATTAACAGATGGTTTATCTCAGGTGACAATTTAACTGACAATAGTTAACAATTATTTTCACTAACAGTAAGGCAGTGCCGGTGTCAAAAATAGACAAAATTTCTTTAGGTCACACAACAGTGCAACTTAGCAAGCAATTCAATACAATTACTTCACTATCACAAAAATTAGATTTTTCCAACCAACAATGTAACAACAGAAGTTAACGGTTTATTGGACTGTCAGAAACGCAGCGTAGGCCGCAAATGTGCAACTATCACAAAAACTGTGCTTTTTACAACCAGCTATGTAAATGCAGTAGTTTACGGTTTTATTGGAATATCAGAAATGCAGACTAGGCTGCAAATGTGCAATCTAGCACAAAACCAGGTTTTTTTGCAACCAACTACAAAAATGCAGTATTTCACTGGTTAATTGGAATATCAGAAATGCAGACTAGGCTGCAAATGTGCGATGTGTCACAAAACCAGTGTTTTTTGCAACCAACTATAAAAATGCAGTATTTCACTGGTTAATTGGAATATCTGAAATGCAGCGTAGAACACTAACGTGCTATGTGGCAGTATAACAGTGTTTTTGCAGCCAGCTATAAAAATGCAGTGTTTTACTGGTTAATTGGAATATCTGAAATGCAGCGTAGAACGCAAATATGCTATCTAGCACAAAAAGCTTTTTACAGCAGCAAGGTAACTGCAGTATTTAGCGGTTTTATTGGACTGTCAGATATGCACTGCCTGTGGCACACACATAAAAAAATTGTTTTAGGTCACAAAAATATGTGACAGACTAATGTAATAGAATAATATTCACGGCCAGGTATGCACTGCAGGATGCAGGGGTAACTGACCGGCAAAAAAGGGAATTTGTCCTCCACTGAGCTACCAAAACAGAATTAAAGTAAAGTTCCTGGCACACATGCAGCTCACATGCAGTTGCAAGGGCACTGCACTTGCAAAAATGACTGCCGACGCCCACCTAACTAACAAATGGATTAAATGTTTTTTGGAGTGTCAATGGGCTCAGTGCTGGGTACAAAAATGTAGCATAACACCCTCTATAATTGCTGTAGTTTGAAGATTGCAGTACACCAAGAACACCTGAATTCTTGCCTAATCTATCCCTCACAGCAGCAGCCTTTCCCTACACTAGCTAGAGCCGAGTGACGCGTGGCGCCACGTGACTCCAGCTTATATAGAGGCTGGGTCACATGCTTCACTTAGCCAATCACAGCCATGCGATTAATAGGCATAGCTGTGATGGCTTCTAAGGCCAGACTAGTTAAACGCTTGTCGATCGGCTGCCCTGCCGAGGCAAGCTTTACAAGCGCCATAAAACGGCCGAACACCGAACTCAAACATCTGGTTTATTTAACTCACCTCAGTTTGTATGATATGTTCTTTGCAGATCTGTCTGTATGAAAAGCAGGAAGCTAGTTGACTTCTAGTGAACAGTCTATTATTCAAGTCTCAGAGATAAATATCTCCAGAAAAGGAGGAGACAAGCTTGCAGGCTGAGACAAGCTGTCACAAACAAGGATGTATTTTTTATTTTTACAAAAGTTATTTAGTGATTTTATAGCTTGCTTTTTCATGCACTCCATCACTTTACATTGAAGTACTGTGGGGTACTAGCTCTAAAGTATGTAGCCTACATAAAACCCAAAATATTTTATCGTGGTCCTTTGAAGTTGTACATGTTAGGCTTCTTTCACATCAATGTCAATGGCTCTGGCAGGCTGTTAACTATAATGGGCCGATTGACTATAATGGGTTCTGGCAGAGATCTGGTTGCCCAAATGCTGGGTAGTGGCTGGATCTCCGCCGGATCCCATTATAGTAAGTGGGGCTGGCAGGCATTGCAGTATCATCGGGCAATGCGGGATCCCCAGAGGTCCGTCGGGCTGTTCTCAACCGAAACAGCCTGCCGGAGCTAAAAGCGCTGGTGTAAAACTAGCCATATGCTATTTATAGTAGTCAATGGAAAATGACCTAGTCTGATTATTGCAGGTTCAAAAGATGTACGTCAAGTTCATCCTTTTAGACAAACCTCAGTTAATCCAGAGGTCAAAGCCCCTCTTTGATTTGCTATAAAATGAAAATTATTATTATTGATTATGTTTTATAGACAACTTTATTTTACTGTGGTGGGTATAGCTTATGTTGTTTTAGGATGCTGTTTCAGTACTCCAGTGGGGCACTGCAAAGGGTTAAAGGAGTTTTCCGAGACTTAATTATTGATGACCCATCCTGTGGATAGGTCATTATGTAGTGCACTGGAGCAGGGTTACTTTGAAGTCTAGACATTTGTTAACATTTGGCTATTTCCCTATGCAAAGTTATAAACTTCTTACTTTGTTTCACTTTAAATGGTTAACTTGCAATGACTTATACTGTTTATTACTGCCTAAATGTATTGGAAAAGTGCAAGAACAAATAGCATGATACATGTTTGATGCAATTATTTTTAACAGCATTAGGCTACATTCACACGACCGTATGTGTTTTGCAGTCTACAAAGCACTGATCCGTCAAAAAATATGGATGACGACCTTTTGGCATCCGTCTTGCATCCTATTTTTTTGCGGATCCAATGTAACAATGCCTATCCTTGTCCGCAAAACAGACAAGAATAGGACATGCTCTATATTTTTTGCGGGGCTACGTAACGGACATACGGATGCGGACAGCACCTGGCATTGAAATGAATGGGTCCTCATCCAATCCGGGTGGGCCGAAATGTCACACTAAATCCTGTACAGCCGCATGCTGAATAAAGCTTCTTATTCTAAACTCCCGGAGCTCTTACTGCTCTTACTGATCCACATAAATATAAACAGAACCTGTTGTATTAAACATTTTTAAAAGTAGAGCCTCCCTCCACTGACAGAGTGGAGAGGGTGTCAGTCAGTAAGTTTGTGTTGACGTCACTGATTATTTTGCCCTTCCTCCCCCAAAATGGATCCTGTCTGTTGAGCATTTGCCTTCACTCGGTCAGCATTCGGTCAGTAATCCATCAGTATTGCTAATGCCAAAAAAAAAAACAGGAGTGGATCCAAAACAGAGATCACATGTGAGTGGAATAGTTGAATGTCTTCAGTGTTTTGTACTCACTCCTGCTTTGGCTACCAAATCACAATTCTGATGGGACCATACAGGCCTTACAGCTGCTATACAGAGAGGATCCGTTATGCGTCTCATTTTTCCTTCCTTCTGACAGATCAAAAGGGTCAAATTAAAAGATGATGTTAGCTAAGCCAAAAGGTAAAATACTGGCCCAGTCATGAAGTGGGGAGGGTGGGAATAGCATGAGAAGTCCACAGAGTGACTTTATGACATAGTGGTAAGGTGGAAGAAGCATGAGACCACAGAGTGGCCCAATGACAGATTGTGGAGGTGGCAGCAGCATGAGGAGGCCACAGAGTGGCACGACGATAAGAGATTGTGGAGGTGGCAGCAGCATCAGGAGGCCACAGTGGCACGACAACGAGAGATTGCGGCCGTGGCATCAGCATCAGGAGACCACAGAGTGGCACGATGACGAGAGATTGCAGACGTGGCAGCAGCATTAGGAGGCCACAGAGTGTCAAGACAACGAGAGATTGTGGAGGTGGCAGCAGCATGAGGAGGCCACAGAATGGCAACTCGACAAGAGATTGCGGAAGTGGCAGCAGCATCAGGAGGCCACAGAGTGGCATGACTGACGAGAGATTGTAGAGGTGGCAGCAGCATCAGGGCGCCACAAAGTGGCATGATGACGAGAGATGGCGGAGGTGGCAGCAGCATCAGGAGGCCACAGAGTGGCCACTTCATCTGTTCATTTATAGGGAATATGGGACAGAACAGAAGGTTGAAATTTCTCAACTTTATAAAGTGTTGCTTAAAACACGATTTTAATAATACACGTCCTCCAGCACAAAAGGCTTGGCAAATTGATTGTCCGGGAATATCCCTCAAAGATTTAGATAATATATTGGCTATAAAAGACTAATTGAGGGGCACTCCATTATCTAAGTGTATGGATAAACTGTTCAGATGGTATAAATAATAAAAATAAATGTATTCAAATACTACATAGATAAAACATATTATATCATGAAGTTGTATCAAATCACCTCCACACATAAACACCATTAAAATATGTAAGTTGATCAACTTAAAAGTAAAAATGGAAAAATATAAAAGATATATATAAAAAATATATAGTATCCAGTTCTGTTAGGGATGTTATATTGCTATGTATATTCAGTTAATTTGTGTGTGTGTATATATATATACACTATCAATCGCTTAAATTGAACAATCCAGATTGTAAAGTCACTATAATTATGTATATAGTGATATAGCAAATTTCATATATGTTGTTGACCGTTTAAAATATTCTTCAAGAAAATAGCGATTCTTTCTAGATAAGATGAAGTCCTATTTATGTATATATATAGCCAAGTCAGGTTATTTACCATAATAGTCAATGATGATGCAATGTGCAATGGATGGTAATGATGTGCACTGTATATTGCCAAGTCTGGTCATTCACAAATGCTGTGTTATAGATAGCAGTAACGCATGCTATACATGAAACAGCAGATAAAACTCCTATTCAAGTACCATGATACCTGCTAGTTTGTAAGTCCCTGTATCACAGAGATATGTATTGTTATTTGTAGACAAATCGTAGTACGTTACCAGTCCTGTAGTTATTGGTGTCTCGTGAATTGTAAGCTTTAAACCCCTCTCACTTTGTATATACACATGGTCTGTGATGCCGTGTTGTCTTATTCAAATCCAGAGAGCCGGTTCATTAGCAGTGCAGGTATAAATACCTTTTTACTGAGTATGGATAACCATATAGGAAAACGATGCGCCTTAGCGTAATAAAGGATCACGATCTTTCATGGTATATGGAGTTTCACTGCAATAGCATTTATACCTGAATTAGGTACAGGCAGGAAGCGTAAATAGACGGGCACAGATGAAACCAGGAGCAACGGAATACATGGAAAACCACAGACACAGAAATAAAGGCACAGAATAGGCATGAGGAACAGACAAAGCAGGGATTCATGGAACAGAACAGTCCAGAGATACATACAGAGTTGGGATTCCCCCTCCGGGGAAGCCAGGGACCCTCTCACGAAGGCTGGGATGGACAAACAACGAACAGGAGCAGTTAAGCACTGTCATGCTATCGGATGTAGTTACTCACTGCTAGGCGATCGTATGCAGTTACACACTGCTAGGCGATTAGATGCAGTAACGCCAATGCTAGGCGATCAGATGCAGTTAGTCACTGCTAGGCGAACAAGGAACAGAACAGGAGCATATAACATCATACAGGGCAGGAACAGATCAGAACAGGACATGACAGGGCACGGGGCAGATACAGAACAGGACATACATGACATGACAAGAAACACCATAACAGAACAGGTACAGATGAACAAAGACCAACAATTCAAAACCAGGTGACACCACGCAGAAGGGTAGCTGAAATCCCCCAAGAACAGAAGCGAGGTGAAACACCTAGCCAGACACAGACAAAATTGACCTCCCCAGACCCACAGCTCAAAGATCTAAATAGCTGGGTAAGGAGGCACCTGGAAAGTCCGACCCAGGCTCAGATCAGGCAGACACAGATCAGGGGAGTTAACCCCATCATAACCAGAGCACAGACAGACAAGAACCACAGGTTACAGAACCAGGCATTGCTCCTGGCAACCAGCATGCACGGGACACCCGCAGCCAGTACATCAGAGCACAACCAAACGCGACACAGACAAACTGAAGCTTTACAGGGAAAGCAACCTCCCGTGGCACAGTAGACATACAGACACAGGGAGAGCAACATACACAGGCGAGTTCACTGATGCCACAGCCAGCACGCAGCCCCAAGCAACCAGCCTGCACAGGTTACGGCCTGCAGCCAGTACGCAAGAGCGCATGCAGCCAGCCTACACGGACAAGTCTTACAGTGAACCGCACTGTGACAGCCACCAATACACGGCATACAGGGCTTCCGAATATATCACTGCACCGCTGTGTAGCAGTTATTTTTTCTTTTTCCTCTAATACACAGAAAAAAAGGCTTTACAACAGATAACTGCACCACTGAGCGGCAAATATATTTTACTTTTTCCACTAATACACGACGATCCCCAGTCAGTGCAGCAAGTTGTAATCGGATTGTTCCTATTACCCAGGCTGTCACCTCCCTGACTGAACCCTGTTCAACACAAATGCTGGTGGGAATGATTCCTCCCTATCCTTTCCCTACACCTTGAGTAATCTTTCACAGCACTTGTAAATCATTTTTTTCATCACTATCAAGTATTTCCTATTACTGTCCCTAGCGCCTGCAGTACATCTCTCCTGCACTAAGCACACTGGTGAATGGCAGAATCTAAAATAGCCGCCGTATTTATAGGGCTGTGCACATCACAGGGCTGGCTTGCTGCTGATTGGCTGCGTGCATGTTAGTATGTGTGATCCCACCTTCCCAGAGTTCCTTGCCCTCATGTACTCAGACGTGTAGCAGCCATTTTAGGAAAAAATGTGATTCGTTACCATGAAGCACAAGGAAATTAACAATTTTTCTTGAAATTCAGATCGAATTCCACTTCGTCAGCTTAAATTCGCTCATCTCTAGTTACAAGGGCTGAAGGGAGAGAAGGGATGTGATTTATACAGAATTGTATATTGGAGGTTGCTAGGGGAGGAAGAGATGATATTTACATGGGATTGTATGTTGGAGGAGTTTTGTTCTGATTCCTTGCAAGTTTGATTTTTCCTCTGAATCAGGAGATGCCAACTCATGTGCAGCAATAGACCTGTAGTTCCTAGCTTTGCACCGGGGTGACCATGGCTTAGTTTTATCCAGCAGAGCATGCATAGAGTTTTCATATATATTGTATATAATAAATAATGTTATATTATTTAACACATGCCCAGACGGGCAGTAAACCTATCTTGACCCAGGTTATTATAAAACATCACTTTTATTTGACATACACTAAAAATTTAAGTGTGAGATGAATGCAACTTTAATAAACCAAAAAATATTTGTTAAAAGTACAGTCGACACTCCACCTATGGATAGAGGTGTTATTCAGAGAGAGAGAGGGTAGGGAGATGTGCACAATCTTCCATCCTATCACTGCTAGATATAGCGTACTATGATGTCACTGTTTGCAGAGCAGGTTGCTAATAAGATATATCCGGCACCTTTGCCGTATTTTGTGGTGAAGACTTGTGTACCTTCACACCACTGTCAGATTAATACAGCCACCATTAGCATGTGTCTAAACTGACATTGAGCCTGAGGGATGCTAGCCCTGCAAACAGAGGTAGCTACAGTTAAGTGCTGCGGCTCACATCAGTACACTAAAGTGTCAAGCATTTGAACAGAGTCCAACCAGACTATTATTACTTGATTGCTAGTGGAGTGAGAGGCCGCATTTAAAAACTAGCACTGCCCCCGACATGTTTCACCAGACTTCTGGCTTCTTCAGGGGTAAATGGGCAGCAATGAGTGTCCCCATCAAGCTGGAGAGTTAAATAAGCTGTGTTCTGATTGACAACTTTGTCATCCTATCGCATTGAAAGGAGCAAAATAGCCAGCCAATAGCACTAGTTCCCAAACATTTACAAGGTAGGGAGCCACCAATCACGGGCATCCCCACATTTGTAATCAGTGACGTCCTGCGCACTAAGAAGATGCGATGGAATTAAAACCGCGATATATTATTACTTAAAATGCACATGCGCTGTGCAAGACTAAGATGCGCACAGACTTGCGCATCTTGCAACAAAATAAATAAAAAAAAACATTTAACCTCTTTGGACGCAGGGGTGTACATGTACACCCTGCGAATATCCGATCACTGCTGCGCATGTGGCGGTGATCAGAACAAGATGGCTGCTGAAATCAATCAGCAGGCACCTTGGCACAATACCCAGGGGGTCCTGTGATCCCCCATGTCAGTGATCGTAGAAAACCGCAGGTTAATTCAGACCTGCGGTTTGCTGCGCTTTCTGTAGTCTCGCGGGGATCAGAGACTAAAATATACCCCAAACTTATAAATATTAACCCCCCTGCACCTTGCCATAGTTGTGTCCCCGGGCGGTGCAGGGGGAGGATTGCGGGCGGTGCTGCGGGTGGGCGGCGCGGAGGCCGCCTCCTTTCAAATGCTTTCCCTGGTGTCTAGTGGGTATAGCAGGGGTCAGCACATTGCTGACCCCCTGCTATAAACTGCTGACATCTGTGCTGCAGATGTCAGCAGTTTAACCTTCTATACCGCGGTCCGTACGGACCGTGGTATAGAAGGTGTTAACATGGAGGGAGCTCCCTCCCTCTCCCATCGGGGGGCTGCTGTACCTTTGCAGCCCCCCGACAGGATAGGATATCAGAGGGAGGGAGCTCCCCTCTCTTCCCATCACCCGCTACTCTCTTATGGCAGTGGGTGATGGTTACCATGGCAGCAGGACGCTTTCAGAAGCGTCCTGTTCTCCATGGCACTAAAACTGAATGGGCTTTTGCTAAAGGCAAAAGCCTATTTAGACTTTTGTAAAGTAAAAAATACAGTAAGTACACTATATAGTGTACTTACTGTATTATATAGACACCAGATCCACTGGATCTACAAGAACCAAGTGGGTCTGGGTAAAAAAAAATGTCAAAAAGTGAAAAAATAAAGAAAAATACATATCACTGAATAAAAATTAAAAAAATCAAATACACTACACATATTAGGTATCGCGCGTCCGTAAAAATCTCCTCTATGAAAATATCACATGACCTAACCCCTCACGCAAATACCGTAAAAAAACAAAAATGGTGTAAAAAAGCCATTTTTGTTACCTTGCATCACAAAAAGTGTAATACCAAGTGATCAAAAGGCGTATGCCTCCCAAAATAGTACTAATAAAACCGCCATCTCATCCCACAAAAAATGAGTCCTTACATAGGACAATCGCCCAAAAAAATTAAAAAATATGGCTCTCAGACTATGGAGACACTAAAACATAATTTTTTTTTTCTAAAATGCTATTATTGTGTTAAAGTTAAATAAATAAATAAAAAGTATACATATTATGTATCTCTGCGTCCGTAAAAACCTGCTCTATAAAAATATCACATCTAACCCCTCAGGTAAATACCGTTAAAAAAAAACATTTTTGTCACCTCACATCTCAAAAACTGTAATAGCAAGCGATCAAAAAGTTATATGCACCCAAAAATAGTGCCAATCAAACCGTCATCTCATCCCGCAAAAAAAACCCACATAGGACAATCACCCCAAAAAAATAAATAAAATATGCCTCTCAGACTATGGAGACACTAAAACATGATTTGTTTTGTTTTAAAAAATGATAATATTGTGTAAAACTGAAATAAATGAATAAAAAGTATACATATTTGGTATCGGCGCGTCTGTCGCAACCTCCTCTATAAAAATAACACATGACCAAATCCCTCAGGTGAACACAAAAAAAAAAAAATACAGTGTCAAAAGCCATTTTTGTCACCTTACATCTAAAAAGTGTAATAGCAAGCGACCAAAATGTCATTTGCACCCCAAGATAGTTCCAATCAAACCAACATCTCATCCCATAAAAAATGAGCCCCTACATAAGACAGTCGCCCAAAAAATAAAAATAAAATATGGCTTTCAGAATGTGAAGACACTAAAAAAATCATTTTTTTCAAAAATGCTGTATTATGTAAAACTGAAACAAAACCCCCAAAAATAGCCATATTTGGTATTGATGCGTCCATAGCAACCTGCTCTATAGAAATAGCACACAATCTAACCTGTTAAATTAACGATGTAAATAACAAAAATATAAAAGCGGTCCGAAATAGCTGTTTTTGCAAATTTTCCATTTTAATCAATTTTTCCAGTAACAAAGCAAGGGTTAACAGCCAAACAAAACTCGATATATATTGCCCGATTCTCTAGTTTGCAGAAACACCCCATATGTGGTCGTAAACTGCTGTATGGCCAAACGGCAGGGCGTAGAAGGAAGGAAACGCCATATGGTTTTGGAAGGCAGATTTTGCTGGACTGGTTTTTGACACCATGTCCCATTTGAAGCCCCCTGATGCACCCCTACAGTAGAAACTCCAAAAAGTGACCCCATTTTGGAAAGTACAGGATAAGGTGGCAGTTTTGTTTGTATTATTTTAGGGTAAATATGATTTTTGGTTGCTCTATATTACACTTTTTTGAGGCAAGGTAACAAAAATAGAAATTCTGAAATTTCATCTCCATTTGCCAATAACTCTTGTGGAACACCTAAAGGGTTAACAAAGTTTGTAAAATCGGTTTTGAATACCTTCAGGGGTGTAGTTTCTTAGATGGAGTCACTTTTTTGGAGTTTCTACTCTAGGGGTGCATCGGGGGGCTTCAAATGGGACATGGTGTCAAAAATCCAGTCCAGCAAAATCCGCCTTCCAAAAACCACACGGCGCTCCTTTCCTTCTATGCCCTGCCGTTTGGCCATACAGCAGTTTACGCCCACATATGGGGTGTTTCTGCAAACTACAGAATCGGGGCAATAAATATTGAGTTTTGTTTGGCTGTTAACCCTTGCTTTGTTACTGGAAAAAATGGATTCAAACGGAAAATTTTCCCAAAAATCGAAATTCTGAAATTTTATCTCCATTTGCAATTAACTCTTGTGGAAAACCTAAAGGGTTAATGACGTTTGTAAAATCAGTTTTGAATACCTTGAGGGTGTTGTTTCTAGAATGGGGTCATTTTTGGGTGGTTTCTATTATGTAAGCCTCACAAAGTGACTTCAGACCTGAACTGGTCCCTAAAATGTGGGTTTTTGAAAATTTCTGAAAAATTTCAAGATTTGCTTCTAAACTTCTAAGCCTTGTAACGTCCCCAAAAAATAAAATGGCATTCCCAAAATGATCCATACATGAAGTAGACATATGGGGAATGTAAATCAATAACTTTTTGGGCGGTATTACTATGTATTATAGAAGTAGAGAAACTGAAACTTGGAAAATTGCTAATTTTTCAAAATTTTTAGTAAATTTGATATTTTTATAAATAAAAATGAAATTTTGCTGACTTCATTTTACCACTGTCATGAAGAATGGCCTGGATAAGAAAAGCGTTTTAAAGTTATCACCACATAAAGTGACACTGGTCAGATTTGCAAAAAATGGCCGAGTCCTTAAGGTGAAATAGGGCCGAGTCCTTAAGGGGTTAAAAAAATGTAAAAAATAAATAAAAATAAATAAATTTTTGGGCAAAGAGACAAATACATAACGTTATTAGGTATGATGCGATAGAATAGAATTATCGCAGTGTATTAGCCATAGGGACAAATGGACATATGGCCAGTGCAATAATATAATTGTCAAAATGACAGTAGTAGTTAAATTAGCGGCATATTTTTACCAGTACAGTATATTTGTATCCATTGATAATGATCTAAACTGCAGAAGTGGTACACACTGTTCTTTGGTTCATTGCGTATATATACACTCGTATAGGTATATCATTAATACCTTGAAAATGAAAGAAAAGAAAAATGACAAACAACAAAACCTCTCCATAATTCTCATAAGAAAGCAGTGAACGCAAAGCCCTCATTGAGTCCCATGGGACTTAGGCTGTCAAGGCGGTAGATCCACTTAGTCTCTTCTTGCAATAGAATAGCATCTAGGTCTCCCTTCCTGGCATCCAGGGTTTTTGCATATTCCCCACAATTTGAGCTCCTTATGATTGCCACCATGGTAGGCCCTGACGTGCCTAGATATTGATGTATCCGCCTTGGTATTAATGCTGCTTATATGCTGGCAGATCCTTCTTCTAAATTCCTGGGACGTTTTACCAACGCAAATCTTAAGGCATGAACATTGAATGGCATGCACAATGCCCCTAGTCTTACAATTAATGTATTGTCTTATTTGGTATTCCTTATTATCCACAGGATTAACAAAGGACCGGCATCTCTTAACAAGGGGGCAGAAAATGCAGTCTCCGCAGGGGTAAGTACCCACTGTATTGGATGTAAGCCAGGTGGTTTTAGGCAATGTAGGTCGGTAGAAACTGTGGACCAACAGGTCCTTTAAGTTTTTACCTCGACGGTAGGTGACGCTTGGATTTTGTGTGATAACTGCCCTTAGATCATTGTCTGCCCACAGAATATGCCAGTGCTTCTTCAGGATCTGAAAGATCGATTTATTTTGAGCATCAAAAGTACCAATGCATCTAACGGCATTTGTCTTGGTCTCTTTACGTGTGGAGTTAAGCAGTTCCATCTGATTGGTGTTCCTTGCCCTGGCATAGGCATGATGCAAAACTTTTTAGGGTAACCCCTCGCACGAAAGCGATCATATAACGTTTTGCTCTCTTTAGCAAAACTAACGTCATCTGAACAGTTCCTGCGGGCTCTTATGTATTGTCCCACAGGTATTCCATTTCTGAGTGGTCTCGGATGATAAGAATTCCACTGTAATAGATTATTCGTCAATGTTGGTTTCGATGGATCTCTGTCTGAATGCTGGCCATCAGGGTGCAGAGTGAGTTTGAGATCCAAACTCACTCTGGACCCTGATGGCCACATCCAGACAGAGATCCATCGAGAACCAATATCGACCAGATAATCTATTACAGTGGAATTCTTATCATCCGAGACCACTCAGAAATGTATTTATTTTATTTTTTCTGTTGCAAGATGCGCAAGTCTGTGTGCATCTTAGTCTTACACAGCGCATGTGCATTTTAAGTAATAATAGTTTGCGGTTTTAACTCCATGCGCATCTTCTTAGTCGCAGGGCGTCACTGATTACAGATGTGGGGATGCACGATTTAGTGGCCCCCTACCTTGTAAATGTTTGGGAACTAGTGCTATTGGCTGGCTATTTTGCTCCTTTCAATGCGATAGGATGACAAAGTTGTCAATCAGAACACAGCTTATTTAACTCTCCAGCTTGATGGGGACACTCATTGCTGCCCATTTACCCCTGAAGAAGCCAGAAGTCTGGTGAAACATGTCGGGGGCAGTGCTAGTTTTTAAATGCGGCCTCTCACTCCACTAGCAATCAAGTAATAATAGTCTGGTTGGACTCTGTTCAAATGCTTGGCACTTTAGTGTACTGATGTGAGCCGCAGCACTTAACTGTAGCTACCTCTGTTTGCAGGGCTAGCATCCCTCAGGCTCAATGTCAGTTTAGACACATGCTAATGGTGGCTGTGTTAATCTGACAGTGGTGTGAAGGTACACAAGTCTTCACCACAAAAATACGGCAAAGGTGCCGGATATATCTTATTAGCAACCTGCTCTGCAAACAGTGACATCATAGTACGCTATATCTAGCAGTGATAGAATGGGAGATTTTGCACATCTCCCTACCCTCTCTCTCTCTGAATAACACCTCTATCCATAGGTGGAGTGTCGACTGTACTTTTAACAAATAATTTTTGGTTTATTAAAGTTGCATTCATCTCACACTTAAATTTTTAGTGTATGTCAAATAAAAGTGACGTTTTATAATAACCTGGGTCAAGATAGGTTTACTGCCCGTCTGGGCATCTGTTAAATAATATTTGTGTTAAGGGCTTCTGTCACCTCCTTAACCCATTTTCACTAGCTGACATTAGCTATTTGCTAATGTCAGCTGAGTTAAATATATCTTTTACCTTTTCTGAAGTTGTCAATTCTGTAAAAAGCCACTTTAAAATATGCTAATCATCTTCGCTACCAGCAAGTTGAGCGTGTACTTGCTGGTAGCCGCCGCTATCTAGATTAGTTAGGAACGCCCTTCCTCGTTTGATAGACAGGGCCAGCGCTTTCTCCTCCTCACGCTGGCCCTGTCTGAAGATGAAATCCCGCACCTGCGCCGTACTGCTCAGTAGTGCGTGTCGCGGCAAAGCTCGCGGTCCTTCACTCAGAGCGCCTGCGCCGACTACTGAGCGGTACGGCGCAGGCGCGGGATTTCATCTTCAGACAGGGCCAGCGTGAGGAGAGAGCGCTGGCTGTCATCAAGCGAGGAAGGCGTTCTAACTAATCTGAGATGCGGCGACCAGCAGTACACGCCAACTGCTGGTAGCAAGATGATTAGCATATTATAAAAGTGGCTTTTCCAGAATTGACAACTTCAAAAAGGTAAAGATATATTTCAACTCAGCTGACATTAGCAAATAGCTAATGTCAGCTAGTGAAAAATAGGTTAAGAAGGGTGACAGAAGCCCTTTAAATAACCTTACCCAGGCTAGGTCCTATAGATGATTAAGACAAGGAACTTAAAGGCAATTTTCATCACATTTTTAGAGAAAAAATTTCAGTTGGATATAAGCCAATAAAGCTTGGGACTGTGGAGAAAAATTACCACTTGGGAGATAACACACAGAGCCTCACCAGCAGTAATCACATCGCTTATGTCACCAACCTTACCGCCACCGAATCTAGGTCTGGTTTTGAGCCTCCACCAACAGTATCCACTACTATGATAAATGGCAATTCTGATGCAGACTGATAAGTCAGTTTAGGTACATTAGTCTGTGCTAAATATAATTTTTATAACATTTTCAACAGTTGTTTTTTTTTAAAGTGCAACTGTGCAATGTCTGCAGCAAAAATATATGCTTATTGTGCACTTTTTAACTGTAGAACCTTTGCAACAGTTTTTGAGAATAAAAACAATTGTGCAACATCTGTAGCAAAACAAAAAATATGGCACTGGGAAATATGTTTATGTATACTTACCTTTAAAAGCTTTGCAACAGGTTTTTGGAAGAAAAAGGTGCAATTGAAGAGTGTCCAGTGCAACTATGATGCTTGAAATATTATCAGTGGTATGGATATGCAAATAATGGTGTCTCCAATCACCTCCAGTAGGCCATACCAGTTTACCACCCAGATTCTGCTCCTCATCTTTGAAGCACTATTACCTAGCACTCTTGAAAAATAATATACCCACATCATATGCTTGAATAAAAATATGTTCCAGAATATGTCTTTGAATAAAAATATGCCCTACAATTTGATCCCTGATTTAAAAATGCCCATAATATGATCCTATACAAAAATATGCCTAGAAATGCAACCATGAATAAAAAGTTCCCCACATTGTGCCACTAGAAAAGAGTACCCTACACTATTTCTCAAAATCCATCTGATCCACTCCCTCAAAAAATCTCACCTGCCAATGTTACCATGTCACTCATCCATTAGCAGTCATGGAAGACCTGGCCTTTTCTGTCTGGGCTCTTGCAGAACACCAAATTACATCATGCCATCTTTTTTTTACAGAGGAGGCACCGAGTTGCAGTGCAAGGAGCCTAGCAAGGCCCCTTGTACCCTTTCAGCATCCCGCTTATATTCAAGTCTTAAAGGGGTTATGCCTTGATCAATGAGAAGAATGAAAATCAGACATTATATAGTACCTGACAATCTTATTCTAACAAATCTAGCACCAGTCCTGTACAATACTTGGATCCAGAGACTCCCCATTCACTATTCCAATTGCTCTGCTAGGTTATCCTTAGTCTGGCAGCTCAGGGGTGTATTCTTTATGCTGCAGCTCTCTCTCTATAAATGTCACAGCTTCAAATTAGAGATGGCCCGAACTATCCGGCTGGCGAACAGTTCCCGCGAACATAGCTTGTTCGCGTTCGCCGCAGAGGGCGAACACATGCGATGCTCGGTCCGCCCCCTATACATCATCATTGAGCAAACTTTGACCCTGTACCTCACAGTCAGCAGACACATTCCAGCCAATCAGCAGCATACCCTCCTCCCAGACCCTCCCATCTCTGAACAGCATCCATTTTAGATTCATTAGGAATTTGCAGTCTTAGTGAGAGGAGGGAGAGTGTAGTTGCTGCTGATTTAATAGGGAAATCGATAGCTAGGCTAGTAAATTCAGTGTCCACTCCAGTCCTGAAAGACTCATCTGATCTCTGCTGTAAGGACAGCGTCCTGACAGAACCCCAAAAAGCCCTTTTTTTTCTTCATATACATGTTGCAGTTGCCTGGCCTGCCTGTGTGTGAGGAGCTGCAGGCCCACAGACTGTAGTGTGCCCACTGCCAGTGCCCACCCCTGTCATCCCATGTGGCACAGGACTTTGCATCAAAAAATTTCATTTAATTTCATTTCATTTGGCATTTCATTTTACACTTTAATCTAAGGTTAGTTGCCTGCCAGTGTGTGTCAGGCCGACTTCCACTGACTGTAGTGTGCCGACTGCCAGTGCCCCCACTCATGCCAGGCTGGCACAGTAGCTTGCCGATAAATAAGGCATTTGATTTCTACCCTTTAATCTAGCGTTATTTGCCTGCCAGTGTGTGTCAGGCCGACTTCCACTGACTGTAGTGTGCCCACTGCCAGTGCCCACCCTGTCATCCCGTGTGGCACAGGACTTTGCATCAAAAAGGCATTTAATTTTTACACTTTAGTGTAATTTCAGTTGCTTGCCTGCTGCTAGTGTGTGTCAGGCCGACTTCCACTGACTGTAGTGTGCCCACTGCCAGTGCCCACCCCTGTCATCCCGTGTGGCACGGGACTTTGCATCAAAAAAGGCATTTAATTTTTACACTTTAGTGTAATTTTCAGTTGCTTGCCTGCTGCCAGTGTGTGTCAGGCCGACTTTCACTGGGACTGTAGTGTGCCCACTGCCAGTGCCCACCCATGTCATCCCGTAGTGGCACAGGACTTTGCATCAAAAAAGGCATTTCATTTTTACACCTTAGTGTAATTTCAGTTGCTTGCCTGCTGCTAGTGTGTGTCAGGCCGACTTCCACTGACTGTAGTGTGCCCACTGCCAGTGCCAACCACTGATACCGGGTGGCACAGTAGCTACGCCGATAAATAAGGCATTTAATTTTTAGACAGTAGTCTAAATTCAGTTTGACTTGCCTGCTGCCAGTGTGTGTCAGGCCCACTTCCACTAACTGTAGTGTGCCCACTGCCAGTGCCCAGCCACTGATACCGGGTGGCACTTTACTAGCTAGGCTAGTAAATTCAGTGTCCACTCAGTCCTGAAAGACTCATCCTGATCTCTGCTGTAAGGACAGCGTCCTGACAGAACCCCAAAAAGCCCTTTTTTTCTTCATATACATGTTGCAGTTGCCTGGCCTGCCTGTGTGTGAGAGGCTGCAGGCCCACAGACTGTAGTGTGCCCACTGCCAGTGCCCACCCCTGTCATCCCATGTGGCACAGGACTTTGCATCAAAAATTTCATTCAATTTCATTTCATTTGGCATTCATTTTTACACTTTAATCTAAGGTTAGTTGCCTGCCAGTGTGTGTCAGGCCGACTTCCACTGACTGTAGTGTGCCGACTGCCAGTGCCCACCACTCATACCAGGTGGCACAGTAGCTTGCCGATAAATAAGGCATTTGATTTCTACCCTTTAATCTAAGGTTATTTGCCTGCCAGTGTGTGTCAGGTCGACTTCCACTGACTGTAGTGTGCCCACTGCCAGTGCCCACCCCTGTCATCCCGTGTGGCACAGGACTTTGCATCAAAAAAAGGCATTTAATTTTTACACTTTAGTGTAATTTCAGTTGCTTGCCTGCTGCTAGTGTGTGTCAGGCCGACTTCCACTGACTGTAGTGTGCCCACTGCCAGTGCCCACCCCTGTCATCCCGTGTGGCACAGGACTTTGCATCAAAAAAGGCATTTAATTTTTACACTTTAGTGTATTTTCAGTTGCTTGCCTGCTGCCAGTGTGTGTCAGGCCGACTTTCACTGACTGTAGTGTGCCCACTGCCAGTGCCCACCACTGTCATCCCGTGTGGCACAGGACTTTGCATCAAAAAGGCATTTCATTTTTACACCTTAGTGTAATTTCAGTTGCTTGCCTGCTGCCAGTGTGTGTCAGGCCGACTTCCACTGACTGTAGTGTGCCCACTGCCAGTGCCAACCACTGATACCGGGTGGCACAGTAGCTTTGCCGATAAATAAGGCATTTAATTTTTAGACAGTAGTCTAAATTCAGTTGCTTGCCTGCTGCCAGTGTGTGTCAGGCCCACTTCCACTAGACTGTAGTGTGCTCACTGCCAGTGCCAACCACTGATACCGGGTGGCACAGTAGCTTGCCGATAAATAAGGCATTTAATTTCTACACATTAGTCTAGTTCGGCACACGTCCCCAGATAGGGTGCGTAACAGGGATTAAACTGATAGGAATAGTACTAGTTAAGACACCACTCATATAGGGTGTCACAGCACATTGCTCTGTGCACGCGCAGTGCCCCAATTTGGGAGTAAGAGGACCGACCAAGCTGCTTTTCCATCTCCCGGTTCCTAGAAATCAATTCAGTTTGGTGTATGAGTTTGGTCTGTCACTGTGAAGGCAGTCGAAGGTACCCGGCCTACATTTTTTTCACAAAAGGCAATCCCTGATATGGGACGTTAACAGGGATTAAACTGATGAGAATAGTACTACAGAAAATACCACTCATATCGGGTGTGACAGTAAATTGCACGGCGCAGACGCAGTGACCGTGGATAAAAACAAAGGGGAGGGAGCCAGCGTTTTTAACCATCTCCCGTTCGAAAAATCAATTCAATTCACCTTTCGGGGACCCTTGGTGTTGTGCGTGGCTGGGTGGAGGAAGAAACCTTCAATGACATCACCGGGACGTGGCTAGCTTGGTATCCAACCTTGTGCAAATGGGGAGTTTGCGGTTGTGCAAATGGACTGTTTGCGGTTGTGCATTAAAAGGGAGTTTGGTCTGTCAATGTCTGTGAGCGGGCGTAACCCTTACACTACCTGATCGATACAACATCATACCTGATCGTATACACACACTGGATGTTTTAAACCACGTTGTTCCAAAAAATTTAGGATTGTTAGGTGATTTATGCCCTTTATGGATTAAAACCCGACTCTGCGTCACTACGTAATTTTCCATGGAAGTTTTGCCATGGATCCCCCTCCGGCATGCCACAGTCCAGGTGTTAGTCCCCTTGAAACAACTTTTCCATCACTATTGTGGCCAGAAAGAGTCCCTGTGGGTTTTAAAATTCGCCTGCCTATTGAAGTCTATGGCGGTTTGCCCGGTTCGCCCGTTCGCGAACATTTGCGGAGGTTCGCGAACATCACTACTTCTAATAGAAACGGGGTTGGTGGCGTAGAAGATTTAAACTAAGCACGTTTGACCAGTTCAGTGAGATGGACAAAAAATAAGGAAAACAAAAATCAGCAGCTGGCGCTATACAGATAGATTTTATTGAATAACTCAGTGAGTGTACTATTCAGCCTGCCGCATCCGTCCTGCCGCAAGTGGCCGTGCACTGCCGTTGTGCTGCCGTCCCCATTGACTATAATGGGGCGGGGGGCGAGGCTACTGGCGCCAGCACGGCACTGCACGGCTGGAGATTGCCGGACTAAAAGCAGCAGCATGGCAGTGCACGGACACTTGCGGCAGGACGGATCCGGCAGGCTGAATAGCCTGCGGATCCGTCCTGCACTATTGTAAAAGTACCCTAACTATACAAACTTTTTAAATACATGCAATTACAAAAATATTCAGATTCAGGTGCTGGTTTAAAAACTGTAAAATATGTTTCATAACACAACCCATTAACGAATGTGGATACAATGTAATTCAAAAGATGGAAGCTGAGTGCTCAGGGCTTCTGGGGGTGTCCAGACATGGCATCTGGAAATGTCAGACTGTAAATGAAATCAAAGCTACAGGCTGTGCCTAAAGGCAGCATTTCTGAGAATGTTATACTAGTAAGGCCTCATGCACATGACCGTTGTTTGATTCCGTGTCCGTTGCTCCGTTTTTCGTGATTTTCTGCGGACCCATTGGTTTTCAATGGGTCTGTGGAAAACTCGGCAAATGCACCGTTTGTCCTCCACGTCCGTGGTCCGTGATTCCAGTCCGTCAAAAAGTATAACCTGTCCTATTCTTGTCCGTGAAAAACGGTTCACGGACCCATTCAAGTCAATGGGACCGTGAAAAAATGCTGATGGCCATCCGTGTGTCATCCGCGTTCCGCGTCCGTTTTTTTTGCGGATCCCTTGGCAGGCACTTGGCAAAAATTGTCAGCCTGTCTTTTGGTAAAATCTTTTGAGTCATGTCCGCTAAAAAAACGGAAGATACACGGAAACACAACGGAAGGAAAAAACAGACACGGATCACTGAACAACGGAACCCCTTTTTGCGGACAGCATAAAAAAACGGTCGTGTGCATGAGGCCTAAATTGCACTTTTTTCCTGACTCTAGAAGGTATCACAGTTGTCACAATACCATTCTGCATCTCTTTTTCCAATGAAATGGCAGAAAGAAAATATCAAAAATGAGTCCTGCCCTCCTCAAGAGTTTTTAAGCAAAAGAGTTAGTATCTCCTAGTTTATTATAAATTAAGTAGCAGAAGTATGATTTCTCCTGTGAATATTATATAAATAATTATTACCTTCAGAAACTCAATAAATTGCGTGCCTGCTGCAGATCTGTTCTGTAGAATTTCAGCCAAAAATTAGACTGCCACACTTTTTATGGAAAACCAAGAATCAATTAACAAAAGCCTCCTTCCTATTTTATGAACTGTCCACTAATTTACAGTTAAAAACTTTAAGGGCCTATAGATCTTTCCAAACTTTTTCAGGAGATGCAGGAGAAAGCCATAAAATAATAAGAGCCATCTGAGCAGATGAATCTAATACTGCTCCAGCATCACATCTGCAGTGGTCCCCTACACTACAGCAATATTGTGCCCATCTACCTATGTCTCTGGCTTCAGTGTTGTACATCAGAAGACCACCATGGACAGTGATTTTCTGCAGCAATCACTTTGGTAGACCAGCATGTTATTGCTACATAGGCACCCCCAGAGCAGTGACTGGTGTAGGAATTTATCAGGTGAGTAATTGGTCGCTTAAAATATTGTATGGCTTTTCCACTCTTGACAAACTATTTGCTGATCTTAAAAAATATGGTATAAAAAATATACATGCAAAATACAGAAAATACGTCTATCTTTTAAGAACATGAGGTTGTTCTGAGTGCAGAAAAATAACCCTTTAAAGCAGAGAACTTCCTAAGAAAAACTGTAACATGCAAAAATGACAAAAAGTAAAGGAAACATTTCAAGTATATATGAATTTCAGCAAAGAAAAGGGTAAGATTGTCACTAGTTTTTTTTTTTTTTCAAATGACTCACATCAGCTACTCTAATCTTTCATCAGTAGCAAGCATATTGTTATACAAAATAGCCGTCTATGCACACACTCAGCAGTAAGATCACCGAAAATGTTATAGAAGAAATAGAAGAGAATCACAGTCTTTTTTACCATGTCAGGGAGTTGCATGTTCAGAGGAAAAAAGCAGAAAAAGGACTTCCAAGTGAGAGGAGAAACAGGAAGAGGGAAACTGGAGGGGTGGGGGAGTGGTGACTTACAGTCTAGATGAGGAGATTACATTTGTCACTATATCATTAACTGTTCTTACAGTTATCCACATTAGGCTCCTATTGCATGCTCTATTGTCCTGAAAAAAAAGCAAAGGGAATCCAAAAGCACCTGTTTTAACTTTCCAGATGCTACTATCCAAATGCACAACTTTCCAGATGCTAGTATCACAATGCTGGAGTGTTACATGTTTAATGTAGACCTTTCTTTTTTTATCTTATATACTTTACCAATATCTCAGCTACACGTATGGTAAAACAAAGTTAAGCCAAGCATTTGTGGACTTCAAATCAAGTATTGCCTGAATATCAATCTGTAGAGAAAAGACGGCACATCCACATGCTCCATTGATCAATTACTGCTAAGTAGAAATGAGTGAATCGACTTTGACGCTCAGAAATTGTAACAGAATTTTTTAAAAACCTGATTCATCAGAATTTTGGCTAATTTGGTTTGGGAGAATTGAGGATAGATCAGAAAGGGAGAGAAAACACAAGGAACTTTGTCTGTTTTGACTAAAGTACATAGGGAGGGATGAGCGGACCCGTGGATGTTCAGGTACGCCGTGTTCGGCTGAACTTCAGATCAAAGTTCAGGTTCGGAACCTGAACTTGGCCCGAACTTCAAAGCTGAACCCCATTGAAGTCAATAGGGACCTGAACTTTGGTGCACTAAAATGGCTATAAAATTGTCATAGTAAGTACAGTTGAGCGAACTTGTGTTTTTAAGTTCGGCGTCCAAAGTTCGGGTTCGGGTTATCGAAGGATACTGTTATAGATTCCGCTACCACGGACCATAACAGCATTTGGAATCCATAAGGGGTTCTTCAATGAACCCGAACCTTGGACAACATGAAGGACCTCGGGTGACATCACCGTCATGTGATCAGTGCAGGGCGTGGCTCAGTACTGGATTAGATAAGAGGTGCTAGCCTACGACCTCATATCCAATCCAGTACTGAGCCACGCCCTGCACTGATCACATGACGGTGACATCACCCCAGGTCCTTCACCCGTAGTTCCAAATGCCGTTATGGTCTGTGGTAGAGGAATCCATAACGGGATGCTTCGATAACCCAAACCCGAACTTTGGACGCCGAACTTAAAACACAAGTTCGCTCAACTCTAATAGTAAGGGCTAGAGGGCTGCAAAAGGAAGAAAATGGGAGTAAGAGCAAGACAGTTGCCTTGCAAACAAATGTGGATAGGGAAAAGACTTAAAATAACATAGAATAGAAAAAATATAATCTTGAACTAGGAGGCGGAGGTCAAAGTGGAGGAGGAGGTTAAGGAAGCGGTGGACAGGGTGATGTAGGTGGAAGCCGCGGTGGAGGAGGAGGTAGCCAACACTGTTTTTGTTGTTTTTTTATTTTTATTTTTTGCTTTATTTTTTAATTTTTATTTTTTAAATGAATTTGGGAAGATCCCAAAACATTGGGAAATAGAAAAGAGAATGCAAAGAGAATAGAGAGTGCGCTGGAGTATAACAATTGCTGGGTGCAGCCGGTATACTTTGTCTACTCAGCACAAGGTACTGACAAGTCCTGTGGGATCCATGCCTGGTTCATTTTAATGAATGTGAACTTGTCCACGTTGGCTGTGGACGGGCGGCTGCGCTTGTCTGTGATTCCCCCCCCCCCATGCCGTGCTAAACACATGTTCGGACAATACACTTGCTGCAGGGCAGGCCAGCACCTCCAAGGGGCAAAGGCAAAGCTCAGGCCATGTGCCCAGTTTGGAGAACCAGAAGTTGAATGGTGCAGACCCATCAGTCAGTATGGGTAGGCATGTGCACACGTACTGTTACATAATGTTGCTGAAATGCTGCCTCCTGCTAAGACGTTCCCTATCAGCTGATGGTGTTGGTTGTTGTGGCGTGCTGACAAAGCTTTTCCATATTTCGGTCATGCTAACCCTCCCTTTTGAGGTGCTGGTGGTGCCCCAGCTGCGTTGGCGACTTCTTCCTCCTCCTCCTCTGCCTTGTGCTTCCACTGATCCCCCGCTGTCAGGTGGTAATGTCATCAGCAGCATGTCTACGAGCGTAAGTTTGTAGTCGAGCATCTTCCGATCACGCTTCAGTGACCTTGTAGCGGGGATCCAGCAGGATGGCCACCCAGTAATCAGCACTGGTTAAAATGTGGGCAACTCAGCGGTCGTTGCGCAGGCACTGAATCATGTAGTCACTCGTGTGCCAGGCTGCCCAGAGGCAATGACAAACTGTCCTCTGTGGGAGGTGTATCGCCTGTGTCCTCTGTATCCCCCAGCCATGCTCCAGTGATGCCCATAAGCTGCTTTGGGTGCCACGCTGCTGTGAACACGGTTCCTCCTCCTCATCTTCCCCATCCTGCAGAACTATTTTTCAAGGAAACATAGAAGTGGGATAGTAAAGCTGAGGACTGCGTCATCGGCACTAGCCATGTTGGTGGAGTACTTGAAACAGCTCAACAGGGTACACATGTCCCGCATGGAGGCCCACTCGTTGGTGGTGAAGTGGTGCTGTTCCAAAGAGTGACTCACCTGTGCGTTCTTCAGCTGAAACTCCACTATCGCCGGCTGCTGCTCGCACAGTCTCTCCAGCATGTGCACGGTGGAGAGGCAGTGATGGAAGGGTGAGGTTACGCTCCAGCACAGAAGATGGGTAGCAGCAGAGTGAGAACGCCTAAAGCGCGCACAGACGGCCCGCACTTTCTGCAGCAGCTCTGACATATCGGGGTAATTTTTCAGGAACCTCTGCACCACCAAATTCAGCACATGGACCAGACAAGGGATGTGTGTCAAACCGCCTAGCCCCAGAGCTGCTATGAGATTTCGCCCATTATTGCACACTACCAGGCCAGGCTTGAGGCTCAGTGGCACCAACCACTCATCAGTCTGTTGTTCTATGCCCGTCCACAGCTCCTGCACAGTTTGTGTTTTTTCCCCCAAACAGATGAGTTTCAAAACAGCCTGCTGTCGTTTCCTCCTGGCTGTGCTGAAGTTGGTGGTGCAGGTGTTACTCTGACCGGATGAGAAGGCGGTAGAGGAGGAAGCAGAGTAGGAGGAGGAGGCAACAGTAGGCAACGAGAAATATCCTGCAATCCTCGGTGGCGGTAGGACATGCGCCTCATCCTATCCGCCTCAGGCGCCACTGCATTAACCCAGTGTGCAGTTAGGGAGATATTAAGTCCCTGCCCATGCTTACTGCTCCACGTGATGGTGGTTATATGGACCTGTTACGCAGTGCAGACCTGATTTTGTCTGCTACTTGGTTGTGCAGGGCAGGGATGGCTCGCCTGGAAAAGTAGTGGCGGCTGGGAACCACGTACTGTGGGACAGCCTCCGCCATAAGTTGTTTAAAAGTCTCCGTCTCCACCAGACGGAATGACAGCATTTCAAAGGCCAGGAATTTTGCCTTTGAAAGTGTGGACATGCTGGATATGCTGGGACATGCTGGGTGATGGTGTGGACATGCTGGGTGACGGTGGAGGAGGTTAGGTTGTTGCTGCGCCTAAGATTATTTGTGGTTTTTGAGGTGTGTACTCCACTGCAGCTCGTGCTTTGCATTTAGATGCCTGGTGATGCAGGTGGTGCTCAGGTTTAGAAAGTTTATACCTCGCTTCAGGCTCTGATTGCACAGTGTGCAAACTACTCGTCAGTATGTCTGCTCCTAGAAATGGGCATACTTTACTAGCCGAACTAACAGACGGATTAACTATATTAATTTCCCTGTCACGTATAAAGTTCACGTGTGTTTCACACCAAAAATGGATATATGTCACCCATCGAACTAACAGACGGATTAACTATTATATTTCTGTGTCAGGGGTACAAAAATGGGGCATTGCACCCACAAAAAATTGCTGTAGGTCACTCACAAAATTAACAGCCAGATTTATTATTATATTTCTGTGTCAGGGGTGCAAAGCTGGTGTATTGCACCCACAAAAAATCATTATAGGTTACCCACAAAACAAATAGCCCGGATCCTAATACTCTCCCTTGCTTCAGCTGCCTGCTTCCGTTCCATGCACTACTCAGAAATTATTGCCACCGCTACACGTGATCCGGCTTGTTAGAGGCTGGGTCACATGACACACCGGCTTCTTAGTGCCCACAGCTTAAAAGCTTGTTGATTGGCTGCCCTGCAGCCTTTCAAAAGCTTTATTAAATGCCCGAATGTGCTCAACACTATACATAGACCCATGTTCCACATCCCAGTGGCCTCTTTTGTGGGTCTCTACACTCATCTCAAGTTGTTTTTCTAAATTAATGGTAAAGCAGTCTCTTGCTCGACTGACGTCAAATTAAGTTCCCATTATGACAAATGGGACCATTTAGGACTGAGCTGTCCTTGTCTGTAATCTTAGTCTTAGGCTACATTCACACGACCGTATGTGTTTTGACCTCGTGTAAATTTGGCTTAAGGCAAAAAATATGGATGACGTCCATTTAGCATCCATATTGCATGCTGGTGGACGTGACTTAAGGACCAGTGCCGCACATGTACAGTGGGCTGATCGGGCGGGTGCAGGAGCTGTGCCCGTAAGAAAAAAAGGAAAAAAATAAAAGTAGACATATTAGGTATCGCCCGGGTCTATAAAAATATCACATGACCTAACCCCTCAGATGAACACTTAGAGAATAACTAAAAACTGCGCTAAAAAAATTTTTTTGTCACCTTATCTTGCATCACTAAAGTGCAACACCAAGCAATCAAAAAGGCGTATACCCCCAAAATAGTACCAATCTAACCATCACCTCATCCCGCAAAAAATAAGCCCCTACCTAAGACAATCGGCCAAAAACTATGGAGACACTAAAACATGATTTTTTTTGCTTCAAAAATGCTTTTAGTGTGTTAAATGTAAAAAAATACAAAAAGTTGACATATTAGATAACAACCTGCTCTATAAAAATACCACATGACCTAACCCCTCAGATGAACACCGTAAAAAGATAAAATTAAAACGGTGTCAAAAGGAATTTTTGTCACCTACATCATATAAAGTGTAATAGCAAGTGATCAAAAAGTTATATGCACCCCAAAATAGTGCCAATCAAACCGTCATCTCATCCTGCAAAAACTATACCCTATCTAAGACAATAGATCAAAAAATAAAAAACTATGGCTCTAAGACTATGGAGACACTAAAACATGATTATTTTTTGTTTCAAAAATGATATTATTGTGTAAAACTTAAATGAATAAAAAGTATAGATATTAGGTATTGCCACGTCCGAAATGACCTGCTCTATAAAAATATCACATGACCTAACCTCTCAGATGAACACCCCCAAAAAAAATATGAAAAAGCCATTTTTTGTCACCTTATATCAAAAAAGTGTAATACCAAGCGATCAAAAGTCATATGCATCCTAAAAAGTACCAATCAAACCGTCATCTCATATCGAAAAAAATGAGCCCCTACATAAGACAGTCGCCCCCAAAAAAAAAAAAAACTATGGCTCTCAGAATATGGAGACACTAAAATATGATTTTTTGTTTCAAAAATGCTGTAATTGTGTAAAACTTAAATAAAATAAAAAAATATACATATTAAGTATTGCCGCATCCGTAGGAACCTGATGTATAAAAATATCCTATGAAGTAACCCCTCAGATGAACACTGTAAAATAAAAACTAAATAAAAGCGTTATAAAAATGCAATTTTTGTCACCTTATCTTGCATCACAAAAGTGTAACACCAAGCGAATCAAAAAGTCATACACACCCTAAAATCAGTACCAATCAAACCGTCACCTCATCCCGCAAAAAATGAGACTGCACCTATGACAGTCCCAAGAAACAAAAACAATGGCTCTCAGAATATGGAGACACTAAAACATGATTTTTTTGTTTCAAAAATGCTGTTATTGTGTTAAACTGTAAATAAATACAAAAGTATACATTTAGGTATGCCGCATCCATAACAACCTGCTCTATGAAAAATACCGCATGACCTAATCCCTCAGATGAACACCGTAAAAGATAAAATTAAGCGGTGTCAAAGATTTTTGTCACCTTACATCATAAAAAGTGTAATAGCAAGCGATCAAAAAGTCATATGCACCCCAAAATAGTGCCAATCAAACCGTCATCTCATCCTGCAAAAACTATACCCTATCTAAGACAATAGATCAAAAATAAAAAACTATGGCTCTAAGACTATGGAGACACTAAAACATGATTATTTTTTGTTTCAAAAATGATATTATTGTGTAAAACTTAAATGAATAAAAAAGTATAGATATTAGGTATTGCCACGTCCGAAATGACCTGCTCTATAAAAATATCACATGACCTAACCTCTCAGATGAACACCCCCAAAAAAAATATGAAAAAAGCCATTTTTTGTCACCTTATATCAAAAAAGTGTAATACCAAGCGATCAAAAGTCATATGCATCCTAAAAAGTACCAATCAAACCGTCATCTCATATCGAAAAAAATGAGCCCCTACATAAGACAGTCGCCCCCCAAAAAAAAAAAAAACTATGGCTCTCAGAATATGGAGACACTAAAATATGATTTTTTTTGTTTCAAAAATGCTGTAATTGTGTAAAACTTAAATAAAATAAAAAAATATACATATTAAGTATTGCCGCATCCGTAGGAACCTGATGTATAAAAATATCCTATGAAGTAACCCCTCAGATGAACACTGTAAAATAAAAAATAAATAAAAGCGTTATAAAAAATGCAATTTTTTGTCACCTTACATCACAAAAAGTGTGATACCAAGCGAATTAAAAAGTCATACACACCTTAAAATCATACCAATCAAACCGTCATCTCATCCCGCAAAAAATGAGACTGCACCTATGACAGTCGCCCAAAAAAAACAAAAACAATGGCTCTCAGAATATGGAGACACTAAAACAAGATTTTTTTGTTTCAAAATGCTGTTATTGAGTTAAACTTAAATAAATAAAAAGTATACATTTTAGGTATCGCCGCATCCATAAGAACCTGCTGTATGAAAAAATCGCATGACCTAATCCCTCAGATGAACACCGTAAAAAAAAGCAATTTTTGTCACCTTACATCACAAAAATTGTAATATCAAGCAATCAAAAAGTCATATGCACCCTAAAAAGGTACCAATCAAATCGTCATCTCATACCGAAAAAAATAAGTCCCTACATAAGACTTATGGTTATGCACTTGTGAGTGTAGATACATATTTGCTTAGTCTGAACTCTGTCTTATAGTATATATTGAGGGTGGCGCCTCTTTTGGACTGAGCAACGTCCAAGTACCTGGGACTTCTCAGCACAAAGCAATTTAGCTGAATGATGCAGTGCCCTGAATGAAAGGAGACTGGTAAGTCCATGAGAAGCAGTATCTGTAATGTTAGGGACCCTTGTGTGGAAGCCGCTGTGACGTGGAACTTAGGCCCAACATACTTTTGATCAAAAATGTGAGCTAAGAGCTTCCTTGATTTAATTTTTTTGGAATGAGCCCCTTTTCCTATTTTTGCTATCAGTTTATGATGTATTGTGCAGCCATCTTTTAACCAACCTTGTTTGCCTTACGGCTATGCACTTGTGAGTGTAGATATATATTTGCTTAGTCTGAACTCTGTCTTATAGTATATATTGAGGGTGGCGCCTCTTTTGGACTGAGCAACGCCCAAGTACCTGGGACTTCTCAGCACAAAAGCAATTTATCTGGTTCCTGCAGTGCCCTGAATGAAAAGGAGACTGGTATGTCCATGAGAGGCAGTATCTGGCCTAAAACAGTTATAGAAAATGGTAAATGAGACAGGCCTGAAATGATCTAGGAAAAGTCACAGATAGCAGCACAAAACACTATAATTTAGGCATATTTCTGTTTGATAAATGACCCCCATAATTTTTACATAAAGCCATCCATATTTTTTTTTTCACCAAAACAACAACTACAATAGTGTAATATGTGTGTATCAATAGCAACCAAAAACGTAGCTAAAAAATAGCCAAACCACACATATAATGTAATAATAACATTCTTTATTTTACCACAAAAGTGTTAAACACATAATTGTCACTTTTAATAAATATTAGCAGCATAGCAGATAAAGGGCAATGGCAGGAATAAAAAGGGTCTCTCAACCTCCCCCTCCCCCAAACCGGCTGGCATATACAAAATAAACACTTGGGGATAGTTAGACTTGTACACTCTCACCATACAGACTCACAAGACTTATGTAGCGTGTGCATTAAATAAGCCAGAACTTCAAATGTTGTCACATCCTCACAAATTGTAAATAGCAGTATAGAATATCCAGCAAAATGCCGCCAATCCAATGCTGTGCCTATATGTACCTACACCTGCATGTTACATACCGACAAATAGTGCAGGATCCTAATACCGGAGTGACAACACGGAACAAGAAAGAGAAGACCCGCAACCCAGCAGCGCGTTTCGCCGAGCTTCCTCAGGGGGCGTATCCAAATCATCAACTGGTGCAACTATTTAAACCCCCTTTCCTGTTAGGCCGGACCAATCATTGTCCTGTCCGTCATTATACATAACACCTGTGGTACCTCTGACATCACACCAATACACACCCACCAATCCATACACAGATGCATTCAATCACCATTGAACATAAACAATTACAGATGGGTCGATCAGACATCGAGTTCCTTGACGTGGTCTTCCGGGTGGATTTACTGGGACATCTGGAGACGGACCTATACAGAAAACAAACATCTGTGAATGCCCTGCTTCATGCCCATTCGTCGCACTCAGGTAACCTGATCCTGAGCATCCCAATTGGTCAGTTTTTACGGGCAAGGCAGGCCTGTTCGACCGAGGAGTACTTCGAGAAGCAGGCTGAGGACCTAAGGGAGAGATTCAGGCAAAGAGGGTGGATATTCTATACTGCTATTTACAATTTGTGAGGATGTGACAACATTTGAAGTTCTGGCTTATTTAATGCACACGCTACATAAGTCTTGTGAGTCTGTATGGTGAGAGTGTACAAGTCTAACTATCCCCAAGTGTTTATTTTGTATATGCCAGCCGGTTTGGGGAGGGGAGGTTGAGAGACCCTTTTATTCCTGCCATTGCACTTTATCTGCTATGCTGCTAATATTTATTAAAAGTGACAATTATGTGTTTAACACTTTTGTGGTAAAATAAAGAATGTTATTATTACATTATATGTGTGGTTTGGCTATTTTTAGCTACGTTTTTGGTTGCTATTGATACACACATATTACACTATTGTAGTTGTTGTTTTGGTGAAACTCATTTTCCTGTGTTTTCACAGAAGATTGGCCTTACAGTTGGCAAATGGATTTCCGTGTAAGAGATATTTCCTGGTCGTCCCAGGTGGATGCAGTATTTGCTGGTGGTGCTGTGGAGGGTGAGGATCCGGGTAGGAGGAGTGCTGCAGAGTTGAGGTCCCAATTATTACATCTATTGCATAGACACATGAAAGTGTGGTGGAACCACGCCTCATTGGAAAAGTACATCACCAAAGGGTTAATCCCTAGAGGGCTGCGGGTACAGACGTTCCCGTCATACAGACAGGATGATGAAGATTTCTGTAGAAAATGGGAAGCGACATGTAGTTCATGCTCGATGTCTCTTATGAAACTGATTATTTCCACAGTAAAGGACCTCCATCTTTTTGAGAGGAAATTGGTTTTTAAAAAACTATTCAGTGGCAAGACAGACTCCAACTTTTCTACTAGAGTGGAACAAGAAGCATTAGCAACACTTACAGCACTTTTGGAGGAACAAGAGGGAACATCTCGACTAGGTGAGTTTCCACCAAACCTGATCCCCAAATCCAAGACATTTCCACCCCTCTCTATGTACTCTAATATTGAACAGTTTTTCAATTGGTGGAAGGTGAATTGAAGAAGATTCCTGTAAAGGGTGGCAGGAACAACTGTACCAGACAGGAGAGGAAGGCATTGGGGAGATACAAGGATGTGGTAATTAAACCAGCAGATAAGGGTGGGAACATTGTTTTGTGACCCACTAAATTATACGAGCGGGAGGCACTCAGACAGTTAAATAAGGCTGCATGTCATAAAACACTAACATACAATCCTCTGAGTGCCTTCACAGCTGAACTGGAGAGGCTACTCCAATGTGGGGTGGATTCTGGCATATTGACACCACAACAATGTTCCCACCTCTTACCTACCCACCCAGTAATTCCGACACTCTTCTTCCTCCCAAAGGTGCATAAGGACCAGCTGAACCCACCCGGAGAGACTGATCGTCTCTGGTGTCAATGGACTGATCGACCCTATCTGTAAATATGTGGAACACTTCCTGCATCCTTTGGTGGAAGAATTGCCATCCTATCTGAAAGACACGATGGACGTATTGAGAAAGGTAGAGAACATCCAATTGGAACCTGATATGTTCCTGGCAACATGTGATGTGGAATCTCTCTAAACGTCCATCAAACATGAAGATGGATTGGAGGCAGTGAGGTTTTTCTTAACTACCACCAATATGGATAAGGGAAAGTTTGAATTTGTATTATCATTGTTGGAATTCGTTCTCACACACAATTTTTCCTGCTTCGGGGTCTTTCTTCCTGCAGCTCCAGGGAACAGCAATGGGCGTGTCTTGTGCGCCCTAATCTGCTAATTTGTTCTTGGGGCTGTGAGAGAGGGCGATCCTCCAGACGGAACCCCTGCCAATGATGGGGAAGGTCCAATTTTGGGGCAGTTACATTGATGATATCCTCATCATTTGGCAGGGGACTGAGGACGAACTCAAAAGCCTGATACAGGAATTGAATGCAAATGATAAAAACATCAAACTTACTTTCAAGATGGGTCGATCGAACATCGAGTTCCTTGACGTGGTCTTCCGGGTGGATTCGCTGGGACATCTGGAGATGGACCTATACAGAAAACAAACATCTGTGAATGCCCTGCTTCATGCCCATTCGGTGCACCCAGGTAACCTGATCCGGAGCATCCCAATTGGTCAGTTTTACGGGCAAGGAAGGCCTGTTCGACCGAGGAGTACTTCGAGAAGCAGGCTGAGGACCTGAAGGAGAGTTTCAGGCAAAGAGGGCATGGACAACGATGTATGGAGAGGGCATATGGCAGGGCACGTGCGAGTAAAAGGTCGGATCTCTTACATCAGACTCGTACTAGACCGGATACAGAGGAAATTCGGTTGATTACTGGGTATCATGGAAAATGGAGGGAGGTACGGAAGGCCTTGGAAAAATATTGGGGGTCTTAAGAGCTAACCCCCAACTATGTCAATTTGTACCATCGTATCCTCACATTACATATAGAAGGGCAAAGACCATTTAAGACCATTTGGTACAAAGCCATTATGTACGTGATATCCCAAGCCTCTTTGGAACAAAAGGTATTCCCTGGGGTAACAAAGCATGTGGAAAGTGTGTAGCATGCCCAAATATGGACAGGGCTACCCATTTTGGGGATTTTGCACATGGCAGGGATTACCGGATTACACATCCTATCACCTGTACCACTATAGGAGTAGTTTACTGGGCAATTTGCTCATGCAGATTGATATATGTTGGTATGACTTCCAGAGAACTTAGGAGAAGAATTAGAGAGCATGTCCTGGCGATGGGGGGCCAGAGACGTGGAGGATGTCACTACCCTCACCACGATATCGAAACACTTCAAGGAACGACATGATTGCAATGCCTCCTTCTTCATTTCAGGTGAATTGATCGAGTAATAGTGTCCCCCAGGGGTGGTGAATGGAGAAGAATTTTAGGCCAATAGGAGACCAAATGGATCTATGTGTTAAATACAGTCACCCCCTGCGGATTGAACGAGGGAAACAGTTTTGCTCCATTCCTCTGATGTACACTTTCAAATAATAACAGCGCCATGTAATAGATGTGGACCTTCGACTCCGGGTCGCTCCTCCTCTCCTTTACCTAGTGATACGACAATCTAACAGTGATTTTAACAGGTAATTGGTTTTATCACTCCGTCTGAGGAGTGTATTACTTTGTGTATTTTTAACAGTTGTATATGTGTGGTTGTATAATTATGGTGCTAAATAGAGTTGAGCGAACACCTGTATGTTCGGGTTCGAGAAGTTCGGCTGAACTTCCAGAAAATGTTCGGGTTCGGGATCCGAACTCGACCCGAACTTGATCCCGAACGCCATTGAAGTCAATGGGGACCCGAACTTTTGGGCACTAAAAAGGCTTCAAAATAGTCCAGGAAAGGGCTAGAGGGTTGCAAAAGGCAGCAAAATGTAGGTAAATGACCTTCAAACAAATGTGGATGGGGAAATTAATTAAAATAAGATAAAATAAATAAAAATAGCAGAGAATCAGGCTTCAAGTCACCCACCAATGGAGAAAGTCACTTTCTGTTATTTCGGCCCAGCACCCAGACAGAGGAGAGGTCCCATAGCATAAAATCAGGTTTCATATCACCCACCACTGGAGAAGGCCACTTTCAGTTATTTAGGCCCCAGCACCCAGACAGAGGAGAGAGGTCCCACAGCAGAGAATCAGGCGTCATATCACCCACCACTGGAGAAGGCCACTTTCAGTTATTTAAGCCCCAGCACCCAGACAGAGGAGAGAGGTCCCACAGCAAGGAATATGGCGACATATAACCCACCACTGGAGAAGGCCACTTCCAGATATTTAGCCCACGGCACCCAGGCAGAGGAGAGAGGTCGCATGGCGGAGGTTCAGGCTTCATATCACCCACCATTGTAACAGGCCACTTTCAGTTATTTAGGCCCCGGCGCCCAGATTGAGGAGAGGTTCATTCAACTTTGAGTTGCACCGCAATGAGGATTCAATAAAGAAGTTCCCTGGAGTACAAGAATACATGGTTGAGGGGGAGGCAGTTATAAATGTCTATTCTGCACAATGGAGCAGAATACCGTCAGCTTGTCCACATTGGCTGTGGACAGGCGGCTGCATTGTCAGTAATGGCGCCACCCTGCCGTGCTGAATACACGTTCAGACAAAACGCTGGCCGTCGGGCAGGCCAGCACCTCCAAAGCATAAAATGCTAACTCTGGCCACGTGGACAATTTGGAGACCCAGAAGTTGAATGTGGCCGAACCATCAGTCAGTACGTGGAGGGGTATGCAGACGTACTGTTCAACCATGTTAGTGAAATGCTGCCTCCTGCTAACACGTTCCGTATCAGGTGGTGGTGCAGTTAGCTGTGGCGTTGAGACAAAACTTTTTCCACATTTCTGCCATGCTAACCCTGCCCTCAGAGGAGCTGGCTGTGACACAGCTGCGTTAGCAACCTCTTGCTCCTCCTCTGCCTTCGCCTTGGGCTTCCACCTGTTCCCCTGTGACATTTGGGAATGCTCTCAGGAGCGCGTCTACCAGCGTGTGCTTGTACTCGCGCATCTTCCTATCACGCTCCAGTGTAGGAAGTAAGGTGGGCACATTGTCTTTGTACCGGGGATCCAGCAGGGTGGCAGCCCAGTAGTCCGCACACGTTAAAATGTGGGCAACTCTGCTGTTGTTGCGCAGGCACTGCAGCATGTAGTCGCGACAAGCTGTCCTCTGTGGGAGGCGTATCGTCATCGTCCTCCGTATCCCCCAGCCACGCACCAGTGATGGGCCTGAGCTGTGTCGGGTGCCACCCCATTGTGAACCTGCTTCATCTCATCCTCATCCTCCTCCACCTCCTCCTCATCCTCCAGTAGTGGGCCCTGACATTTGTACCTGGCCTCTGCTGTTGCAAATAACCTCCTCTGAGCCACTTCTAACAGACTGGCCTGAAAGTGCTAATAAATGACCCCTCATCCTCCTCCTCCTCCTCCTCCTGGGCCACCTCCTCTTCCATCCATCGCCCTAAGCGTTTTCACAAGGAGACATAGACGTGGTATTGTAACGCTGATAACGGTGTCATCGCCGCTGGCCATATTGGTGGAGTACTCGAAACAGAGAAACAGGGCACACAGGTCTCGCATGGAGGGCCAATTATTGGTGGTGAAGTGGTGCTGTTCCGCAGTGTGACTGACGCGTTCGTGCTGCAGCTGAAACTCCACTATAGCCTGCTGCTGCTCGCACAGTCTCTCCAGCATGTGCAATGTGGAGTTCCACCTGGTGGGCACGTCGCATATGAGACGGTGTGGGCGGGAAGGCCGAAGTTCCGCTGTAGGGCAGACAGACGAGCAGTGGCAGGATGTGAGCGCCGGAAGCGCGCACAGACGGCCCGCACTTTATGCAGCAGCTCTGACATGTCAGGGTAGTTGTGAATGAACTTCTGTACCACCAAATTCAGCACATGCGCCAGGCAAGGGATGTGCGTCAAACCGGCTAGTCCCAGAGCTTCGACGAGATTTCGCCCATTATCGCACAGAAACCGGCAGAAACCACTTGTCGTTCTGTTGTTCAATACCCCGCCACAACTCCTGCGCGGTGTGGGGCCTGTCCCCCAAACATATGAGTTTCAGAATGGCCTGCTGACGTTTCCCCGGGCTGTGCTGAAGTTGGTGGTGAAGGTGTGTGGCTGACTGGATGAGCTGGTGGAAGCAGAGGAGGAGGAAGCCGAGTAGGAGGAGGAGGCTACAGGAGGCAAAGAATGATGCCCTGTGATCCTTGGCGGCGGAAGGACGTGCGCCAAGGAACTCTCTGCCTGGGGCCCAGCCGCCACTACATTTACCCAGTGTGCAATTAGGAATATATAGCGTCCTGGCCGTGCTTACTGGTCCACGTATCTGTGGTCAGGTGGACCTTGCCACAGATGGCGTTGCGCAGTGCACACTTAATTTTATCGGATACTCGGTTTTGCAGGGAATGCACGGCTGTCTTGGAGAAGTAGTGGCGGCTGGGAACAACATACTGTGGGACAGCCATGGCCATCAGCTGTTTGAAGCTGTCTGTGTCCACCAGCCTGAATTACAGCATTTCAAAGGCCAGTAGTTTAGAAATGCTGGCGTTCAGGCCCAGGGCTCGAGGGTGGCTATTTGGGAATTTACGCTTTCTATCCAGGGTTTGTGAGATGGAGAGCTGAACGCTGCCGTGTGACATGGTGGAGATGCTTGGTGGCGTTGGTGGCACATCCTCTGTTTGGTGGGCGGCAGGTGGCAGCATTTCTCCCGAGGCGGAGGAAGAGGCCGAGGCAGCAGCAGAAGAGGGAGCAGGGGAGCCTGTGTGAGTTCCTTGTTTTTAAGGTGTTTACTCCACTGCAGTTCATGCTTTGCATGTAGATGCCTGGTCATGCAGGTTGTGGTAAGGTTCAGAACGTTAATGCCTCCCTTCAGGCTCTGATGGCACAGCGTGCAAACCACTCAGGTTTTGTCGTCAGCACATTGTTTGAAGAAGTGCCATGCCAGGGAACTCCTTGAAGCTGCCTTTGGGGTGCTGGGTCCCTGGTGGCGCTGGCCAGTAGCAGGCAAACTCTCTAGGCGGCGGCTGTTCTGCTTTTGCCCCTGCTCCCTCTTTTGCTTCACTGTTGGCTCGGTCTCACCACTGCCCCTTCCTCTGAACTATGAAATTCAACGGCACGACCTTCATTCCATGTGGGGTCTATGACCTCATCGTCCTCTGCATCGTCTTCCACCCAGTCTTCCTCCCTGACCTCCTCCTGTTCAGTCTGCACACCGCAGTAAGACGTGGCAGTTGGCACCTGTGTTTCGTCATCATCAGAAACTTGCTTACTCTGATGAGGTGGTATTCCCATGTCCTCATCTTACGGAAACATGAGTGGTTGTGCATCAGTGCATGCTATGTTTTCCACCGCTGGGGAAGGGCTAGGTGGATGCCCTTGGGAAACCCTGCCAGCAGACTCTTCAAACAGCATAAGAGACTGCTGCATAACTTGAGGCTCAGACAGTTTCCCTGATATGCATGGGGGTGATGTGACAGACTGATGGGCTTGGTTTTCGGGCGCCATCTGAGGGCTTTCTGCAGAAGACTGGGTGGGAGATAATGTTGTGAAGCGTGCTGGATCCACTGTCGGCCACCCAATTGACTAGCGCCTGTGGCTGTGGCAGAATGGCCACGTCCTCTCCCAGCACCAGAAGGTCCACTGACACCACCATGACCGCGGCTGCGTCCGCGTCCCTTACTAGATGTTTTCCTCATTGTTGCAGTTCACCAAGCACCACAATAAGGAAAATTATATTTGGCCCAATGTGAAGATGTCAAATTCAGGCCTTTTTTAAAGGCACCTAACGCTATTTGCCTATTTATTTATGTACCGTATTACACTAATCCAGGCACAGCAGTAACCTCTGATTTAGGGGTATGTCAATTGTATGCCAAGTATTTAGGCCCTGGATGAAAGGTATCCTTTTACGGACAGATTTCAAATAGGCCTGCAACTGCTGGAACACTAGATTTATGGGGGAGCCATCTTTTTAACCATCTCCCTTTCGAAAAGTCAATTCAATAAATGTTGGACCCCAGATTGGGGACGTTATAGGGATTAAACTGATGAGAATAATACTACAGAAAAATCTGAAAAATCAATTCAATTCACCTTTTGGGGACTCTTGGTGTTGTACGTGGCTGGGTGGAGGAAGAAACCTTCAATGACATCACCGGGACGTGGCTAGCTTAGTATCCAACCTTGTGCAAATGGGGAGTTTGCGGTTGTGCAAATGGACTGTTTGCGGTTGTTTGCGGTGCATTAAAAGGGAAGTTTGGTCTGTCGATGTCTGTGAAGCAGGCATAACCCTTACACTACCTGATCGATACAACATCATACCTGATCGTATACACACACTGGATGTTTTAAAGCACGTTATTCCAAACAATTTAGGAATGTTAGTTGATTTATGCCCTTTATGGATTAAAACCCGACTCAGCGTCCACTACGCAATTTTCCATGGGAGTTTTGCCATGGATCCCCCTCCGGCATGCCACAGTCCAGGTGTTAGTCCCCTTGAAAAAACTTTTCCATCACTATTGTGGCCAGAAGGAGTCCTTGTGGGTTTTAAAATTCGCCTGTCTATTGAAGTCTATGGCGGTTCGCAATGTTCGCATGTTCGCGAACATTTGCAGAAATTCGCGTTCGCCGTTCGCGAACCGAAAATTTTATGTTTGCGACATCACTATTTAGCAATTAAATTTCACCATAGAAAGAAATATACCCTTTTACGGACTTATTTCAAATAGGCCTGCAACTGCTGGAACACTAGATTTATGGAATTGCTATTTTAGCAGTTAGTTTTCACCACAGAAAGAAATATACCCTTTTACGGACTGATTTCAAATAGGCCTGCAACTGCTGGAACACTAGATTTATGGAATTGCTATTTTAGTAATTAGATTTCGCCACAGAAAGAAATATACCCTTTTACGGACTGATTTCAAATAGGCCTGCAACTGCTGGAACACTAGAATTATGGAATTGCTATTTTAGCAATTAAATTTCTCCACAGAAAGAAATATACCCTTTTACAGACAGATTTCAAATAGGCCTGCAACTGCTGGAACACTAGAATTATGGAACTGCTATTTTATCAATTAAATTTCACCACAGACAGAAATATACCTTTTTACGGACAGATTTCAAATAGGCCTGCAACTGCTGGAACACCAGATTTAGGGAATTGCAATGTTTGCAATTAAATTTCACCACAGAAAGAAATATACCCTTTTACGAACTGATTTCAAATAGGCCTGCAACTGCTGTAACACTAGATTTATGGAATTGCAATTTTAGCAATGAAATTTCACCATAGAAAGAAATATACCCTTTTACGGACAGATTTAAAATAGGCCTGCAACTATTGGAACACTAGATTTATGGAATTGCTATTTAAGCAATAAAATTTCACCATAAAAAGAAATATACCCTTTTACGGACTGATTTCAAATAGGCCTGCAACTGCTGGAACACTAGAATTATGGAATTGCTATTTTATCAATTAAATTTCACCACAGACAGAAATAAACCCTTTTACGGATAGATTTAAACTAGGCTTGCAACAACTGGAACACTAGATTTATGGAATTTCTATTTTAGCAATTAAATTTCACCACAGAAAGAAATATACCCTTTTACGGACAGATGTAAACTAGGCCTGAAACAACTGGAATACCAGATTTACTTTATTTTCATTTTTGGAACTGTATTTCACCACAGAACAAAATCTATCCTTTGACGAACACTAGGGAAATTATCAAGTCACCGCTGGAACACCAGATTCTGGGAATTGCTATTTGTGTAATTAAATTTCACCCCAGAAAAAAATATATTCTTTGCCAGACAGCAGACAGTATTACACTTGGCTAGCCAAAGCTGGAACACCAGATTCAGGGGATTGCTTTTTGGCAATTAAATTTCAACCCCAGAAAAAAATATATATATTTTGGCTGACAGTTTTACACTTGGCTAGCCACAGCTGGAACACTAGATTCAGGGGATTGCTTTTTGGCAGTTCAATTTCAACCCCAGAAAAAAAATATATATTTTGGCTGACAGTTTTACACTTGTCTAGCCATAGCTGGAACACCAGATTCAGGGGATTGCTTTTTGGAAATTAAATTTTAACCCCAGAATTTTTTTTTTATTATGGCTGACAGTTTTACACTTGACTGGTTAGCCTAGCTGGAACACCAGATTCAGGGATTGCTATTTAAGTAAATTTCAGTTTAACCACTCAATGATATATATCTAAAAATCTTTCCTGAGTTACTAGGGGTGACAAAATAAGCACAGCCAAGCCCCTGATGTAGGATATAGCAAAAAAAAAAAAAAAAAAACTACTATTGAGGGATTAATGGACTTTGTGGCAGCCGATCACCCCAGAAAAAATGATTTACAGCTGTAGATCTTTCACTTCATTAACTGTTTTTAATGAGTTAATCCCTGCCTATCTCGCCCTAACGCAGCAGCTGTATCCTATCCCTACACTAATGAGAGCAGAGTGACGTGCGGCGCTCCGTGGCTCCAGCTTAAATAGAGCCTGGGTCACATGCTGCACTTGGCCAATCACAGCCATGCCAATAGTAGGCATGGATGTGACGGCCTCTTGGGGCAAGTAGTATGACGCATGTTGATTGGCTGCTTTGCAGGCTTTCAAAATCCGCCATAGAAATCTCCGAACAACGAACCCGAACTTTTACGAAAATGTTCGTGTTTGGGTTCGTGTCACTGAACTACTCCAAAGTTCGGTGCGAACCCGAACTACGCTCGAACTGTTCGCTCAACACTAGTGCTAAACAGTTTTCATTAGTCCCTCACTTCAGGATTTAAAGGAAATAGTGACCTGACCTGATATGGAACTAACTTGTACCTCCTAACATGAAGAACTGTGGTGAACCTGACATCTTTTGGAACATCTTGGATGGATGAATGGACAATCTTCACCAATATACACTCATTTGACATTAGAACTGTTTTAATAGTAAAACACTGGAGTAGATGGATTTATTTCAGCTGTGATCTTATATACATTTATTAGGTTGTGCAATATGGGATGATGGGAGGGGGTGGATATTGAGGGAAATATCCATGTTGTAGGTGTAGTATTGAGATTGTTACACTACTTCTATATATTTTATGGGGCTTTTTTATTGCTTATATGTAATTCTATCTTTTCCCCCCCTGTGTTTGAGTCAAATATGCATTAATTCATACTCACTTGCATGTATCACTGGCACAAGCACTTTTTCACTTTATTCACATTCACGTTTTTGGTTTAGTGCACTTTTTGTTTTATTTTTATTCATGTTCAATTGCGTATCATTGTTCACTGTCATCATTATGCGATTTTCGTCAATCGCACACATCCAGGTATTCATTGTACTATTGTATTACTGATTTAACTATATACACTAAGTGTTATCAATTGTTGATACTCTGTTTCGCATGTTTATGCTGCCATTATTGGCGGTATTATATTCTATATGATTATATATATTTTTGTACATCACTGTCACATTATTTTGTTATTATGATTGTATGTATTCAATATAGGGAATGGACTTGGTGTTCCCCCTCTTTTATGGACCTTAATTACTGCATAATTTATTTATTTAATTATTTATTTTTTGTAGTTATTGTGGTTGGGTCCAGGGATAAGGTTATACACTATTCAATTAGGATTGGGCAGCCTTGCTGTTCCTTCTCCTTCCGTTTCTATCTTCATCTTCCTTGTATAGTTATCAATTAGTTGAATGTTTTGCAGGACCTGGGGAGGGGTGTGTCTTCAGAGCGGTCATGTGATTGGATCCCGGTCATGTGACCGCACTTCTGATGACGTGGCTATCCTCTTCATGTTCACTGCTGAGTGTATAGGAGTGGGAGCAGCTATATACTATCCCATTAGGAATGGGTAGCCCTGCTGTTCCTTCTCCCTCCGCTTCTATCTTCATCTTTTTTGCATAGTTATTAACAAGTTGAATGTGTTGCAGTACCCGGGGAGGGGTGTGTCTTCAGAGCGGTCATGTGATCGGATCCCGGTCATGTGGCCGTACCTCTGATGGCGTGGCTCTCCTCTTTATGTTCACTGCTGATTGTACGCATCTGTGTATGGATTGGATACCCCCCCTGAGGAAGCTCGGCGAAATGCGTGTTGGGTTGCGGGTCTTCTCCTTCTCGCTCCTGTGTTGTCACTCCGGTATTAGGATCTAGCACTATTTGTCGGTATGTAACATGCAGGTGTAGGTACATATAGGCACAACATTGGTTTGGCGGCATTTTGCTGGATATTCTATACTGCTATTTACAATTTGTGAGGATGTTACAACATTTGTAGTTCTGGCTTATTTAATGCACATGCTACATAAGTCTTGTGAGTCTGTATGGTGAGAGTGTACAACTCTATCTCCAAGTGTTTATTTTGTATATGCCATCCGGTTTGGGGGAGAGGGAGGTTGAGAGACCCTTTTTATTCCTGCCATTGCACTTTATCTGCTATGCTGCTAATATTTATTAAAAGTGACAATTATGTGTTTAACACTTTGTGGTAAAATAAAGAATGTTATTATTGCATTATATGTGTGGTTTGGCTATTTTTTTGCTACGTTTTTGGTTGCTATTGATACACACATATTACACTATTGTAGTTGTTGTTTTGGTGGAAAAAAAAATATGGATGGCTTTATGTAAAAATTATGGGGGTCATTTATCAAACAGAAATATGCCTAAATTATAGTCCTTTGTGCTGCTATCTGTGACTTCTCCCAGATCATTTCAATTATGGCTACATAATTGGTGCTGTAAAAGATACAGATTATAAAGATCTTTATACCGCTATCTGCAGCGCGCTGGGAAAGTAAGAGTGACGTCACAGCAACACGTGGGATGCCACGTGACTCTTCATACTCGGAAGAAGAGCGCGGACGCCGCGCTGCATCCCAACAAGGACGCCACCTTACCAATCCCGTACTGAGGAAATTCGATCACCGGACACCGGAGGGTGAAAACCATACAGCGGTAATGTACAAACATCAAAGACTGAGTGTTGTATAATACAAATTACCGGATGTACCATAACACCCTAGGGGCATCGATTTAAAGCACCTGCATACATTGAAAGACTATAAATAGAGTGGATACAATATACCAGATAAATGCCCATTGAATACTTTTTATATCTTTTTTAACAACAGCAAATCATTGACAGCTAAATAATTGATTACTAATTGAAGGACAACAAACGAATGAATTTTTTCTCAGAGTGTATGATTATGCATCAACTGATATTTAGTGTATGGATGTATTGAGACTGGATCCATGGCAATATGTATATTTGTGATATTATTGTAGTTTCTTATTGAATGATAGAATATTTTTATCTGATGAACTTTTTTATTGATTAATTGTTATTAAATATACCTTTGCAGTTTCCATATTTGAGTGCCTGTATTCCCTATATATATAATACACACACTTTTTGGTTCCATTTTGGGGGAACCATATACAGAGCACCGGGGTCCGTTATCCTACAGAAGAGAGCCACCTATTATTATTATATTCTACACCAGATCATTTCAGGCCTGTCTCATTTACGATTTTCTATAACTGTTTTAGGCCTAGAAAATTTTTTAAATGTACATTTAGAAGCAGTGGAAGATCCGCTGAAGTTATGTAGAGGCCGACGGCTCTTCATAACCTTTGTGGATCCATCGCCAGGTATAGGGGTTATTAGGAACAGCAACTAAAACACTGGTCTCCATAAATGTGGTGCTATATTTTTACTTGTAAATGAATGATCTGCACAGTATCATGACCAGACGTCTGCAGTTTCCTGTTTGTGAACTATTTTAATTTCTCACTTATTTCATTAAGACATGATAAGTGATTTTACTTCCTTGAACCATTTACTGAAACCTTAAAGGATTGACTAATGCATTGTATAAGATGATGTGTAATTTACTGTTTCTTAACGCCAGTTCTTTGTTAAAATCAGAAATGACTGTGTACAAAATTCTCCAAACTCCCTTAAATGGTTGTTCTTAGAATGACAACTTATCACATATCCACAGAACAGACTATAAGTATCTGGTCGGTGGGGCTCTGACCAGTGATCCCTCCACTGATCACAAAAATGGGTCTGCCGTCCCTCCCATTTGAATGGAGCATTGGTCAAGTGTATGGACTGCCAAAGGTATCCAAGCACACTTCTCAGCCTTCTCCGGCAGTCCTGTAGGGATTTAATGGAGTGGCAGGGTGCATGCTTGTCCGCTGCTTCGTTCAAGCAGGAGACACAGAAAATCTGCTCTTGTGATCAGTGGGAACCTCCACAGATTCTCTGGATAGGTGATAATTTGTCATTCTGGGACAACTTCCATAAAGGAGTTTCCTGGGATCAGAGCTGAATCTGGACATATCTCCACTTTCACACAGGCAGCGCCCTGATATGATCATCGGAGCATTTCTTGTTCCTATGCTCTCCTTTGCCCTGCATTGAAAAGTTGCAGGGTAAAGGTTTTTATGGAGATCGGTGATGTACCGGCATCTCCATAGTTTAAGCTAGGTGGAGCGTTCACCTAGCAGCGAGCCAGTGACATTACTGGCACTGATTGGAGGGCTTTAGCGCTGCCTAGCCCTCAGATGCCGCGTTCATACATGATTGTGGCATCGGAGTGTACAAACAGTGTGAAATTAACATTTAAAAAACATTACATCAAACTTACCGTGTCCATTTGTTCGCGACGGGCCCAGCCGCCATCTTGCTTTAAGATCTCCGCCGAAATCACGTGCGGCGCATGATTACGTCATCACGCTGGCCGGCGCATGGGATTTAGGCTGAGATCTTCAAGAAAGATGGAGGCTGACGGCCCTTTGTGTGCAAATGGGGGTGGTAGGATTTGAATTTAGCAATAATCGCTGACACGAAGCACGAGGAAATTTGGCTTCTAAGCAAATTGAATAATTCCTGAAATTTGGATCGAATTCCACTTCGTGGGATTCGATTCGCTCATCTCTAGTAGTCGGGCATAAGATCATGCATACATTTGGAACATTATCACTAGAGATGAGCGAATTTTTCAAAATTCGATTTGCCGCTTCGCTGAGTTTTCAGGCTCTGGAGTTAGCAGCAGTATGAGGAGGCCACCGAGTGGCACAATAACAGAGTATGGAGTTGGCAGCAGTATGAGGAGGCCACCGAGTGGCACAATGACAAAATCTGGAGGTGGTGGCAGTATGAGGAGGCCACCGATGGGCACAATGGCCAAGTCTGGAGGTGGCCGCATCAGGAGAAAGCCACCGAGTGGCACAATGACAGAGCCTGGAGGTGGCAGATGCAGCAGCAGCATCACGAAAATGCCACCGAGTGTCACAATGACAGAGTCTGTAGATGGCAGCTGTATAATGAGGCCACCGAGTGGCAAGGTGACATAGTTTAGAGATTGCAGCAGCATCAGGACACCACAGAGTGGCAAGATGGCATAATGTGGAGATGGCAGCAGCATCACGAGACCACAGAGTGGCAAGGTGACATAGTGTGGAGATGGCAACATCATGAGGAGACCACTAATTGGCAAGGTGACATAGTGTGGTGATGGCAGCAGCAGTAGGAGACCACCGAGTGGAAAGGTGACATAGTGTGGAGATGGCAGCAGCATCAGGACACCACAGAGTGGCAAGGTGACATAATGTGGAGATGGCAGCAGCATCACAAGACCACAGAGTGGAAAGGTGACATAGTGTGGAGATGGCAACAGCATGAGGAGACCACTAATTTGAAAGGTGACATAGTGTGGTGATGGCAGCAGCAGTAGGAGACCACCGATTGGAAAGGTGACATAGTGTGGAGATAGCAATAGCAGCAGCATCAGAAGGATACCACAGAGTGGCAAGGTGACATAGTGTGGAGATGGTAGCAGCATGAGGAGACCACTAATTGGCAAGGTGACATAGTGTGGTGATGGCAGCAGCAGTTGGAGACCACCGAGTGGAAAGGTGACATAGTGTGCAGATGGCAGCAGAAGCAGCAGGATACCACAAAGTGGCAAGGTGACATAGTGTGAAAATAGCAGAAGCAGCAGGATACCACAAAGTGGTAAGGTGACATAGTGTGAAAATAGCAGAAGCAGCAGCAGCATCCAGAGAATACCACAGAGTGGCAAGGTGACAGTGTGGAGGTGGCGGTAGCATCAGGAGGCCACAGAGTGGCAAGGTGAGATAATGTGGATATGGCATCTGCATGAGGAGACCACAGAGTGGCAAGTTGACATAATGTGGAGATGGCTGCAGCAGGATATCACAGAGTGGCAAGGTGACATGGTGTGGATATGCCAGCAGCAGGAGTAGACCACAGAGTGGCAAGGTGACATTGTTTAGCGGTAGCGGTAGCATCAGGAAGCCACAGAGTGGCAAGGTAACATAGTTTGGAGATAGCAGCAGCAGCTACATCAGGAGACCACAAAGTGACCTGGAGTGGTGGGTGGCAATACCAGTACCAGTACCCGCTGACAAGGTAGGTGAAATAAGGAGTACTAGGCATCAGATGTGTGGCATCAGGTGGGATGCAGCATCAAAATAGTAGTTGCTGAGGCAGGTGGTCAGAAGAAATCGGTCTCTTGAATCAAAGTGTTGGTGTGGCACCATGGATAATCTAGTCTGATGCATCAGGAATTGGTGGTTGGAAATCCTGGTTGATCCATGCCTGATTCATCTTGACAAAGGTCAGTCTCTCCACATTTTGGGTGGACAGGCGAGTTCTTCTTGGGGTAACTATGGCCCCGCTGCACTAAACACCTGCTCTGATGCCACACTACTGGCCGGCAGGACAGCTTTTCCAGGAGCAACGCTACTAGTCGCAGCCACAAATCCAGTTTGGCTTCCTAGTAATCCAGCGGATCTTAATGTGGGGTGGCAGGGAACAGTTCAAGTACGCCACCACCTGCTGGTTCAGGTCCTGCTCCAGGTCTACCTGCTGCTGATGAGTAGTTTCTTCACTATGCAGGTGAGAGAGCTACTCATCAGCGACTGTAGACTCAGGCTGCTGCTGATGGAGCTGGTACTGCTCCTGCCACCCCACCCCTCCCCAGCAGCCATGGCAGTGGAGCGTGAGCGTGAGGGCCCCCAGTCAGACCTGCGAGAGAATGGTCAATGGCGCAGATAGGCAGCGGACAAGTGACTACATAGGATGTCTCTGTAGTAGTTCAGTTTGTCCTCCCTCTCGGTGGTTTTTAAAAGGTCCCCCTCTGGACCGTTAGCGAGGGTCAAGAAGGCGGAGAGCCAGAAGTTATCCCTCTGCCGAATGGTGACAATTTGGCTGTCACTACTCAAGTAAGTGAGCATGCATCATGCCATTTGTGCAAGTGACTCAGGGACTCCCTGCCTCTATCTCCACTGCATGATGCCACAGTGTGTCTGGATCCTCAGTCTCATCTTCCTCATCGTCCTGTAACTCTTCTGGCTGCTTCTGCTCCTCCTGTCCTGTCAGCTGAGGAAAAAACAACCCATTTGGCTAAGCATTGTCTGTGCTCCAATGTCCTACTCCGCTCCTCTTCCTCTTCCAGTTCAGCCCCCACAGTGCTTATGTGGCCGTGAGATTGAGGCGACATGTCTCCTATCCCCTGACTAGCCATTGTTACCTGCATCTATTCCAGGACATGAAGCAGTGGAATGACGTTGTTCATTATGTACTCCTGGCGGCTGACATATAATGTGGCCTCCCCAAGGGGCCTGAGAAAACGGCAGGTGTCACGCATGAGCTGCCACTGGCTGACATCGAAGTTACACAGGGGAGTACTTCTATCCACTTGAATCATCAAGAAATTGTTGATGGCTTTACTCTGTTTGCATAGTCGGTACAACATATGGAGGGTGGAATTCCAAAGGGTGGAAACGTCACATATCAGCCTATGTTGGGGGATGCCGTTCTGCAGCTGCAGCTTAAGGAGGGTGTGCTTGGCAGTATACGAGTGGCTGAAGTGCATGCAAGTTTCCTGCCCATTTTTAGGATGTCTTGCAGATGGGTGGAAGATTTCAGGAACCGCTTGACTGACAGATTGAACACATGTGCCATGCTTGATGCAGTACCGACACCATGTTCTTCCAGATGTCGGTCAGCATGGTTCAGATTTTCAGCTGTCACGGAGAAAGCCAAGATTTGATTTCATGATGCATCACACAAAGCAGTTCCTCTCCTGTGTGACTCGTTTTGCCAAGGCAGACCAGGTGCAGAACAGCGTGACACCACCGAGCCCTGCACATGTGGTATGCTGGAGGGGCACAGTGACTTGTCCCTGCAGTGGAGGCTGAGGACATGGTGGAGGATAAGGAGAAAGAGCCGGACATTGTCGCACGACCAACGGTGTGACAACGTGGAGTCGGGAGCGGCGTGAACTGTCCAAGTTGCTGGTGTGGCTGTGAAGGAAACACATTCACCCAGTGGGCTGTAAAGGACATGTATTGTCCCTGACCATAGTTACAACTCCACACGTCGGCGCTGCCTTGCACTTTGGCACCGTCAGGCTCAAGGACTGGCCCTCCTTCTGTTCTACATGTGTGTGCAGGGCAGGTACTGCCTTTTTAGCAAATAAAAGACAGCTTGGGACTCCATCGGCTCAACACAAGCCATCAGTTCTTTGAAAGGTGAAGAGTCCACCACTTTGAAAGGGAGCGACTGAAGCACCAGCAACTTGGACAGGAGCATGTTCAGCTTCTGCGCCATTGGATGCGTGCTTTCATACTGTTGTCTCTTGGCAATCGCTCGAAGATCGATTGCTGACGGAATGACTGATGAGGGTAACATAGTAACATAGTATATAAGACCGAAAAAAGACATTTGCTCATCCAGTTCGGTCTGTTTCCTACAAGTTGATCCAGAGGAAGGCAAAAACCTCTGTGAGGCAGAAGCCAATTTTTCCCACTTAAGGGGAACAAAATTCCTTCCCAACTCCAATCAGGCAATCAGAATAACTCCCTGGATCAACGACCCCTCTCTAGTAGCTATAGCCTGTAATATTATTACACTCCAGAAATACATCCAGTCCCCTCTTGAATTCCTTTATTGTACTCACCATCACCACCTCCTCAGGCAGAGAGTTCCATAGTCTCACTGCTCTTACTGTAAAGAATCCTTTTCTATGTTTGTGTACAAACCTTCTTTCCTCCAGAGCATGAGAGGATGTCCCCTCGTCACAGTCACAGTCCTGGGGATAAATAGATGATAGGAGAGATCTCTGTACTGACCCCTGATATATTTATTCATAGTTATTATATCTCCCCTCAGTCGTCTTCAGAGTAGGAGCAGGAGAATCTGGACCAGCAGAAGATGAGACTGACAGACAGCTCCCTTCAGCTGAGGTGGTGGAGCTTTGATCGGGTAAAACTGCGTGCGTGCTGCTGGGTGATGTAGAGGTATCTGCGGCAGGCTGGACCACCACATCGGAGCCACGGTTCTCCCAGGCTACTTTATGGTGACATTGCATATGTTGATGCAGGGCCGTAGTGCCAACATTGGCACTCTGCCCACGCTTCACCTTCTGCCCACATATTCTACATATGGCCATGTTGACCTCCTTCTACGGCCTCGCAAAAAACTGCCACACTGCCGAGTACCTGATTTTTCCCCCCAACACTACTCACTGGCTGACTGCTACCACCACTGCTTCTGTGAGCCAGTGCATCACTCCTTTCTGGGCAACCTGTTTTCCTGATGATGACAAAGCCCCCTTCTTCACCCGGCTCTCAAGTGCGATCGGCTTCATCATCATCATCGAGTAGTGTCTGCACATCACTGATGTCCTCCTCTATGGCCTCTGGGTCAGGAGCTTGACCACTCACAACACAAGTTGGCATGCTACTCTCCTCATCACACCTTGCCCGCCTATCGTAGGAAGCGACGGGTATCTACTCCACATCTTGGCTGGACAGTAGCTGCTGACTGTCCTCTAATAGCTCATCCTCGCTGAATAGTAGAGCTGAGCCTACTGCATATAATACTTCTCTGGCTGAGGGAACAAAAAAGGACAGAGGCAAGTTGAGGACAGGGGAGTGCACAGGGTCTGCTCCCGGGCCATGCCAACTGAGAGTTGTGTCTGACAAATCCACCAACTGTTGGCTGGGTGTGTCTGATGTCACTTGGGATGACGTGGATGAGCGAGTTAACCAATCAAGAACCGCTGGGTTGCTGGTCAAGACATGACCGGTAGATGATACCGGGAGCTTAGGCCTCTCGCTGTGACTACTGCTGCCACGACCCCTTACTCTGCTGTGGCCTCTGCTTGCGCCAGAAACATTCAGCCCTCTGACACTCCTCTGTGCATAGCCTGGCACTTCTCTGCCTGACATACTTGTAGCTGAACTAAACAGATTAAGCGGAAATTAAAACACCCCTAAAAGCAACAAATATATTTTTCTTTTTGTATTGAAATAGGCCACTAAACGCTTTCACCACAATTACCTTTGGAAATTCACTGATAATATATTTTTCTTGTTGTACTAAAATACGACCCTATATGCTTTGACCAGAAAAAACTCAAAGAGTAAAGTGCGTATATATATTTCTTGAAGTACTGAAATAAGCCCCTATACACTGTCAACAAAAATCACTGCAGCAGTGATCTGAGAATATATATTTCATGTTTGACTGAAATAGGCCACTTTATGCTTTGACCAGAACAAAGTTAGATTCAAGTGCGTATATATATTTCTTGAAGCACTGAAATATGAGAAAATTATAGACATTTTTGGGGTATTTTAATTTCCTTTTTATTTATTTTATTTGATCTAACAGTATGTCAGACAGAGAGGTGCCAGGCCCTACACAGGGGAGTGGCAGAGGCCTTAATGTTTCTGGTGCAGGCAGAGGTCACAGCAGAGTAAGGGGCCGTGGCAGCAGGGGTCACTTCGAGAGGCCTGAGCTCCCAGTGTCAGCTAGCGGTTGTGTCGTGACCCGCAACCTAGCGGTTCTTGAATGGCTGACTCGATCTTCGACTTCATCGCAAGTGACATCAGGCACCCCAGCCAAGAGTTAGTGGGTTCGTCAGACACAACCCTTATTTGGCATGGCCCGGGAGCAGGCCCTGTGCCCTCACCTGTCCTCAAAAACATAACCATAGCAAAGGCAGGTGCACTCTGCGGCAATACTAAACCCTCACACTGATGTTAAAATTGAGAGGTTAGTTTGACACATCCTACTAGGAGGACATGTCTTAAGCTCGGACACCATGTTAAGGTCTCTCAAGTAGCCCGAGACCCTACCACTCAACCTACCTGTGCCGTATGGGCGATACTAGGGGCCGTTGGACATTACGGGAGCGTAAGGCCTGACTCACAAACAGCTCACCAGTGACCTCCAGCATGTAACCATGCTTGCAATGGGAGGTGGGAAGTGCCTGTGAGCCCCACCCGAGACCGGATGATATGGCCCAGAGCCTCCCAGGTGCACCTGAATGTAGCCTGTAGATGAAAAGCAGGCACATTTAAATTGGAGTTTATACACCTCCAAACATATAAACCATTAGAAAACGGGGTGTGGTGTTTAACAAGCAGGATATGCTCAACCCAAATGCAGTTGTGCATGTATATAGGGAGCACATCCTGCACTTGTAGTCCATTGCTAGGGGCAATCAACAGCAAAATATGCATACAATGGAAGATGTCAGCAATGGACTACACGTACCACAATAACCATCCTACATACGATAACGATAATGTGGATGTGGAGAACAATCAAAAACATAACCATAGCAAAGGCAGGTGCACTCTGTGGCAATACTAAACCCTCACACTGATGTTAAAATTGAGGTTAGTTCGACACATCCTACTAGGAGGACATGTCTTAAGCTCGGACACCACGTCAAGGTCTCTCAAGTAGCCTAAGACCCTACCACTCACCTGTCCTCAACCTGCGTCTGTCCTTTTCTGTTCCCTCAGCCAAAGAACTATTATATACAGTGGGCTCAGCTCTACTATTCAGCCAGGACGAGCTACTTGAGGACAGTCAGCAGCTACTGCCCAGCCAAGATTTGGAGGAGACATCCGCCGCTTCCTCCGCTAGGCGTGCAAGTAGTGATGAGGAGAGTGGCATAGGAGGTGGTGTTGCGAGCGGTCAGGCTCCTGATCCAGAGACCATTAAGGAGGACATCAGTGATGTGTAGAAAGTACTCGCACTTTGAAACCGGGTGATTTAGGGGCTTCTTTATCATCATCGGGAGAAGTTGGTGGCAGCTTGCGGCAGTGGTGGAGCCAGAAAGTTGATAACGTGGCTGGGAGTCAGCAGGGTGGCAGCATTGGGAGGTCGGGAGCCTGGGGTAGACCACCCGCTTCGCAGTAGCCTACCTGCCCAGAAAGTAGTGGTGCAGGGGTTCATGGAAGCAGCTCATTATCAGTCTGTTCGGAGTGTTGGGGGTAAAATCACCTACTCGTTGTGGGGCAATGTTTTGTTAAGCCTTTTGTAGCCATTTGTAGAATCTGTAGAAGGTGAAGCGCGGGCAGGGTGCCAATGTTGGCACCATGGCCCTGAGTCAACATATGCAGCATCACCATAAAGTGGCCTGGAAGAACTGTGGCTCCAATGTGGTGGTCCAGCCTGCCGCAGCAACTGTTGCATCACCCAGTGGCATGCACCAGATTTCAGGCAGTCAAGGCTCCACCACCTCAGCCGAAGGGAGCTGTCTGTTCTTCCCATCTTTTGCTGGTCATGATGCTCCATTGCTCCTGCTTCTCCTCCCACTCCTCGTCAGTCATTCTGTCAGCAATTGATCACGGAAGCGATTGCCAAGAGACATTAGTATGCGTGCATTCATCCATTGGCACAGAAGCTGAATGTGCTACTGGCCAAGTTGCTGGTGCTGCAGTCCTTCCCTTTCCAACTGGTGGACTCTGCACCTTTCAGAGAACTGATGGTTTGTGCCGAGCCGAGGTGTAGTGTCCCAAGCCATCATTTATTTGCCAAAAAGACAGTACCAGTTCTGCACAAGTATGTTGAACAGAGGGCGGGCAAGTCCTTGAGCCTGTCGGTGTCTGCCAAAGTGCATGGCAGCGCCGACCTGTGTAGCTGTAACTACGGTCAGGGACAATATAAGTCCGTTACGGCCCGCTGGGTGAATTTGGCCAGGTGATGTTGCTTCCGCCTGCACGTTCTCACACCGTTGGTCCTGCAACAAGTTCCACCTCCTCATCCTCTTCTGTGTCCTCAGCCTCCATTGCAGAGACAATTTACAGTGCCCCCAGCATACCACATGCTCAGGGCACGGCGGTGTCACGCTGTTCTGAAACCTCATTTGCCTAGGCGAACAGAGTCACACAGGGGAGGAACTGCTTTGTGTCCTTCATCAAGAAATCGAATCCAGGCTTTCTCAGCGACAACACAAAATTGGAACCATGGTCACCAACAATGGGAAGAACATGGTGTCGGCTCTGCGTCAAGGAGGGCTGAGCCATGCGCCCTGCATGGCACACATGTTCAATCTGGTTGTCAAGCGGTTCCTGAAGTCTTCCACCCATCTGCAAGACATCCTAAAAATGGGCAGGAAATTTTTCATGCACTTCGGCTACTCATACACTACAAAGCACACCTTCCTTGAGCTGCAGAGGCAGAATGGCATCCCCCAACATAGCCTGATATGTAAACGTTTCCATCCATTGGAATTCCACCCTCTATATGTTCGTCCGACTATACGAACAGAGAAAAGCCATCAACGATTTCTTGATGATCCAAGCGGACTGGAGTACTCCCCTGTGTAACTTTGATGTCAGCCAGTGACAGCTCATGCAAGACACCTGCCTTTTGCTCAGGCCCTTTGAGGAGGCCACGTCATTTGTCAGTCACCAGGACTATGGAATGAACAATGTCATTCCACTGCTTCATGTCCTGGAACAGATGCTGGTAAATCTGGCTGGTCAGGGGACTGGAGACGTGGCGCCTAGATCTCATGGCCACATGAGCACTGTGGGGGCTGAACTGGAGGAAGTGGACATTGGAGCACAAGCAATATGTAGTGAAATGGGTGGTTTTTCTACACTGGTGACAGGAGAGTAGGAGCAGGAGCAGCCAGAAGAGCTACAGAGCGATGAGGAAGATGAGGCAGAGGACCCAGACACACCGTGGCAGTATTCAGTGGAGATGGATGCAGGGAGTCCCTCCAAGTCACTTTCACAAATGGCCCGATACATGCTCATTTGCTTGTGTAGAGACAGCCAAATTGTCACCATTCAGCAGAGGGATAACTTCTGGTTCTCCACCTTGTTGGACCCTTGCTACCGTTCCAAAATAGGGACTTTTTACACCCACTGAGAGGGAAGTGAAACCGAACTACTATAGAGACTTCCTTTGCAGTCAGTTGGCCGCTGCCTACCTGCGCCATAATCCATCCTCTCGCAGGTCTGACCGGAGGGGCCCTCTGCGCTCACGTTCCTCTGCCATGACTGCTGGGGCATGGTGAAGGGGTAGGAGCAGTTTCAGCTCCATCAGCAGCAACTTGAGTCTAGAGTAGCTGATGAGCAGCTTTCTTCACCCGCCTAGTGAAGAAAATGCTCACCAGCAACAGCAGCAGCTAGACCTGGAGCAGGACCTGAACCAGCAGGTGGTGGCATACTTGGAAAGTAACCTACCACCCCACATTGAAGATCCGCTGGAATACTGGGCAGCCAAGCTGGATTCGTGGCCGCAACTGGCAGAGTTTGCGCTAGAAAAGCTGTCCTCCATGGCCAGTAGTGTGGTATCAGAGTTGGTGTTTAGTGCAGGAGGGGTTATAGTTACCCTAAGATGAAATCGCCTGTCCACCCAGAATGTGGAGAGACTGACCTTTTTCAAGATGAATCAGGTGTGGACAAGCCAGGATTTCCACCCATCAATGCCTGATGCATCAGTCTAGATCTTCCCTGGTACCACACCAACACTTTGACAAAAGTGTCACAGGGCGCCGGCGACGTGATCTTCATGCGGTGCGCCGCCGGCATCCTGCCTCTCTCCCTGAGCGGGGATGCATGCAGCGTCCCCGTCTCCCAGGTAACAGGAGTGGAGCGCACCCGACCGCGCTCCTGCTATCTGTGCGGTCGGCGTCCTCCGTTCCCCTGGCAACAGTATCAGACTGAGCACCGAGCTGGCCACTCAGTGCTTGGCTTTTGTGTCTGAGCAGGTCATGTGACGCTGGCCACGTCACATGACCTTAGCCTTCACTACTTATACAGGTTGCCTGCGATTTTGGTCCTTTGCCTAACTGCTACTACTCAGTGCTTCTGCTACTCTGGATTTTGACCCTTGGATTTTGTTTCTGACCCGTCTTCGCCTGCCCTCGTGTACTGATGTGACCTCCAGGTTTGACCCTCGGCATGTACTCTGACTTGTCCTTGCTATTGCTTGTGTACTGATGTGATATCCTGGTTTGACTCTTGGCGTGTTTGTTTACCATCCTTTTACCCCTTTTCGCCTAAGTAAGTGTTTATCTCTGGCATTTCAGTATTGCTCCTGACATTTTACAGGACTTCGGATCCATCTGCAGGGTTCCCTCCTACTGCCTCTGCCTGGCTATATTCTGACTCTGTCCGCTCTGCCTCTCTGCACTTATAGAGGTTAGGTTCCGTCACCCAGTTACGCCCCATCGTCTAGGACGAGTAGTGTAAGTAGGCAAAGACAGAGGCATGGGTGGCAGCTAGTGGGTGCACTTCCTCTTCCCGATCCCTAGTTCATGACAAAAGAGATCGGTTTCTTCTGGCTACCTGCCTGAGCTACTATTCTGATGCTGCAACCCGCCTGATGCCACACATCTGATTCCAAGTGCTCCTTCTTTCATCCACCATCTTCAGCTGGTACTGGTATTGCAACCCACCTCCCCACTCTGTCACCCGGTCACTCAGTGGTCTCCTGATCCTGCTGCCACCTCCACACTATGTCACCTTGCCACTCTATGGTCTCTTGATGATGCCACCTCCACACTATATCCCCTTGCCACTCTGTGGGCTTCTGATGCTGCTGCCACCTCCATACTATGTCACCTTGCCACTCTGTTGTCTCCTGATGCTGCTGCCACCTCCACACTATGTCACCTTGCCAAACTGTGGTCTCCTGATGCTGCTGCTACCTTAATTCTATGTCACCTTGCCACTCTGTGGCCTCCTGATGATGCTGCTGCCACCTCCACTCTCTGTCATTGTGCCACCCTGTGGCCTCCGCCTGATGCTGCTGCTGCCACCACCACCCCACTATGTTATTGTGCCACTCTGTGGTCTCCTCATTTTGCTGCCACCTCCACACTCTTATTGTGCCATTCTGTGGCCTCCTCCTGATGCTGCTGCTGACTCCACCTCCACACTCTATCACTTTGCCACTCTGTGGCCTCCTGATGCTTTTGCCACCTCCACACGTTGTCATTGTGCCACCCTGTGGCCTCCTCCTGATGCTGCTGCCACCTCCACAGTCTGTCATTGTGCCACTCTGTGGTCTCTTTTTGCTCCTGCTGCTGCCACCTCCACACTGTCATTGTGTCACCCTGTGGCTTCCCCCTGATGCTGCCGCCATCTCCACACTCTCTCATTGTGTCCCTCTGTGACCTCCTGATGCTGCTGCCACCTCCACACTATCATTGTGCCACTCTGTTGCCTCCTCCTGATGCTGCTGCCACCTCCAGACTCTGTCATTGGTCCCCTCTGTGGTCTCCTCATGTTGCTTTCACCTCACCACTATGTCATAGGGCCACTCTGTGGACTTCTCATGCTGTTCCCACCCTCCCCACTTCATGACTGGGCCACTATTTTGCCTTTCGGCCTGGCTGACATCATCATTTATTTGACCCTTTTTCTTATCTGTCAGAAGGAAGGAAAAATAAGACACACAACTGATTCTGTCTGTGTAACAGCTGTAAGGCCTGCATAACATGGTCCCTATTTTGCATCAGAATTGGCTTATGATTTTGTAGCCAAAATCAGGAGTGGGTACAAAACAGAGAAGGCATGCAAATATTTCATTCACGTGTCATCTCTGTTATGGATCCACACTAACCAAATGCTAACCGAGTGAAGGTGAATGCTCCACAGACAGGATCCGTTGTTTGTGGGCTATTGTTCCAGACGTATCAGCGGAATGGCAAAATAATCAGTGATGTCAACACAAGCGTAAAGCTGACACCCTCTCCACTATGTCGGGGGCTCTATTTGTATAAGCATTTAATAGGTTCTGTAGATATCTATGTGGAATTAGCTGACGACGGTGTAAAAGGAGTGCGCTTTTTCTTGACACTAACATCGACCTGTAAGGCTGAGCTCACACTTGAGCTATTTGGTCAGTTTTGGCCCTGTAACTGCACAAATAAGTGAAGTGTGCAGTGATTCTAAGAGTGACGCCTGTCATCTGCTTGTCATACTGACTCACAGTATTGTTTTACTACCACAGCAGACTCCCTATGCGTGTTACTGCAAGGCACAGTATTTTCCACCACTATAAAGCCTCTCTGCAGCCAAGAGATAAAGGTTTTTAACACGATTCACCGCAAATAAATTTGTGGTGAATTTGTATTTTTTTCCAAAAATTAGGCTGAACCGGCCAATTCCAATTTTTGAGAAATTCACTCATCTTTAGTTATGACTGCTGGAACACAAAGAGGGAAAATATTATTGGTCCTTAAAGGGGTTATCCGAGTTAACTTAACCTTATCTATATGGCTTTATTTCTCCTATACTTTAGTTTTCCTAAATCACTTACTGTACCTATCTTGCGCCGTTTCTCTGCTACACTAAACAGTCATGTGACTGCCCACGTCATCAGCTGTGACGTTCCGTTGACATGGAGCTCTCTGCTTGTCGGAGTGACTAAGCCATGTCAACGGAACGTCATCAGCCTTGGCCCCGCCCCCATCTCTCTGCATTACAGTCCGTGCGGCTGTGAGTTGATCGCGCATGCGCGTTCCTCACTTGTGCCGCGGCTACCTCCAACTGGGGTTATCCAAGTTATATTTATTGATGGCCTATCCTCAGGATAGGTCATCAATATCAGATCGGCGGGGTCGACACCCGGCACCGCCCGATCAGCTGTTTGAAGAGAGCGGCGCCGTGCCAGCGCTGCCTCCTCTTCATTGTTTACCTACTCGCCGTTGCATCTGCAGCGGTGAGCAGGTGTAATTACACCCAAGCCGTTCCATTCATTTCAATGGGACGGCTCTGTAGTATACACTTGTATAGAAACGAGCCGTCCCATTGAAATGAATGGAACGGCTTGAGTGTAATTACACCTGCTCACCGCTGCAGATGCAACGGCCAGCATGTAAACAATGACAAGGAGGCAGCGCTGGCACGGCGCTCGCCTTCTCTTCAAACAGCTGATCGGCGGGGGTGCCGGGTGTCGGACCCCCGCCGATCTGATATTGATGACCTATCCTGAGGATAGGTCATGAATAAATATAACTTGGACAACCCCTTTAAGTCTAAAATTAATTATGTCACTAAGGGGTTAAAAATGTAGTTGAGTCCCCTGAGTTGTGCACCAGGATTTACTGCAGACACTCATTAAAAATCTACAAATAAAGAGTGATATTTTTGGGAGGGCTTTTCCAATTTTAATATAACTGTTATGTGGCTAATCAGAAGGGAAGCTGGTGAATTATACTACACTGTAGCAACAGGTATAAAAATAGAACACTCAAATGTGCAAACATCTACCCTGTACAGCTATATTAATTTCCTCTTTAATTCCTAGAGATGTTCAAGAGAAAACAAATTGTCACAATGCCATGGTCATTTGCCAGCTCCTTTCATTACTGTGTTGGAAGTAAAATTACATCATTTGTAGGCAGTAAGCGCCATTTTGAGGAGTTTTCATTTTCTGGTGTTAAGAGGCTGCACTTTAGTTAGAGAACATTCATGCAGACATTTCTGGATGAAATTTGTGGTTAAGAGTGAACAGTGCAATATGTTTTTTTTTAACTTAACAGGAATGTACAATAGATGCTCGCTCTATTGCAGTTCTTGTTGCTATCTCCATGAAACTATTCACAGAAAAAACTAGATAAAACATCCTGCGCGATATGATACTAAGTGCGCGGATGAACATGGCTGCATTTATCAAATCACAGAAAATGGTGCACTAAAATAAATGCAAACATTATGTGGAATAAGCCCTCATTCTAATAACGTCTGAGACACTTAGTCAACATATTTTGATCAAAACACATCTAAGCCCACCCACCAAGCGACACGGTGGTCTCAGTCCAGAGCGGGTAACTACGCTAAACCTATTAATGCTGTTGCGCATTTTTTCTACAGGAGCGCAGTCCCGCACATATGAGTGTGTTGCCTTGTTACCTCCATGTGCTTCAGCAACCGGTGGGAGGAGGGACACACACACCTATATGTACCACCTTAATCAAGGTCGCCTATCAGATGGGCGGGACACTAGTGCACATGAATCTCACCCCTGTATAGGAGGCGTATTCACACATGAAGGTGCCACTCCTTCCAAGACAAGTTAAATAATTCACAGAAAAAACTAGATAAAACATCCTGCGCGATATGATACTAAGTGCGCGGATGAACATGGCTGCATTTATCAAATCACAGAAAATGGTGCACTAAAATAAATGCAAACATTATGTGGAATAAGCCCTCATTCTAATAACGTCTGAGACACTTAGTCAACATATTTTGATCAAAACACATCTAAGCCCCACCCACCAAGCGACACGGTGGTCTCAGTCCAGGCGGGTAACTACGCTAAACCTATTAATGCTGTCTGCGCATTTTTTTCTACAGGAGCGCAGTCCCGCACATATGGTGTGTTGCCCCTTGTTACCTCCATGTGCTTCAGCAGCCGGTTGGGAGGAGGGACACACACCCTATATGTACCACCTTAATCAAGGTCGCCTATCAGATGGGCGGGACACTAGTGCACATGAATCTCACCCTGTATAGGAGCGTATTCACACATGAAGGTGCCACTCCTTCAAGACAAGTTAAATAATTCACAGAAAAACTAGATAAAACATCCTGCGCGATATGATACTAAGTGCGCGGATGAACATGGCTGCATTTATCAAATCACAGAAAATGGTGCACTAAAATAAATGCAAACATTATGTGGAATAAGCCCTCATTCTAATAACGTCTGAGACACTTAGTCAACATATTTTGATCAAAACACATCTAAGCCCACCCACCAAGCGACACGGTGGTCTCAGTCCAGGCGGGTAACTACGCTAAACCTATTAATGCTGTTGCGCATTTTTTCTACAGGAGCGCAGTCCACTATCATATGGTGTGTTGCCCTTGTTTACCTCCATGTGCTTCAGCAACCGTGTGGGGAGGAGGGACACACACACCTATATGTACCGCACCTTAATCAAGGTCGCCTATCAGATGGGCGGGACACTAGTGCACATGAATCTCACCCCTGTATGAGAGCGTATTCACACATGAAGGTGCCACTCCTTCAAGACAAGTTAAATAATTCACAGAAAAACTAGATAAAACATCCCTGCGCGATATGATACTAAGTGCGCGGATGAACATGGCTGCATTTATCAAATCACAGAAAATGGTGCACTAAAATAAATGCAAACATTATGTGGAATAAGCCCTCATTCTAATAACGTCTGAGACACTTAGTCAACATATTTTGATCAAAAGCACATCTAAGCCCACCCACCAGCGACACGGGTGGTCTCAGTCCAGGCGGGTAACTACGCTAAACCTATTAATGCTGTTGCGCATTTTTTCTACAGGAGCGCAGTCCACTTTTATATGGTGTGTTGCCTTGTTTACCTCCATGTGCTTCAGCAACCTGGTTGGGGAGGAGGGGACACACACACCTATATGTACCACCTTAATCAAGGTCGCCTATCAGATGGGCGGGACACTAGTGCACATGGATCTCACCCCTGTATAGGAGCAGTATTCACACATGAAGGTGCCACTCCTTCAAGACAAGTTAAATAATTCACAGAAAAAACTAGATAAAACATCCTGCGCGATATGATACTAAGTGCGCGGATGAACATGGCTTCATTTATCAAATCACAGAAAATGGTGCACTAAAATAAATGCAAACATTATGTGGAATAACCCTCATTCTAATAACGTCCTGAGACACTTAGTCAACATATTTTGAGTCAAAACACATCTAAGCCCACCCACCAAGCGACACGGTGGTCTCAGTCCAGGCGGGTAACTCGCTAAACCTATAATGCTGTTGCGCATTTTTTTCTACAGGAGCGCAGTCCCGCACATATGGTAGTGTTGCCTTGTTACCTCTCATGTGCTTCAGCAACCGGTGGGAGGAGGGACACACACACTATATGTACCACCTTAATCAAGGTAGCTTACCCGCCTGGGACTGAGACCACCGTGATCTCGCCCTGTGTGGGTGAGCTTATGAAGGTGCCACTTTTGATCAAAATATGTTGACTAAGTGTCTCAGACGTATACTAGAATGAGGCTTATCTCCACATGATATTTGCATTATTTTAAGTGCACCATTTTCATGTGATTTGATAAATGCAGCTATGTTCATCCGGCGCACTTAGATACTCATATCACCATGCAGGATAGCCCTTATCTAGTTATTTCTGTGAATTATTTAACATGTGTCGTGAAGGAGTAGGCACACTTCATGTGTGAATACGGTCGCTATACAGGCGGGTGATTCATGAGCACTAGTGATCCCGCGCGCATTCTGATACGGCGACTTGATTAAGTGTGGTACATATAGGTAGTGTGTGTCCTTTCCTCCCACGGGTTGCATGCAAGCACATGGAGGTGAACAAGGGCAACACACCATATGTGCGGGACTGCGCTCCTGTAGAAAAAATGCGCAACAGCATTATATTAGGTTTAGCGTAGTTACCCGCCTGGACTGAGACCACCGTGTCGCTTGGTGGGTGGGCTTAGATGTGTGTTTTGATCAAAATATGTTGACTAAGTGTCTCAGACGTTATTAGAATGAGGGCTTATTCCACATAATGTTTGCATTTATTTTAGTGCACCATTTTCTGTGATTTGATATCTCCATGAAACTGTTGAATCTTTCCCATGGACAATTCAAGTTGTTTTGTGGGAAAGGGATAACTTTCAAGAACTGTGCAAATGATTTATTCTATTTTGAAATCAAACAATTAAACATTCAAGAAGCGGACAGATAGATTCCATCATGAATCATCTTCGTTATAAATTAGTTTATCTGCTTCAAGTATATTTCTCTTTTAGGGAGCTTTCACACTAGCGTCATAGCTATCCAGCAGGCTGTTCTGGCGGGTGAACAGCCTGCCGGATCCGCCATGCTGCAAGTACCAGTGTGCTGCCGCTCCGTCCTCATTGACTTTAATGGAGCGGAGGGCGGAGCTATGGCGCTGCATGTCTGTGCAAAGCAGAGATCGCCGGACTGAAAAGTCGGACCTGCAGTACTTTTAGTCCGGCGATCTCCGGCCGTGCACTGCCACGCTGCGCCGTAGCTCCGGCAGCACGGCATCACACGGGTACTTTCAGCATGGCGGATTCGGCAGGCTGTTCACCCGCCGGAACAGCCTGCCGGATAGCTATGCCGCTAGTGTGAAAGTACCCTTAGTCAGAAAATGACTGTGGAGTATATACCCTTGACTTCTGTTTTAGGAAACACTGAAATCTGATACCAAGAAGTGCTAGAATTTATTTAATTTGCAACAAACAATTTCTGCAGAAATGTACAGTACCAGGGTTAACTGTCCTGTTTGCACCTGTGACTAATTATCAATGTTTTATAGCTCATAAATACTGGGAATGTGTTCATATGTGTATATTAGACAATAAACTTGTTTAACATTAACCCCTTCACGACTTGCAACATACATGTACGGCACAAGTTGGGACCTTAAAGAGGGTGCCCCCTCAGCAGTTGAGAGGGCACAGTAGCCACTGGGTGCCTGCTGTTTTACACATCAGACACCTGAAGGCTGAGTCCATGATGGTCTATTGCGATCACGGCACATCTGAGTGGTCTTTTCCTGAGAGCGCTGAGCTCTCAGGAACCAGCACTCCCAAAATCAATGGAGCTGTTTGGTTTGGTATCGCAGCCTTTGGCATCCTAAAGACAACAAAGCCTGTCATGGCTAAGTTCTGATTAAGCCTTGCATGAGGCAGGGCTTGATAGGAATGTAGTGACTCTCCCATAGGCTACAATGTTAAAGGGAACTTGTCATCTCCAAATGCATATAAAACCGCCAGCATTACCTCATAATAGCCTCCTGTCTGTTAATAATCATATGTTTGATTCGGTAGCCTGATGCTCCATAGATTAAAAAACAATGTTTTAATTGCCATCAGCGCAATCTTGCCAATCAGCTTGAAGTCAAGGGTGCAGCGGCTTCCTTGCTTCAAGTCAAGGTAAGAACGCCCCTAACCGTCCCCTCTTTTCTTAGATTGACAGTCTGCAGTGTGGCCGGGATCTCATAAGTCTCGCGCATGTGCGGTGCACTCCTTGGAAGTGCGAGCTGTCTACGGATGCCGCTGTTAGCCGGGTCTCAGTGGGGTACTGCGCATGCGTGAGTCAAAAAGTTTTTGAAAATATAAAAACAAGATTTAAATAGCCCACCTTAACCCATATTGAATATAAAAAACAAACAATAAATAAAGATAATTAGCATTGTCGGGTTTATAAAATGCCCAAACTTTTGATAAGTTGTCCGGTAAAAGAAACATTCTGGTTGAGAACACTGATAGTACCCTGCATACAAAGCTTAAAGTTGTCCTTTCACCCTCAGATGCATCACAGATCTCATAAGGAAACTGTAACGAGTAGCGGGTGTGGACCCGCTGTGCCACTTACCGGTTTGGCTTTGGGACAAACTTGGGAGCGCAGCCTAAGTGTCCTCCTGGTTTTTACCCTTTATCCCGCTCCAGGATGCGGAAGCTGGACTCAGCTGCAGGGGAGACACCAGGTCGCTACCGCAAGAGTGGTCCCGGTTAAGTGGCAGCTAGTGCTAGCACTGGGGAAACAGGCAATATAGCAGACAGCTGCAGGATAATGCTGAGCTGAGCAATCGGTATAGCAGAGCTAGTGCTGTGAGAACAGCAGAGCTTAGTTAGTCCCGGTGGAGCTGGTGTAACGATCTGCACAGCAGACAGAGGCTTGGTCGACAGTCCGGGTCTTTAACTTGAGAGCAGCGAGGTACAAGAGGATCAAGCAGAGACGAGGTCAGGATACAAGCAGAGGTCATAAGCAGGATATCGAATGCAGGAACAACCGGAGCCTTAGCTGTAGGAAGTACAATATTGCTCAGGCATTGCAGGAAGGGGGAAGCACCCTTATAAAGGTGGTGCCTGGCCAGGATTGGAGAGAGGGCGGAATCAGTGGCGTGCATTAAAGAGGACCTTTCACTGGTCCACAGTTTATCAGTTAAAGCTATGTACATTGAGAGCGGCACCCAGGGATGTCCCTGCTTACTTGTATCCCTAGGTGCCGCTCCGTTAGTCCTCTGTAGCCCCGGTACCGGTGCTCCTGCTGCTGTAATTTTGCCTGGGGCGGAGACTTCTTCTTCTGCCCTGGCGTCTTCTTCTCCCAGGGCTGGAGCGCTGGCCAATCGCAGTGCTCAGCTCATATCCTGAATATGAGCTGAGCGCTGCGATAGCCAGCGCTCCAGCCCTGGGAGAAGGAGACGCCAAGGCAGAAGAAGAAGTTTCCGCCCCAGGCAAAATTACAGCAGCAGGAGCGCCGGTACCGAGGGCTACAGAGGACGAACGGAGCGGCACCCAGGGATACAAGTAAGTGCAGGGACATCCCTGGGTGCTGCTCTCAATGTACATAGCTTTAACTGATAAACTGTGGACCAGTGAAAGGTCCTCTTTAACCACTAAGGTACCAGGACGCCTGCGGCTCCTACAAGATACAACAGAAGCTGTCGTAGCCTGCGACAGTGCAGGAAAGCGGGTCCGGAGCCGGCAGCGAAGAGGAAGAGCCCTGCGTGCAGCTCGACTGAGGTAAGTAGTCGGACGCACTGCACGCTGGCGGCTGCCAACTGCCATTGTTACAGAAACATTGAACTTATCTCAGTTATTGACTTCTAAGTAGTAATATTTGTTTTAAATGATGATTTATATATTTTATAAGACAATATAGTATTTTTCTGTATACCAACCTCTGTCTGATTCCTTACACTGACCATTTGCCATCTGACCTGATCTATGCCTGATGCTCATATTGACCCTTTGCTGCCTGCCCTGACCTTAGACTTGTTTCATGGATTTGCGCAAACTCTGCCTGCCCTGAGCTTGTCCTGTAAATAAAACTTTGTCTGATCCCTTAGTGCCCCCAACCAGTGTCTCTGATTATTATTATTTTTATTAAAGTGCCATTTATTCCAAAGCGCTGGACATATGAAAAGGGGTATACATACATAATACAGACAATTGCACTGAGCATAAACAAGACGAGTTGCAAACTGGTACAGAAGGAGAGAGGGCTCTGCACATGAGGGCTTACAATCTACATGGTATGGGAGAAGGGCACAGTAGGTGAGGGTGAAGCTGGTCATGTGTTTTACATTGCCAAACAGGTTTGTGCAAGTGGTCAGATGAGAAGGTAAGATGGAGGGAGAGATGAATAGTTCCTTGTTGGGTTAATGGATGTTGGGGTATTGCAGGAGGTTTTGGAAAAGTGGGAAGAGTAAGATGAAAGACTGAAGCATTAAAAAATGTGTAGTTACCTTTGGTCCCCTTTTGGTTACATACCATGGAATGAGAAGGAAAGATGAGGGGTGTGGGCAATATAAGACTCTAGAAAAGCTGGATGCAGCAGTTAGGTTCAATGCAGACATACCTGGAGAGGAGAGAATTGGGTGATGGTCAGTAGGCAGTGATGACAAAGTGGATTCCATATCCATAATATTACATTCTGGTATAATTCAGTATGTGCACTTAAAGAGTTGCACTTGAAAGATGTTGCATTTAGAAAGACAAAGGGTCAGATATCAACCACACTGGGACTACTCCAGGAGGTTGCTGCCTAGTGGTTCCTTTACAGCGAAGTCCAGATCCCTGTATAGGTATGAAAGGGTGAATGTCAGGAGACTGCTAGGATAACTTTCTTAGCTTTAGCCCAACCAGTCAAACAGATTGGTTGTCAAAGTGGTTCCACACCGACTGATCATTGCAGAATTTGTATTCCAATATACTGTACTCCCAAATAGTACTAGCCTTAGGATAAATAACACCTTGCACAAAATTTTCTTCTGGACAGTTAGAACCGTAAATAAATATGGTACCAGAGCTAAGCATAGTAAATAAAAAATATACCAGAATTAATCTCAGTGAATAAATACAGTACCACTAACAAGCTCAAATTATGAATCATTTACAAAAACTATACCCACTAAATAAATATGGTATACAAACTAAGCTCAGTTTATAAATATAGGATCAGAACCAAGTACAGTAAATGAATATTGCATCAGAACAAGCACAGTACAACAATATGGTACCAGAAGTAAACAACCACTGTATCCGAAACAAGCACAGTGAATAAATATGGTAGTATAACCAAGGACAGTAAATACAAAATATGGCACTATAACCAAGTTCAGTAAATAAATGCAGTGCTAGAAAAAAAAATTGTTAACAAATATAAAACCAGCACTAAACTCAAATAAGTAAATATGGTACTGGAACTAAGATCTGTAAGGAAAAAATGTTGACGTTATAACCTCTGCCGTGTCCTTCAGACCCCTAAATTAATCGCAGGTAACCACTCACTAATCACTCATGTATGGACTCCTGGGAGGTGTTTTGGGGTGTATTTTTACATATACCCATGTTGGGTGAGAGAAATATCTCTGCAAATTGTCAACTTTGTATAAAAAAAATTTAAAAAGTTGTCGTTTACAGAGATATTTCTCACACAAAGTATGGGTATATATAAAAATACACCCCAAAACACACTGCCCTACTTCTCCTGAGTACGGCTATACCACATGAGTGACACTTTTTTGCAGCCTGGGTGCGCAAATGGGCCCTAATTCCAATGAGTACCTTTAGGATTTCACAGGGCATTTTTACGCATTTGGATTCCAGACTTCTTCTCACGCTTTAGGGACCCTTAAAATGCCAGGACAGTATAAATACTCCACAAGTGACCCCATTTTAGAAAGAAGACACCCCAAGGTATTCCATGAGGGGAATGGTGAGTTCATGTAAAATTTTATTTTTTGTCACAAGTTAGTGGAATATGAGACTTTGTAGAAAAACAAAAATAAAAAAAATAAAAATATCAATATTCGCTAACTTGTGCCAAAAAAAAAAAATTCTGTGAACTCGATATGCCCCTCACGGAATACCTCGGGGTGTCTTCTTTCCAAAATGGGGTCACTTGTGGGGTATTTATACTGCCCTGGCATTTTAGGGGCCCTAAAGCGTGAGAATCCAAATGCGTAAAAATGCCCTGTGAAATCCTAAAGGTACTCATTGGTTTTAGGGCCCCTTTGCGCATCTTGGCTGCAAAAAAGTGTCACACATGTGGTATCGCCGTACTCAGGAGAAGTAGGGCAATGAGTAATTGACAACTTTTAAAAAAAATGTATACGAAGTTGTCAATTTACAGAGATATTTCTCTCACCCAGCATGAGTATATGTAAAAATACACCCCAAAACACATTGCCCTACTTCTCCTTAATATGGCGATACCACATGAGTGACACTTTTTTGCAGCCAAGATGCGCAAAGGGGCCCAAATTCCAATGAGTACCTTTTAGGAGGGCATTTTTACGCATTTTTCTTCTCACGCTTTAGGGCCCCTAAAATTCCAGGGCAATATAAATACCCCACATATGACCCCATTTTGGAAAGAAGACACCCCAAGGTATTCCGTGAGGGGCATGGCGAGTTCATATAAGATTTTTTTTTGGCACAAGTTAGCGGAAATAGATTTTTTATTGTTTTTTCTCACAAAGTCTCCCTTTCCGCTAACTTTTGACAAAAAGTTAAATTTTTCATGGACTCACTATGCGCCTCAGCGAATACCTTGGGGTGTCTTCTTTCCAAAATGGGGTCATTTGTGAGGTGTTTGCTACTGTTCTGGCATTTTGGGCGGGGCTAAATTGTGAGCAGCCATGTAAAACCTAAAGGTATTCATTGGAATTAGGGCCCTTTGCGCACCCAGGCTGCGAAAATTGTCACACATGTGGTATCGTCGTGCAATGTGTTTCTCTGCAAATTGACAACTTTAAAAAGTTGTCGTCTACAGCGATATTTCTCACACAAAGTATGGGTATATGTAAAAATACACCCCAAAACTCATTGCCCTACTTCTGCTGAGTACGACGATACCACATGTGTGCCACTTTTTTGCAGCCAAGATGCGCAAAGGGGCCCAAATTCCCATGAGTACCTTTAGGATTTCACAGGGCATTTTTACGCATTTGGATTCTCACGCTTTAGGACCCCTAAAATGCCAGGGCAGTATAAATACCCCACAAGTGACCCCATTTTGGAAAGAAGACACCCCAAGGTATTCTGTGAGGGGCCTTGCGAGTTCACAGAAAAAAAAAAAATAGCGGAAATTGATATACTTTTTTTTTTTTTTTTACAAAGTCTCATATTCCTCTAACTTGTGACAAAAAATAAAATTTTACATGAACTCACCATACCCCTCACGGAATACCTTGGGGTGTCTTCTCTCTAAAATGGGGTCACATGTGAGGTTTTTGTACTGCCCTGGCATTTGAGGGTCTCTGCAATCATTACACGTATGGCCAGCATTAGGAGTTTCTGCGATTCTCCTTATATTGAGCATACGGGTAATGACATTTTTTTTTCTCCATTCAGCCTCTGGGCTGAAAAAAAAAATAAAAATGAACGGCACTGATTTTTTCATTCGCATCAATCATCATGGTAGCTAATCACCTAACAAGTAGCTAACTAACTGGCGGTGATAAGGGACCCTTATGCCCCATTCACACGTCCGCAATTCTGTTTGCGGAACGGAATTGCGGACCCATTCATTTCTATGGGGCAAGACTTTGTCCCGCTCGGATCCGGAATTATGGATCCGCGCTTCCGGGTCTGCACCTCCGTTCTGCAAAAATATAGAACATGTCCTATTCTTGTCCGCAATTGCGGACAAGAAAAAGCATTTTCTATATAGTTCTGGCAATGTGCGGATCTGCAAAATGCGGAAAGCACATTGCCGGTGTCCGTGTTTTGAGGATCTGCGGATCCGTGGATCATATCCGCGGATCCGTGCATCCACGGATCCACAAAACACATATGGACGTCTGAATGGAGCCTTACAAGGGGTGTGATCAATGACAGGGGGTGATCAGGGAATCTAGATGGGGTGATCAAGGGGTTCACAAGGGGTTAATAAGTGGGGGGGTTAGTGTAGTGTTTGGTGCAACTTTACATAGCTACCTGGTCCTCTGGTGGTCGTTCCCAGCAAATGGGACTACCAGAGGACCAGGTAGCAGGTATATCAGACGCTGTTAACAAAACAGCATCTGATATACCTGTTTGATGCGATTTATTTCACATCTAGAGCCTGCCATAGATTGATCAGGCTGTAGTACAACTTGTGAGGCGCGCGGCACAGGAAGTCTCGCGTCTCGCGAGATGATGCGCCGACGCGTCAACCCAGAACTAAAGGACCGCCGCGGACGCATCCGTGCAATAGGCGGTCCTGTAGTGGTTAATAGAAAAAGAAAAATGTCTCAGGATTACAGGACAAGATTTTCACAAGGAATGTATATTTTTGATTCGGTGCACCTACCCTAGATGGAGCTGTGCTTATTTTGAAACTGATTTTGAAGCTGACAGGCCCTCTTATTTTTATACCACCTCATGTCTCTCACTGTCCCTCTCTCTCTCTGGTACCTTTCCATGCTCTCTCTGGTACCTTTACAGGTCTTTAAATTAAAATTATGGCATTTTTAAGTTAACTGATAAGTCTTTACTGTTGCATATATAGCATCTGTATGTTGCTTAATGTTTATCTAATTCATCTATGTGTCCTTAACCACGAGCATATTTTAAAATCAGTAACTGGTATCTATCAGTCACCGTGATGAGGAACTGAGATCAACTGAGGAACAGAGTTTTAAAACTGACAACAAAAACTTGTGAATCAGATTTCTAAAAGATTAATTTGCAATATATTCATGCCACAATATTTTACAAGCTTGATATTTGTGTTGTATCTTACCTAATTAAGCAATATCATAGATATTTAAATTCAAGAAAAAATATTTTGACACTATTGTTTCTTTCAAAGTTTTTAACTGGGTACAGAATAGAGACAATTTTGTCCAAGACAAAAACATGGCATCACCTCTGTGTATATATAAGACAGGACCCACAATTTACAATAGGTGATTGTCAAAGCTTATCTATGCTTTCTTTATACAATGACCTCTGAAGAGGTCACAGAGCATGCCTAGAAAACTCCCTCATAGAAGTCAATGTGATACTCTGCAGTCCGTTGTGTCTATGGCCCATGGGTCAGCCATAAAGCAATTTTCTAAATGTTGTTAAGAACAGATTATTGTGGCAGAATTGCATTTTTTTTCCCCAATTCCACCCCATTTGGAATTTTCTTCCAGCTCCCCACTACATCATATGTCGTATTAAATAGTGCCATTAGAAAGTACAAATTGTTCCACAAAAAATAAGCCCCCATAAGTTTATGTGTGAATAGAAAAATAAAAATGTTATGGCACTGAAAAGGTGGGGAGTTAAAAACAAAAATGCAAAAAAGAAAATCGCAAGGTCCTCTAAGGGTTAAACTTCTCATTATTTTTTGTGACATCCACAAGCAACTAACTTTTGCTTTGATGGTACATCATTGGGGATTAAGGTATGGCCACTGGTGTAAAAATTTGGCAACACCTTTCTAATATATAGTTATATAGCCACCTATAAGCTCCTAACACAGAACATATTCAGGATTAGCACACAGATATGATTTTTAAGCTGTTACTTCAACCATTTCCAAAGCCTGGATCCAGCTAAGACACTGTCTCTAGTAAATAGGCAAACTTTGCTCCCTCCTCTAGTCCTGATGTCAGCCTCAACCTTGTTGGATCCAACCATGACTTTTTTCCTCACCTCAGCCAGTGACATATAAGCTGCTGTCAGCCAATGATGTCAGACCTGGTTGCCTATACAGTATGATGTGTCTTGCCTGCTGATTGAGATTCTTAACATATTTTGTGTTCCTTGTGCTTTGGTAGTTAATCCTGGCTCCTGATCTTATTCCTGGATATTGGTCCTGCCTTGTTCTTTTATCTGTTCTTCTACTCTCGGCTCTGATCCTTGACTCCATTCAGAACTATGCTTTCCCATTCTCTGGCCCGACCACTCTTCTGGTAATGACCCTTGCTTCTGTTTCTCACTATGCTATTTCTTCAAGGGCGCTACTGCCTCCAATTGGTGGCTATTCAGGAGAAGTCCACAGCAAAACCCATGCTCTTTGTGGGGATTGTGGGCAAAGACCAAGGGAAAGCTCACACTTTGCACCCAACAACTGCTAAATGGATTGGGGCTTCATGAATTTACCTTTGGGGTCCAAGACCAAGACAGACACTTGTAGTGGATGCCTTGTCATTACCCATAGTTTAAAATGTGTAGCCATTTCTTGTTCAAAGTCCTTATTTATTGGTTTCTTTTGAGCTTAGCTCCATTATCTGTACCTAGAAGGAGTCTGAGGTAATTTGAAATTCATGTTGGTGCTTAAAAGTATCACCTGAGATACAGGACCTTCTAAAAATAAAAGTTCAAGTTGCATACCGTTTATGTCTATACTTTCCTGGACTCCAGAATTGATACAAATCTGTCCTGATAATGTCATGGACATGTAGGTGCTCAGTTCATTACAAGACTGATGACTTTACTGTAAGTGCATGGTACTGTTAACTTATGTGTCCATCACATAACAAGGATGGAGTTTTAGTCCCTGGAAATATGCAATTAAGACACCTATAGCCTGCAAAAATTTGAAAATTAATACAGAAACTAATTTAAAAAATTATATAACTCTTTAACCTTTAGTTAGATATTCTATTGGGCCTAATGATTCTGCTTGTGTAACATTATTTTTTGTACTGATAAAAATATGAGTTTTCTTTTGTTAAGTTAAATGAGTTGTCCAACTTCTGACTGATGGCCTATCCTCAGGATACGCCATTAATAGATTACTGGTGGGTGTCCCACACCCCACACCCTCACTGATCATCTTCTCTGATGTAGATTTTATGCCAGAAGTTGAGTTGGTGCCGGAATTACAAATCTTGGTCAACTATGTAGTAGACTGAGCTCAGCACTGCATTACTGTTCTGATTCGCGTCAATCGGATCAGCACTGCAGTGATGAACTGGAGTCCACTGCAAAGTTCATGGAATTGTCTGCTTCCATGGCTGGAGCTACAGGGTGTATAACCCTCGCCAATCATCTAGTGATTGCCAAACCTGAGGATAGGCCATCACGTAATAAAAAATTCTTAGCATGTATCTAAGCAACTTTTCCTGCAGAAAATTGAGTAAAACAGACATGTAGTCAAAAGGATTTGTCCTGTAGAAGCAGACATGCTGATAGAGGAATAAGTATTGCACTTACTAGTTGTAGTTCTTATGATGTAAGTTGAGCTTTCTTTTCTTTTTTTGTTCAGGAGCACTAAAATCTCATAAACAAAACTGTTTTACAAAAATTTAAAAACAGAAAAATATTATAAACAGTTCAGAGAGAAATATTATTAATAGACACTAATCCAATTAGAAAAGGTCGATGATCCCTAAAATGTCTTGAAGAACCTAAGAAAAATTTTACCAGTGTATATATAAATAGTAACATACAAACATTGTCCTGATTTATTATTATGGAAGTTTACATAAAGGTTTAGAGCATAGGATGAGCATAATCTTTGCAAATTTGCATGTACAGAGAAATAAAATAGGCTCGGCACATGTTTTCAGACAGAGATGCCATACTATACTCTCCAAAAAGTCCATGCGTTTTTTTTATAAGCACTTTTATTTTCAGTGTTTTCTCAGACCTTTTTTTATCCTATAAAGTCTATAGGAAAATGCATAAAATCAGGCCACATCCAGAGTATGCTACGATTTGAAAATGTCAAAGGACAAACACTGTACTGTCAGGAAACTGTTTTAAACACCACTGAAAAAATCAGTGTCTGTAGGGTATTTTTTAATTTCCCTTTGGCCAATATGTTTCTTCTAGCACTGCTATTTTTTTTTTGGGGACACAAACGTAGTGTGAAACCACCCTATATTCTGTAATTCTTACTATATTTTGTTTCTTTTACTGTTTTTTTGTGAATACCTCAAAGATAAAGAGTACTGGTGCATGTACTACACATTGCATTGAAATGAGATTTATATATATTTTTTATTTGGTACAGTGTGCTCTGCCCTTGTCACAGAATGAACAAAATTAGAATTGAAAGCATCAGGATTGCCATTTGTACATGCAATGCAGTCTTTTCACAGATGAAACAAGTGCTAATGTTCTGCATGTGTGATAACAATATACTAACATTTATTTGCCATTGTGTCTACCCAAATAACCTCTGTCAGAGTCTCAAAATACAAAAAACAAACAAACAAAAACAACAACCCTTACTTAAAGGGGTTGTCTACTATTTTCACACTGATTGCCTATCCTCATAACAGGCCATCAATATCTGATCAGTGGGGGGTTTACTCCCCTCTCCCACCAGAACTACACAGCTCTGTCCATCGTGTAGTGGATGGAGTAGATCATCATGAGACCAAGAGGCTTGAATATTGAATTAGATAAGAATTGCTTCATTCACAAAAGCTAATATGTAATATATGTATTTTTGAGGCGACTATCGTGTAAATTATGGTTAAGTCGAGTGAAACTGCAAGATTATTGAGCAGTGTAAAAGCAATGAATGATAGAATGATAACCGACAATCGGTAGAGTTCTCATGGGTCGATTGTTTGTGTGGGCACAAAAATCATTGTTGGACGTTAACAATTTCAAACGTATAAACAGGAATGGTCACTGCATGCACGATTACAGACGATTACACCGTGGGTGTCTTTAAGCACGCCACTCAAGTTATCGCTTTGTGTAAATGCAACTGTCGGCTTTACAAATAATGAAATATGCGATCGAAATTACGATTTTGTGAACCCTAATTGTCGTGTCTAAAGGGTCATCGTTGAAACAAGAAGTGACTTGTTCATCGCTCAATCGTACTGATCATCTACTTTTGTAACGGTACCATTATGAATACAATCTGGAGATCAAATGGATAAATACAATAAATCAGCCTAAGGGGCGAAACACATGTCGAGGTGCTGGTGCAGGTGGTGACATCTCAGTGTACTGCGTGTCATGTCTGTGAGTAGGTTGCTTTAGCCTTACTTGGCCTTTTTATTCTCATTAGATGGTTATTCCTTCCTATACACCGTTTAGTATTTTTCTGTGTTTGTTCCATAGAGCACATGGGCTAATTTGTATACCAGTCTTTTGATTGAATATAGCAATCTGTCCTCTGGCACGTACTACTTATTAATGTATTATGTATTCAGCTTGAGGTATAGCATAGTATATTATAGCCTTGTATATCAACTTTGTATTCAGCGTTATATACTCAGCTTTATAGGGCGTTTCATACCATCTATGTATTCAGCGTTATATACTTAGTCCCTACGGGCGTTTCATGTACTCAGCAAATGTTATAATTGAGTGATTTGCTATCTATGTATTCAGCTTTATATACTCAGCTCCAATCTATTTGCCTTGGGTTTACACTTTGTGTTGCCCTGAGGGAGTGGTATATCATACATGTATTTAGCTGTACATACATAGTTTGATAAACCATCAATTTTTGTGGAGTACAATAATTTAGGCTCTCTTTACAATTTGTATATATTCAGCTTTGTATGTATAGTCTAACATATTTGGCTCTGATTGTGTCTGGCCATTCTGACATGGAGTGCTTTACCTGATATATGTAATCATTTCCATCGAGCCTTTTTCTTCTATGTTTTGTATTTAAGCTATATATTTGGACTAAATAAAGATTAGTATACATTTTACAGTTATAGTCCCATGATCTTCCTTTTTTTGGTAAGGAAATTTAAAACAAGACATTAGTTTATTAATCTTATATACCCATAGTAATATTGCAATTATGTTCCGAAAGTATTTTTAATCATATTTTATTGGAGAGATTCTGGAGATTGGAACGGTAGGAGCTAACAAGTATAGAGGTGGAGATGGGTGGGATTGGAGATTGGTCATGGAAGTCTGTTTTAGTATTGGTACACCCCTGAAGAAGTTTTAATGAGCTAAATTGGTTGGGGACCGACTTTTACTGTGGATTGTCATGCTATTTGTCAAGCTGGTTAGCCTGCAGATTTTAGGAATTACACCCAGTCTTTTGTGCTTTTCCCCTTCCCGTATATCAGATGCCTCACCCCTTAATAAAAGAGCGTTTGTGAAGGTTTTGAAAATCAGGCCAACGTTCCGGATATAGATTGGCCTTGCGCATATGTAGAGGTGTAGAGAAAGTGGCGCTGTATTTCTCGACCTGCGAGGCTATAGAGAAATTAGTAGGATACAGTCAATACTATATATATATATTGTGGGATTCGCTCTGGTAGACAGGACCAGCGGGTGCAGTACAGAGGCAACGTTCAAGCTTGTAAATTAAATGTCCGTGTTTTATTCACACAACAAAAAGAGCACCACAAAAAACAGGTGGCTTGGTGTTTGTTCACACACACAAAAGTCCATAAACGGAAGAGTCACCTTAGCTCCTTGGTGTTAGCAAGTCCATAGACAGGCTTTTTCAGGCAGCCTGTTCGTTTTCACAGGGGTTTGAGCCCTCCAGCTTGGCTCCAGCCGCAGGTCCCAAAAACACAGCCCTCAGCTCCCAGCACTATTAGCAGCTCCAGGACAATCACTCCCCCAGCTGCTGGTGCTGGCTGAGTTTAAACCCAGCCCAAAACCCGGACTGGACCGTGGGAGCAACCACCCACCCTACTCTTTAGCTGCTCCCGGTAAGAGCCGGCCCGGATCGGCTTTGCAGCCATGCTATCTATCAATGTCAAGCAGCACTAGCTGCTGCTGACACAAAAACCCGGCTCTCACCTCACCGAGGCCAGGAACCTCGGTGACACGTATCTTCCGTCCATGGCGGCACCTTGCGCCCTCTTACATACCTCCCCCTTTGTTCAGCCCCGACAGGGTGAACACACGCCAAACACTGTACTCGAGACAGTGCATCCGCATTTCCTTGCAAGCGGCCTGCCCTGTGTTCCACTGTGAACTTGAAGTTCTGCAGAGACAAGAACCATCTGGTGACCCGAGCATTCCTGTCTTTCGCCTGGCACATCCACTTTAGAGGGAATGGTCGGTCACCAGACGGAACTTTCTCCCTAGCAGATAATAGCGGAGAGACTCTAGTGCCCACTTGATGGCCAGGCACTCTCTCCCACTATACTGTACCTGGTCTCGGCTGGGGTGAGTTTGCGACTCAGGAAAACCACGGGATGCTCCTCCCCATTGATTTCCTGAGAGTACAGCCCGAGGCCCACTTCAGAGGCATCGGTCTGTACCACAAACTCTCTCTTGAAGTCGGGCGTCACCAAAACCGGGGACCCACACAGGGCCGACTTCAGAGCAGAGAAAGCCTTATCCGCCTGCTCATTCCACTGGATCGACACTGACCTGCGTCCCTTTAAAAGGCTTGTCAATGGAGCAGCAATTGTAGCAAAGTTGGGAATAAACCTCATGTAGTATCCCACCATGCCCAGGAATGATTTTACTTGCCGTAGTGACAGGTCGGGGCCAATTCTTAATTGCCTCAATTTTGTTTACCTGAGGTTTGACCACCCCCGCCCAATGACATACCCTAGGTATTTGGTCTCTTCTAACCCTATCACACACTTTTTGGGTTAGCAGTTAAGCCAGCTTTCCTAAGGGAGTCCACTACGGCCTGTACCTTCGGTAGGTGACTCTCCCAGTCGGTGCTATGGACAATGATATCATCCAGATACGCTGAGGCGTACCGTCGATGTGGACGAAGCACAATATCCATAAGCCTTTGAAAGCGTGGCGGGGCGCCATGTAGACCAAGGGTAATACCTTGTACTGATACAACCCCTCGGTGTGATAAAAGCAGTTTTTCCTTGGCAGCCTCCGTTAAGGGTACCTGCCAGTACCCTTTGGTGAGGTCCAAGACAGAAAAATACCTGGCTTGGCCCAATTTTTCAATGAGCTCATCCACCCGCGGCATGGGATACGCATCAAACTTGGACACCTCATTCAGCTTGCGGAAATCGTTACAGAACCTCAATGTCCCGTCCGGCTTGGGTATTAAGACTATCGGACTGGCCCAATCACTTTTGACTCCTCGATGACACCTAACTGGAGCATCAGCTGCACTTCCTTCACAATGGCTTGTCGCCGAGCCTCGGGTACCCGATACGGCTTTAACCGGACTTTGGCCTGAGGCTCAGTGATAATGTCATGCTGGATTAGGGATGTGCGCCCAGGGAGGTCCGAGAACACATCCGTGTTCCGACTAATGAACTCCTTAACTTCCTGGACCTGTTTGGAGGACAGGCTATCTGAAATTCTTACGGTGGCGGCTGCTTCCCGGACTTCGAGGTGAGGGCTGGATCCTTCTCACCTAGAAGCCCTGGCCGAGGGCTGTCATCGCTGGACGAGTTCCTATCCTTCCATGGCTTCAGCAAATTCACATGATACACCTGCTCCGGCTTCCGCCGCCTGGCTGGTGCACCTTGTAATTTACTTCCCCCACTTTCTCGAGCACTTCATAGGGCCCCTGCCACCTAGCTAGAAATTTGCTGTCAAGGGTGGGTACCAGAACTAAAACTCGGTCTCCGGGATTAAAGTCTCGTACTCGAGCCTGACGATTATAGACTCTACTTTGGGCCTGTTGTGCTGCCTCCATATGCTCCCGGACCAGCGGTAACACCCTCTCCATACGTTCCTGCATCTGGGTAACATATTCAATTACGCTTTTGTGGGGGACGGGCTGTTGCTCCCACGCTTCCTTAGCGATGTCCAACAGGCCCGTGGGCGTCTGCCATAAAGCAGTTCGAAGGGTGAGAACCCAGTAGAGGCCTGGGGCACCTCTCGCACTGCGAACATGAGATAGGGCAGAAGCAGATCCCAGTCCTTCCCATCTCGGGACACCACCCTTTTAGCATATTTTTAAAGTTTGGTTAAATCTTTCCACAAGGCCGTCCGTTTGCGGATGGTAAGCGGACGATCCATAATTGCTTTATATGCAACAGTTTACACAATTCCCTCATAATCTTAGACATAAAGGGGTCCCTTGGTCCGTCAGAACCTCCTTAGGTAGGCCCACCCGGGTAAACATCTCCATTAACTCCTTTGCAATGAGCCTAGCCGATGTGTGTCGAAGAGGCACCGCCTCTGGATACCGAGTGGCATAGTCCAGAATCACCAGGATATGTTGGTGACCCCTAGCAGACTTCGATGCGGGTCCGACCAGATCCATGGCAATACGCTCGAATGGGACCTCAATTATTGGGAGAGGGACCAGGGGACTTCTGTAATGCGGATGGGGGCTATTTACCTGACAGGTCGGACAGGACTTACAGAACTCCTCTACTTCCTTAAACAAACCGGGCCAGTAAAATCGCTGTAGTACGCGGTCCTGCGTTTTCTGCCACCCCATGTGTCCCCCAAGAACATGTTGGTGGGCAAGCTCCATAACAAGCTTGCGATATGCGGTGGGCACCACCAACTGTTCAACTGGCTCACCTCGGATTTGGTTCACCCGATACAACATATCCTGAAGAATAATAAACCGTGGAAACATTAATTCAGCCCCAGGTTTCTGGGGTTTACCGATCAATTATTACAACACTTTCCCAGGCCCTGGTTAGGGTTTGGTCCCGGTGTTAGGCGGTCCCAAAATTTTCCCCGGAGACATTGAGGTCTGCCAACTCAGGTCCCGGTGGCAAGTCCTCCGTGTCTCCCACCATTACACTCAGTGGGGTTGTCTCCCCCTCTACCGCTGGAGCAGTGGTCACCCCTACCGCTGGCCCTTCAGATTCGGGCTCCCAGGGTTCTGGCCTTCCAGTGGTATCGGGCCACTCTACTAGGGTTACCCTGTCTCGGGCCCATCAGACACTTTTATAGCCGGCCACAGCGCCGGGAAACCTGGGAAGTCCCTCCCAAGAATCAGTTCATGTGGGAGTTTGGTAGCGACAGCCACCTCGTGGGTCCACTTACCAGCAGCTGTGGACAAAGTCACTAGTGCAGTGGGGTAGTCTTTTAAGTCTCCGTGGATGCATAGGACCCCGACTTTACGGCCGGTATACTCCGCAGGCCGTACTAGGGCAGCTCTTACCAGGGAGACTAAACTCCCGGAGTCCAGCAGGGCCACCGCCAGAGAATCTCCCACCTCTACCTGACACAGGTGGGTATTGTCCTGCCCCTCACGGGTGCCAGTTGCACACAGCTTCCGTGCATACAGGGAGTGGCGATACCCGTAGTTCACATCCATCGGCTCACCCTGATGCGGACAGTCGGCCCTGATGTGGCCTGGCTCCTGACACCTCCAGCATACCACGGGAGGCGGATCCGCAGGGGATACATTCCGTGCAGGTCTCTCTGTCGCCGGTCGTCGGAACTGGGGTGGAGGCCTCCGAGGGTTTGACTGGCCCCTTCCCAGCAAGACTCCCCTGCAGGTTTCTGGTGGCCTCGTAGCAGCTCCACCAGGTCGACCATCTCCAGGGCACTTACCGGAGACGCCTGGCCGACCCAGTGCTGGAGGGGATAAGGCAGGGCCCTCCAAAAGATGTCCGCCAACAGTCGATCCAGCATGGCAGTGGGACTTAGTAGATCAGGCTGCAGCCACTTTTTGCAGCCTGTGCAGCAGATCGTAGTACTGCGGCCTAGCAGGTTCAGTCGTTTTAAAGTCCCACTGGTGGACTCTTTGAGCGCGGACCAGCACGTTCACCCCCAGTCTGGCTAGGATCTCTCCTTTCACGGTGTCATAATCGGCCGCTTGGGCGTCCGACAAGTCGAAAAACACCTGCTGGGGTCCGGAAGCCAGGAACGGAGCGACCACCTCAGCCCACTGGTCACGGGGCAGCTTCTCCCTCACGGCCACTTTTTCGAAGACTGCCAGGTAGGTCTCGGCATCATCCTCGGGGGTCATCTTGGGAATTGCTGCACGGACCGCTTTCCGGGCATCATGGGCACGGTGAGAGGCTCCAGTCGCTTGCAAAGCCATTACATGTTGCAACAGCAGCTGGTTTGTCTCCTGCTGCTGCTTGTTGGCCTCCCGCTGCTGTAAATTGGCCTCCACGAGCCTTTACAACTGCCTCCATCTTGTCAGAGTTCACGTGTTGAAACTTTGCCGGCTTGACATATGACATTCACTTTGGAAAAAACTTCGGCGTTACGCCAGCCTCACTGCGCATGCCCGCATCCGACACCAAATGTGGGGATTCGCTCTGGTAGACAGGACCAGCGGGTGCAGTACAGAGGCAACGTTCAAGCTTGTAAATTAAATGTCCGTGTTTTATTCACACAACAAAAAGAGCATCACAAAAAACAGGTGGCTTGGTGTTTGTTCACACACACAAAAGTCCATAAACGGAAGAGTCACCTTAGCTCCTTGGTGTTAGCAAGTCCATAGACAGGCTTTTCAGGCAGCCTGTTCGTTTTCACAGGGGTTTGAGCCCTCCAGCTTGGCTCCAGCCGCAGGTCCCAAAAACACAGCCCTCAGCTCCCAGCACTATTAGCAGCTCAGGACAATCACTCCCCAGCTGCTGGTGCTGGCTGAGTTCTAAACCCAGCCCAAAACCAGGACTGGACCGTGGGGAGCAACCACCCACCCTACACTTTAGCTGCTCCCGGTAAGAGCCGGCCCGGATCGGCTTTGCAGCCATGCTATCTATCAATGTCAAGCAGCACTAGCTGCTGCTGACACAAAAAACCCGGCTCTCACCTCACCGAGGCCAGGAACCTCGGTGACACGTATCTTCCGTCCATGGCGGCACCTTGCGTCCCTCTTACATATATATATATATATATATATATATATATATATATACAGTATAAATACTATATATTTTAGGTGGGAAAATAGCATACCTTGCTTGAACTGGCATTTACTGTACTTGTTCATTTGTCTGAATATTTTGGGGTGTTAGCAATGCTGATACTGCTATATATTGATTCAGGAACTGGTCACTGCAGCACTCCAGAGTTAGGCCTCATTCACATTTCCATTTGATGTCTGTGGAAAATCTGTCTATTTCATCCGTGAGAATGTCAATAAATAAAATCCGTGTTTGGTCCAGGTGTCTGTTTTTGCCCTCCTTGTGTCATCCGCATTCCACAGACTTTGCTCAGAAAATAAATTTCCAGAGCATATCCTACTAACAGTCCGGATGCCATCTGTGCTGTGTCACTAATTTTTCTCTGTCTCAGAATTCAACAGGCTTGTTTGGTCTGCATCACGGACCAAAGTAGTGCATGTCTCCTTGGTTATTCCAATGCCACACAGTTAGTAAAAACACTGATGTGTGAACAAACACTTTGAAGTCAATTGGTAATTTTGCTGTAGGTTGAAAATGTGGATAGCACACGCCAGTGAAAATGGAAATTTGAATGAGGTCTTGACAAAATATGCGCTAGAATTGATATTTCATGTACTAACATTGGACAGCTGACAGATCCTCTTTAAATGTTGCATTTACAACACCCAATTTACATATGTAAATGAACATTGACTTCCATAGACAAAAATATTCATGCCATCTTTTATATTTGACTATTGCAAGATCTGTGAGATTAAGTTGAGTTTGGGGTATGTCATATATATACAGTGGCGTAACTAGGGTGTTATGGGCCCCAGTGCAAACTTTGCATTGCCCCCCCCACACAATTTATACAAAGAGGCGGCAAATTTCTTTTACACTAAGCCCAATGCATGGTTACACTCACCCAGTGCTAACTAATAAAATCTGGTCCTACCTCATCCATGGTGTCACTGGGGTTGGCGTGACGTCCACTGGATCCAGAACAAGTTCCCTGTGATGAAAGGAGAAAAAAAGAATAATTACATAGGGAAGGGATGGTAACTGGCCTGTAAGACTGAGCCATGCCAACGTGTTGCATGGTAAACTAGGATATTTCCCCTAAGGGCTACCACACAGTACTAATGCCCACCTTGTGGCCCTCACAGTAATGAAGGCCAACTTGTGACCCCTTCACAATATTTATGTGGTCCCTCACAGTAGTTAAGCCCAGATATGTGTCCCCTCACAGTAGTTATACAAGATATGTTCCCTCATTACAGTAGATATGCCCAGATATGTGCCCTCTCACAGTAGAAATGCCCAGATATGTGCCCCCTCACAGTAGAAATGCCAAGATATGTGCCCCCTCACAGTAGAAATGCCAAGATATGTGCCCCCTCACAGTGGTTATGGCCAGATATGTTCCCTCTCACAGTAGTTATGCCCAGTTATGTGCCCTCTTACAGTAGTTATGCCAAGATATGTGCCCCTCACAGTAGTTATGTCCACATATATGCCCCCTCGCAGAAGTTATGCCAGATTATGTGCCCCCTCATAGTAGTTAAGCCCAGTTATGTTCCCCCCTCATAGTAGTTATGCCCACATATGTGCCCCCTCACAGTAGTTATGTCCACATATGTGCCCCCTCACAGTAGTTATGCCCAACTATGTGCCCCTTCATAGTAATTATGTCCAGATATGTGCCCCCTAACAATATTTATGTCCAGTTATGTGCTTCCTCATAGTAGTTATGCCCACATATGTGCCCCCTCACAGTAGTTATGCCAGATCAGGTGCCCCCTCAGTAAAAATGCCAACTTTTGTGCCCCCTCACTCTTGTTGTGGCCCCTCCTTTGCCTCCAGTCTGCAGCTTTATGAAAAAAACACATAAAACATATACTTACCCTCTTCCCTACTGACCTCGCACCCACACTCGCATTACGCTGCTGTCTGTGCTGGAGGCCGATTCCTGGACTTTCAGCGCTCCTTCCACAGATAGCAGCATGATGTGCGGCCTGCAGGGGAGTGCAGGAGCTCAGAAGATGACAGTAGACGCACAGCCTGGCAGTGACAAGAACTGCAGGGTGAGTATGTGCGCCCTCTTGTCTGTCTGCCCGGGCGCATAATATACATGTTTGAAGAGCTGCTCGGACGGGGCCCGGCATTGTCACTGTACTTCATGCCGGGCCCTGACACTGAGCGCTCCTATTACATGAGACCGCATCGGGCCCTCTCCCCGCCGGGCCCGGTCACACGCTCTGCGACGGCGATCGTTACAACCCTGTATATACGGTATATATATATATATATATATATATTCCAATATATATAGCTGAGTGTATGTATGATGTGTGTATGGATGTACGCTAAAGGAACCCGCACCATTCCATTTACAATTTACAATTTGGCACACCACACAGGTACATGAGGTGTCCCGAAGGTTCTGTGGGATACTCCTAAATCTTGACCGGCAAGTGGGCCCTGAGGACTGGAGTTGGGGGAACCCTGATCTAGCACATACTGCTCCTGAGATATTCCCAAAAATGCAAATATGGCACATCACATGACCTACATTAGCCAATAGAGGCCTACAGGTCTTTCTCTTCATATTCCAACTGCCATACACAGTCACATGTCCCTTATCAGCCAATAGAAGCTTGCAGGTCCTTAGTCACCACATAAACACAGTTTTAAACCAGGTTTCCATAACAACCCAGCCATTTTTTCTTCACTGCTACAGGTCAGCTTTAAAGGGGCAGGGAGCTGTGGATCGACAATGTTAAGGGAGCTGTGGTGGTCACAGTTCAGGGGCAGGTCCCACTAAACCACCCTGATCTGGTTAGGCCATGTCCCCTCCCACTCCGCAGCTGATGGGGATTAAAAATTAAGGTAAAAATCTACTTCTGTCAGCTGCAGCGGTGGGAGGTACCGTGATAGTTCTCCTGCAGCTCACGCTCAGACAGCACAGTGCTGCTGTCTGAGAGTTAGCTGTTCAAAAGGACATTCCTGTGCCGGACAAAAGAAAAGGGAGTCTGAAAGCCGGACTGTCCAGTCTAATACCGGACCTCTGGCTACCCTAGAGGTAGGCTGCTGTGGAGGTCACAGTTAAGGGATGGTCTGCTATAGAGGTCAGTGTTAAGGGGAAGATTGAAGTAGAGGCCAATGTTAAGGGATGGAGTTTTGTGGAAATCACTGTTAAGGAGATGGGGTATTGTGTCACTAATAAACGGGTGGGCACTGTGGAGGTCTCTGTTAAGGGGTATATAATGGTCCGCTATGGAGGTCAGTGTTAAGGGGTGGGGTGCTGTTGAGATCACTGTTAAGGGGTGGAATGTTGTGGAAGTCACATTTTAAGGGAACAGAGCTCTGTGGAGGTCTCAGGTTAAGGGAGGGTACATGGAGGTCACTGTTAAGCAAGTGGGGTACTGTGGCAGTCACTGTTAAAGGGCAGTCACTGTGGAGGTCTCTGTTAAGGGGACCAGAAATGGTGGAGGTCAGTTAAGGATACAGTAACCTATGGTCAGTGTTAAGGGGCGGGTGCTGTAGAAATAACTGTTAAGGGTGGGCCCTGTGGAGGTCACTGACAAGGGTGTGGGGTGCTGTTGAACTCACTGTTAAAGGAGCAGGCTGCTGTAAAGGTCAAAGTTAAGGGGTGGGCTGCTGGAAGATCCCATTTTAAGGAGACAGGGCACTGTGGATGGGGGTCAGTGTTAAGGGGTGGGGGCTGTGGATGTCACTGTTATAGTGGACACTGTTGATATTTTTTAATAACACACAAACATTAAATGAAATAGATCAAATATACCCATGCAGAGCCGGGTCCTTCATCTAGTGTGTGTGTGTGTGTATATATATATATATATATATATATATATATATATATATATATACACACGCACACAAAGTATTTCAATGAAAAGTCAGTAGCGGCACTCCTTAGTTTGCTATGTTATGCAAAATATAGACAAGGCAGCACTCCGGTGTTGGTAAAAATATGTGGTTCCTTTAATACACCCAATGCAATGTTTCAGCTCATCTCAATGGAGCCTTTGTCAAGCAGTGATAACAGAGCTCAGTATAAATATATATATGTCTATGAGTGATCATAATTAGGGTTGAACTTTGGGAGTTCGGGTACCCGGACTTGAACCTGGACTTTTTCATGGGTTCGGCCGAACTTTAGGTCAAAGTTCGGGTTCGGGACCCGAACCCTGACCCCCAGACCCCATTAAAGACAATGGGGGACCTAAATCCATAGTTATACAAGGAAAATACAGTACTCTAAGACAGAATGCTAATCGTAATTACCATGAGGGTTGAAACTAAAATTACTCATCCACTAGATCGCAGAGCTGTATCCTCTTCTTTTTTACTTGCAAATAGACCTGCAATGACATCACCGCGCTCACCACGTGGTGAGGACGGTGACGCCATGGCAGGTCCATTTGCAGCTCCTGCAGAAAGAAAGAAAGAAGAGGATACCGGCTGCGCGATCTAGTGGATGAGGTGAGTTTTTTTATTATTTTAACCCCTCATGGCCATTTTATTTAGCATTCTGTCTTAAGAATACTATTATTTTCCTTTATAACCATGGATTTTGTTTAATTATTTTTAACCCTCAATGGCCATTTCCTTGCATGGTAAACGCTAGAGTCCCTATGCCAGTACTCTTGAATGGAACTCCTGTAGACTCAAGCTGACCGTGCATGTCCTAACCGCATCCATATTACTGCCCTGAACCCTTCAGATGAGAAAATTCGTGAACATGGGATCACGATGACACTGAAAAACAATGTGTATGGAAATCACCTGAGGAGAAAAGACCCCAGCAATCTTGCAAAACCCGACCGGGCGCTGAGGGGCACAATTAGGTGTCCCCAAAACTAAGCTGGTTATTAGGCTCCAAACAAATTGTGTTAAAAATTATACATTTGTTAAAGACAAAGAGAGAAAAAGAATATACAAACAATGGTCAGCAGTGTATACATGGTTGTTCAATCCAGGTATGGTCCAAAGGATGGTCGTAATACTATGAAAATCTAAAACTGAGCCACATGGGAATCCATGGTGGGTAACATCCTCAAGTAAATATTTCAATATAATCTTTATAATGTTTTCCTAGAATATAAACAGAAAAAGGAAAAATTAATAATACGCTCAGAGCACTAGTGTCTCCTATAACACAAGGGTGACCAGAATGCCTAACTGGAGCATGGGCGAAGTTAAGTGACCCTAAAATCAACATTTAGACCTTTGGTTTCAAGGTCTGTAGATGATAAATCTAATAGACTTCCCTCTTTTTAAGTAGCACTATTCTGTCACCCTCACGTCTTGGCATAGCGACTAGATCAATAATTCAGAAGTGAAGATCCTTTTTGTTATGTTTTGCTTCCGTGAAATGCTTGGAAACTGGTAAGTCGTCTTTTTTCACGAATTGTATATCTATGTTGGTTAAGTCTGGTTTTAACATCCCAAGTCGTCTCTCCGACATAGAAGAGACGACAGGGACATTCCAGAAGAAATACCACGTATGTTGAGTTACAAGTTAAATAAATGTCTAATCTTAAATCTAGCGCATATTTTAATAGATGAGGAGAATATTACTCCCACTTCTGAAGAACCATCGGTACTTTAATAACTTTATTCTTCAAAATTAAAAATGTTGCATGGCTCGCAGGCCCATATATTCAGAGAATGCCATACTTTCAGAGGCATACCAAAGAGCCAGCTAATACGAGCTAAACGTATAACTAAAACAAATTATGATTATACAAAAGAATGTATTGACAAAAAATGTGTTAATCGAGGATATCCAAAAAACATGCTCTAAATGATATATGGTTGAAATATAGATGAAGACTGTGAATGCGGAGTCAAAGTAAGACTCTGAGTCAGCCTAGTGTTGAAAATATACGGGAGTACACAGATCTATTATAATCTTAAATGTATCCACAGTGTGGGGATGTGTAAATAGAGGACCTCTCAGCATTAACAAACAGTTGACAAAGTTATGACATGGAAAACATCCTGTTTTGGTAGACCCAAAATAAGAACGAAATGAGCATTTGACTGTACCTACATCAACTCGAACCAACTGGTCCTTCAAATTCCATGTGCGGCAAAAGGACATAAGTGGAGCAATATTATACTCCGGTATATGTCTAAAGTTACTACCCAAAATGGGCCACTGTTTCTTCAAAATGTTACCAATTTTGGTGCTATTAGATGTATAATTGGAGACAGGGGATTCGGTTTACATTTTGTGTTGAGGCCTTATTTGCCTACAGCAGAGATTCTGTAGAGAGAAATAGGACCCTGTTTGTATGTAATCTAACTAGCTTTCTTGGCTACCCTATGTATTGAGCCCCTTGCTCGTTCTGTTCCACTCTCCCGACACTCCCCAGATTTCAGACCGCAATGTCTGATTGTTCAGTCATTCGATAATATGGGATTCGAACTACAGCTATGTGCTGTTCAAATCCAGTGGTAATAGCTCAGAACAAACACCAGGCTGGCTGTATGTAAGTTAAAACAGGAATCTTCCTTTATTGAATGCACACAACACACTTTTATACACAATTGAACACCCTGCCCAAACAAACACTTCTTATTGGTCAATTGTAAAGTCTCCTCTAGTCCTCATTTAGGTCCTCTTGGCCATGCAAATAAGGACTTGAAACTGGGTCAGCAGGGATCGGTCCCATAGCTTGACTGGGCAGGCAGATATGTGTGGCCATGCAAGTGAGGACTTGAAACGGAGAAGTCCCAGGAGATAATTAAATTACATAAGCAAACAAACAGAACAATGCCTTCCTTCCAGAGCACGGAGCCGTTTGGAAGGAATTATCCTAAAGACAAACTGTGAACAATGAAACAACCACAGAGTGATTCGAACCTAAGACAGGGCGGAGGACCCACTTTTGTGTAATATAATCAAGGAAACATGGTTCAGTGTTCCAAGGACCCCCTGGGAATCAGTTCAACAGCCACAGTGGGACCCCAAAAGAGTCAACTCGAGGATGCTGGAAATGTAGTCTTAAGGTTTCAGGTCCATTAGCCGGGATAATCCATTGTCATTAACATTGGGTTTCCAGAGACGGTATTGAATTGTGAAATTGGACGGCTGTAGCGCCAGACTCCATGCACGTTAAAGGGGTTATCTTGGAAAAGATAATGATGAGTTATCCTCAGGATCAGTAATCATTATCTCAGCAGTGGGGTACAAGTCCTGTCACCCCCATGGATCAGCTGTTTCAGGGAGCCGCTGCACTCACTGGAGCTCCTGGCAGTTTTCCAAGGACAGCGCTATACATCGTATAGCGGCAGTACTTAAATGGGGCTGAGCTGCAACTAGGCCACATGACCAATGTACCATGATGTCAGTGGCCTAGGAAGAGGCTGTCGCACTCAAGTTCTCTTCTAACAGATGATCGGCGGGTGTCCTGGTGTCGCACCTCCACAGATCTGATACTGATGACTTATCCTGAAGATAACAGTTGACACAGTTATGACAAAGGATATGTATTAGCCGAAACGTTGCGTCTTTTTTATTGCATACTTTTCTGTGAAGTCCGTCCAATAATGAAGTCACTGGAGATGCTGCCGTCATCTGTCTGTTTGTATTATCCTGAGAATAAGTCATAAATATCTTTTCCTGGATAACCTCTTTAACCTTCTAAACAATGGAATAATGCATGCATGTAATAGGAAAAAAAAAATTACACGTGCATAGTAATTTTACTAAACTACTGCAAACTACAGTGCATGTTATATCAGGGAGCACAATGAAGACTTGTTTCAGAATGTGGTTTATTATGATGGAACTAATTTTTTACCCATATCAACATATCATATTGGTCATAGCAGAATAACATGCAAATAACCATCTTCATTAAATCCAAATTTATTCATGCTTCGTGGTAATGAATCACATTTTTTCCTAAAATGGTTGCTGCACGTGTAAGGACATGGAGCAAGGAACTCTGGGAAGGCGGGATCACCCATAATGGCATGCATGCAGCCAATCAGCAGCCAGCCCTGTGATGTCACAGCCCTATAAATACCCTCAGCCATCTTGGATTCTGCCATTTTCCAGTGTACTCAGTGCAGGGAGAGATGTCAGCAGGCGCTAGGGACAGTGAAAAAACTTAATTGTTCTAAAAAAGACATTTACAAGTGCAGGGAAAGATTATTCAAGGTGTAGGGAAAGAATAGGGAGAAATCATTCCACATGTTGAACAAGGTTCAGTAGGGGAGGTTACAGCCTGGGTAATAGGAACAATCCTATTACACCTTGCTACACTGACAATGCACCCAAATTGCCATCATACAGCTCTGTAATTCCAGCAAACTGTTCATATTATTGGGGCGCAAGTGCTGTTTGATACAGCCATTAATATTGTGAATTGCAAGGAAATATTTCTACATCTTATTTCCCCTTGTGCGGTGCAGTTATATGTTCTAAAGCCTTTTTTAGCTTGTATTAGTGGCAAAAAATAGCTTAATAGCTGTTGTGTGGTGAAGTGCGAAAATTACAGCCCTTTCTGTCGTGTATTAGTGGCAAAAGAAAAATATACCTGTATTTGACGTTCAGCAGTGCAGTTACATGTTCTAAAGCCCTTTTTGTAATGCATTAGTGGCAAAAGTAAAATATATTTGCCGTTCAGCAGTGCAGTTATATGTTCTAAAGCCTTTTGTGGCGTGTATTAGTGGTAAAAGAGTAATATATTTACTGTTCAGCGGTGCAGTTATATGTTATAAAGCCTTTTGTGGCGTGTATAAGTGGAAAAAGAAAATATATATTTGCAGTTCAGTGGTGTAGTTATATGTACTAAAGCCTTTTGTGGTGTGTAAAAGTGGAAAAAGAAAAATATATTTGCCGTTCAGCGGTGCAGTTATATGTTAAGGCTGCAGCTAACGATTTATTTGAATAATTGATTAATTGTCGATAATTTGATTGATTAATTGGGAAAAAACACCAAAATGACAATAAAAGGGGTTTATATGATGTTCAAAGGTCATATTAAAACAATTTTAGGAGTTACATAATTATAAAAATTTTGCATAACAATGTAAAAAAGATAAAATGTCCACATGGTCAGGGCTGAGGCTAGCTCTCTTACACGCTATGTTATGGGGAGGGGGATCTGTGGATGGCACTGTTATGGGGAGGGTGATCTGTGGATGAAACATTGTTATGGGGGATCTGTGGATGGCACTGTTATGGGGCGATCTGTGGATGGCACTGTTATGGGGGGTCTGTGGATGGCACTGTTATGGGAGGTCTGTGGATGGCACTGTTATGGGGGATCTGTGGATGGCACTATTATGGGGGGATCTATGGATGACACTATGTAGCATCTTATGCTATATGTGTCATCTACAGATCTCACCCATAAGTGTCCCCCAAATACACCAGTAGTATAATATCTAGTATTATTTAACCTGCAGTAACTTTTCCTTGAACTTCATCTTTATTACCTTGAAGCGCCGGTAACAGGCAGAGGCGGCGTAACGTCACTCAGTCAAGTTACGCGCTTGCTCCGCCCACTTTATGAATGAAGCAGGCACGTCAAGTGACTGAGTGACGTTACACCGCCTCTGCCTGTTACTGGAGCTTTAAGGTAATAAAGATGAAGTTTAAGGAAAAGTTACTGCTGGTTAAAGAATACTAGATATTATACTGCTCGCTGTGAGCGGCGGGGCCAGTGTAAGCACACAGTGACTGCAACTGCCCCGCTGCGAGTTGCCACCTCCAGCCCCTCCTCCCTCCGGGCTGATACATCGCTGTGCTGTGAAGCATTGCAGCCAGCGATGTATCAGGGACTTAACTGCGGCGGTGCGGAGAATAATCTGGCTGATTATTCAATGACGGGATTCGTCGACAAGGAATCCCGTTATCGAATATTATCGACAACATCGATTAATCGTTGAAGCCTTATTATTTGTTCTAAAGCCTTTTGTGGCGTGTATTAGTGGCAAAAGAAAATATATTTGCCATTCAGGGGTGCAGTTATATGATCTAAAGCCTTTTGTGGCGTGTATTAGTGGCAAAAGAAAAATATATTTGCCATTCAGCGGTGCAGTTATATGATATAAATCCCTATTTGTCATGTAATAGTAGCAAAAGAAAAATATATTTGCAGTTCAGTGGTGCAGTTATATATTCTAAAACCTTTTGTCGTGTGTATAAGTGAAAAAAGAAAAATATATTTGCCATTCAGCAGTGCAGTTATCATTTCTAAAGCATTTTATGGCATGTATTAGTGGCAAAAGAAAAATATGTTTGCCGTTCAGCGGTGCAGTTATATGTTATAAAGCCTTTTTGTGGTGTGTAATAGTGGCAAAAGAAAAATATGTTTGCCGTTCAGCGGTGCAGTTATATGTTATAAAGACATTTTTTGTGTGTATTAGTGGACAAAAAAAGGGCTTATTAGCCGTCGGGTGGTGAAGTTAGAAAATTACAGACTTTCTTGGGGTGTTTTAATTTCTTTTTTATTTAATTATTTGATCTAACAGCATGTCACACAGAAAAGTGCCCTGCCCTGCACAGGCGAGTGGCAGAGGCTTAAATGTTTCTGGCACAGGCAGAGGTCACAGCAGAGTAAGGGGCAGTGGCAGCAGGGGTTACTTTGAGATGCCTGAGCTCCCAGTGTTAGCTAGCGGTCGTGTCTTGACCAGCAACCCAGCGGTTCTTGAATGTGGACTCGATCTTCGACTTCGTCGTGGGTGACATCAGACACCCCCAGACAAGAGTCGGTGGGTTCGTCAGACACAACCCTTAGTTGGCATGGCCTGGGAGCAGGCCCTGTGCCCTCACCTGTCCTCAACCTGCCTCTATCCTTTTCTGTTCCCTCAGTCAGCAGCTAGTGGAAAGCCAAAATGTGGAGGAGACATCCGCCTCTTCCTCTGGTAGGTGGGCAAGTAGTGATGAGGAGCGTGGCGTGGGAGCTGGTGTTGTGAGCGGTCAGGCTCCTGACCCAGAGATGGTTGAGGAGGACATCATTGACATGCAGACAGTACTCAATGATGATGATGTAGCCAATTGCAGTTGGGAACGGTGTGAATCATCATCATCGGGAGAAGAGGGTGGCAGCTTGTCCATGAGGCAGCGGTGAAGCCAGCAAGCCACAAGCGTGGCCGGGAGTCAGCAGGGTGGCAGCAGTGGGAGGTCGGGAGCCAAACGTGCCCAGGGTAGACCACCCGCTTCGCAGGAGCCTACCTGCCCGGGAAGTAGCGGTGCACGGGTTGACGGAGGCAGTGTTGGTAGCAGTAAGTCAGTGCATAGTGTTGGGGGTAAAATCACCTACTCGGTGTTGTGGCAGTTTTTTGTTAAGACGCTGGAGGAGTTGAACATGGCTATATGTAGAATCTGTAGGCAAAAGGTGAAGCTTGGCCAGGGTGCCAATGTTGGCACCACAGCCCTGCGTCAACATATGCAGCATCACCATAAAGTGGCCTGGGAGAACGTGGCTCTGATGTGGTGGTTTCAGCCTTCCGCAGCAACTGCTGCATCACCCAGTGGCACACAACTGATTTCAGGCAGCCAAGGCTCCACCACCTCAGCCGAAAGGAGCTGTCTGTCCTTCCCATCATTTGCTGGTTCTGATGCTCCTGCTCCTCGCCCTCCTACTCCTCGTCAGTCATTCCATCCGCAGTCAATCACCGAAGCGATTACCAAGAGACAACAGTATACGGGCACGCATCCAACGGTGCAGAAGCTGAACGTGCTCCTGTTCAAGTTGCTGGTGCTGCAGTCCCTCCCTTTCCAAGTGGTGGACTCTGCACCTTTCAGAGAACTTATGGCTTGTGCTGAGCCAGGGTGGAGAGTCCCAAGCCGTCATTTCTTTGCCAAAATGGCAGTACCAGCCCTGCACACACATGTAGAACAGAAGATGGGCCAGTCCTTCAGCCTGTCGTTGTCTTCCAAAGTGCGCAGTGCCAACGTGTGGAGCTGTAACTACGGTCAGGGATAATACATGTCCTTTATGGCCCACTGAGTGAATATGGTTACTGCACAGCCACACCAGCAACTTGGCCAGGTGAGGCCACTTCTGCCTCCATGTTCTCATGCCGTTGGTCCTGTGACAATGTCTGCCTCTGCCTCCTCATCCTCCACCATGTCCTCAGTCTCCACTGCAGGGACAATTCACAGTTCCCTCCAGCATACCACACGTGTAGGGCTCGGCATTGTCACACTGTTCTACACCTCGTTTGCCTTGGCGAATGGAGTCACACAGGGGCGGAACTGCTCTGTGTCCTTCATCGAGAAATTGAATCCTGGCTTTCTCTGTGAAAATGCAAAATCGGAACCATGGTGACTGACAACAAGGACAACATGGTGTTGGCTCTGCATCAAGGAGGGCTCAGCTATGCGCCCTGCATGGCACACATGTTCAATCTAGTTGTCCAGCGATTCCTGAAGTCTTCCAACCATCTGCAAGACATCATAAAAAACTTTGCATTTACTTTATCCACTCGTACACCACAAATCACACTCTCCTTGAGCTGCAGCGGCAGAACGGCATCCCCAGCATAGGATGATATGCGAAATTTTCACCGTTGGAATTCCATCTTCCATATTTTGGACCGACTATACGAACAGAGGAAGGCCATAAATGATTTCTTGATGATCCAAGAGGACAGGAGTACTCCCCTGTGTAACTGCGATGTCAGCCAGTGGCAGCTCATGCGTGACACCAACTGTTTGCTCAGGCCCTTTGAGGAGGCCACGTTATTTATCAGTTGCCAGGACTACTGGAAGAACGATGTCAAGTATGCACTGGAGATGGAGGCAGGGAGTCCCTCCAAGTCACTTGCACAAATGGCCCGATGCATGCTCACTTGCTTGCATATTGACAACTGAATTGTCATTATTCGGCAGAGGGATGACTTCTGGCTCTCCACCGTGTTGGACCCTCGCTACCGATCCAAAACGGGGGCCTTTTTTACACCCGCTGAGAGGGAGGACAAACTGAACTACTATAGAGACATCCTATGTAGTCAGTTGCCCGCTGCCTATCTGAGTCATCGTCCATCCTCTCGCAGGTCTGACTGGGGGGGCCCCTCTGAGCTCACAGTCCTCTGTCATGGCTGCTGTGGCAGGGTGAGGGTGTAGGAGCAGTTTAAGCAGTTTAAGTAGCAGCAACTTGAGTCTAGAGTCGCTGATAAGCAGCTTTCTTCATCTGCCTAGTGAAGAAACTACTCACCAGCAGCAGCCAGACCTGAAGCAGGACCTGAACCGGCAGGTGGTGGCATACTTGGACAGAACCCTGCCAACCCACATTAAAGATCAGATGGACTACTGGGCAGCCAAAAAGGATTTTTGGCCGCAACTGGCAGAGTTTGCCCTGGAAAAGCTGTCCTGTTCGGCCAGTATTGTTGCATCAGAGCGGGCGTTTAGTGCAGCGATGGCCATAATTACCCAAAGAAAAAGTCCCCTGTCCGCCCAAAATGTGGAGAGTCTGACCTTTGTCAAGATGAATCAGGCGTGGATCAACCAGATTTCCTTCCACCAATACCTTATGCAACAGTCTAGATCATCCATAGTGCCACACCAACACTTTCACAGAAGATTTTTTCTAGCTATGTGCCACAGCTACTATTCTGATGCTGCCACCTGCCTGATGCCACACATCTGATGCCAATTGCTCCTTCTTACACCCACCATTGTCAGCAGGTACTGTTATTGCCACCCACTTCCCAACTCTGTAACCGGGTCACTCTGTGATCTCCTGGTGCTGCGGCCACCTCCACACTATGTCACCTTGCCACTCTGTGGTCTCCTCATGCTGCTGCCACCTCCACACTATGTCACATTTCTACTCTCTGGCCTCCTGATGCTGCTGCCACCTTCACACTATGTCACTTTGCCACTCTGTGGTCTCCTCATGCTGCTGCCACCTTCACACTATACCACCTTGACACTCTGTGGCCTCCTGATTCTGTCGCCACCTCCACATTTTGTTATTGTGTCGCTCTGAGGTCTCCTTATGCTGTTCCACCTCACAACTATGTCATAGGGCCACTCTGTGGACTTCTCATTCTGTTCCCACCTTCCCCACTTTATGACTTGGCCACTATTTTGCCTTTTGGCCTGGCTGACACCATCATGTATTTGACCCTTCTTCTTTTCTGCCAGAAGGAAGGAAAAATGAGACACACAACGGATCATGTCTGTGTAGAATCTGTAAGGGATTGTATGGTCCCATCAGAATTGGCCTATGATTTGGTAGCCAAAAGCAGGAGTGAGTACAAAACACAGAAGACATGAAAATGTTCCATTCACGTGTCATCTCTGTTTTGGATCCACTCCTGTTGTTTTGGCATTAGGAATACTGATGGATTACTGACCAAATGCTGACCAAGTGACGGTGGATGCTCCACAGACAGGATCTGTTTTTGGGGGTTATTGTTCTGGCAGATGAGAGGAATGGCAAAAAAAAGTGATGTCAACACAAACTTACTGCTGACACCCTTCCACTCTGTCGGGGGGCTCTACTTGCATAAGCGTTTAATAGTACAGGTTCTGTAGACATCTATGTGGAATTAGCTGACGACAGTGTAAAAGGAGTGTGCTTCTTCTTGGCACTAACATCGACCTGTAAGGCTGAGTTCATACTTGAGTTATTTGGTGCAGTTATTCTAAGAGTGGCGCCTGTTATCTGCATGTCATATGGACTCACAGTATTATTTCACTACCACAGCAGACTCCCTATGCGTTTTACTTCAAGACACAGTGTTCTACACCATTATAAAGGCTCTCTGCAGCCAGGAAATAGCCATTTTTTAACTCTATTCACCGCGAATAAATTCGGACCGAACCAAATTCGCTCATCTCTAATCATAATCATATACTCAACATAGTGGTTACATTTAGAGATGAGCGAACACCTGGATGTTCGGGTTCGAGAGGTTCGGCCGAACTTCCGGAAAATGTCCGGGTTCGTGATCCGAACTCAACCCGAACTTCATCCCGAACCCGAACCCCATAGAAGTCAATGGGGACCCGAACTTTTGGGCACTAAAAAGGCTGTAAAAGACTCCCGGAAAGGGCTAGAGGGCTGCAAAAGGCAGCAAAATGTAGGTAAATCCCCTGCAAACAAATGTAGATAGGGAAATTAATTAAAATAAAATAAAATAAATAAAAATTAACCAATATCAATTGGAGAGAGGTCCCACAGCAAGGAATCATGCGGAATCATCCACCACTGGAGAAGGCCACTCTCATTTATTTGGGACCAGCACCCAGACAGAGGATACAGGTCCCACAGCAAGGAATCATGCTTCATATCAACCACCACCGGAGAAGGCCACTCTCATGTATTTTGGACCAGCACCCAGACAGAGGATACAGGTCCCACAGCAAGGAATAAGGCGTCATATCAACCACCACCGGAGAAGGCCACTCTCATGTATTTTGGACCAGCACCCAGACAGAGGATACAGGTCCCACAGCAAGGAATCATGCCTCTTATCAACCACCAACGGAAAAGGCCACTCTCATTTATTTCGGCACAGCACCCAGACAGAGGATACAGGTCCCACAGCAAGGAATCATGCGTCATATCAACCCCCACCGGAGAAGGCCACTCTTATTTATTTTGGACCAGCACCCAGACAGAGGATACAGGTCCCACAGCAAGGAATCATGCGTCATATCATCCACCACTGAGAAGGCCACTCTCATTTATTTGGGACCAGCACCCAGACAGAGGATACAGGTCCCACAGCAAGGAATCATGCGTCATATCAACCACCACCGGAGAAGGCCACTCTCATGTTATTTTGGACCAGCACCCAGACAGAGGAGAGAGGTCCCACAGCAAGGAATCATGCGTCATATCAACCCCCACCGGAGAAGGCCACTCTCATTTATTTTGGACCAGCACCCAGACAGAGGATACAGGTCCCACAGCAAGGAATCATGCGTCATATCAACCACCAACGGAGAAGGCCACTCTCATTTATTTCAGACCAGCACCCAGACAGAGGATACAGGTCCCACAGCAAGGAATCATGCTTCATATCAACCACCACCGGAGAAGGCCACTCTCATGTATTTTGGACCAGCACCCAGACAGAGGAGAGAAGTTTTCACAGCAGAGAATCATGCATTTAGATCACCCACCACAGGAGTAGGCCACCATTTAATGGGACCCCGGCAACCATGTCAGATGGCACAAACATCAGCTTCACATCACCCAGCACAAGAGAAGGCCACTTTGAGAGACTTTGACCCCTGCACCCAGGCGGAGGAGAGGGGTTTCACAGCAGAGAATCAGGCATTTAGATCACCCACCACAGGAGTAGGCCACCATTTAATGGGACCCCGGCAACCATGTCAGATGGCACAAACATCAGCTTCACATCACCCAGCACAAGAGAAGGCCACTTTGAGAGACTTTGACCCCTGCACCCAGACGGAGGAGAGGGGTTTTCACAGCAGAGAATCAGGCATTTAGATCACCCACCACAGGAGTAGGCCACCATTTAATGGGACCCGGCAACCATGTCAGATGGCACAAACATCAGCTTCACATCACCCAGCACAAGAGAAGGCCACTTTGAGAGACTTTGACCCCTGCACCCAGGCGGAGGAGAGGGGTTTTCACAGCAGAGAATCAGGCATTTAGATCACCCACCACAGGAGTAGGCCACCATTTAATGGGACCCCGGCAACCATGTCAGATGGCACAAACATCAGCTTCACATCACCCAGCACAAGAGAAGGCCACTTTGAGAGACTTTGACCCCTGCACCCAGACGGAGGAGAGAGGTCCCACAGCAGAGATTCAGGCATTTATATCAGCCAGCACAGGAGAAGGCCACTCTCATGTATTTTGGACCAGCACCCAGACAGAGGAGAGAAGTTTTCACAGCAGAGAATCATGCATTTAGATCACCCACCACAGGAGTAGGCCACCATTTAATGGGACCCCGGCAACCCTGTCAGATGGCACAAACTTCAGCTTCACATCACCCAGCACAAGAGAAGGCCACTTTGAGAGACTTTGACCCCTGCACCCAGGCGAAGGAGAGGGGTTTTCACAGCAGAGAATCAGGCATTTAGATCACCCACCACAGGAGTAGGCCACCATTTAATGGGACCCCGGCAACCATGTCAGATGGCACAAACATCAGCTTCACATCACCCAGCACAAGAGAAGGCCACTTTGAGAGACTTTTACCCCTGCACCCAGGCGGAGGAGAGGGGTTTTCACAGCAGAGAATCAGGCATTTAGATCACCCACCACAGGAGTAGGCCACCATTTAATGGGACCCCGGCAACCATGTCAGATGGCACAAACATCAGCTTCACATCACCCAGCACAAGAGAAGGCCACTTTGAGAGACTTTGACCCCTGCACCCAGACGGAGGAGAGAGGTCCCACAGCAGAGATTCAGGCATTTATATCAGCCAGCACAGGAGAAGGCCGCTTTCAGTGACTTAGGCCTTAGCACCGACACAGAGGAGACAGGTCAGATAGCACAAGCATCAGTTTCACATCAACCACCACAGGAGAAGGGCACTTTTAGAGACTTTGACCCCTGCACCCAGAAAGAGGAGAGAGGTCCCACAGCAGAGATTCAGGCATTTATATCAGCCAGAACAGGAGAAGGCCGCTCAGTGACTTAGGCCTTAGCACCGACACAGAGGAGACAGGTCAGATAGCACAAGCATCAGTTTCACATCAACCACCACAGGAGAAGGGCACTTTTAGAGACTTTGACCCTGCACCCAGAAAGAGGAGAGAGGTCCCACAGCAGAGATTCAGGCATTTATATCAGCCAGAACAGAGAAGGCCGCTCAGTGACTTAGGCCTTAGCACCGACACAGAGGAGACAGGTCAGATAGCACAAGCATCAGTTTCACATCAACCACCACAGGAGAAGGGCACTTTAGAGACTTTGACCCTGCACCCAGAAAGAGGGAGAGAGGTCCCACAGCAGAGATTCAGGCATTTATATCAGCCAGCACAGGAGAAGGCCGCTTTCAGTGACTTAGGCCTTAGCACCGACACAGAGGAGACAGGTCAGATAGCACAAGCATCAGTTTTACATCAACCACCACAGGAGAAGGGCACTTTTAGAGACTTTGACCCCTGCAGCCACACGGAGGAGAGAGGTCCCACAGCAGAGATTCAGGCATTTATATCAGCCAGCACAGGAGAAGGCCGCTTTCAGTGACTTAGGCCTTAGCACCGACACAGAGGAGACAGGTCAGATAGCACAAGCATCAGTTTCACATCAACCACCACAGGAGAAGGGCACTTTTAGAGACTTTGACCCTGCACCCAGAAAGAGGAGAGAGGTCCCACAGCAGAGATTCAGGCATTTATATCAGCCAGAACAGGAGAAGGCCGCTTTCAGTGACTTAGGCCTTAGCACCGACACAGAGGAGACAGGTCAGATAGCACAAGCATCAGTTTCACATCAACCACCACAGGAGAAGGGCACTTTTAGAGACTTTGACCCTGCACCCAGAAAGAGGAGAGAGGTCCCACAGCAGAGATTCAGGCATTTATATCAGCCAGAACAGGAGAAGGCCGCTTTCAGTGACTTAGGCCTTAGCACCGACACAGAGGAGACAGGTCAGATAGCACAAGCATCAGTTTCACATCAACCACCACAGGAGAATGGCACTTTAGAGACTTTGACCCTGCACCCAGAAAGAGGAGAGAGGTCCCACAGCAGAGATTCAGGCATTTATATCAGCCACCACAGGAGAAGGCCGCTTTCAGTGACTTTGGCCCCCTGCACCCACACAAAGGAGACATGTCAGACAGCACAAGTATAACATTCATATCACCCAGCACAGGAGAAGGACACTTTCATGTACTTTGGCCCCGGCACCCAGACAGACGGAAGGTTCATTCAACTCTGGGTTGCACCCCAAGATCCTACTTAATTTCAAAAATTGATTTTTCAATGAAGAAGTGGCCAGGAGTACAAGACAACATGGTTTAAGGCAGTTATTAGGACTACTCTGCACAAGGGAGGGTCAGGTCTTGTGGGATCCATGCCTGGTTCATTTTTATAAACGTCAGCTTGTCCACGTTGGCTGCGGACAGGCGGCTGCGTTTGTCAGTAATGACGCCCCTGCCGTGCTGAATACACGTTCAGATAAAACGCTGGCCGCCGGGCAGGCTAGCACCTCCAAGGCATAACATGCTAATTCTGGCCACGTGGACAATTTGGAAACCCAGAAGTTGAATGGGGCCGAACCATCCGTCAGTACGTGGAGTTGTGTGCAGATGTACTGTTCAACCATGTTAGTGAAATGTTGCCTCCTGCTAACACGTTCCGTATCAGGTGGTGGGGCAGTTAGCTGTGGCGTGGAGACAAAACTTTTCCACATTTCTGCCATGCTAACCCTGCCCTCAGAGGAGCTGGCCGTGACACTGCTGCGTGGGCGACCTCCTAGCTCCTCCTCTGCCTTGGCCTTGGCCTTCCACCTGTTCCCCTGTGACAGTTGGGAATGCTCTCCGGAGCGCGTCTACCAGTGTGCGCTTGTACTCGCGCATCTTCCTATCACGCTCCAGTGCAGGAAGTAAAGTGGGCACATTGTCTTTGTACCGTGGATCCAGCAGGGTGGCCACCCAGTAGTCAGCACATGTTAAAATGTGGGCAACTCTGCTGTCATTGCGCAGGCACTGCAGCATGTAATCGCTCATGTGTGCCAGGCTCCCCAGAGGTAAGGACAAGCTGTCCTCTGTGGGAGGCGTATCGTCATCATCCTCTGTATCCCCCCAGCCACGCACCAGGGATGTGCCTGCGCTGTGCTGGGTGCCACCCGCTGTGAACCTGCTTCATCCTCATCCTCCTCCACCCCTCCTCATCCTCCTCATCCTCCAGTAGTGGTCCCTGGCTGGCCACATTTGTACCTGCCCTCTGCTGTTGCAAAAACCTCCCTCTGAGCCACTTCTAACAGACTGGCCTGAAAGTGCTAAAATGACCCGTCATCCTCCTCCTCCTCCTCCTGGCCCTGGCCCACCTCCTCTTCCATCATCACCCTAAGCGTTTTCTCTAGGAGACATAGAATTGGTATCGTCACGCTGATAACAGTGGCATCGCCACTGGCCATGTTGGTGGCGTACTCTAAACAGCGCAACAGGGCACACAGGTCTCGCATGGAGGCCCAATCATTGGTGGTGAAGTGGTGCTGTTCCGCAGTGCGACTGACCCGTGCGTGCTGCAGCTGAAACTCCACTATGGCCTGCTGCTGCTCGCACAGTCTCTCCAGCATGTGCAAGGTGGAGTTCCACCGGGTGGGCACGTCGCATATTAGGCGGTGAGCGGGAAGGCCGAGTTCGCTGTAGCGCTGACAGGCGAGCAGCGGCAGGATGTGAGCGCCGGAAGCGCGCACAGACGGCCCGCACTTTATGCAGCAGCTCTGACATGTCTGGGTAGTTGTGAATGAACTTTGCACCACCAAATTCAGCACATGCGCCAGGCAAGGGATGTGCGTCAAACCGGCTAGTCCCAGAGCTGCCACGAGATGTCGCCCATTATCGCACACCACTAGGCCGGGCTTGAGGCCCACCGGCAGCAACCACTGGTCGGTCTGTTGTTCAATACCCCGCCACAACTCCTGCGCGTGTGGGGCCTGTCCCCCAAACATATGAGTTTCAGAATGACCTGCTGACGTTTACCCGGGCTGTGCTGAAGTTGGTGGTGAAGGTGTGTGGCTGACTGGATGAGCTGGTGGAAGCAGAGGAGGAGGAGGAGGAAGCCGAGTAGGAGGAGGAGGCTACAGGAGGCAAAGAATGATGCCCTGTGATCCTTGGCGGCGGAAGGACGTGCGCCAAGGAACTCTCCGCCTGGGGCCCAACCGCCACTACATTTACCCAGTGTGCAGTTAGGGAGATATAGCGTCCCTGGCCGTGCTTACTGGGTCCACGTATCTGTGGTTAGGTGGAGCTTGCCACAAATGGCGCTTTCCGCAGAAGACTGGGCGGAAGACAATGTGGTGAACGTGCTGGAAGCACTGTCGGCCACCCAATCGACTAATGCCTGTACCTGCTCAGGCCTTACCATCCTCATAACGGCATTGGGCTCCACCAAATATTGCTGTAAATTCTGCCGGCTACTTGAGGGAGTTGGTTCACTACCTGAGGCCGAACGGCCACGTCCTCTGCCAGCAACAGAGGCTCCACGGACACCACCACGACCGCGTCCTCGTCCCTTAATAGAATGTTTCCTCATTGTTGCGATTCAACTCGCACCACAATAAAAATATTATTTTTAGCCCCAAAATTCCCACACTGGAAGATATAATTCCTTTTCCGGTATTAATTACCAGAACACTGCTGCTAATTGGACACCAGATTTTTATAATGCTAGTTTTGGTACATAGATCCCCACACGGGAAATATAATTCCTTTTAGAGGAGTGAAAACGTGAGGCCTAGTTTTTCTGGTCTAACAAACACCAGATTGATTAAATTGGCCTTTTTTTCTCCAAAATTACAACACTGGACAATAATGCCTTTTGGCGGTATTAATTACCAGAACACTGCTGCTAATTGGACACCAGATTTTTATAATGCTAGTTTTGGTACATAGATCCCCACACGGGAAATATAATTCCTTTTAGAGGAGTGAAAACGTGAGGCCTAGTTTTTCTGGTCTAACAAACACCAGATTGATTAAATTGGCCTTTTTTCACCAAAATTACAACACTGGACAATAATGCCTTTTAGGCGGTATTAATTACAAGAACACTGCTGCTAATTGGACACCAGATTTTTATAATGCTAGTTTTGGTACATAGATCCCCACACAGGGAAATATAATTCCTTTTAGAGGAGTGAAAACGTGAGGCCTAGTTTTTCTGGTCTAACAAACACCAGATTGATTAAATTGGCCTTTTTTCACCAAAATTACAACACTGGACAATAATGCCTTTTGGCGGTATTAATTACCAGAACACTGCTGCTAATTGGACACCAGATTTTTATAATGCTAGTTTTGGTACATAGATCCCCACACGGGAAATATAATTCCTTTTAGAGGAGTGAAAACGTGAGGCCTAGTTTTTCTGGTCTAACAAACACCAGATTGATTAAATTGGCCTTTTTTCACCAAAATTACAACACTGGACAATAATGCCTTTTGGCGGTATTAATTACCAGAACACTGCTGCTAATTGGACACCAGATTTTTATAATGCTAGTTTTGGTACATAGATCCCCACACGGGAAATATAATTCCTTTTAGAGGAGTGAAAACGTGAGGCCTAGTTTTTCTGGTCTAACAAACACCAGATTGATTAAATTGGCCTTTTTTTCACCAAAATTACAACACTGGACAATAATGCCTTTTGGCGGTATTAATTACCAGAACACTGCTGCTAATTGGACACCAGATTTTTATAATGCTAGTTTTGGTACATAGATCCCCACACGGGGAAATATAATTCCTTTTAGAGGAGTGAAAACGTGAGGCCTAGTTTTTCTGGTCTAACAAACACCAGATTGATTAAATTGGCCTTTTTTCACCAGAATTACAACACTGGACAATAATGCCTTTTAGGCGGTATTAATTACCAGAACACTGCTGCTAATTGGACACCAGATTTTTTATAATGCTAGTTTTGGTACATAGATCCCCACACGGGAAATATAATTCCTTTTTAGAGGAGTGAAAACGTGAGGCCTAGTTTTTCTGGTCTAACAAACACCAGATTGATTAAATTTGCCTTTTTTTCACCAAAATTACAACACTGGACAATAATGCCTTTTGGCGGTATTAATTACCAGAACACTGCTGCTAATTGGACACCAGATTTTTATAATGCTAGTTTTGGTACATAGATCCCCACACGGGAAATATAATTCCTTTTAGAGGAGTGAAAACGTGAGGCCTAGTTTTTCTGGTCTAACAAACACCAGATTGATTAAATTTGCCTTTTTTCACCAAAATTACAACACTGGACGATATAATGCCTTTTGGCGGTATTAATTACAAGAGGACTGCTGGTATTTCAGAACACCGGAATTGTTAAAATGCTAGTTTTGCTAGATAAATTTCCCACACTGGGAGAAATATTGCCTAAGCCTTTTACAGTATTAATTACAACAGGAGTGCTTCTTCTGGTCTAACACCAGAATAATTTTATTATTACGGTGAAAGCTTTTTCTAATTTATATTTCTGGCACATAAAAAAAAAATATTTCTGGCTGACAGTATTGGACAAAGTAGTGGCACTGGCTAGCCTAGCTGGAACAGCACATTCATGGGATTTGCTATCCAAGTGGGTTACTTTCAGTTTCACCACTGATATATTAAATATCTTTGCAGTTAGTATGGGTGACACAAGCACAGCCAAACCCCTGATGTAGTATATCTATGAAAAAATCGACTATTACATTAGATTAATGGACGTTGTGGCAGCTTTTGCTGTAGCACCACAAGTCCCAAAATGGCCGCCGCCTATCAGCCCAGTAACATGTGCCAGAAAACAGTCTGCCCAGCCAGAAAAAAAATTGACTTTGACTGAGCAGCTGAATCGCTGTTGTTCTGATTCACAGGTGTAGATTTTTAACTTCTTTGGAGCTTTGGTTTACACTCTGTGGCAGCAAGTGCTGGCGCACCACAAGTCCCAAAATGGCCACCGCCGGTCAGCCCAGTTACATGTGCCAGTAAAAATCGCTCTGGCCAGTCTCAACAAAATAGTGACTTTCAGTGAACAGCTCAGCTGAGTTGTTCTGATGCACAGGTGTAGAAAGGTAGATCATTCAATCGCTTCTTTATCCCTGCCTATCTCGCCCTCACAGAAGCTGCATCCTCTCCCTACACTAGTCAGAGCAGTGTGGCGTGCGGCGCTACGTGACTCCAGCTTAAATAGAGGCTGGGTCACATGCTGCACTGGCCAATCACAGCCATGCCATTAGTAGGCATGGCTGTGATGGGCTCTTAGGGCAAGAAGTAAAACGCTAGCTGATTGGCTGCTGTGCAGCCCTTCAGAAAGCGGGAAGTAATCGACGAACACCGGACCCGAACCCGAACTTTTTTGAAAATGTCCGGGTTCGGGTCCGTGTCACGGACACCGCAAAATTCGGTACGGACCCGAACGATTTTCGAACTGTTCGCTCAACACTAGTTACATTGAAATCAGATGGTGGTAAACTTGCTCCACTGTGCAAGTGAACATTGTTTCTTGTACTTTATCTTTCATCTAAGGGGGCTTTCATGTCTGATTATGTCTAAAAAAAACAAAAACGTTCTGAATGCATGCAGTTTTGTGTGGAAATCTTTAGCCCCAGTCATTCCTAGGAACTGTTTCTAGGTTTGTTTTAATGAAATATGGCGATTGTGAGTTTCCTTGACATAATCGTTTCCTCTTTAAAGTCAATGCTGGCCATTTACAAAGGCTGTATGCCAGTTCTCTGGTGCACAAAAATATCCACATTTTTGAGCAAAGTGCATTTTGTAAGTAAAAGTGTGACTTTTTCTGTCTTCCAATGCTCTCACCACTTTTGGTGTGTATATGGTGGTTCTGGTGCTTGCCGGAAGGAATTGGCCCAACATGGCCTGACATATTTACAATAACTTATGCCAGAAAACTGGCATCATTTATAACTGAAATCTACACCAGCTCCTAATAGACTGAATTAAAGGGGTTGTGTCACTTCAGCAAGTGGCATTTATTATGTAGAGGAAGTTAATACAAGCCGCTTACCTATTTATTATTATGATGATCCATATTGCTTAATTTGCTTGCTTGATTCATTTTTCCATTACATTATATACTGCTTATGTCCATGATTATGACTAGTGTTGAGCAAATTGAAACATCCAAATCAGAATTCGATCCGAAGTTTGGGAAAATTTTGATTCGTCCTGGAAGCCGAATTTCCCTGTGCTTCATGGTAGCGAATCATATTGTTGCACGTGTTACAAAAGTGAAAGTTAGAAGTCTGGAAGCATGATATGACCTATAATGCTGTGCAACTAGCTGATCAGCAGATAACCATCCCCTGTGATGTCACAGCCCTATAAAAAGCCTCATCATGTGCGATCTCCACCATTTCACTATAAGCTGATCTTAGGGAAAGATGTGACAAGAGCTTATGCGCTAGGAACAGTGTTTCAGAAAGCTTTTAATTGTAAAATATCAGATTGTGAGAGTGCAGGGACAATATAGGGAGGTCATAGGGAGAGTGTTTAGACACTGTAGGGAGAGCATAGGGAGACAGGAAGGACAGTGCGGGTTGAGTGTAATCACTGTGTGCATCTTGTTGAACTGCTGCCACAATTCCAGTTAATCTGATAGTTTATATATTGAATTACTGTGCCTCCATATTAAAGTTTGGTGTAATATATCGCCATGTGCATCTTGTTGAACTGCTGACATAATCCCTGTTAATCTTTTAGTTTATACATAAAATTACTGTGCCTCGGTATTAAAAGGGTGATCTAATATATACTATGGATGGAGGGGGCACACTAAATAACAAATAATATAAGGAGTGCAAAAGAGTGGTTTGAAATATAATAAGGACAAAAATAGACTCACAAAAGAGTGAAAAGAACCATCTTAAAAATGCACATCCAACAATAACCATAAGTAAAACAATATATAAAGTGTATTAGACAACACAGACAAACAGACACATTAAAAATTTTTATACAATATAAATAACGTGTCGGTGACCAATACGACCAACACATACAAATTCCACTGAACGTCCACAAAATCAGGACATAAAATGTATATCCGCTATGCACAATGTAAACATATAAGCAACATATAGAAAATATTAAATAAGGTATGGCCACAAATAAATGGAAACAGACCACAATGAGATCAAAGAATAAAAGCCAGAACCTGTGAAAGCAGCTGGTACAGTGGATCTGAGCAAAAATGAGAGACGCCCAGAGAGCTTATATGTTTACATTGTGCATAGCTGATATACATTTTATGTCCTGCTTTTGTGGATGTTCAGTGGATCTTGTATGTGTCAGTCTTAAGGGTTATCTAATATATCACCCCATTTATCTTGTTCAACTGCTGCAACATTTATAGTTAATTTGTTGCATTACTGATACAGTTACTGTACACTATAGCCAAAGGAACGGGCAGTGGCAAGAATGTTGGTGTAGCCCGCACAAGTAGCAGCAGAAGAAGTAGTGGTAGTGGTAGCAGTAGCCGCAGCAACAGGCCAGAGCTGCCACTGTCATTCAGCAGTTGTGTTTTGACCAACAATCCAGCTGTACTGGAATGGTTGACTCGCTCTTCAACATCATCTCAACTGACAACAGATACTCACAGCCAGGAATCAGTGGGCTCCTCTGACACCACTATTGGGGACGTGCACAAGAGACAGGTGAGGGTGAAAGAAGTGACAACCAAACAGATGTAGATGATGATGTGGCTAATTACACATGGGAGCCGGGTGGAGAGGGGGATCCCCTTCATCAGGGGGTGGGAGTGGCAGCATGCCCGTGAGTCAGCAGGGTGAAAGTGTGCTCGTGAGACAGCAGGGTAGATGTAGTGGGAGATAGTCTACCAGTACTCAATTAGTCATACAGCCTGATGCATCAACCGTTGCATCTCTCACCGGCCCGCACCCCCTCTCCAGCAGTCAAGGCTCATCAGCATCAGCAGAAGGAAGCTATTGTTCCTTCCCATCAACTTCAATGTCGTCTATTGCTCCTGATGCTCCTGCTTCTCCTCGGCACTTGTTTCAACGGGGTTTCTTCTTGAGTCACCCCGGGAATGCCCCATGACCATTTTTCTCTCCTCTTTTATCAGTTTGTGGATCAAACTGCTTGTCACATGCTGCACCACAAAGTACTCTTTATATGTAGCTTCAGGATGCAAGGGTTAATATAAATGCAAATGTAATTATTAGGTAACATGTATATAGTGGTCAACTATTGGCCCCATGTGGCTTCTTTATGTTATGTTCAAAAGGGACATTTTCAGGAGATTTCAGGCCACAACATCAATAATTTGCATATTGTGCCATGCACCTAACCAGTCAAACCCCATACCAGCAAGACAGAGAATCATGTGCAGGCCTAAATGGGCATACAATAAACATTTAAAAAGTGCAGCTGCAGGGACTGTCTGGGGATAAATAACTTTTCACAGGTACCTGCAGCCTGCCTCCCCAATGGAATGATTAACTTGCTACCTGCAGCTCTGGTCCTGCGCACTGGCTCCTGTGTGTCTATCTTTCAGTCTTGAGCTTGTCTGTGCGCCTGTCTGCGAGCCTCTCCCACCACGTGCAGGAGAGAGAACGCCGAACACAGTAGCTCTCCTCTGCTCCCGCAGGCTGCCATAGACCATAACAAAATTTAACCCCATTTGTCTCCTGGTCCATAGAGATAACAGACTTGATAAAGGGGCCTCAAAGACCCCGAAACGCGTTGTCCATGAATAAATATTGGGGATTCAATAATTCGGGTCGTGGTTTTGCGCCAATACGATGTCCACATGCTGAGTTTGCTGAAAAGCAACGAAATAGCCATTCCTGTATACTTGAGCTTGTTTTGGCATGGGCATGATTATCTGCTCCTGTGCAGTCAGTGACTGTATTTAGCAGTGATTTGTCCACGAGAGGCACATCACTGCTGAAGCCAATTATTGTCTGCAGTGATGCAAATGATCATGCGCATGCCAATGATGAATTAAAAAAGCTGTGGGCTGGAATGTGGACAGGAAGCGGTATACAGGACCAGAGTGGCGGAGATTAGGTAAGTATGATTCCTTCTAGCAGAGGCAGGCTGCAAGCACCTATGAAAAATTACTTATTCCTGGACAACACCTTTAATGGTGTCTTCCTATTCTGTTTGGCAGTTGTGAGGTGACTGCAAGCATGCCCAATAGGGATCTTCATCCTATGGTCTTCACTACTAAGCATGTGCAGCACAGTTTCAGGCATTGTAACTAAGGGCCTTGAAGCAACATGAAGATTCCTAGTTAAAGCACAGAAGAACACAGGAGAGAGGAGAACTGATTATCTATCACCACTAGAACAACCTGCTTATCAATATTTCTGATAAATAAGGGCCTTAGATTGATGGAATATAACATATATTTATGATTAACATTACCAAACTTTTTAAAATTTATATGAAAATTAATAAATGAAGATCACAACAAGTAGTACTGCTACTATCCTCAAGGCCACAAGTTCAACTACCACTTCCTTCGGGTCGCTACATTATAAAATACTGTATACCACAACAATGCCAATTGTGATTTGCAATAAACTTATTATAGAGTTGCATCATTTTTGACAAAAATTTCAGTTAGCAGAGACATTGAGCATGGTCTAAATGAACACAATGGTTAATAGAGGAAAGGAAATTGAGAAATAAAGGATGTGAGTCATGCAAGAAAAAGTATTGCTATTACTTTCTATACATTCAGATCCCTTAAAGTGTAACTGCCGTTTCAAGTTATTATTTGTAGTGTAGTGTGATATGTAACATTTTTGTAATTTACTTTAATTAGGCAAAACGTTTATTTTTGTTAGAAAATAGGAGCCGAAATGTCCCTTGGCAGCACTCTATGAAATATTGCTAAGGGTCATCCGTCTCCTATTAGAAAATGAGAGACGGGCTGTGCTTCTGCCTGCGCTGCTCCCCTGGTGGGGACAGGGGTCTTAGGAGATAAAATGACATCTATATTACCCCTTTCAATGAAATATAATGGTTTTGTACAATCACTAACCTGCTTAGTAGCACTTTTAGTGAGCTTTGCACCAGCCGGAAGTTGAAGCACTGTATGTAGTGAGCGCTTACTTCTGGCTGGTGGAAAGCTCACTAAAAGCGCTACTAAGCAGGTCAGTGATTCTACAAAATCATTATATTTCATTGACAGGGGTAGTATAGATGTAATTTTATCTCCTAAGACCCCTGTGCCCACCAGGGAGCAGCGCAGGCAGAAGCGCAGCTCCCGAACAGCCCTTCTCTTATTTTCTAATAGGAGACGGATGACCCTTGGCAACATTTCAGAGAGCGCTGCTAAGGGACATTTCGTCTCCTATTTTCTACCAAAATAAACGTTTTGCCTAATTATTGTAAATTACAAAAATGTTACATATCACTTACACTACACATTAGCAAATAATACATTTAAACGGCAGTTACACTTTTAATCATGTTTGGTTCACAGTGACTGTGCTTGCTGGTTGGCTTTGTCCTCCCTCTTTGCATTACTCCTCCTAAGCTTCATTATTACTGCTGAGTGACATCCAGGGGCGTACATAGAAATCATTGCACCCCATAGGAAGAATCAAACTCTGCCCTCTACTCACCCTTGGCCCATCCCGCCACCTGCCCTGGCTCCTCCCTGCCACACCCCCATTTATGGCTCAAGGAAGAGAAATGAAAAAGTAAAAATGAAAAAAACTCTGGTATCCTAATCAAAGCAGAAATGTCTAATCAGTGGCCCTTTATCTATTGCAACTACAAGACAGGGCATGCAAGTGTTTTGCAAGTTAGTTTTGCACCAGCTGGAGGGCCTAGGTTTGGACATCCCTGACTTAAAGACGTTCAAGTATACCCAAACCTTAAAAAAAGGTTGGGGGAGGGGCTGGAGCAAACTGTCCTACATTCTCTATGAGCAATATACACAACAGTGTCTTCCCACCCCGCACGAACTCTGCTTGTTGCTGCCCACTGTCTTCTCCCCACCAAGAATCCTCCCATGAACGTTTTTTCTTACAGAGTCACTCACTGTTCACTGCTCTGAGTGGCTGTGGACGGGTGGCAGTGGCACACAAAAGGGGAAAGTCATGGCGGTGAAGCTTTGGGCCTGGGCTGTGTTCAGTCCGTTCTCTGGTCCGGTGGGTGCCTGACTGAGTAGGCAGCACGTGACTGCGGTATACAACTGCCATGCCTGCACAACTGCAGGAGCTTTGCACTGCTAAAGGCTTATTGGCCAGTGTGCGGCAAAGCCCAGCAGACAGACGAGAGAGTGGCAGCAGCAGGGATGGAGGGACATCGGAGCGTGCTATGCACACAATGGGGGAGAGGAGCCCTGAGCCAGTGGCGTGCCTAGGGTGTTTGGCACCTGGGATGGGTCCTTTCTTTGGCACCCCACCCCAATACTTTAAAAAAATGGTACCCCTCACAGTAGTATTGCCCTCATTGTGCCTTCTCTGTTCCCCTTTCACAGTTGTAATGCCCTCTTTGTGCCCTTTCACAGTAATAATCCCCATTGTGCCCCCTTCATAGTAATGATCCCATTGTGACCCCTTTATAGTAATATTGCTCATTGTGCCCTCTTCACAGTAAAAATGCCCATTGTTCCCCCTTAATAATAGTAATGCCCACTATGCTAGTAATGCTCTCTGTGCCCCCTCCATAGTAGAAATCCCCAATATGCCCACTTCTTCAGTAATAATGCCCACTGTGCCCCCTTCACAGAAATAAAGTCCTCTGTGCCCCCTCCATAGTGCCCACTATGCTAGTAATGCCCTCTGTGCCCCCTCCATAGTAGAAATCCCCGATATGCACCCTTCTTCAGTAATAATGCCCACTGTGCCCCCTTCACAGAAATAAAGTCCTCTGTGCCCCTCCATAGTAATAAAGCCCTCTGTGCCCCCTCTGTATTAAAAACAACAACAACAAAACAACAACACAGTAACTACTCACCTTGTTCCTTTCCTGAAGCTCACATACCTCGCTTCACTGCAGGCACAGATTGCTCTGCACCACTGTGTGGGGTGGAGATTATGCAGATTTCCCAGCTGCAGTCTACGCCCACACATTCCGGCAGTGCGATCTATGCCTGCAGGCTGAATGGTGGAGCGTGAGAAGTCTTCCTGCTTCACCATTATGTGCGCCGCCGAACTGAAGGAGGGGAGGAACGCTGGGTGCTGAGTAGTGAGTGACAGGACCCAGCTCCTGCTCTACATTAATGAGCGCTTCCATCTGTATTGATGAAAGCGATCATTGCTTCTGGCACCCCCTGAGAGCAGGCACCCGGGCGAACTGACTCCCTCTCCTCCCCTTAGTACGCCACTTCCCTGAGCAGAGGGAAGGGCCCAGGACGGAGGAGAAGTAAGACGCATCTATGATATTAACTAGTAGCCCGATATTAGCTAGTAGTGTAGCGTACTAGCGATCATAAGTCTGCAGGAGGCGGGGCCTTTCATGAGCTTCAGGACCCTCCCGCCAATGGCCCCATAACAGCCGCGTGGTCTGCCTATATTGGCGGTATGCCACTGGTGACATCTTAAAGGGATTGGTGCATAGTTGTTATTGGTGTTCAGTCTTTGACAGTTCAGTCTTTGAAGTATCTTTGATTATATAAACCTGTTTGGAACTGAAGCAACAAGGTTCTTCTGATTCTGTTCATTTGTGAAGATATTTGTTATTTTGTAAATGACCCAATCTGCTTTCTCTGATCTGTATTGTGTTGCATGAGCTTTACCAGCCCTGACCTTTGTTTTTGTGCTCATGCTTCTTTTTATCTACTCTGGTACTATACAAAGAGATGCACTACATACAGACATCTTGTTGAAAGGTCCATTAGAGCAAAATGTGGCAAATTTATTAAGTGGCACGTTAAGACTTCCTGCACAAGACCGTATCTGTTTTCAGGTACGCAAATAATGGATCCTCAAAATAGGGTCACGATCCGTGTGCATCCGCACTTTTTGTGGGTCCCACTGTAGAATGTCCTGACAGGAATAAAACATGTTCTACAATTTGAAGCACAGATACAATCAGCACACTGATGAAATCTGTGTGTTCTCCATATTTTTTGTGGCCTGATAGAAATTAACGGGTCCGCATAAAAAAGAAAAAAAAAAGAAAATATGGCCGTGTGCGTGAGGCCTCATCTTTCATCAGTCTGTGCACACAAAATTTAAATCTACACCAGCTATGAACTGGTGTGAATTTTAATAAAATGTACTCTAGTTTCTCGTAAAAGTTATGGTAAGTCTGATCTGCATTGGGAGACCTCCTACTAAGCTCTGTCCACTTTTATTTTATTGTCACAAATATGATGCAACTTTCAGGAACCTTGATGGGTGTCACTTTGTTATGGAAAACAATTTGGTTTTCCCACGTCATTGTTCCAAGGCCTGCTTAAAGGGCCAGACTTTGGTTTATAGGGTAGCCATCCAATAGGTGGCACAAGAGTCAGCTTTTGTCTTCTTGAATAAGAACTTGATCTTTACTATCAAAGTGACAAAGACTCATGTGCGTCTAATGATTGAACAGAACCAGAAAATGAAACGCGTAAGAGAGAGTCTTAAATACACTTTCGGCAAATAGTGTTGAGCGCAAATATTCGAATCGCGAATTTTAATCGTGAATATCGCCACTTCACAAATTCGCGAATATTTAGAACAGGGGTCCTCAAACTTTTTAAACAGGGGGCCAGTTCACGGTCCCTCAGACCGTTGGAGGGCCGGACTATAGTTTATTTGTATATATTTACCAGTATTTCAATGGGAATCATTCCCCCTCCCTTGTCACGCTCATTCCCCCTCCCTCCCTTGTCACTCTTATTTCTCAGCTTCCCTGCCTTGTCACTCTCATTTCTCAGACCCGCTCCCTTGTCACTTATTTCTCAGACCCCTCACTTGTCACTCTCATTTCTCAGACCCCTCCCTTGTCACTCTCATTTCTCAGCCCCCTCCCTTGTCACTCTCATTTCTTAGACCCCTCCTTTGTCACTCATTTCTCAACCCCCTCCCTCCCTTGTCACTCTCATTCCCCCTCCCTTGTCACTCTCATTTCTCAGCCTTCCTGCCTTGTCACTCTAATTTCTCAGCCCCCTCCCTTGTCACTCTCATTTCTCAGCCCCTCCCTCCCTTGTCACTCTCATTCCCCCTCCCTTGTCACTCTCATTTCTCAGCATCCCTGCCTTGTCACTCTCATTTCTCAGCCCCCTCTCTTGTCACTCTCATTTCTCAGCCCCCTCCCTTGTCACTCTCATTTCTCAGCCCCTCCCTTGTCACTCTCATTTCTCAGACCCCTCCTTTGTCACTCTCATTTCTCAGCCCCCTCCCTCCCTTGTCACTCTCATTTTTCAGACCCCTCCTTTGTCACTCTCATTTCTCAGCCTCCCTGCCTTGTCACTCTCATTTCTCAGCCTCCCTCCCTTGTCACTCTCATTTCTCAGACCCTCCCTTGTCACTCTCATTTCTCAGCCCCCTCCCTCCATTGTCACTCTCGTTTCTAAGAACCTCCCTTCCTTGCTTGTCACTCTCATTTCTCAGGCCCCTCCCTCCCTGGTCACTCTCATTCCCCCTCCCTTGTCACTCTCATTTCTCAGGCCCCCTCCCTCCCTTGTCACTGTCATTTCTCAGTCCCCCTCCCTTGTCACTTTCATTTTTCAGGCCTGCTCCCTCCCTTGTCACTCTTTCTCAGCCCCCCTCCGTTGTCACTCCCCCCCTCTTCTTGTCACTCTTTTTCTCAGCGCCCCTCCCTTATCACCTTGTCACACTGCTCTGCTCATTTATTACTCACCCCCTCCCCTAGTATAGCGTAGCCGAGCTCTGTGAGGTCCTCGGTACAGGAGCATTTGTTTCCTGTACCCGGCCGACTGATAGAAAGCGCACAGTAAGTGAGCACTTCCTGTCAGTCCGGCCGGGTACAGGATACAGGAAACAAAAGTTCCTGTACCGTGGACCAGACAGAGCTCGGCCGCACTACACTGTCAGTCCCTCTCTTTGTCCGCAACAGCCCCCTCGCGTCTCTGCTGGGAGGGGTTGGCAGCACCCTGCCGAGCCGTGAGAAACACCCGGCGGGCCGGATCAGTTTCCTTGGCAGGCTGCATGTGGCCCGCGGGCCGTAGTTTGAGGACTCCTGATTTAGAATATAGTGCTTTATATTTGTATTTGCGAATAATGTTGATCGCGAATAATCGAATTTATCATGAATATCGGCACTTGGCAACATCCATAGCAACCAATAGGTTGATCGCGAATATTCTAATCACAAATTTTTATCACGAATATATTACATTGCCGATTTTCGCAATCATGTAACTAATTACTGGAGTTCACGAATTCTCGAATTTGCGAATTTATGGCGAATATTCGGCCAAAAATTTGTGAAAAATCGCGAATTTGAATATTGTCTATGCCGCTCATTACTATTGGTAAATCAGTTCCTGTATTGTTGTGCTGAGAGGCGTAACAGTCAACAGCTAAGGCTACTTTCACACAAGCGTTTTGGCTTTCCGTTTGTGAGATCCGTCATAGGCTCTCAAGCGGTCCAAAATGGATCAGTTTTGCCCTAATGCATTCTGAATGGAAAAGGATCCGCTCAGAATGCATCAGTTTGCCTCCGTTCAGTCACCATTTCGCTCTGGAGGTGGACACCAAAACGCTGCCTGCAGCGTTTTCTGTCCGTTATGGGATTTTTCTGTCCGTCCTGGGATTGTGTCAGAGAAAATGGATCCTTCCCCATTGACTTAAATTGGTGTCAGGACGGATCCGTTTTCTCTGACACAATAGAAAACTGATCCGTCCCTATTGACTTTCAATGGAGTTCATGACGATACCGTTTTGGCTATATAAGACATAATACAACCGGATCCGTTCATGACGGATGCATGCGCTTGTATTATTGTAAAGGAGCGTTTTTGCAAATCCATGACGGATCCGCAAAAAACGCTAGTGTGAATGTAGCCTAAAATGTTTCATGCTGTTGTGGTAATTCATTTTTAGATTATTGTCACAGTAATCTCGAATACAAATTGCATATTTGCTTGTAACCTACTGGTGACATCTAGTGGTGACTTTCTGCAATTGCATTAACATGACCTTTCTCAAAATAATGTAATTAATAAGAGGTATTAAAAAAAGTATTTAGCAAATGTCCACCTATATTTATCACATACTGTACTTCTGGTTAAAGTGGGTGTAGAGCAATATGTCTAGAAAATTTAAATGAAGGAACACGACAGCAAGTGTAAGAAAAATATGCAAGCAGAAATATTTGTGCGACATGTCTGCAATTTGCTGTAGTACGACTATTTTAGTGTTTGGCTGTAAAAAAAACACCCAACAAGTTGCAGGTGAGTTGCATGTTTCAAGTGAGGTGCGTGTAAGGCTTGTGAAATAAAATTCAATGGTGTTGGATTTTCTACAATTGTCGTGTCACCGTCACAGCATGTTGCATATAACTAAGCAGCACCATTGACAATCATTGGATGCAGTAATGGGATTTACATGTCGTAGCCTCTGTATTATGGAGTGCTGCAATTTTCTCCTTTTCTATTATTCTAGCCATAGATTCTGGATCAAGGTCTTTATATACTGTAAAAATATTAATAGTTAGTAATGATACTAATTAGAGATGAGCGAATTTCTCAAAAATTCAATTCGGCTGGTTCGGGAAAATTTTCCGGAAAAATTTGCTTTGATCTGAATTAATTTGCCATAAATCGCATAAAAAACGGCTATTTCCGGGCTGCATAGAGCCTTTATAGTGGTGTAGTACACAGTGCCTTGCAGTAACACGCATATGCAGTCTCCTCTCTGCTCCGGTAGTGAAATAATACTGTGACTCATTATGACATGCAGATGACAGGCGTTGCTATTAGAATCACTGCACACTTCATTTTTGGGCAGTCACGGGGCCAAAACTGACCAAATAACTCAAGTATTAACTCAGCCTTACAGGTCCACGTTAGCGTCAAGAAGAAGCGCACTCCTTTTACACCCTCTTCAGCTGATTCCACAAAGATGTCTACAGAACCTGTTCTATTAAACACTTATACAAGTAAAGCCGCCCACTGACAGAGTGAAGAGGGTGTCAGCAGTAAGTTTATGTTGAAGTCACTGATTTATTTGCCCTTCCTCTGATTCGTCAGAACAATAACCCACAAAACCGGATCCTGTCTGGGGAGCGTACGCCTTTACTCGGTCAGCATTTGCTCAATTATCCATTAGTATTGCTAATGCACAAAATAATTTAATATTGTAGAATCCGGTGTCTTCATGATAAATCTGCAGCATGGGGGCCCCGTGTCAGCTTCTACACACTTTCTACACAATCTGCAGGGTCACTGAGACCCTCAACAATCTTGACTGTAAAGGGATCCTATTGCATTTTGCTGTTCCTGACCTGTGCTGAGAATTTCAGCTTCATCTAAAGAGAACCTTTCACCTCTCCTGATATGTCTGTTTTAGTAACTACTGCAATAACAATTGTTTCATATCTCTATGTGGTGCTATTCCTCTATTATTCCTACTATAGATATATAAATGAATTCCCAACAGTCTGCAACAGTGTCCAACTGGATCTTACCAAATAATGGTGGTGGGGGTGTCCCTACACAGTCTAATATTATACTATCAGTGCTGGTAGTGTCAGACTATGCAGGGACACACCCTCAAATAGTGCCACTGAGTTGGACTCTTCTCACTATTCTTGGCAATTGATTCATAAAATAACATAGTAACATAGTTTATAAGACTGAAAAAAGACATCTGTCCATCCTGTTCGGCGTGTTATCCTACAAGTTGATTCAGAGGAAAGCAAAAAAAAACTGTGCGGTAGAAGCCAATTTTGGGGAAAAATAATCCTTCCAGACTCCAATAAGGCAATCAGAATAACTCCCTGGACCAATGACCCATCTCTAGTAGCTATAATTTGTAATTTTATGACACTGCAGAAATACATCCAGGCCCCTCTTGAACTCTTTTTAGTGAACTCACCATCACCAGATCCTCAGGCAGAGAGTTCCATAGTCTCACTGCTCTTACCACATAGAATCCTTTTCTATGTTTGTGTACAAACCTACTTTCCTCCAGATGCAGAGGATGTCCCCTCGTCACAGTCACAGTCCTGGGAATAAATAGATGATGGGAGAGATCTCTGTACTGACCCCTGATATATTTATACAGAATAGTCGGCCCAGTTCTCCAGGAACCCAAACCCCTCATTCCTACACCAGTTCTTGAGCCACTTGTTAACCTCCCTAATCTCCCGCTGCCTTTCTTGTGTGGCTCGTGGTACAGGACGTATTTCGGAAAACACTACCCTTCAGGTCCTTGCCCTAAGCTTGGGACCTAAATCCCTAAAATTATTTTTAAGGACACTCCACCTACCTCTAACTTTGTCATTGGTTCCGATATGGACCATGACTGCTGGATCTTCTCAGCCCCTCCCAGTAATCTGTCAACCCGATCCATGATCTGTCAAACTCAAGTCCTGGAACACAACACACCGTTTGACAATCCTGGTTTGGAAGTGGTGTTGTACTACACATTTTTTTAATATATATTAGTTGAACCCTTTAAACATTATGAACACTAGTGTTGAGCTAATTGAAGTTCACGAAGTGGACTTTGATCTGAATGTTGTAAGAGGGCGCAAGGTTCCGTCGTCGACGGAAGGTACGTGTCACCGAGGTTCCTGGCCTCGGTGAGATAAGAGCCGTTTTTGTGTGTCAGCAGCAGCTAGTGCTGTTTGACACATTGATATTTAGTATGGCTACAAAGCCGATCCGGGCGGCTCTTATTGGGAATAGTCAAGTGCTGGGTGGGAAACTATTCCCCACGGTCCAGGCCGGACTTTCCGGGCCTTTAAAGGCAGCCACCTCAGCAGGTGGGAGGTGATTATCCTGGAAGCTGCTGGTGTTGCTGTGGAGCTCTCAGGGCTGAGAGCAAAAGTCTGCAAACAGGCGTGTAGTCTACCTGGAAGCCGCTGGTGGAAACTTTGTGTGGCTGAGCTAACTGCCCGGTGTGAACTAACACCGACCACTCAGGTGACCTTGCTGTGGGACTGATGTTTTTGCCGTGTGTTTTGCCTTGTGTGAACAAGCACTAAAGACTGTTTCTGTTTTGCCTTGTGTGAACAAGCACTAAAGACTGTTTCTGTTTTGCCGAGTGTGAATAAAACACTTCTGCTTTACCCAGAGAACTGTATACCTTGCCTCTATACTGCGTCCGCAAGCCTGTCTACCAGAGCAATTCCCCACAATGTCAGGAAAAATTTGATTAGTCGTAAAGCCGAATTTCCTTGTGCTTAGTGGTAACATATCAATTTTCCTTAAAATGGTGGTAAAAAGAAAAATTCTTACTCAACTCATCCAAGAGTCTGCTGCGGTCATCTTGATTGAAGATCCCACGCAAAATTTGTGAGCAGTGATGAATGCTGTCTCCACGCGAGCCAGCATGATAACATTATCACACACCGCACGAGATTTCTTTATGGATCTTCAATCAAGATGGCTGCTGCGGACTTCTCTCAATCAAATGGATAAGGTACTTTTAATTTTTTTTTAACAGAATAACCCCTGACAGATCTCAATGGTCATCTCAGATGCCATGATCAGCAATGAACTCGGCGTCTGACGGGTTCAATTATGCCGGTGGCACAATCACCCTTCCCTGCCATTGCGCCAACTACTCACAAAGAAATGCGCTTCATGACAAAGTTGTTTGTCCGCATGGCTTTTGTTCAAAATGGTTTATATTAATTAAATGTAATGAACAATGGAAAAAAGGGCTCCAGCTCCTCCGGTGCAGTGAAAAAGTTTTATTGAGGCGTAAATATTTCCAGTGCAGGTAAGAACAAAAACTGTCTACGCGTTTCAGACCTTTACATAGTGGTCCTTATTCATGACACTAAGATATACAAAACATGACTGATTTATAAAGGGCTCCAAACTACCCATAATGCTCTACAGCAAAATCAGCCTTAATTAAAACAACACCTGTGCCCAGGTGTTAAGAACTATGGAGAGTGATTAAACGAACCGTATTTACGTTACACATACTGTAGCAATGTGAATAACAAGGGGTGTTGTTTGCACCAGGAGCGTGTCACCAAGGGGCCCGGCCTTGGTGAAGTAAAGGCCCTAGTCTAGAGATGGGTGGCCACTAAGTTAGTTGGTGGTCACCAAGATACTAGCTTAGCTAGCTCCAGCTAGTCCAGGGCGGGCTTTTACTGGGAACAGGCAATGTGCTGGGTGGGTGCCTGTTCCCCATGCTCCAGTCCGGGGTTTTTGACAACGCCCATGTCCAGGGATGCTATTTAATCCTCTTGTTGGACATGGGTGGGGTCCCACTCTGGAGAGAGTTTTGGAGACAGAGTTTGGCAGAGGCTCTGTGTGAGTGGTCTCGGCCAAGTTGGCTGAGGGCCCACGGGGCTAGGCGATAGCCTGAACTTTGGGGACGCAGTGACGCCTGCAGGTACAAGGGTCACAAGGCCAGAGTCGGGAAGACTACTGGGCCACACTCCCCAAAGGCACTGGACTTGCTACAGTCGGGAGGCTGCCAGACTGCAGGGGTGAAAAAGCCGCATGTTGGTACCGTGTGTGAACGATGTTTGTTCAGTGAGGTAGGATTATCCCTGTTTAGTTAGAGCCCAGACGGGCAAGGTGTTTTATTTTGTGTTTTGTCATCTCTGCTATGCCGTGTTCCACAATAAAAGCAATGCTTGGCCCCTAAAGCTGCGGTGGACGACAATCTTTGTGCAAATGATCCCCGAGACCAGAGCAAACCCCCCACAATACAAACAATAGGGAATTAAGGACTCAATATTGTAAAATGAGATCCTGTCTTTTATTTAAACCTTTGGGCTGTCTGGTCTCCAATTGAAATATTCAGAAGGCTTCTCTATTCAGTAACTTGCATCTATGGTCTCCACCCCTGTGTGAAGGTGTAACCCTTTCAATGCCCTGAATAGAAAGCTGTCCAGTATTACCACCATGTATAACTGCACAGTGTAAACTTACGGCAAAAAAAGTGCGTTTCTCATGATAAGGTATATCAGAGAGATGTTTTCTGATTCTTGATTTCAGAGTATTGGTGGTACAGCCAACATATTGGACATTCCAGGGGAGACATGTAACCAAGTAAACTACATGTTTGGTATTACAATTCACATACGATTGAATGGCATGCTCAACCCCATTTACACAGGACTTAAAATGTTTGGTCACCTTCATGAATCTGCAACATATACACCTGGTGTGTACACACCGATAATTACCTGTGTTTGTCAACCAAGTCGGTTTTTTATCCCCTTGCTTTCTAAACAAACTAGGGTTCAAGTAGTTACCAAGGGTGGGGGCCTTTCGAGCGACGCAACGCACTCCTCCAGCCAGGACTGCAGACTAATCCTTGTCACATTGTAGCACAGGTAAGTATTTAGTAACTGCTCTACAGACATCACAACATTCAGTGCTATACTGTGTGCTGAACGTGACCTTTGTTGTGGTATTTAAAGGGTTTCTGTCATCACGTTTTGACATTATAAGCTGTCTGACATTAGCTATGTGCTAATGTCAGAGCAGCTTGATAATGTCTTTTTTATAAAAATCCGATTTATATTCAGGCTAAAAAACGTACTGTTATAATATGTAAATTAGCCTCTAGGAGCAGGGGGGGCGTTGCCCTGCTCCTAGAAGCTCCGTGCGGCAACCTGCTGGCACGCCCCTTCTTACTTTGAGTGACAGTGCCGGGCAGCGATCCTCCGGCACTGTCTCCTTCTGAATCCAGCGCCTGCACGGCCGCTCTGTATTCGGCGCAGGCGCGGTGAGCAGAGGACGCTGGTGCCTGCTGTCCTCTGCTCACCGCGCCTGCGCCGAATACAAAGCGGCCGTGCAGCGCGGGATTCAGAAGGAGACAGTGCCGGAGGATCGCTGCCCGGCACTGTCATCAAAGTAAGAAGGGGCGTCAGCAGGTTGCCGCACGGAGCTTCTAGGAGCAGGGCAACGCCTGCTCCTAGAGGCTGAGCTACTATTATAAAAGTACGTTTTCAGCCTGAATATAAATCGGATTTTTATAAAAAAGACATTATCAAGCTGCTCTGACATTAGCACATAGCTAATGTCAGACAGCTTATAATGTCAAAACGTGATGACAGAAACACTTTAATTTAGCCATTCTCCTGGTTTCTTTAATTGGAAATATCAGAGCATCCCTACTGATAGGGGCCACTGTACTGATGGATCTCTCTACAGCTCTTTTTGAATATTGTCTCCTAGTAAGCATATGGAGCACATTTTTGGCTTCTGCAGAGAAAAGATCATCATTAGAACAGTTGTGTCTTGCCCTAACTAGCTCCCCCTTGGGTATGTTTCCAATTACGTGGGGCGGAAGGCATGAAGGCGCCAACAGAGTGGTGCTCCCTGCTGTCTCTTTCCTGTATGTAAAGGTATTAACCCTATGATGGGTAACATCAGCCTCCAGGTAGAAATCCAGAAAAGCCATTCTCTGGGTATCATGTTGTAGGTTGAAAGAGATGGATTCTACCGCTGAGTTAAGATAGTCCCAAAACTCTGGTATGGCCGCCACATCGCCCGACCACACAAACAGCAGGTCATCGATATAGCGGCCATACCAGCGCAAGGAGACAGCAAAAGGGTTCGTGTCGATGAGGGGAGAGTACCTCTCCCACCACGCCATGAAAATATTGGCTATGGAGGGAGAGAACCTAGCTCCCATCGACACGCCCGATACCTGAAGGTAGAACTGCCCATCAGCTGTTTCCAGAAGCTGTGGTTCCGTGCTCACGAGTCAAGCAGGAGGGTGAGAGCTGCCATTTGCACCTGTTGTTCCCTAATTAAATGTAATGTACAATTTGGTCCCTGCTGGAACAGCCAGGATTGTAGCTACTGTAAGTTTGATTGAGGATATTTAACCTCTCTGACTTTGTGGTTAATAGCAACACTGGTATCTAAGGAGTTTCACTGACGGAGAGACTAGTGGGATTCCGCATGGTTGCTATGGTAGACAATGAAACGCTGCTGTCTCATAAGACAGCTGATCAGCATGGTTGCTGGAAGTCGGACCCCAGTGGATCTAATATAGACAACCCCTTTGAGGACTTGAATTAAAACCCCTGACAATTTGCAATTCTCAACACCACCACTGGGTGGCTGCACATAGACACATATAAGACAGACATCTCATTTTAAAAAGCTAGTCATTACACGCTAACCATCTTGACAAATAGTATGTTGAGCCAAAAGGAAAGGTAAGGAAGGACACATATGCATGTCTACAGTCATGAGAAAAGCAAAGTATATCCTCTTTGAAATGTATGGTTTACACGACTACATGTGAGCAAATTGATTGTAAATTAATCAGATTCATTACAATATGCCTGTTAGTGTGTAAGCAATCACTTACAAATAATACAGTGCCACATACCTCTTACATCCAGTGATGTAGAAGTTCTCTTTCCTCATCTTCTCCATTTGAACTAGACTGCCTTGATGATTTCTTTCATGATCTCCTGTCTCTGCAGACAGTTTGACAGACATTTTAGTTTCCTACTTTTCCATGATCCTTCCATCTGCTGAACACTCCATCTTGCCACTCCCAATATGCTCTCTGATGTGTGCCAGTACAAAAAAATGCCCCTTATAATGTGTGCCAGCGAAAATAATGCCACCTTATATTGTGTGCAAGTTAAAAAAATGCCCCCATAAAATCCGTGCTTGAAAAAAGCCCCTTATAGTATGTGGCAGTACAGAGTGCCCCGTTCTGTATGTCAGTACAAAAATACCTCCTCTTAGTGCCCTCAGTAGAGCCAATGTCCCCATAGTGCCCCCATAATGTGAGCCAATGCTACCTACGGTGTGCCAGTACATAAAATATTAGTGCCCATAGTTAAGCTAATGCCCCTATTTAGTGCCCCTAGTAGATGCCCCCATAGCGCTTCCTCCCCACCATTCCCTATAGTGGCTTAACAGCATGGTGCCAAATGAAAGAAAAAAAAATTAAGTATGTACTCCCATTCACCTGTCAGTAAAGCGGTGCAGGCCTATTCCGGTCTGTGTCCTGTATTGTACACTGCCCAGATCAGGCGGCATAATGATGATGATGTTATTGCCTCCTCCAGTGGTAGCTCCTCATCCCTATCCTTCTTCATGAGAGTTTCTCTTTGTGGGTCCCCAACAGCTACAGGGCAGACAGCAAGATGCGTTAGCTGTTCTTCCCCCGTCATCCCCTGCTGCATGAGCGTCCGCTTCTGTTCGAAGATAAATATGAGAGTGTTCATGCCGCAGTTGTCCCTAATGACAAATTATATGGACTCTTCGGAGGGCTTCAGCACCTGACAGGTGTCTCGGATGAGCTGGCACTGGCTAACCTTGAAAGAACAAATGCTCTCTGCTGAGGTGGTCTGGTGCATTACAAAATCTTTTACAGCTTTTTGCCACTTGTACAGACACTGTAGCTTGTGCAATGTTGAATTCTAGCGAGCTGGAACATCACAGATTAAGCAGTGTAAGGGTAAACTGTACTGTCACTGAAAGTCCAGGACAGTATTCCTCACCATGTAAGCATGGCTGAAATGTGAGGACAGCCTCCCCTTTTTTCAGTTTTTCATCTGATCTCTGCAGAGTTTGCATACAGACATCTTAGGTTTCTCGTATTTCCATCCTTCTCTTCGTGCCCCAACTGGGTTATCCTGCCACTCCCCCAAATACTGTGCCCACTATGCTGCCCAATGCCCCCAAATACCATACTGTAGAAAAAATAGTGCCGTATAGACAGCCCCCCCCCCCCCCCCCGTAGTAATAGTGGTTGCCAAATTAATAATACTAAAAATTCTTTCCCAGAGTTCTCTCATTAGTAATAGTGCCCCAACAGTGATAATGCTCCCACAAAAGTACTCCTATTAGCAGTAGTGCCCTCCATATTGTGCCAAATAATTATGACATTCCCCCAAATACTACCCCCAGTAGCAGTAATAATGCCCTATAATAGAAATAATTTTCCTCATAGTGCCTCCAGTAAGGATAAAACACCTCCATAGTAACAGTGATACAGTTCTCCCATAGTAAGCCATCAGTAAAATTGCCCTCAAAGTGCCCAAAGTGTGCAAATCTATACATTGTCCACAGTATTGATAAAGACACTCATAGTGCTCCAAGTATTAATAAACCCCTATAGTGCACCCAAGTAATAGGGCCACTCTATAGTTCCCTGGTAGTATCTTAAATGCCCCTTATAGTGTCCCCTTATAGTGCCCCTAGTAGCTTAAACGTTCCCCTACAGTGCCCCTAGTAGCTTCACCGTTCCCTTATAGTACACTCAGCAGCTTAACAGCCCACTATAGTGCCCCCAGCAGCTTAACAGTCCACTATAGTCCCCCAGCAGCTTAACAGTCCACTAAAGTGCCCCGAGCAGCTTAAATAGTTCAGTTGTGTTTGAAGCAAAAGCATTGCATTTGCAGAGCATAACCCATTTCAACATACCCTGTCCTGCCCCCTGTTCCATACTTCCATACTGGCCAAACACCTCACTCATCTCATATAGTCACACTCGACCGCTGCACGCCCTTCTTTCAGTCCAGAAGAGAGTCGGCCGCAGTGTTGCACATCTGAAATGTCCCACCGTTTGGGGAAATAAAGCCACACTTTCACAGGCGGCAGGTGGTAGGACTCCTCCTCCTGACCTCGTCCTCCACTTCTGATCTTCAGGCTCAGTGCAGATGCGGGACAGCGGCTTCTTTATCTCCCTGCACTACCTAAGTGCGCATGCACAGTGCAGAATTCATGGACAGGCATAGAATCCAAATATGGTGTCTTTTTTGCCAGAGGCAGAAGAAAACGCACGTTTTTGCGGATTGTCCATAAATTTATGGACGATTAGCTACCCTCTATGCAGGAATCATGTGTCATTTCCCTCAGGTTTAGTGTGCCACAATCTTGCCGCTGACCACCTTGCCCAGTAAAAATTGGTGGGGTGACAGTCAGCAAGATGTTTGCTGCTAGATGTACTTTAGTAACTGCTCGCCTGTGTGGCTACTCTCGCTTAGGCTGATCATCACATGGCAACACCTGACTTGACACAGAAAGTAGGGGACGGGGAGCGATGCTGTGCCCTGCTACTGTTAAGGACAGAAGCATGTCCATGGAGAAGGAGGTGAAGGTAGTGGATAACTGCCTGTTGTGGGAGCCAGGCCAACACAATTATATGGGAGTCAAAGGACCTGGTCTCGTTGCTGGGGTAATGCCTCACTGCTGCTGCAAAAACATTGACCCAGTGGACTGTGAAAGAAATGTACTGTCTCTCCCCAAAACAGCTGCTCCAGGTGTCCAACGTGGAGTGCACCTTGAACACAGCGACAATTGCAAGGAGTGTCCCATGTTCTCTATCGTATGAGAGTACAAGATAGGGATGGTTTCTTGGAAGAAATAATGCTAGCATGGTATCTTTCTTCCAGGCTGAGTGCATAGCATCAGCTCCCTAAAGGCAACAGACTCTACATAAAGGTATGGCAGTGCACTGCCAGCAACTTGACCAGGTGGGAATTAAGCTTGAGGACAAGAGGATTGCTGGGTATGTAAAGTTGTTTTCTGGCCACACTATCTGTTATAGATTGCTGCTGATGGAGTGGAGGAGGAGGAGTCTGAGCGGGAGAGGCAGAAAGTGACGGCAATAATGTGAAAGACATCGTGCTGCCCGTGGATGCGACTGGGCTGCCACAAAGGAGACCAGGATAACTGGTGACCACCTTTATTTGCCCACGGGATTAGGTGATGCTGCTTCATGTGGTTCAATAGAGCTGTGATGCTTGTGTTTGACTGTCCAAGGCTTATTTTACTCTTGTGGAGGTTGCACAGGACAATGTTCTGTCTTTCAGTAGTGAAGAGAAATACTGACAGACAGGAGATACTCACTTGACAGGCAAGCTTGGCTTAGCTCTGACAAGTTTTGGGCCTAATACACCCACAGTGTCAGCGGCATCACCAGTTACTGAAGCAGATATGCCCCTGGCAGCTCTTTGCAAGGTTTTGGTCGCACGCCGCCTCTTGTCTGCCGTTGCCACCACCCTCCTCCTTTAATTTTATGTCCTCCTCTGCACCCTCATCTGGCTCCCAAGTCGTCACCCTCGCTATGGGTGACACAATTACCACCAACAACCCAGCTATGAGTGGGGTCTCCCACCTTCTCCTGAACCTATTCCTCAGAGCAGTCCAAACGGGGAGTGCTCTCACACAAGTCATCAACAGGGACACTCTCTTGACTGTCTGCCATAGGGCGTAGTGGAGTTTTGGTACCTCTTCTTAGGAAAAAAGAAGGGCCAGTGATGACAGAGAGGATGACACTGAAAAGATTCACTGGGGCTGCAAGGAGAAGAAGCAAGAGGAATGCTGTGAACCCTGGCTCCAAGGCACAGTGTCAGATTTAGAAGTCACCTCCATGTCATCTAGATGTGACTAAGAAGGAGTAAGTTATCCAACCCACAATCTCATTGTAACTGCGTCTGCTGTGCGCTGCTGTTCCCCTGCTTACCGCCGCGGTTCTGGGAGAAGTGTTCAGCGGTGATCTGCTGCCTGTGCTTCCCATTCACCGTTGCAGTCCTGGACTCTGTCTGTGTAGGTACTGTTATTCTGGGATCTGCTTCACAGTTTCCACTCAGCCCTGGCCAGAGCATGCTTGCTGCATGTTCCCTGCAGCACTTTCTTAAGGGCCGGAGGGCGTCACTTCCTTTGCTTTATTGGTAAGGTCATGTGAACTTGCTGACCAATCCTAGCCTTCCTGCATAAATATAAGTGTCTTAGCCCCCTTTCCAGATGCCTCCGCATCAGTCCTTGTGTCCTGCTAAGGTTGTTGTTATATCTGCTTGTGTTCCTGTGTACCTGACTCGTGATTGTGTTTCTGGACTCCGCTAACTGTTTGATCCCTGCCTGCTTGCCTTGACTCTCCTGTTGCCCAACCAGATTGCCTCACCTGTACCTGTGCCGCCTGCCCTGACCTATTGCTTGTTTGACTTTGCCTCTGCCTCATCCTTCGGTCCTGCACTGTTGCTCAGCCTGCTGACTTTGTCTGTACCTATGGTACCTTGCTCAGGTACCTCCTGGTCCGCCTAGACCAGCTGCCTTGTGTGCCAATCCTCATCAAGAGGTGAGACCTGGTGTTCCTCTTGGGAGAGTCTATCCCCACCATCAGGGGTACTGTGAAAATTGAGGGTTCACTTAGCCAATGGCTTTAGAGGAGGTAGGACACGTGACACAGTGGGTTCACACCCGCTGTTTCATGACAGTACACTGAGGCCATGGACCCCGCTGGTCACCCCAAGCCTGTTGTTCAGGAATTGTTACATGAAGTGAGGCGTCAGAGCGAACGTCAGGATGTCATAATGCAGTTCATGCAAAATGTTGCTGCTTGTCTGGATGCCATCTCTTCTCCAGCTACTGCAGGGTTGCCAGTCGCTGCTACTCCTGTAATTCCCACACCGGTGAATCCGGATTTGTGTGCTGCTGGTTAGTGATGAGGGCAAGGGCAATATTCAAATTTGCGATATTTCGTGAATATTTGGGCGAATATTCGTCATAAATTCTAGAATTCTCGATTATTTTCTTGATTGCGAAAATCGGCAATGTAAGATTCGTGTAATTCGAGCGCAATATAGGAGTGGGTCACTATTGCTACATTTTTCAAGCTGCTAGATGTTTCCTGAGACTGGAGAAAATGGTTGGCAGGGCAGAACATTACAATAGCTTTATATGCATATAGAGTGCTCTGATATATTCGCGATTGCGCAAATCGGCAATTAATGATAATCATATTTTTTGCGCAATATGTGCAACTTCACATTTTAGCAGGTCTGACTACATATTAGTGATTGGTGCACGAAGTATTGTTGTGAACTTGCCTGTAGCATGTGCGTATGGACAGCAGAACCTAACACCCTGCACTGGAACTTATCAGCTACACTATATATATATATATATATATAACCTACATTGACTATCTCCCACTAACTATCTGTATTATATATATATAAGCTATCTAACTAACTATCTAATGTAAAGTGACACAGTGAAGCACAGAGCACAGCAATGACACTGCTGTCTCTCAGAACTGAAGAAAAAACAAAACTGCAGAAAATGACTGCTGCGGAGGTTCTTATATAGTAAAGGGGAAGGCAACTTTCCTATTGGTTGCTAGGGATGTTGCTTAGCTCAGACAAATACATTGCAGCCTTCTCATTGGCACACAAGCAAGAAGCAGGGAGGGATCATGGGTTCAGATGAAAAAAAATCTAGAATATTTGTGAATACAAATATATAGCACTATATTCTAAATCTTCACAAATTCTCGAAGTGGCAATATTCGCGACCAATACTTCTGCTGGTGTGCAACTCTCTCTGCCATGACGCTATGGTGGAGATCCAAAAACCTGTTGTGGATTCCTGAACCAGTGTCTGATCCACTTTGAGTTGCATGGGCAGAAGTTTCCCACTGAGCGGTCCAAGGTTGCCTTCATTGTGTCCTTGCTATCTGGTGAGTCACTTGCTTAGGCAAATCCTATTTGGGAATATGGAATTCCAGAGACCACTAAACTGCAGTCTTTCCTGGCTACCTTCCAGCTGGTTTTGAAGATACAACAAAACTCCACTGGCGCTGATTAAAGACAATAATCTGCAATATCACTGTATGGCCGTATCCATACAGTACAACTGAAACCAATAAACTTTTAAACTACTCATATCACGCTCACCCTACACATGCAACTACTGTGAACCTTCTAGGCTAGATTCTAACTGCTATTGCGAATACTTTTTGTGCGAATACTTTTGGTATATCTTGTTTGTGTCAGCTTGCCGTGCCGTGTTACTTGTGATGGGTGTCTGTATTCCAAACTAGGAGCATGCTCCGGCCGGTAGCACTTTGCTCCAAAATGTCCTTGCGCTCACGCGAGTGACGTCACTCTGTCTGAGCTACGGGTTGCTGGTGGAGGCAAAACAGTCCATCCAACCTGTTTCAAACGATGTACGTCTTTCTTCCTCAGGGAGTCCTATCTGTTCTGCCTGCCTCCTATTTATAGACTACCCTCACTTCTGACTTAACTCCTTCTCTCCACTGTCTACAATCATTCTCTCAGTGCTGCTCCCTATTGGAAACCAAACAGTTTAATGTCCGTGTTTAACCCCTTAGGGCTAGAGTATCCATGTTAAAAATCCATCTCGTTTCCACCATTGACCTTTTTGATAAAGTTATCGCCTCTTGCGTCTTTCTTTACTTATTCCAGGCCAAAAATAATGAACCTTTAACCACTTCAGCCCCCCTAGCTTAAACCCCCTTAATGACCAGGCCACTTTTTACAATTCCGCACTACACTACTTTCACCGTTTATTGCTCCGTCATGCAACTTACCACCCAAATGAATTTTGCCTCCTTTTCTTCTCACTAATAGAGCTTTCATTTGGTGGTATTTCATTGTTGCTGACATTTTTACTTTTTTTGCTATTAATAAAAATGTAACGACATTTTTGCAAAAAAATGACATTTTTCACTTTCTGTTGTAAATTTTTTTTTAAAAAACTACATTTCTATATACATTTTTCTCTAAATTTATTGTTCTACATGTCTTTGATAAAAAAGTCCAATAAGTGTATATTTATTGGTTTGGGTAAAAGTTATAGCGTTTACAAACTATGGTGCAAAAAGTGAATTTCTGCATTTTGAAGCAGCTCTGACTTTCTGAGCGCCTGTCATGTTTCTTCAGGTGCTAGAATGTCAGGATAGTATAAATACCCCCAAATCACACCATTTTAGATAGAAGACACCCCAAAGTATTCACAGAGGGGCATGGTGAGTTCATGTATCATTTCATTTTTTTCACAAGTTAGCGGAAAATGACACTTTCTGAGGAAAAAATAAAAATAATAAAGTTTCCATTTCTGCTAACTTCTGGCAAAAAAAAAAAATCTCCCACGGACTCACTATGCCCCTCAGTGAATGACTTGGGGTGTCTACTTTCGAAATGGGGTCACTTGTGGGGTGTGTTTACTGTTCTGGCATTTTGGGCGGGGCTAAATTGTGAGCAGCCCTGTAAAAGCTAAAGGTACTCGTTGGAATTTAGGTCCCTTTGCGCACCCAGGCTGCAAAAAGTGTCACTCATGTGGTATCGCCGTGCTCAGGAGAAGTAGGGCAATGTGTTTTGGGGTGTATTTTTGCATACACCCATGTTGGAGTGAGAGAAATATCTCTGTAAACTGACAACTTTGTATAAAAGTTTTTAAAAGTTGTCGTTTACAGCGATATTTCTCACACAAAGTATGGGTATATATAAAAATACACCCCAAAACTTATTGCCCTACTTCTCCTGAGTACGGCAATACCACATGTGTGACACTTTTTGCAGCCATGATGCAAAGGGGCCCTAAAACCAATGAGTACCTTTAGGATTTCACAGGGCATTTTTACGCATTTGGATTCCAGACTTCTTCTCACGCTTTAGGGGCCCCTAAAATGCCAGGACAGTATAAATACCCCACATGTGACCCCATTTTAGAAAGAAGACACCCCAAGGTATTCTGTGAGGGGTATGGTGAGTTCATGTAAAATTTTACTTTTGTCACAAGTTAGTGAAATAAGAGACTTTGTAAAAAATAAATAAAAAAATATCAATTTCCGCTAACTTGTGCCAAAAAATAAAAATTCTGTGAACTCGCCATGCCCCTCACGGAATACCTTGGGGTGTCTTCTTTCCAAAATGGGGTCACATGTGGGGTATTTATACTGACCTGGCATTTTAGGGGTCCTAAAGCGTGAGAATCCAAATGCGTAAAAATGCCCTGTGAAATCCTAAAGGTACTCATTGGTTTTAGGGCCCCTTTGCGCATCTTGGCTGCAAAAAGTGTCACTCATGTGGTATCGCCGTACTCAGGAGAAGTAGGGCAATGTGTTTTAGGGTGTATTTTTAGATATACCCCTGCTGGGTGTGAGAAATATCTCTGTAAATGACAACTTTAAAAAAATGTATACAAAGTTGTCAATTTACAGAGATATTTCTCTCACCCAGCATGGGTATATGTAAAATACACCCCAAAACACATTTCCTACTTCTTCTGAGTACGGCAATACACATGTGTGCCACTTTTTGCAGCCAAGATGCGCAAAGGGGCCCTAAAACCAATGAGTACCTTTAGGATGGCATTTTTACGCATTTTTCTTCTCACGCTTTAGGGCCCTAAAGTCGTTTTTGTAACGGTCCTAGTACTCCCCAGACCGAAGATCCCAGTGGCAGGGGCTGTCCTGCACCAGGACAATAAGTTTCTCCACGTCCATGGCACGTGGTGTTTTTGGCATTGTGGCAACTTTTGGCTCTGCAAGGGCTTGGAAATGATGCAGCCAACTTCTCACTCCTGTGCTGACACAAACCAGACGCAGAGAAACGCCTACTTCCTGTATTATATCCTATGAGTGTTGCTAAGTTACTTGCATGAAAACGCAGAATATAGAACATGCTGCGATTTTCACGCAAAGCAGAAGTGATGCGTGAAAAACACCGCTCATGTACATGATGAAATCAATGGCTCAGGATTCAGTGCGGGTGCTATGCGTTCACGTCACGCATTGCACCCGCGTAGAAAACTCGCCCGTGTGAAAGTGGCCCTAGAGTCTGTTGGTTTTATGTAGGTCCTTGTTTTAATTGTTTGTCCCTCCGGATATATTACTAGATCTAAAAAATTAATTTCCCTGTTGGTATGTGTCCCTGTAGATTCTAAATGAAAATCATTTTTATTAATTTCACTTAAAAACTCCACTAGGGCTCCTTCCCCCCACCCATATAAATACACTATCATCTATGAAGCATTTCCATAGGACGAGGCCCACCCGGAGCTCGCTGTTGGGAAATATATGTTCATATTCCCAACGTCCAATGTACAAATTGCGAACCCCAGTGCAAACCTCGTCCCCATGGCCCCGCCCCATGTTTGCAGATAAAATCTTTTTTGTATCTAAAATAGTTTTTTTTCCAATATAAAAAGTATACATTCTACAATAAAATCTATCTGTGCGTTAGGGATTTCTCCTTTTTACGCATGAAAAACGGGCTGCTTCACATCCTTTCTTGTTTTTAATGACAGTATAAAAAGATTTTACATCTAGGGTTCCCAGAATGTAATTCTCTTTCCACTCTAGCTTTTCCAATATTTGTAATATGTGCTTAGTGTCTTTCAAATATGCTGGTAAAGATTGTGCACATGGTAATGATAATTTTCTATATATCTAGATAAGGAACTGGTCAGAGATCCAATTCCAGAGACAATGGGTCTCGCTTTTTTTTTTTATATCTTTATGTATTTTCGGATTTTGATAAAATACTGCCACTTTTAGGTTTTTAATTTCTATATATTCTGCTTCCTGTTTATTTAAAATACCCTCCCTTTTCCCCTTTTGTACTAATTCCTTTAATTCTATTTTAAATTTTTCTGTGCCCTTTAAGAGCCCTATATGTTTTTATGTTTTTCCATCTGTTAATGTATTTAAAGCTTCTATGTCATAGTCATTTTTATTTAGTACCACTATACCTCCCCCTTTATCTGCAGGCTGTATGATAACCCTGTGGTTTTCCTAAATTTAACTAATTGCTTCCTTCTCTTCTTTATTAATGTTTCTCAGGTATTTACTATTTTTGCAACTTTAATTTTTTAATGCCTCTGGTGACCATATTCATAAAAGGGTTGAAAGCTGTTGAATATTCCTGCACAGGGTTAAACCTAGATTTAGGTCTCAGTCCAGTGTGTAGGTATTGGTTTCTCATATCTACTATCTTATTATTAGTAGTGGTATTCTTGTTTTCTACCCCTTTTTAAAAAAATATTTTTCAACGCTAAACGCCTGATAAATTTCCTCACCCCTATAAAGGCATCAAATTTATTAAAGAAGGTGGTGGGGGCAAATTTTTGTTTTTGAAAGAGCCCAGCCGCACCTCCTTTGCTGCATCAGCTCTGCTGCATTTACGACAGGGTTCCTCGTCTGTGGGTCAATTCGCCACGCAGTTTCGTACCCTGGCTGCCGAACTTGCATGGAACAATGAGGCTCAACTGGCGGGGTTCTGGGAGGGCCTTTTGACCGGATTAAGGATGAATTAGCTGGTCCCGACCATCCGTCTACTCTGAATGACCTGATCACCTTGGCCAAAAGGATACATATGCGTTTTAGGAAACATTCTAAGGCGGTCGCAGGTACCAGAAGACCATCTCGTTTGGCTTCATCCTTCCAGAGGCCGATTCTTCCTGTAGTGTCCATGCCATTTGAAGAGCCCATGTATATAGAGCGCATTCGATTGTCTGACCAGGAACGTTTATGCTGCAAAGCAGAGAACCTGTGTCTGTAGTGTGGAGGCAAGGCCCACTTTGTGCGTAATTGTCCACAGAAGCTGGGAAACGCCAATGTCTTGGATCAGTTGGAGAGGTGGTCCTAGACAAGAAGTTTTCTCCAAAACTTTCAGTTCTGGTGACTCTCTATCACAAAGGAATTACACTGTATGTGCCTGCATTCTTGGACTCTGGGTGAGCTGGTAACATCATTCAGCAAGCTCTGGTCCATCACTACTGACTTCCTACCATCCGTCTAAAAGGCCTCTGTCAGTTGCTTCCATAAATAGACTGCCACTTCCTGAACCTGTGCTTTCTTTTACTATGTCCCTTAAGTTGCAAATAGGGGTTCTGCATTTAGAGATGATCTCCTTCTATGTGCTGCCAGCATCCGTGAATCAGGTTATCCTTGGTCTTCCCTGGCTGTGTCAGCACTTTCCAGTTCTGGACTGGCACTCCGGTCAGATTCTGCATTGGGGATCATCCTGCCAGTTCACCTGGTTATCAGAGGTCCGACCTGCTTCCACGACTACCGTACCTGTAGACTTGCATGGACTTCCGCAGCAGTATGCCAGTTTTGCAGATGTCTTCAGTAAGAAAGAGGCCGAGACCCTGCCTTCTCATCGTCCTTATGATTGTCCGATTGACCTTCTGCCTGGTGCCACTCCTCCTCACGGTCGAGTCTACCCACTTTCACGTCCTGAGACCCAAGCAATGTCTGATTACATCATGGAGAATCTCGAGAGGGGGTTTTTCCGGAAATCTACTTCACCAGCCAGTGCCGGGTTATTATTTTTGCAGAAAAAAGATGGATCCTTATGGCCCTGTATCGACTATCAAGGTCTGAATAAGGTCACAGTCAAGAACCAAAACCCTCTTCCACTTATCTCCTAACCTTATTCGCATTCGAAAGGACGATGAGCGATAAACTGCTTTCAACAGTTGTGATGAACACTATGAGTATCTTGCCATGCCCTTCGGTCTGTGCAATGCTCTCGCTGTATTCCAGGAGTTGGTAAACAATATCTTCTGGGACTCCTAAGGCAGAGGCCGACTTCGTCCAATTAAAGAGGTCCTTTGCTTCTGCACCTGTTCTGCGTCATCCCGATGTCTCCTGCCTCCGTAGGAGCCGGTTCTGTTTTACTACAAAAAGGTTCCAAGTGCAAGATGTTTACATGTGGATTTTCCTCCAAGCTCTTCTCCCCTGCTGACCGGAATTACTGTATAGGAAACAAAGAGCTTCTGGCCATAAAACTTGCCTTGGAGGAGTGACGTTAACTATTGGAGGGGGCCCAGCATCTAGTGATAACCTTCACCGACCACAAGAACCTTACATATCTGCAGATGGCCCAGGTTCTGAACCCTACCCAAGCCAGATGGGCACTCTTCTTCTCCTGTTTTGATTTTGAGCTTCACATTTGCCCGGCCGAGAAGTCTGTCTCAGTCATTTGACTTCTCCGACCAGCAGGAAGAGCCCAAGTGCATTGTAGATCTTACTCGCTTGATCACAGTGGCTCTTGTCCTGGTAAAAGATATCCCACCTGGGAAGACATTCATGTCATCTGCCAAGAGAAAACGTATTCTAGCTTGGGGGCACAACTCCAAACTGGCTAGTTACCCAGGGGTCCGCAAGACCACAGAACTATTGTCTCACCACTACTGGTGGCCCACACTATCTAAGGATGTCTGTGATTATGTGTCTGGCTGCACTGTCTGTGCTCAGAATAAAGTCTCCAGACCAAACCACCAGGGCTGTTGTTACCTGTTCCTGTTTCCCAATGGCAACACATAGCCATGGACTTTGTTACAGATCTGCCCTCTTCTGCCGGATGTACAACTATCTGGGTGGTTGTGGACTGGTTCACCAGGGTGGTGCACTTCATTCCTTTGGCTGGACTGCCCTCGGCTGCTGATCTTGCTAAACTGTTCGTGAAACACATATTCCGCTTGCATGGTCTACCTTGGAATATTGTTTCTAATGGCAGAGTCCAGTTTACCTCTAAGCTCTGGAGAGCTCTTTGCCGGCTGCTCGAAATTGAGCTGGACTTCTCTTCTGGTTATCATCCCCAGACCAACAGGCAAGTAGAGCTGGTCAATCAAATATTAGTGAACTATCTCCGGCATTTTGTTTCAGCCCAACACAACAACTGGGTACAATTGCTACCTTGGGCTGAATTCTCCTATAACAAGCACTCTTGTGAGTCTACTGGATCCTCTCCATTCTTTTGTTATTTATGGACAACACCCTCGTACTTTTCTCCCTGTTCCTACATTTTCTGGGGTACCAGCTGCGGATTCCTCTTTTAAGGATTTTTGGAAGATTTGGCGTGACACCAAGGACTGCATCAACAAAGCGGTGACCCGCATGAAAACTAATGCAGACAAGAGAAAAAGAACACCACCTCAGTTCTCGTCTGGAGATAAGGTATGGCTCTCCTCTAAAAACATCAGCTTAAGGGTTCCCAGTTTCAAGTTTGCCCCTAGGTTCCTTGGACCCATTGGAGTATTGAGGAGGATCAACATAGTGACATATAAGTTACGTCTGCCTCTCTCTCTGCGTATTCCTAATGCCTTCCATGTGTCCTTACTAAAACCAGTAGTTCTTAATCTCTTCTCGATGGCTCCTTCTGCTCCAACTCCGTTATCTAAAGATACTGACGAGATATTTGAGGTCAAAGACATCCTGGATATCAAGAAGTGTGGCAAGAAGACCTACTATCTTTTGAACTGGAAGGGCTTTGGTCCTGAGGAGAGGTCTTTGGAACCAGAAGAGAACATTCATGCTCCGAACTTGATAAAAAGGTTTCTGTCTCGTCATGGACTCAAGAAGAGGGGGTGCAAGGGGGGGGTGTTAGGCATTGCTGTTCCCCTGCTTACCGCTGTGGTCCCGGGTGCTGTGTTCAGCGGTGATCTGCAGCCAGTGCTTCCCTTTCACCGCCCCAGTCCTGGGCTCTGTCTGTGTAGGTACTGTTGTTCTGGGACTCACAGTGGCTGCAGGGCAGCCAATCAACAAGCTTTTAAGCTGTGGGCACTTAGAAGCCATCACAGCGATGCCTAGTAATGGCATAGCTGTGATTGGCCCATGCATCATGTGACCCAGCCTCTATAAAAGCTGAATCACGTGCAGCACCGCCCATCAGCTCTGAGTATTGCAAGGACAGGAAGCAGGCAGCTGAAGTGAGGAAAAGTGTTAGGAATCTCATCTGGTGACCTACAGTGATTTTTTGTGGGTGCTATACACCAGCTTTGCACCCCTGGCAAGAAGTATAATAATTAATCTGGCTGTTAGTTATGTGGGTGACCTATAGCGATCTTTTGTGGGTGCAATGCACCATCTTTGCACCCTGATACAGAAATTTAATAATTAATCTGGATGTTAATTCTGTGGGTGACCTATAGCAATTTTTTGTGGGTGCAATGCACCATCTTTGTACCCCTGACACAAAAATATAATAGTTAATCCATTTTTTAGATCGGTGGGTAACATATAACCATTGTTTGTCTGAGGTACACCTGCACTGCATACATGACAGGGAAATAAATCTACATAATTCATCTGTTAGTTTGGTGGGTGACATATACCCATTGTTTGTCTGAGATACACCTGCACTTCATACGTGACAGGAAACAAATCTAGTTAATCTATCTGTTATTTTGGTGGGGACATATACCCATTGTTTGTGTGAGGTACACTTGCACTGTATATGTGACAGGGAAATTAATATAGTTAATCTGTCTGTTAGTTCGGTGGGTGACCTCAAAGAATAAGGAGAGCATCAAATAAGGGACGTGGCCCTGAGTCGTAGTGCTGCTGGTGCTTCGTGGAGCTCCTGTTCTAGGGAGAGGACGTGGACGTGGTCGATCTGTGCCAGCTACATGACCAAATGAAACACCTTCCTCAGGTGCATGTAGGCGACAGAAAGTTCAACGTTATTTTGTAGGCCCGAATACCGGTGTACGAATGGTGAGGCCAGAACAAGTAGAGGTGGTAGTAGATTGGGTGGCTGACAGTGTCTCCAGTTCCTTCACATTGTCTCCCACCGGTCCCCTGCTGAGCGCAGGGTTGGCACCTGCAGCCCATAGGCATCTGTCTTTCACCTCACTCCCTTGCAAATCAGGCAAGTAGTCTGAGCCCCAAGTCATGCAGCAGTCTCTTATGCTTTTTGATTACTCCGCTGGCAGGGTTTCCATCGGCCATCCTCTTCTCTGATGATGACGAGGCCATCGGCCATCCTTCGTCTCTGATGATGACTGAAACACAGGTGCCAACTGCTGCGGCTTTGTGTTCAGTGTGCAGACCAGCAAGGACAGCAGGGGTGAGGACTGTAGGTAAGATGATGTGGAGGATGATGAGGTCCTAGACTCCACATGGAATCAAGGTCATGCGAGTGATGTGTGCAGTTTGGAGGAAGAAGTGTTGGTCACACAGCGCCAGCCGCACAGTAAAAGAGAGTGCAGGGTGCAAAAGCAGAGTGGCTGTCTGCAGAGGGTCTCCAAATTGGGCACATGGCCTGAGCTTGTCCTTTACGCCTTGGAGGTGCTGGCCTGCCCTGCGGCCAGTGTATTGTCCAAACATGTGTTTAGTAAGGCAGGGTGGTGATCACAGACAAGCGGAGCCACCTGTCCACTGTCAACGTGGACAAGCTTACGTTCATTAAAATGAACCAGACATGGATCCCACAGGACTTGTCCGTACCTTGTGCTGAATAGACAAGTATACCAGCCACATCCAGCCATTTTTAGACTCCAGCGCACTTTCTCTTTGCATTCTCTTTTCTATTTCTCAATGTTCTGGGGTCTTATTAAATTTATAAAAAATAAAAACATTAAAGGAAAAAAGATAAAAAGTAAACAACAAAAACAGTGTTAGCTACCTTCTCCTTCTTCACCGCCGCTTCCACCTACACCGCAACATCAACCGCCTCCTCAACCTCCTACTCCACTCCTCCTCCTAGTTCAAGATTTTTTATTTTTATATTCTATGTTATTTGTAATTCATTTTCCTATCCACATTTGTTTGCAGGGCAATTGTCCTGCTCTTACCCCCATTTTGCTTCTTTTTGCAGCCCTCTAGCCCTTACTATGCGATTTTAGTGCACGAAAGTTCGGGTCCCCATTGACTTCCCGAACCCGAACTTTGACCCGAAGTTCAGCCGAACCCGGTGAACCCGAACATTTACGGGTCCACTCAACCCTCTTCCCCCATAGAAATCACAAGGTCCCCTCCTTCTGATTGTGTCTATGGGCCATGCGGCTGCCATAAAACAATGTTCTTAATGTTTTCTAAATGCTGTTAAGAACAGCTCAGGCAAGATGGCCATCCCTATAATAATATTCAGTAAATAAAATAAGAAAATCTGCAATCAGAAATTAAAAACAGAATATCATCTAGTTTTAACTGGCAAAAAATAAAAAAGTTTGGTGACACATTACACTCTTACTGCTTCCATAGTAATACATTAAGAGTGTAAGCATCCTGTGTAGGTACTGTTGTTCTGGGACTCACAGTGGCTGCAGGGCAGCCAATCAACTAAGCTTTTAAGCTGTGGGCACTTAGAAGCCATCACAGCCATGCCTAGTAATGGCATAGCTGTGATTGGCCCGTGCATCATGTGACCCAGCCTCTATACAAGCTGGATCACGTGTAGCACCGCCCATCAGCTCTGAGTAGTGCAGGGACAGGAAGCAGGCAGCTGAAGTGAGGGAGAGTGTTAGGAATCTGGCTATTTTTCTGTGGGTGACCTATAGTGATTTTTTGTGGGTGCTATACACCAGCTTTGCACCCCTGACACAGAAATATAATAATTAATCTGGCTGTTAATTATGTGGGTGACCTATAGCGATCTTTTGTGGGTGCAATGCACCATCTTTGCACCCTGATACAGAAATTTAATAATTAATCTGGATGTTAATTCTGTGGGTGACCTATAGCAATTTTTTGTGGGTGCAATCGCACCATCTTTGTACCCTGACACAAGAATATAATAGTTAATCCATTTTTTTAGATCGGTGGGTAACATATAACCATTGTTTGTCTGGAGATACACCTGCACTTCATACGCTGACAGGAAACAAATCTAGTTAATCTATCTGTTATTTTGGTGGGGGACATATACCCATTGTTTGTGTGAGGTACACTGACTGTATATGTGACAGGGAAATTAATATAGTTAATCTGTCTGTTAGTTCGGTGGGTGACCTCAAAGAATAAGGAGAGCATCAAATAAGGGACGTGGCCCTGAGTCGTAGTGCTGCTGGTGCTTCGTGGAGCTCCTGTTCTAGGGAGGAGGACGTGGACGTGGTCGATCTGTGCCAGCTACATGACAAAATGAAACACCTTCCTCAGGTGCATGTAGGCGACAGAAAGTTCAACGTTATTTTGTAGGCCCGAATACCGGTGAATACGAATGGTGAGGCAAGAACAAGTAGAGGTGGTAGTAGATTGGGTGGCTGACAGTGGCTCCAGTTCCTTCACATTGTCTCCCACCGGTCCCCTGCTGACAGCGCAGGGTTGGCACCTGCATCCCATGGGCATCTGTCTTTCACCTCACTCCCTTGCAAATCAGCCGAGCAGTCTGAAGCCCCAACTCATGCAGCAGTCTCTTATGCTTTTTGATGACTCCGCTGGCAGGGTTTCCATCGGCCATCCTCTTCTCTGATGATGACGAGGCCATCGGCCATCCTTCGTCTCTGATGATGACGAAACACAGGTGCCAACTGCTGCGGCTTTGTGTTCAGTGTGCAGACCAGCAAGGACAGCAGGGGTGAGGACTGTAGGTAAGATGATGTGGAGGATGATGAGGTCCTAGACTCCACATGGAATCAAGGTCATGCGAGTGATGTGTGCAGTTTGGAGGAAGAAGTGTTGGTCACACAGCGCCAGCCGCACAGTAAAAGAGAGTGCAGGGTGCAAAAGCAGAGTGGCTGTCTGCAGAGGGTCTCCAAATTGGGCACATGGCCTGAGCTTGTCCTTTACGCCTTGGAGGTGCTGGCCTGCCCTGCCCAGGCCAGTGTATTGTCCAAACATGTGTTTAGTAAGGCAGGGGTGGTGATCACAGACAGGCGAGCCACTGTCCACTGTCACGCGTGACAGCTTACGTTCATTGCAAATGGAACCAGACATGGGATCCCACAGGACTTGTCCGTACCTTGTGCTGAATAGACAAGTATACCAGCCACATCCAGCCATTTTTAGACTCCAGCGCACTTCTCTTTGCATTCTCTTTTCTATTTCTCAATGTTCAGGGTCTTATTAAATTTATAAAAAATAAAAAACATTAAAGGAAAAAAAGATAAAAAAGTAAACAACAAAAACAGTGTTAGCTACCTTCTCCCTTCTTCACCGCGTTCCACCTACACCGCAACATCAACCGCCTCCCAACCTCCTACTCCTACTCCTCCTCCTAGTTCAAGATTTTTTATTTTTATATTCTATGTTATTTGTAATTCATTTTCCTATCCGATTTGTTTGCATGGGCAATTGTCCTGCTCTACCCCCATTTTTGCTTCTTTTTGCAGCCCTCTAGCCCTTACTATGCGATTTTAGTGCACGAAAGTTCGGGTCCCCATTGACTTCCCGAACCGAACTGACCCGAAGTTCAGCGAACCAGTGAACCCGAACATTTACGGGTCCACTCAACCCTCTTCCCCATAGAAATCACAAGGTCCCTCTCCTTCTGATTGTGTCTATGGGCCATGCGGCTGCCATAAAACAATGTTCTTAATGTTTTCTAAATGCTGTTAGAACAGCTCAGGCAAGATAGCACATCCCTATAATAATATTCAGTAAATAAAATAAGAAAATCTGCAATCAGAAATTAAAAACAGAATATCATCTAGTTTTAACTGGCAAAATAACAAAAGTTTGGTGACACATTACACTCTTACTGCTTCCATAGTAATACATTGAGAGTGTAAGCATCACCTAAGTGCTGCAATGTAAATGCTCTTGAATTGAATGATTAATTATCAGTGTGAATACCTCTATAAAAGCAGAAATTTTGACATGTTACTGGTCTAGAGCATTGTGGGCGTATGTTAAACACAATGGCAAGGAAGAAGTGACATCAGTAATATTGTTAGAGAGGCAGCTGTTGCTGCCCATCGATCTGAGAAGGGTTATGAGACCATTTAGGTGCACCTGTGAGGCCCGGGCCATATCAGCCAGTCTTGGGTGTGTGGCTCAAAGCCCATCTCCCCTCCTCCCATTGGCGAAAGCATAGTTACATGCTGAGGTAACTGAGGGGAGTTTGCTGTGAGTCGGCCTGATACATTCCTGTAATGCCCACTGGCCCCTGGTATTGCCCATTCAGGCACAGGTAGGTGAGTAAGTTAGGTCCCGAGCTGCTTGAAAATCCTTGGCGTGGTGCTCAGGGCGTAAGACATGTCCTTCACTGCAGGACATGCTTGACTAATCTCTCAATTTTAACTTCAGTTTGAGGGCTTAGTAAGACAGCAGTGTGCACCTGTTTTGTCATTTGTTATTGCTATATTGTTATATTATTTATCACATCCACACAATTGCCATCTTTTGTAGGATGTCTATTGTGGTACTTCTGGTGGTCTGCTGCTTGGCATCCTCCACTGTATGCACTTTTGCTGGGACGCTCATCTAGCAATGGGCCACAAGTGCAGGATCTGCTCCCCTGTATATATATGCACAACTGCATTTTTGGGTTGATCATCCTGCATCATGCCACCTTCTCAGTTGTTTGTGTATATATAATTTTTGGAGGTGTATAAGCTCCTATGTAAATGTAGCCTGTTTTCCATCCACAGGCTACATTTAGGTGCACCTGTGAGGCCTGGGCCATATCAGCCAGTCTTGGGTGGGGCTCACAGCCCTCTCCCTCCTCCCATTGCAGGCATGGTTACATGCTGGAGGTAACTGAGGAGTCTTCTGTGAGTCGGCCAATACATTCCTGTAATGCCCACTGGCCCCTGGTATTGCCGATACGGCACAGGTAGGTGAGTGTTAGGTCCCGAGCTACTTGAGAAACCTTGGCGTGGTGCTCGGGCTTAAGACATGTCCTCCACTGCAGGACATGTTGACTAATCTCTCAATTTTAACATCAGTTTGAGGGCTTAGTAAGACCGCAGTGTGCACCTATTTTGTTATTGCTATATTGTTACATTATTTATCTCATCCACACAATTGCCATCTTGTGTAGGATGTCTATTGTTGTACTTGTGGTCTGCTGAGGGCATCCTCCACTGTATGCATTTTTGCTGGGGATCGCCATTAGCAACGGGCCACAAGTGCAGGACCTGCTCCCCTGTATATATATGCACAACTACATCTTGGGTTGAGCACATCCTGCTTCATGCCACCTTTCAGTTGTTTTGTGTATATATAATTTTTGGAGGTGTATAAACTCCTATGTAAATGCAGCCTGTTTTCCATCCACAGGCTATATTTAGGTGCACCTGTGAGGCCTGGGTCATATCAGCCAGTCTTGGGTGGGGCTCACAGCCCTCTCCCTCCTCCCATTGCAGGCATGGTTACATGCTGGAGGTAACTGAGGAGTTTGCTGTGAGCCGGCCTATACATCCCCTGTAATGGCCACTGGCCCCTGGTATTGCCCATATGGCACAGGTAGGTGAGTGTTAGGTCCCGAGCTACTTGAGAAACCTTGGCGCGGTGAACGGGCTCAAGACAGGTCCTCCACTACAGGACATGTTGACTAATCTCTCATTTTAACATCAGTTTCTTAGTAAGACTGCAGTTTGCACCTGTCTTGTCATTTGTTATTGCTATATTGGTATATTATTTATCACATCCACACAATTGCCATCTTGTGTAGGATGTCTATTGTGGTACTTGTGGTCCGCTGCAGGCATCTCTCTACCGTATGCATTTTTGCTGGGGATCGCCATTAGCACAGGCCACAAGTGCAGGATCTGCTCCCTGTATATATATGCACAACTGCATTTTTGGGTTGAGCACATCCTGCTTCATGCCACCCTTTAAGTTGTTTAAAGCCACCATTTCAAACAACTCGAATTCTATTGTTCTTTAATGAGAGAATATACTCTCAAGTAGAAAACATTCAAGACAACCACAATCTTCCTAGTAGTGAATGTGCCAGTCAATTCACCTTAAGTCAAAAACTATGTAAAGATCTGAAAAATTGCGCAAAACCTAAGGCCTTCATTCCAAGACTCATATAGGCCTCAGTTGCGTGCAGCATGTTAAATGCTCTCCCTCTTTACAAACACGGTGGTAGAGAGGTGAAAATTTGGGAGTGCTTTGCAGCCACAGGACCTGGCCACCTTGCAGGCATTGAATCAGCACGAATTCAAGTTTTCTAGGAGTCAAATGTGAGGTCATCTATCAGCTAAAGCAGACAATGACCCCAAGCATACACAAATCTACAACAGAATAGCAGAAAGAGCGAAAGAATTAAGGTATGGCACCTTAATGCAATTGAAATGCTGTGTTGTGATCTTAAAGGCTATGTACATCTTTGGGGACCTCCTTTTATGATTGCACTAATTTTTGGTCTAAAAAATTTTCTTTCTGTTGTCTTCAATTGTTTTTCTAACGTAGTAGTAATGGTGCTTTCCACTTTGTGACTGTCATCTAAAACCCTTTATCTGTAAATTACTAAGAGGTCATAAACACTTATTTAAGCCATCAGTCTTATCAGTAACGCATACTAAATTGAGTTTTAATGAGAGCTTATAAGGTCAGATATGAGCCGATAAAGAGCCGTCAGTTCCAAAGGGTCCAAAAACAGAGCCTGGAAATTATAGGCCGTTGAGTTTAATATCTATGTTGTTGGTAAACTGTTTGAAGGATTTCAAGAGATGCTATCTTGGAGTATTTGTTATTGCTATATTGTTATATTATTTATCACATCCACATAATTGCCATCTTGTGTAGGATGTCTATTGTGGTACTTGTGGTCCGCTACGAGCATCCTCTACCGTATGCATTTTTGCTGGGGATCGCCATTAGCAACAGGCCACAAGTGCAGGATCTGCTCCCCTGTGTATATATATGCACAACTGAATTTTTGGGTTGAGCACATCCTGCTTCATGCCACCTTTAAGTTGTTTTTAAAGACCATTTCCAAACAATTTGAATTCTATTGTTCTTTAATGAGAGAGAATATTCTCAAGTAGAAAACATTCAAGACAATTTACAATCTTCCTAGTAGTGAATGTGCCATCAATTCACCTTAAGTCAAAACTATGTAAAGATCTGAAAAATTGCACAAAACCTAAGGCCTTCATCTAAGACTATATAGGCCTCAGTTACGTGTAGCATGTTAAATGTTCTCCTCTTTACAAACACGGTGGTAGAGAGGTGAAAATTTGGGAGTGTTTTGCAGCCACAGGACCTGGCCACCTTGCAGGCATTGAATCGAAAACGAATCAAAGTTTTCTAGAGTCAAATGTGAGGTCATCTATCAGCTAAAGCAGACAATGACCCCAAGCATACACAAATCTACAACAGAATAGCAGAAAAGGAAAAGAATTAAGGTATGGCACCTTAATGCAATTGAAATGCTGTGTTGTGATCTTAAAGGCTATGTACATCTTTGGGGACCTTTTTTATGATTGCACTAATTTTGGTCTAAATTTTTTTTTTTCTGTTGTCTTCAATTGTTTTTCTAACTGTGTCAATGGTACTTCCACTTTGTGACTGTCATCTAAAAACCCTTATCTGTAAATTACTAAGAGGTCATAAACACTTATTTAAGCCACATTCTTATCAGTAACATACAAATTGAGTTTTAATGAGTGTTTATAAGGTCAGATATGAGCGATAAAGAGCCGTCAGTTCCAAAGGGTCCAAAAATAGAGCCTGGAAATTATAGGCCGTTGAGTTTAATATCTGTTGTTGGTAAACTGTTTGAAGGATTTCTAAGAGATGCTATCTTGGAGTATCTCAATGAAAATAAGCAAATAACACCATATCAGCGTGGCTTCATGAGGGATCAGTCATGCCAAACAAATTTAATCAGTTTCTATGAGGAGGTAAGTTCTAGACTTATTTGACACTGTACCTCATAAAAGGTTGGTATATAAAATGAGGATGCTCGGACTGGGAGAAAATGTCTGTAAGTGGGTAAGTAACTGGCTGAGTGACATAAAACAGAGGGTGGTTATTAATGGTACACACTCAGATTGGGTCACTGTCAATAGTGGGGTACCTCAGGGGTCAGTATTGGGCCCTATTCTCTTCAATATATTTATTAATGATCTTGTAGAAGGCTTGCACAGTAAAATATCAATTTTTGCAGATGACACTAAACTGTGTAAAGTAATTAACACTGAAGAGGACAGTTTTCTCCTACAGAGGGATCTGGATAGAGTGGAGGCTTGGGCAGAGAAATGGCAGATGAGGTTCAACACTGACAAATGTAAAGTTATGCACATGGGAAGGAATAATGCAAGTCACCCGTACATACTAAATAGTAAAACACTCGGTAACACTGACATGGAAAAGGATCTTGGAATTTTAATAAACAGCAAACTAAGCTGTAAAAACCAGTGTCAGGCAGCTACTGCCAAGGACAATAAGATATTGGGTTGCATCAAAAGGGCATAGAAGCCCGTGATGAGATCATAGTCCTACCACTTACAAATCTCTAGTCAGACCACACATGGAGTACTGTGTACAGTTCTCGGCTCCTGTGAACAAGGCAGACATAGCAGAGCTGGAGAGGGTTCAGAGGAGGGCAACTAAAGTAATAACTGGAATTGGGCAACTACAGTACCTTGAAAGGTTATCAAAATTAGGGTTATTCACCTTAGAAAAAAGACGACTGAGGGAGATCTAATATCTATGTATAATTATATCAGGGGTCAGTACAGAGATCTCTCCCATCATTTATTTATCCCCAGGACTGTGACTGTGACGAGGGGACATCCTCTGCGTCTGCAAGAAAAAAGGTTTGTACACAAACATAGAAAAGGATTCTTCACGGTAAGAGCAGTAAGACTATGGAACTCTCTACCTGAGGAGGCGGTGATGGTAAGTACAATAAAGGAATTTAAGAGGGGCCTGGATGTATTTCTGGAGTGTAATAATATTACAGGCTATAGCTACTAGAGAGGGGTCATTGATCCAGGGAGTTATTCTGATTGCCTGATTGGAGTCAGGAAGGAATTTTTCCCCTAAGTGGGGAAAATTGGCTTCTGCCTCACAGGGTTTTGCCTTCCTCTGGATCAACTTGTAGGAAACAGGCCGAACTGAATGGACAAATGTCTTTTTCAGTCTTATATACTATGCTACTAATTGAAAAAAGTTTGGGCGGACTAGGGCGATAGCTAAGGGTAGGCCAGCATGATTCATTTTGGATGTGAAGGGTCAGGGAGGTTAGGGGTGAATAATTTTCAAAGTGATGATGGGGGGTGGCTGGGGTCGTTGGTGGCTATATAGGGGGTGTTTAGGTGGAAGTGGTGCCATTTTCTGGAATCTGGAAAATCTCCCACCCATCCTCCCCATATTATTAGGGGCAATTGTTGGGGATATGGGCAGTGGAAGGTTGAGTTGGACCTGTGTGACACCGGTAGGGGTTCAAACTGATAAAAAATAATAATAATAAGAATTAAAAATAAAAATAAAGAAATTAGAATGTTTTGTCATGGCAGTCGAGGCGGCAGGAGGTACTGGAAGCTGGTGGTACAGTTGGGGATTTGAGAATGAGAGGGCCTCTGTGGTGGGGCTGGACTCTCATGGTGGGGACTTACCTGTTCGGTTCGGTGAGGCATCCACCACCGGGTGTCAAGGTGGATTTGCCGTGTGGTTTTGTGGGTAGGCTTCCAGGACCTCCTTCATATGCGGTTAAGTTATGTCATGTTATGTTATGTATTTATGCAGATAATAAAACGGCTGCTGTGGCCAATAAAATCCACCCTTGTGTCATGTTTTTATGGAAGGATGGAGGGTTGCTTGGTAGGGGATGGGGGCATGATGGAAAAAGAAAGTTGTGTACCCAAAATATCAGCCAATAATTTAATCATGATTTTTAGCTCAAAATGAATACAATTATTTAAAAAAATGTCACCAAGGTGTACATAGCCCTTAAGGTCTGTTTCACACAAGCAAGTCCATTGCATGAATCACGCTCTGTGTGTGAGAGTGATGCCTCTGCTTGACCATACTTCTGTAGAATCATACTGACATAAAGCTGTCAGTATGCACATAGCATTATAAATCATGGTAATTCTGTGCGCTTCTGCAAGTCCAGAATGGAGGATCATGCTCACACATGTAAAGAAAAATAGGCCAAAATGTCTCCAGAGCAATGCGAGAGACTGATAGTCTTACATAAACAATTACTTTAAGTTATTACTGCTATAGGCGGCTCTACATGCTATTGATTTATGGGGTGTGCTTAGTTTTTACACATGGATTTTCCATTTTGGCTTAAATTTTGTTAAAGGGTTTCTCCAGGATTGATATATTGATGATGATGTATCCTCCGGTGCAAGCCATTGCCCCCTTACAACTAGCAAGCACATTTGATAGCGGCTGTGCTTGGTATCAAAGCTGAGTCCCTTTCACTTGAACAGGGCTGCGGTATGCTTAGGCCATGTGACTTCACATTCATCAGTCATATTACCTCACAGAGCCCTGTGGCCTCTTCGTACAGCAGGGTCAAAGGTTTCAGACCCAGTTCACTCTCCTATTGATGACCTATCCTTTTGTGTTGTTCATCTGAGTTTGTAAGACCTTCCAAGAACCAGATATTTTCTTATTATGTTCATACATAAAACAGAATTCTAAGAGGGTGTACTTTGTTTTTCTCTTGGCTGTACAGTATATGTTGGTATATCAGCCTGGGTACTAATAGTATGCACTATATGAATAATATGGAGAGACATCCCTAGGGACTTTGGTCCTGGGGACCTTGGCCTGTCTGACCATGTATGATATGAGCATAGATCATGTCAGAAAGTATTTCCTGTGAAATATATGCCTTTGTATGTTGTGATCAGCTTTCATTGCAGAATATAAGGTGTAAAACTGTGCCATGAGCAGCTCCATTAGCATGACAATAATGATCCTTTCCATGATGGGCATTCTTATCATTGTGTGGCAAGATGTGACTATATAGTACAAAAATGTTTTTGATGCTATGCATAAGCCTCCGTAATAATGACAACCCTCATACTATTAAAACAGAACAGTATTTATACTTGTCACCAGCTGCGGAACCACATGGAGGGGTGATGTTCCTTCAAAACCAGTGGCTAGGGAACTCTGCAATATGTATGTCACAGTCTCAGCTGGGATCTGGGCTTCTGTTTGTACATCTTAAAGAGGACCTGTCACCAAAAATATGTAATGAAATCTCATATCACCATGAGCAGAAGGAGCTGAGCTGATTGGTAAATAATTTAGTAGGAAAAGATTCAGTTTAACCTGTAATTTATACATTTATATCTTAGCTTTTTTTCTCTTCTTGTAAAATCTATCTTCGCTGCCAGTCACTGATAATCCCTCCCTCCTGTACCAATAGGTATTCATAGGGAAGCAGATATAAATGTAAAAATAACAAGTTTTACTGAATCTTTTCCAGCAAAGCTCTATGTCAATCTGCTCAGCTCCTCCTGTTCTATAACATGGTGCTGTCAGATTGCATAGCTTTTTTTGGTGACAGGTCCTCTTTAAGTTTATTTTATCCTCAGTATAGTACTGTCTGTCAGTTTTTCAGCAGTAGATCCAGCACTGGAGCACCAGTGAAATGTTGAACTGTAGCTTGTATCTAGTGTGTGCAATGGATAGAGCTGGTTACGGCAGCACTGTTCCCATTGAAGTGCTAGAGCTACTGCGGAACAAATAGTCGGTGGGAGTGTAGGGGTCAGATCCGCACCGATGAGATATTGATAACCTATTTTCAGTCAAGATGAGCAGAATCGAAATTGACGAGTCGAATTCCATCCGCATTTCAGAAAAAATTCGATTTGCACTGAATCTGAATTTCCTCATGCTTCGTGGTAACGAATCACATTTTTCTAAAATGGCTGCTGCACGTGTTAGGACATGGAGCAAGGAACTCTGGGAATAAGGGATCACCCAAAATTCCATGCATGCAGCCAATCAGCAGCCATCCAGCCCGGTGATGTCACAGCCCTAATAATAGCCTCATCCTTCTTGGATTCAGCCATTATACAGGGTACTTAGTGCAGGGAGATGTCAGCAGGCGCTAGGGACAGTGGTAGAAAAGACTAAAACTTGTATTTTGCTGTAGATGAGTCTGCAAAGCACAGAGCATAGCAATGACACCACTGTCTCTCTCAGAACTGCAAAAACAGCAGAACATGGCTGCTGGGGAGTTTCTCATATAGTAAAGGGGTAGGCAACTTTCCTATTGGTTGCTAGGGATCTTGCTAAGCTCTGAAAAAGATATTGTAGCCTTCTCATTGCCCCACAAGCAAAAAGCAGTAGTACTGATGAAAAAAAAACTAGTATATTCGCAATTACGAATATATATTCTAGATTTTCGTGAATGAAAGTGCCGATATTAGCGATAAACATTCGAGAAAAGAATATTCACGATCAACTCCCTTACTCAACCCTGTTCTGCTTCAATACTGTAACCACTGTAACCACCTTAACCCGATTTGAGGCAGTCAAGGCTCCACCACCTCAGCCAAAGGGAGCTGTTTGTCATCATCTGCTGGTCCTGATGTTCCTGATCCTCCTCCTACTCCTCATCAGTCATTCCGTCAGCAATTGATCACCGAAGCGTTTTCCAAGAGACAACAGTATACGTGCACTCATCTAAAGGCGCAGAAGCTGAATGTGCTCCTGGCCAAGTTGCTGGTGCTGCAATCCCTCCCTTTCCAAGTGGAGGACTCTGTTGTTTTCAGAGAACTGATGGCTTGTGCCGAGCCGAGGTGGTGAGTCCCAAGCTGTCAGTTCTTTGCCAAAAAGGCAGTACCAGCCCTGCAGACGTATGTAGAACATAAGGTGCGCCAGTCCTTGAGCCTGTTGGTGTCTGCCAAAGTGCATGGCAGCGCCGACGTGTAGAGCTGTAACTATAGTAAGGAACAATACATGTCCTTTACAACCCACTGGGTGAATGTGGTTCCTGCACAGCCACACCAGCAACTTGGCCAGGTGACGCCGATTCCGCCTCCATGTTCTTACGCTGTTGGTCCTGCGACAATATCTGCCTTCTCATCCTACACTGTATCTTCAGCCTCCACTGCTGGGACAATTCACAGTGCCCCTCCAGCATACCAAATGTGCAGGGCACTGTGGTGTCACGCTGTTCTGCACCTCGTTTGCCTGGGCGAACGGAGTCACACAGGGCAGGAACTACTCCATGTCCTTCGTCAAGAAATTGAATCCTGGCTTTCTCCACGACAACAAAAAATCGGAACCATGGTGACCGACAATGGGAAGAACATGGTGTCGGTGCTGCATCAAGGAGAGCTGAGCTACTGTATGCCGCCTGCATGGCACACGTGTTCAATCTGGTTGTCAAGTGGTTTCTGAAGTCTTCCACCCATCTGCAAGATATTCTAAAAATGGGCAGGAAACTTTGCATGCTTTTTAGCCACTCGTACACCGCAAAGCATACTCTCCCTGGGCTGCAGCTGTAGAAGGGCATCCCCCAACATTAGCTGATATGCAACGTTTCCACCCTTTGGAATTCCACCCTCCATATGTTGGACCGACTATACGAGCAGAGAAAGGCCATAAACGATTTCCTGATGATCCAAGTGGACAGGAGTACTTCCCTGTGTAACTTCGATGTCCGCCAGAGGCAGCTCATGCACCTCAGCTGACGTTTGCTCATGGCCCTTTGAGGATGCCATATTATTTGTCAGTCGCCAGGACTACGGGATGAACAACGTCATTCCACTGCTTCATGTCCTGGAACCGATGCTGGAAAATCTAGCTGGTCAGGGGACTGGAGATGTGGCGCCTAGATCTCATGGCCACATGAGCCCTGTGGGGGCTGAACTGCAGAAGGAGGAGGGGGAGAACATTGGAGCACAAGCGATGTGTAGCAAAATGGGTGGTTTTTCTACATAGGAGAGAGCAGAGGAGGAGCAGGAGCAGCCATAGTAGCTAGATGGAAGATTAGGCAGAGGACCCAGACACACTGTGGCAGTATGCAGTGGAGATGGAGGCAGGGAGTCCCTCTTAGTCACTTGCACAAATGGCCCGATGCACACGTAGTGACAGCCGAATTGTCACCATTCGGCAGAGGGATGATTTATGGCTCTCCACCTTGTTGGACCCTCGGAACCGGTCCAAAATGGTGGCCTTTTATACACCCGCTGAGAGGGAGGACAAACAAAACTACTATAGCGACATCATATGTAGTGAGTTGGCCGCTGCCTATCTGCACCATTGTCCATCCTCTCTCAGGTCTGACCGGGGGGTCCTCTGCGCTCACGTTCCTCTGCCATGGCTGCTGTTGCAGGGTGGGGGGTAGGAGCAGTTCCAGCTCCATCAGCAGCAACTTGAGTCTAGAATCAGTGATGAGCAGCTTTCTTCACCTGCCTAGTGAAGAAACTACCCATCAGCAGCAGCAGCTAGACCTGGAGCAAGACCTGAACCAGCAGGTGGTGGCATACTTCGACAGCACCCTGCCACCCCACATTGAAGATCCGCTGGACTACTAGGCAGCCAAATTGCATTTGTGGGCACAACTGGCAGAGTTTGCCCTGGAAAAGCTGTACTGCCCTTCAAGTAGTGTGGCATCAGAGTGGGTGTTTAGTGCGCGGGGGCCATAGTTACCCGAAGAAGAACTCTCCTGTCCACCCAAAATGTAGAGAGACTGACCTTTGTCAAGATGAATCAGGCGTGGATTAGCCAGGATTTCCACCCACCAATGCCTGATGCATCAGACTAAATCCTCCATAGTGCCACACCAACACTTTGACAAAAGATAGTGGTTTCTTCTGGCTACCTGACTCAGCTACTATTCTGATTCTGCCACCCACCTGATGCCACACATCTGATGCCAAGTGCTCCTTCTTTTACCCAACATCTTCAGCTGGTACTGGTATTGCCACCCACCTCCCCACTCTGTCACCAGGTCATTCTGTGGTCCCCAGATGCTGCTGCCACCTCCACACTATGTCACCTTGCCACTATGTTGTCTCCTGATGCTGCTGTCACCTCCACACTATGTCACCTTGCCACTCTGTGGTCTCTTGATGCTGCTGCCACCACCATACTATTTCACTTTGCCACTCTGTTGTCTCCTGATGATGCTGCCACCTCCACACTGTCACCTTGCCACTCTCTGATCTTCTGATGCTGCTGCCACCTCCACACTATATCACCTTGTCACTCTATGGTCTTTCTATACTGCTGCTACCTCCACACTATGTCACCTTTCTATTCTGTGGTCTCTCGCTGCTGCCACCTCCACACTATGTCACCTTGCCACTCTGTGGTCTCTTGCTGCTGCCCCCTCCACACTATGTCACCTTGCCACTATGTTGTCTCCTGATGATGCTGTCACCTCCACACTATGTCACTTTGCCACTCTGTGATCTCCTGATGCTGCTGCCACCTCCACACTATGTCACCTTGCCACTCTATGGTCTCCTGATGCAGCTTCCACCTCCACACTGTCATTGTGCCACCCTGTGGCCTCCTCCTGATGCTGCTGCTGCCACCTTCACACTTTCATTGTGCCATTCTGTGGCCTCCTCATGCTGCTTCTACTTCCCAAATATGTCTTAGGATACTCTGTGGACTTCTCATGCTGTTCCAACCCTCCCCACTTCATGACTGGGCCACTATTTTGTCTTTTGGACTGCTTGATATCATCATTTATTTGACCACTCTTCTGGGGTCAGCCAGTCCAAAAATGAGATACACAACGGATCCTATCTATGTAACAGGTGCAAGGCCTGCATGACATGGTCCCTATTTTGCATCGGAATTGGCTTATGATTTGCAGGAGTGGGCAAACACCGAAGACATGCAAATATTCCATTCACATGTCATCTCTGTTTTGGATCCACTCCTGTTTTTTGGGGCTTTAGCAATACTGATGGATTACTGACCAAATGCTGGCCAAGTAAAAGGATTCTGAACAGATAGGATCTGTTTTTTGGGGGTTATTGTTCTGACAGATCAGAGGAAGGGCAAAATAATCAGTGACATCAACACAAACTTATTGCTGACACCCTCTCCACTCTGTCAGGGGGGCTCTACTTGTATAGGCGTTTAATAGAACAGGTTCTGTAGACATCTATGTGGAATTAGCTGACGACTGTGGAAAAGGAGTGCGCCTCTTCTTGACGCTAACATTGACCTATAAGGCTGAGTTCACCCTTGAATTATTTAGTCAGTTTTGGCCCTGTAACTGCCCAAATAAGAGAAGTGTGCAGCGATTCTAAGAGTAATGCCTGTCATCTGCTTGTTATACTGACTCACAGTATTGTTTCACTACCACAGTATCACGATGCGGTTCGCTGTGACGTAGTTTTTGCCCCCTCTCAGGCGGTATCGTCTCCCTGTGGGTATTTAGGTCTGTTGCACCCTTGCGTTCTGGCTGTGGCATTCCGTGCTTGCTGGTTGCAAGGGGCAATGTCCTGTATCACAGCTTGTTTGCTGTGGTTTCTTGTTTACCCCAGACTTGATTTGGTACCTCCCTGCTTGGTTATGATGGGGTTAATCTCCCTCTTCGGTTCCGCGGTGTGTCCTATCAGGTGTGTTCATTAGGCTGCTACTTCTGTCTTTGAGCATGGAGTTTCAGGGCTCAGTCTGCATAACTTGTGGTCAGTACTGTTAATTCAGGCTGTTCCTCTTCTTGTGAGCATTCTGGGGGTGTGCAGTACCCTGCTATATTTCTGCTCTGCCTGTCCATTCCACTCTATGCCATGCCATGCCTTGAGGGTGTCTGTACCCTGCTATGTTTTTGTTCATGTCTGTCTTTGTCCATGCCCGGTGGGTGTCATGCCCTTTAGGCTTTGTCATGTCTGTCTATGTTTTGCTTTGCCTCATGTCAACCTGCAATAGAACAGGCAATTATCATTTATGTAAGCCCCTGACACCCAGACAGAGGAGAGGTCATTTGACAGTAAAAAGAGGTTAATGTCTCCCACCAATACAGCAGGTGATGAAACAAAATATAGGACCCTGACAACCAGACAATGGGGTGGTCATTTGACAGTATGAAGAGTTTAATGTCTCCAACTAATGCAGCAAGCTGAGCGCTTCCGTGTGACATGGTGGAGATGCTTGGCGACGGAGGTAGTGGTGTTGGTGACACATCCTCTGTTTCCTTAAGAGGAAGAAACAAAACCCCATGAGCTAGGCAAGAAACTGAAGATAGTTTTCCTTATGACGACTTGTGTGAAAAGCGTCAGCATTTGGACTGCCATGAGAAGGAAGTTCAAACGTAGGCAGGGGACTTCATGCAGGGCTATGTTGGTGCTGGTGGTAGTAGTAGTGGCAATTATAACCATGGTGGTGGTAGGGGCAGTTGCACTGGGGTCAAAAACAGAGCATGGAACTGGAAGGGAGGCCAAGGATGTGCAGGATTAAAATAAGCCGGTGGTGTTCCAACACAAACATAGATAACCAGGTCTGTACTGAGGCAAATGAGGAAGCTTCAACAAATCCTGTGGTAAATTAGAACTGGCGAGCCTTCTGTATCGGAAAAAGTCTGTTCAACTTGTCAGTCATCTTTGTGGCAGCCAGGCTGCATTCCCAAGCAGTACAGCGTCCTCATCCTCATCATTAGCTACTAATTTTCCTGCTCAGACTCCTACTTGTTCTCTACTCTATTGTGAAACATCAATAACGGAATGTGTGGCCATGAGAAATCTATTTGCGACCAGCAATTAGCTTTGGTGCAAACTGAACTCGCACCTGGCCAAGTTGCTGGCAGTGTATTTGCTGCTGTACAAGTTAGTTGTGGTAAATGTGGTGCAGTTCAGCATTTTCCACAAAATTTTATTTATTCCTAAAATTTTCTCCATGCCATCAGCCGCAGTTTTCCCATATTCCATCTGTTGGTCTTTTGGCTAGGTCCCCATAGTGACGCGGTTCCTCTTTATGGATATATTTTTCTCTAATATTGATTTCTTTTGTATACCATCTGTCACAGTTTTTGCGACATCCCATCTATCAGACTTTAAGCCAAGTAGTCGTAATTTGCTGTTCTGCGCCTTTCCAATTCTATAAAATAAAATATTTCTGAATGCCATTAATTGGACTTTCTGCCAGGCAAGCCTCTGTAAAAATCAACCACAAAATGTAATTCTTCCGTATGCAATCAGTTGGACTTTTTGCTAGGCAGGCGTCCATAAAAATTGTCTCGTCATTATGGAAATGTGATGCAGTTCCACACTTTCACCAAAATTTCATTCTTCTGTATGATTTGCATACTTCTGCCCAACTGTCTTTTTTTTTTAATTGTTTAAAATTGTCTTGTTTTCTAAATTACTGTGGCCTTTCCCTAGCACATACCCTATTTCCCTGACCTCATGGACTTCTCGGCAGGCAGATTGGAACAGTGGCTGGAACTGGCGCAGTTTGCTCTATCTGTACTATCATATCCAGACTCCAGTATAAAATAATAACATAGTATCATAGTTTATAAGGCCGAAAAAGACATATGTCCATCCAGTTTAGCCTGTTATACTGCAAATTGATCCAGAGGAAGGCCAAAAAAAAAACCCTGTGAATTCCTTCCCGACTCCAATCAGGCAATCAGAATAACTCCCTGGATCAACCACCCATCTCTAGTAGCTATAGCCTGTAATATTATTACACTCTAAAAATACATACAGGCCCCTCTTGAACTCTTTTAGTAAACTCACCATCACTACCTCCTCAGGCAGAGAGTTCCATAGTCTCACTGCTCTTACTGTAAAGAATCCTCTACTATGTGTACAAACCTTCTTTCCTCCAGAATCAGAGGATGTTCCCTCATCACAGTCACAGTCCTGGGGATAAATAGATGATGGGAGAGATCTCTGTACTGACCCCTGATATATTTATACATAGTTATTAGATTATTAGATCTCCCCTCAGTCGTCTTTCTTCTAAAGTGAATGACTCTAATTTTAATAATCTTTCAGGGTACTGTAGTCCATCCATCCCAGTTATTACTTCAGTTGCCCTCCTCTGAACCCTCTCCAGCTCTGCTATGTCTGCCCAGAACTGTACACAGTATTCCATGTGTGGTCTGATTAGTGATTTGTAAATTGATAGGACTATGCTCTCATCACGGGTATCTATGTCCCTTTTCATGCAACCCATTATCTTATTGGCCTTGGCAGCAGCTGCCTGACATTGGTTTCTACAGCTTAGTTTGCAGTTCACTAAAATTCCTAGGTCCTTTTCCATGTCAGTGTTACCCAGTGTTTTACCATTTAGTATATACTGGTGACTTGCATTATTATTTCTATTTGCATAACCTTACATTTGTCATTGTTAAGCATCATCTGCCACTTCTCTTCCCAAGCCTCCAATCTATCCAGATCCATCTGTAGCAGTATACAGTCCTCTTCCGTGTCAATAAGTTTACACAGTTTAGTGTCATCTGCAAAACTTGATATTTTATTGTACAGTTGTGGTCGGGGCTACATGACACGTAAGCGGCTTGAGTTGTGCTGTAACCGCTGCGTAGGAGGAATGCCTAAAAGGGGCATACGCTGCAAGGTATGAAAAGAAGGGCGGGTTGGGAGGGTACGCAGCACCGTCGACACACCCAAGGGAGGTGCCTGCCTGGTATAAATGTTCTACTAACGCCCCTCCCACAAATACAGGCCCATAAACCGGCCTTCAAACTTGTGGTCGGAGCTACATGACACGTAACCGTCTACCTGCCTAACTAACTAAACTAAGCGGCTTGAGTTGTGCCATAACCGCTGCGTAGGAGGAATGCCTAAAAGGGCGCAAAACCCACAACTAAATGATACACAATAGTACATAGCAACAACACTAACATGACCAACCTCTGAAATGCAAGAACATCTCACGACTAGATTGAGGTATGAACCTATTGAACCTGCAGAGCGCCATCGACCTAACTTCCGGATAATATGGGCCAGAACTTTTGTTCCTAGAGGCAGCATATGCTGCACCTAACCTGAAGGAAAGGCCCGATAGCTGTCGGTTTCAACCTAATTTGGACACCGACATACGGACATGCCGCACAACTGAGAGGCACCCTGAATGGAATGTCGGAAAGAAAATGATTATATTGTGGGCCAAGAAAAGGCAACAAAACCAGTGCCAGCGGAAGCATCAGAAAAAACAAATAGTTGAAACCGCTGTGTCCTGATTAACATGTCTGGTCTGAGGTTGTGATATCTCAGACTGATGAAGATGTGACATACCCAACACTCTGAACCTATAGCAACCTTTGAAGAAACGTCAAGTAGCAAGTTGTAAGCTAATAAAGTTTGAGTTTTTTTTTTTAATCCTACTACCTGAGCAAAAGATGTAATTGAGCACACCAACTGAGAATGGAGAGCTGTGACAGGACCTGAAAAGCAAAAATGACATGCAATGATGATCCTGGCTGTGGTAGTATGCTGGTTGAAATGGTTGAAACCGCCGAGGCCTGAGTGACAGGTCAGGTCTGATGTTGAGAGACCACAAACTGAAGAAATTGTGACCTACCCAACATTCTGAACCTATAACAACCATAAAATAAAACGTCAAGTAGCAAAGCCCGTAACCTAATGCGAAATCCACCAGTATTGTGACTTTTTTCTTTCCTTTAAATCCCCCTTTTTTTTTCCGTCCTACTACCTTAGCAAAATATGTAATTGACCACACCAACTGAGAATGGCGGATTGTGACGTGACCTGAAAAGCAAAAATGGCATGCAAAGCCTAGAGATGTCTCGAACTATTTACCGGCAAACAGTTCCCGCGAACATCGCATGTTCGCGTTCGCGCGGCGAGCGAACATATGCGATGTTCAGTCCGCCCCTATACGTCATCATTGAGCAAACTTTGACCCTGTACCTCACAGTCAGCAGACACATTCCAGCCAATCAGCATACCCTCCCTCCCAGACCCTCCCACCTCCTATCAAAAAGCAAGGACAGCATCCATCTTAGATTGATTCTGAAGCTGCAGTGTTAGTTAGAGCAGGGAGAGTGCTGCTGCTGCTGCTGAATTAATAGGAAAGCTTTAGCTAGGCCAGGTTTCTGTGTCCACTCCAGTCCTCAAAGACTCATCTGCTGTAAGGACAGCGTCCTGACAGCACCCCAAAAAGTCCTTTTAAGGCCTGGTACATCAGTCTGCTTTTATTTATTTTTCTATATATATATTGCAGTAGCCTGCCCGTGTGTGAGAGGCCGCGGGCTCACAGATTGTACTGTGTGCACCACACCTTGCAGAAAATAAAGTCATTTAATTTTTACCCTTTAATATAATTGCAGTTGCCTGCCAGTGTGTGTCAGTCCCACTGACTGTACTGGGCCCACTGCTAGTGCCCACCACTCATATCGGGTGGCACAGTACCTTGCAGATAAAAAAGTAATTTAATTTTTACCCTTTAACATAATTGCAGTTGCCTGCCAGTGTGTGTCAGGCCCACTGACTGTACTGTGCCCACTGCCAGTGCCCACCACTCATATCGGGTGGCACAGTACCTTCTGAGTAAAAAGTCATTTCATTTTTACCCTTTAATATAATTGCTGTTGTCTGCCAGTGTGTGTCAGGTACTGTGCCACAGATTGTACTGTGCCCACTGCCCACCACTCATATAGGATGGCACAAGACCTTGCAGTAAAAAGTCATTACATTTTTACCCTTTAATATAATTGCAGTTGCCTGCCAGTGTGTGTCAGGCCCACAGACTGTACTGTGCCCACTTTCCACCACTCATATAGGGTGGCACAGTAACTTGAAGATAAAAAGTCATTTAACTTTTACCCTTTAATATAATTGCAGTTGCCTGCCAGTGTGTGTTAGGCCCACAGACTGTAGTGTGACCACTGCCCACCCCTCATATAGGGTGGCACAGTACCTTGCAGATAAAAAAGTCATTTAATTTTTACCCTTTAATATCATTTCAGTTACCTGCCAGTGTGTGCCAGGCCCACAGACTGTACTGTGCCTATTGCCCACCACTCATATATGGTGGCACAGTACTTTGCACGGCGCACACGCAGTGACCTGAAATTCAAATGAAGCGAAATGAGCGTGGGTCTTTTTCCATCTCCCGGTTCCAAAAATCTATTCACTACACCGGCCCTGGCTCTGATAAGGGGCAAAACAGAGATTAAACTGATAGGAATAGTACTTAGTTAACACTAGTTGCATTGGTGGCAAATTTCATTGCAAGTGCCCAAAATTAGAAGGAAGCGGACAGAGCAAGCTTTTTTCTCTATCTCCCCATGCAAGGATTCAATTCAATACACGTCCCCTGATAGGGGACTTAACAAAGATTAGAATGGTAAGAATAGTAGTTCACACTATTTGCATTGGTGGTACAGTACATTGCGCGGCGCATGTGCAGTGCCCCAAATTGGAAGGAAGAGGACCGACCAACCATCTTTTTCCATCTCCCGATTCCTAAAATCTATTCCATACACCGGCCCCTGATAGGGGACAAAACAGAGATTAAACTGGTAAAAAAAGATTTTTTCTGCAACTCTCCCCTCATTACTGTGTAAAGGGCTTATTAGAGTTGAGCGAACACCTGGAAGTTCGGGTTCGCCGGGTTCGGCCGAAATTCGCCGCAAAGTTCGAGTTCGGGACCCGAACTTGACCCCGAACCCTATTGAAGTCAATGGGGACCCGAACTTTGGGGTGCTAAAATGGCTCCAAAAATGTAATGGAAAGTTCTAAAGGGCTGCAAAAGGAAGAAAAATGGGTGTAAGAGCTGGACAATTGCCCTGCAAACAAATGTGGATAGGGAAATGCCTTAAAATACAAAAAAATTTAAAATAATAATCTTGAACTAGGAGGAGGAGATCCATATGGAGTAGGAGGTTGAGGAGGAGATGGACGTGGTGGTGTAGGTGTAAGCGGTGGTGGAGGAGGAGTTGCCAACAACACGGTTTTGTTTTTAAGAGGAAAATAGGGTAGACCCAAAAACATTGGGAAATATAGAAAAGAAAACAAAGAGAAAGTGCGCTGGAGTATAACAAAGGCTGGGTGAGGCCGGTATACATGTCTATTCTGCCGATGGTACGGACAAGTCCTGTGCGATCCATGCTCTGTTGATTTTAATGAATGCGAGCTTGTCCACATTGGCTGTGGACAGGCGGCTGTGCTTGTCAGTGATTACGCCCCTGCCGTGCTAAACACACGTTCAGACAATACACTGGCTGCAGGGCAGGCCAGCACCTCCAAGGCGTAAAGGGCAAGCTCAGGCCATGTGCCCAATTTGGAGACCCGGAAGTTGAATGGGGCAGACCCATCAGTCAGTATGTGTAGGCGTGTGCACACATACTGTGCCACCATGTTGATGAAATTCTGCCTCCTGCTAAGACGATCCATATAAGCTGGTGGTGCTGGTTCTTGTGGCGTGCTGACAAAGCTTTTTCATATTTCAGCCATCCTAACCCTGCTTAAATGCTTTCTTTTTTGTCATGTATTGCTTTCTTTACATTCTTTTAATCCCATAAGGTATATACCTCTCACAATTAGATTTTAGGATGTTTTAAAAATAATCCCATTTTGTGGCTGTATTCTTACTTTTGAGGACTTTGTCCCAGTTAGTTAGGCCTATGGCCTCTTTTAGTTGGCTAAATTTAGCTTTTTTGAAGTTTGGTATTTTTGTTCCTCCCTGAAGAAACACTCTTTTGAATGACAATTGGAAGGTTATTACTTTATGGTCACTATTTCCCAGGTGTCCCCCAACCTGCACATCTGTTGTTTTGTCAGGTCTATTGGTTAATATTAAGTCCAGTATGGCTGTCCCTCTAACTTTGTCATTGGTTCCAATATAGACATAGACTGCTGGATCTTCTCCAGCCCCTCCCAGTAATTTGTCAACCTGATCCGCGATGGGTCGAACTCGAGTGCCAGGAAGACAACACACCGTTTGACGATACCGGGCTTTGTGACAGATCGCCTTATCAGTACCTCTAATAATTGAGTCTCCCACTACCAGCTCCTGTCTGGCCTGCTCTGCTCTCCTGGTCCCCTGCTTACTGGTGCTCACATTCCCCTGACTGGCAGAGGAAGTGGCGGCTGCAGCAATGCTCTCCCTGAACTGACATCCCCCTCATCTGCCAACCTTGCAAACTTGTTGGGGTGTGTCAGATCAGGGCTAGCCTCCCTGGCACTCTTCCCTCTACCTCGCTTTCTAACTGTTATCCAGCTAGCTACCTCCCTTTCCTGAGCCTCCTCGCTACCACCCTCCCCACATTTACCACATAGAGTGCTTGCTCAGTGTGCAGCAAACTCTTTTCCAAATTGTCAACGCTTCTCATTGTTGAAACTCGCCCGGTTATATACTCGATGTGCAATTCCAAGCGGGCAATTTGCTCACATTTTGAACAAAGATATGCACCCTCAAATGGCTGTTCCAGGACTGCATACATTAGACAAGATGTGCACTGGACTGCGTTGACAATAATGGTACATACTAAATGGGGATTATGCATGAAAAGAGAAAAATACAATATAGTGCTGTGATAAGAATGTAACTTACTGTAGTCCCTCCTAAAGTCCCTGAATCTGAAGTCACGTAATCTAAAGACGCACACTTAATACAAACACACACTTGAAATCAAACACACGAACGCTCACAAACTTGCATTGTTTGTCTGCTTGTATAAGTGCAGGTCTCCAACCAGACAGATTTTTTTCCTCTGGATTCAAAGGACTGAGCTGCCCTCAAGACTGGCTATTTAACTTCTCCTAATTACGGTAGATAGCCACACCCTAATTACTCACCTGTGTAACACCCTGTGCAACACCAAACTTGTGTTGTTTGTCTGCTTGTATAAGTGCAGGTCTTAAACCAGACTGCTTTTTTCCTCTAGATTCAAAAGTATCATCTCAGAGATGGTATTCCGCATGGCAGGTGGCGTTGTCATACCCAAAGGATGAAGCGCTATTATAAAAACAGCACTTTTGTCAAAACAAATCAGTCATGGATCTGTGAGGATTTTCACACACCTCTGGCTGAAGCCAATACATAGGTCTGCTATTGCTGACAGAGGATATTTATTTATTGCCCCATCATGCTGCTATTTTCCTGCCTACCATAATGTTTTATACTGAATGGCTGCTGCTGCCTCAGCTAGTATTCCCCGCTGATAATCCTCATACTGCCACTTTCATTACCTTTACTCCCACTACCATTACCCCTTCACAGCCTCCACTACTATAACTACTACCTCAACACAGCAACGTGCACATCTACTTGTTGCCTTGTATGTTCCATACTGTGCAGCTACTACTGTCACTACTATTGCTGCCAGTATTACCCCTACACTCCTTACCCTTTTTATATCCACACTATACTGCTGCTCCCAAATGAAACAGAGCAGGCATGCTCAACCTGCGGCTCTCCAGCTGTTGCAAAACTACAACTCCCATCATTCCCAGACAGCATACACCTATCAGCCTACAGAAGTGCATGGTGGGAGTTGTAGTTTTACAACAGCTGGAGGGCTGCAGGTTGAGCATCCCTGAAACAGAGCATTTATCCAGGCTTGTTCAACATCAGAACAAACCATTGTTTATTTTGACAATTAACTGATCTGTGTATCTAAATAATAGCAGGCATTTTGTCCCGCACAACACATCATTTTTGGATGCTTGTGCAGAACAAGCCTCTGTTTTGTATGACATTAATGTGTAGATAAATAAACAGGGGCAGGGATCATAAGTTATCTGAAAACATTGTATGTTTAAACACCATCTGCCCCAAATAAGGGACAACTTTGGAAGGTTTCTAATATGAAAAGCATAACACATATAACAGTGCAGTGCATTTTTAAACACACTGTTTGTAAACACTGCCAACCATGCATGTGTTAAATACTAATTTTCAGGCCAATTGGAGCATATTTTATTCAGATAGAATCATTGTGGACACATTGAATTCATTCATGTCTAACATGCAGAGTTATTTTCCCTGTCCAATCTGATCAAACTGGCAATTCACAAAATATATATTTAACCAATGAAGGTAGAAGTATATAAAACTGGAAAATACAATTTCTACTGACAAATTCTGCTATATGCTGAGAAAATCATTCCTCAGTTATTTTTATCTAGTGTATACCATGGGGAATAAAATGCTGAATGCTTTCAACACAATGAGACATCTACACTATTTTGCAATCATTTCTGAGAAAAATATGGAAGTTAAATATATCGGGAAGTTCACTTCCCTTCAACCAAACCCACAAAAACCCCTATAGAAAATAGAACAATATAATTGTTTAATAAATATGCACTGCCACTCACATGCTACAGCCAAGTAAATGGTAAATGCAGATTTCAATGCTTTATCTGTTTTTGGTCTGTTCTAAACCATTTACAAAGGAAATTGTAAAACACAAATCAAGACAAGTTAGGAACATCAGAGGAAATTGTTTTGCTTCCTGATAACAATGTAGAAATGTGTAATGAAGATGCAGTGAATGGTAGACAGGAGTATTATTCTTTTGAAGTCAAGGCAACTTTTATATAACCAAAGTAGGAATTTATACAGTAGTTCAAAAAGGGACCCGTGGCTACTACTCTGTAGTCATTAAAAACTTATGTACACAGCTACAAGACCAGACTGCTCATCAGGTAAGGCCTTGTTCACACGTCAGTTATTTGATCAGTTATTTCCATCAGTTTTTGTGAGCCAAAACCAGGAGTGGAGGCTACTCAGAGATAAGGTATAATTAAAAGATCTGCTCCTGTTCTGTGTTTTTGACCCACACCTGGTTTTGGCTCACAATAACTGATGGAAATAAGTGATCAAAAACTGATGTGTGAACAAGGTCTAATCCTGGCAAATGCCAAATAGAGCTGTGCTGGACTAGGTCCGCCACACCAATGATTCCTGGCCCCATCCCTCACTGGTATAGGCCTGAAGCCTATGAGAAGTTATGACATCATTTTAAGTGCCTTCACCAGGAATCAGGTGATCACAATGATGTCATAATGCCAGGGCGCAGGTGGAGTGATTACTTCCTGTGGCCTGCTTCACAGATTATAGAGCAAGACTCAAATACGTATTTTTTTCTATCACTTTTGGGGCAATACAGAGGGCCAGTATAACTACTGGGGCACTTTATAAGTATTGAGGCAATACATGTGGGAAGAGATGAATAAATCAATTCTCAGAATTTGTCCTCTAGGGGTCAAAAGCTTATATTCTAATGAACCCAAAATTCTTGCGATTTTTTTCAGGCTAATCATACAGAAAAGACATAATACCCCACTGTAAACAAGACATGCAATACAGTTCTCCTTAAAAAAAAAAAAAGTGTACTGCATTTTTTTTTAAGCCAGAGGAGCGTGCTTTCTACACCCGTGCAACAAAATCATGCAGAGTGCCACACAAAACGTGCACAAGGTTACGGTCCATCGCAGGCCCTCTCCATAAGAGAAGGGCTCCCCATACGCTAAAAGCTAGAAGGCTCCTGCAAGGGACCGAGACAAAATAGGCAACCTCCAGCCGGAGTCGGGAGTGCGCCCAGGCAACCCTCAGCCGAAGCCGAGGATACGCCAAGTCTTTACTCCGGCTTTCACCTAGGCTGCCACTAGAAATGAGCAAATCGAATCAGACGAAGTGGAATTCGATCCGAATTTCAGGAAAATTTGATTCAAAGGTGGGATCACCTAGATTGACATGCATGTATGAAGCCAATCAGCAGCCAGCCCCGCCCTGTGATTTCACAACCCTATAAATATGGCAGCCATTTTAGATTCTGACATTTTCCAGTGTTCTGAGTGCAGGGACAGACGTGAGAAGGCGCTAGGGACAGCAATTGGAAAAAGCTAATTGTGAAAAAAGAAAAAAAAAAAAAGAAAAAAATATTTATAAGTGCAGGAAAAGGATAGGGAGGAAACATTTCACAGCATCTTAGTGTAGGGAGAGAAGTCAAAAGGCACTAAGGACAGTGCTAAAAAAAACGATTTACAAGTGCAGGGAAAAATAGTTTGGGGATCCAAATAGCCATTATACAGCTCTGTCATTCCAGCAATTTGTTCTTGGGGTGCAAGTGCTATGTTGAAAAGACTTTAGTGGCTTAGATCTGTGGAAATAGAAAAATATACAGTATATGCAGTTCACTTCAGCAGTTATATGTGGTGAAAGCGTTTCATGGCGTATTTCAGTACTAAAAGAAAAATATATACAGTTCACTGTTGCATTTATTTGGGGTTAAAAGCGTTTAGTGACGTATTTCTGTACTACAAGAAAAATATATACGCAGTTCACTGTTGCCGTTATTTGTGGTAATAACGTTTAGTGGCCTATTTTAGTACAAAAAAAAATATATTAGTTGCTTTTAGGGGTGTTTTAATTTGCTTTTAATTTATTTTGTTCAGCTAAAAGTATGTCGGACAGAGAAGTGCCAGGCCATGCACAGAGGAGTGGCAGAGGCCTAAATGTTTCTGGCGCAGGCAGAGGTCGCAGCAGAGTTAGGCGGCATAGCAGCAGGAGTCGCAGCGAGAGGCCTGAGCTACCGATGTCATCTAGCAGTCATGTCTTGACTAGCAACCAGGCGGTTCTGTCACGATGCGCTCTATGTGTGGTTCCAGAAGGCAGGGATGGCCGGGGTGTGCCCGTGTCATCAGCGCGCTCAGCGTCGCCCGCTTCCGTGGTAACCGCACTAGGGCTGAGCGCTGAGCTGCTCACTCAACGCTCGGCTGTATTGGTTTTCAGGAGTCTGCTGGCCACAGATTGCTTGTTATTTAGGCCCTTCCTGTGATCATACCTACCTGGCGTGTTGGTCTCCTGCTCGTGTTTTGACTACCTGTTTGTCTGCTCCCTTGGTCTTGGCGTTCCCTCCTGGTTTTGACTCTGGCTCCCTCCTGCCGATTATCCACTTGCTCCTCTGTTACCTAGCTGCTCTCTTGGTGTTTAACTCGGCCCATTTGACTTCTCTGTTGTTTGTCTTGTCCGTCTTCCCTGCACCTATTCAAGTTAGAGTTTGTCGGCCAGTTGTCCCTTGTCGCTAGGACTTGTGAGGCAAGTTGGCAGGGACAGGGGAGTGGGTTGAGCTCATTGGTCACTTACCACCCTTCTCTGTGTGTGACAGAATAACAGGCCACTATTACCACTGTTACCATGAATGCTTTGGTTATCCTGACGGAGCATGTTTCTAATTTGACTCAGATGGTTTACCTAGTCATAATATGGAGCCTCAGATAAAGCTTCTGGAACCACTCTCTGGTGACCGTAAGGAGTTTCTGTTTTTCAAAGAGAACTGTAAGCTTTATTGCAGATTACGCCACTTGTCATCCATCTCTGAGAGCCAACGAGTGGGCATAATTATCTCCTGACTACAGGGGTCCCCCAGAATTGGGCATTTTCTTTGCCTTTCAGCGCTAGTTGACTCAGTTCCGTCGATGGGTTCTTTGAGGTTCTTGGGATTTTGCATGATGAACCTGACAGGGCCATGGTAGCTGAAACCAGCCTTAAGGCTTTGGTACAGGAAGATCAACCTGCAGAGGAGTATGGCACCCAGTTCAGAAGATGGTGTGTTCCCTCTGGCTGGAATGAACCAGCCCTTAAAAGCCACTTCAGGTCAGGCTTGTCTGAGAATGTCAAAGACCTACTAGTGAGCAATCAGCTTCCTGAGACATTGGAGCAGACTATGACACTCGCTGTTCGACTTGACAGACGTGTTAGGGAGAGACGGCAGGAACATTTGCTTTCTCCCCAGGAGGCGGTCCAGCCAGATGTCTGTCCAATGAGCTGAGCCGAAACCTCTTCAGAGGAACCCATGGTGACAGTGACATTACCAGCGCAACACTCTCCTGTATAAGGTTTGTGCATCCTAAATATCAGTGACATTAATTCAGTGTAATTTTTATTAGTCGGTGATGACAGCGACATTACTTGCGCTATACCTCCTGTATAACTTTGTGCATCCTAAATATTAGTGACATTCATTCAGTGTTAATTTTTATAAGCTTGTCGTGAGAGCGACATTACTTAGCGCTATACCTCCAATATAACGTTTGTGCAACCTAAATATCAGTGACATTCATTCAATGTAATTTTATATTAGCTGGTGGTGACTGACAGTGACATTACTTGTGTTTGCGCATCCTAAAATTATCTGTGACATTCAATGTACTTTTTTCATAGACACTGCGGACAGTGATATTATCTGTGCTACAGCTCCTGTTTAACGTGTGTGCATCCTAAAAATATCTGTGACATTCTTTGTACTTTATTTGCGCATACACTTACAAAACCTGCGCTACTGTACGTGTAACTTACAAGCATATATACCATTTAATATGCGCAAGGCGAGCAGTAAGGGACGGGGAAGTGGCCGTGCTGCTGATTTCGCACACAGAAACACAGAAGCACAAGAAACACACTCATCCACGGTACTTAGCTTCATGTCACAGTTTGCAGGGCGGCGCAGGACACCACTCTTAAAGTCTGACCAGTGCGATCAGGTGGATTGCAGCAGATAATGATTTCAGTTGGTTAAGAACCAACCTGTCTTCCACAAAGTCCAGTCTCAGTAGCCAAGAGTCTGGTCAAGAGAAAACTCACCCTGATACTCCTTTCACCCACCATGGAGAGTCTTGGCAAACAAGTGATCCCCCACTCGGATATCTAATGTTTTAGATCAGCAGCAGACCATCACCCCTAATTTTTTAGATGGTCAGCTCTGCAGCAGGCCCTCACCCCTAATGTATTAGATGGTAAGCTTGGCAGCAGGCCCTTACCTCTAATGTTTTAGAGGATCAGCTCAGAAGCAGACCCTTAGCCCTAATGTTTTAGAGGGTTAACTCAGAAGCAGACCCTCACCCCTAATGTTTTAGACGGTCAGTTAGGCAGCAGACCCTCACCCCTAATTTTTTATATGGTCAGCTCTGCAGCAGGCGCTCGCCCATAATGATTTAGATGGTAAGATCAGCAGCAGGGTCTTGTCACTAATGTTTTAGATGGTCAGATCAGCAGCAGGCACTCGTCCCTAATGTTTTAGAGGGTCAGCTCTGCAGCAGGCCCTCGCCCATGATGTTTTAGATGGTCAGCTCGGCAGCAGGCCCTCGCCCATAATGTTTTAGATGGTCAGATCAGCAGCAGGGTCTCGTCCCTAATGTTTTAGATGGTCAGATCAGCAGCAGGCACTCGTCCCTAATGTTTAAGAGGGTCAGCTCTGCAGCAGGCCCTCACCCCTAATGTTTTAGATGGTCAGCTTAGCAGCAGGCCCTCACCCCTAATGTTTTAGATGGTCAGATCAGCAGCAGGCACTCGCTAATAATGTTTTAGATGTTCAGATCAGCAGCAGGGTCTCGTCCCTAATGTTTTAGATGGTCAGATCAGCAGCAGGCACTCGTCCCTAATGTTTTAGAGGGTCAGCTCTGCAGCAGGCCCTCACCCATGATGTTTTAGATGGTTAGCTCAGCAGCAGGCCCTCGCCCAAAATGTTTTAGATGGTCAGCTCAGCAGCAGGCCCTCAGCCCTAATGTTTTAGAGCAGTGGTGCCCAACCTACGGCCCGCGGGCCAGCTCTATCATCAGCAGTCTGAGTGTACAGTCGCTGATGAGTAGTTTTCTTAACCCACATAGTGAAGAAACTACTCACCAGTAGCAGCAGCAGGTAGACCTGGAGCAGGACCAGAACCAACAGGTGGTGGCATACTTAGACAGCACCCTGCCAACCCACATTGAATATCTGCTGGACTACTGGGCAGGAAAACTGGATTTGTGGCCGCAACTGGCCGAGTTTGCCCTTGAAAAGCTGTCCTGCCGGGCCATGAGTGTGGCATCAGAGCGGGTGTTTAGTGCGGCGGGGGCCACAGTGACCCCAAGGAGAACTCGCCTGTCCACCCAAAATGTGGAGAGACTGACCTTTGTCAAGATGAATCAGGTGTGGATCAGCCAGGAGTGCATCTGATTAGATCATCCATGCCGCCTCACACAATCCTTGAAAAAGGGACTAGTTACTGGCTACCTTTCTCAGCTACTACTCTGATGATGCCCCCCGCCTGATGCCACACATCTGATGCCAAGTGCTTCTTCTTTCACCCACCTTCGTCAGCGGGTACTGGTATTGCCACCTACCGCCCCACCCTGTCACTAGTGATGATCGAATATGCCCATTCGCAAATTCGAATATTCGTATTCGTCATCATTTAATCGCCATCTTTTTTTTATAAAATCGCGGATAATCGCATGGCAAAAAAATCGCAAAAACACTTTAACTTTCATGGCCGGGATGGTCAAGTCAATCAATGCGCAGGAAGAATAGCACGTGTGAAAGAAATCGCATCGCTTAATAAAAATCGCATTACGAAAAATCGCAAAAACACTTTAACTTTCATGGCCGGGATGGTCAAGTCAATCAATGCGCAGGAAGAATAGCACGTGTGAAAGAAATCGCACGCTTAATAAAAATCGCATTACGAAAAATCGCAAAAAAAAAAAAAAAGACAAGGGAGGGAAGTGGGGACGGGGGTCGAGGAATGGATATAAAATGAAGCCTTGTTGAAAGTGAAACTAATGATTGGGGGTGAATGAGAATAAGAAGAGGAAAACACGACGACATATATTCGAATATGCGAATTTTCGAATATATTCGCAGTCGCAGCATGTTTGTATTCGCAAGTTGACGATCGCGACTACCAAGCGCATAGAGTGTGAAAAAATCGCATTACGGAAAAAATCGCATAAAGGCAATATTTCAATTTTCAAGTCAATGCGCAGGCATGTCAGCAAGTGTTAGATATTCGCATCGCTGTCAAAAATCGCATTACGGAAAATCGCAAAAAGGCAGGATTTTGGCTATGGCTTTGAAAAAGAGCCTTGATGCAAAACACACCTTAAATGAATGAAACTCAGAGTCACTCAAACTCATTTATCAACACAAGTGAACTGAAGTTCTTGAACTTATTGTGTATCATCTAATTTAACCAACGTGAATATTCGCAATATCGAATTTATGGCATGATATTTGAAAATCGCGAAATCGCGAATATGCGATATTCACGCGAAATATTCGCATCGCGAATATTCGCGCCTAACACTACCTGTCACGGGTCACTTTGTGGTATCCTGATGCTGCTGCTGCCATCTACACACTGTCACCTTGCCACTCTGTGGTATCCTGATGCTGCTGCTGCCATCTCCACACTATGTGACCTTGCCATATTGTGGTCTCCTGATGCTGCTGTTGCCATCTCCACACTATGTCACCTTGCCTCTCTGTGGTATCCTGATGCTGCTGCCATCGGCACACCATGTCACCTTGCCACTGTGTGGTATCTTGATGCTGCTGCTGCCATCTCCACACTATGGGCAGAGTACACACAAGAAATAATAGGACAAGGTTAGGAGGTCCCTAGTGGTAGAGACGGGCTAAATCTTTTGTGCAGGGCGACACCGGTGATGGGGAGATGGATATCTGATAGGGTTCTAAATCCAAGGCACTGAGTAAAATCTAAGGTAGTTAGGCTGCTGGATCGTACCGTTTAAGCAAACGGTTAATATTGTGTCAAGAAAAAAAAAGAGAAAAAAGAGGTGATTTAGAGGGATGGTTAGAACCCCTTTAGTGTCCCAAATCCATGGGTCTATAAGCGCCAGACTACCTCCCCAATAGGGGTGCAACTTGATCTCCAGTAGGTTAAATAAGTGACCCGCTTAAAAATAAATAATTAAAGGGAATTCACATAGATAAAATGATAATTATGATAAAAGGCACTTTCCAGAATTTCCAAAGGCTGAACGAAGGGAAGGGTACTCACTTCGCTTGGGGGCTGTCTTACAGGTTAAACTCAAGACACAGGCTGAAGTCACCACTCGGACGAGGATCTTCTTTAAAACCACTTTATTAACATCAAGGCTCGACGCGTCAAGGCTCAAGGCTACACACTGTCACCTTGCCACTCTGTGGTATCCTGATGCTGCTGCCGCCATCTCCACACTATGTCACCTTGCCATTCTGTGGTCTCCTGATGCTGCTGGCATTTCCACACTATGTCGCCGTGTCACTCTGTGGTATCCTGATGCAGCTCCCACCTCCAGACTCGGTCATTGTGCCGCTCTGTGGTCTCCTCATGTTGCTACCACCTCCACACTTAGCCCAAATAAGTGAAGTACGCAGTGATTCTAAGAGCGACCCCTGTCATCTGCATGTCATACTGACTCACAGTATTATTTCACTACCACAGTAGACTCCCTATGCGTGTTACTGCAAGATACAGTGTTCTACACCCCAAAAGGCTCTCTGCATCCTGGAAATAGCATATTTTTAAGCGATTAACCTCGACTAAATTCAGATCGAAGCAAATTTTTCTGAAAAATTCGGTAAACCGGCCAACCCAAGGTGTTAGCACGGGCTTCAACAACTAGGTCTGGACTCTCCCTGAAGGGAGAGCCCAAGGATTTGTAGGGTGGTGTGGAACTGGGGGGTACCCATAAGGGCGGCGCAATCTAAGAAATCCTTGTGACAAACAAACTTGGAAAGTGAACACACAGTGAACAAAAAAAGTTAAACAAATACTGAATGTGTACTGAGGCTCAGCCCGGACATCCAGAGGGAATTATAAAAATTCCTTTTGCTTACGCCAGGCCTGACGGCTGTGCAAAGGATAGCGGTGTGTGATCAAAATGTGAGAAAGTGAAGTGCATGCACATGTTTCATCAGTCAGTGGGCTCCCACACCCAGTGAGTTCAGGCACACCAGGGTCACTACTCCTGGGGCACTTCTGCACCTCAGGCTTTCAAACATCTCAGCCCCTGGCATGGATCTAGCAGAGCTCTTGGTCACCTAGCATAGAGAACTATTGGCCCAAGCCGTACACCCTAGATGATGCCATGTGGTTCTCTGCCTCACATTCTGGTGGTGCTGTCCTGCCTCCAGAACTGATAAGAACAGATACTACACTTGATCTTAGCCAAAAGGCCAAGAAGCAATACTGCGTATCCCAGTATCACGCTTCTTCTAAAAGGACAGGAGAGCTGAGCGTCCCAAGAGAAGATCACCTTGGTCTGTTGGGTGGTCTTGGAGGTACTCTTTTTTTTTTTTTTTTTTCTTTAGGGAGACCAACAAGTATGCATTAGGAGTATTTTAGTGCAGTCAACACTGTTCAGCCTTTCTGGGAAACATACTGTATATGAAATCTTTTGCATCTTACACCTGCTAGCATCAGATAAGCATAGTGTTATATTCTTTTTTTTTTAAGGAAAGATAATTTGAATATCTTTCCCAGAAACCCAAAGGTATGGTGTACACAAACTTATTTTACATCCACTCATCAGCAAGTGTGCCTGTCTGTTTTAAAATGCCAGGACTAAATTTCAGGCCGACTGTAGCCCTGCACAGCCATATTATTTCGTATGGATCTTATTTTTCAAGCTGCAAGATACATAATGTGCCTCTTGAATTCTTTAAGGCTCTGTGAGGAAAAAAAAATCATATGATGGGGTAATCTAATCTTCCCTAGGAGTTTTGTTTTTAGAGGATTATATAGGTTTTTTTAATTAACGCATCAGTATTGATGGATCTGTAATATGGAACTATGAATACTCTATTTTTCACCTTACATGGACAGTACATGCAGTTTTGCTATATGCAATAAAATCTACAAACTGTGTAATAAATCCTTGTTTTATGGCATTAGCATGCCTTTTCAGTTTGATTTAACTCCATGTAAAGCTTCAAATAGAGCCCAGTCTTGGATTAAAATTTTACTATACACTGGAAATGTGTAGTTATCATACCTGTTGATATTTGATGCCTTCATGGAGAGATCTAGTCCTCTGACTCCTTCTTCACAAAATCGCCAATGCAGCCTTTGATGGGGCCTTCTGTCCAATGTGTATCTTCTTATGTGTCCTCATGTTGGTAACTTTGTCTCCATACTGGATTCCTGCTGTGTCCGACCCCCTATCTTCATTGTGACCTGGCATTGCTAAGTCTCCTGCAAACAATCAGGGGAGGGGGTGTGAGGCATTGGTGTGTTGCTGGGGACTTGTTTTGGGGCAAAATATTCAATTCGCCTGATCCTTCTCTATCCCAACATCATCTTTTGGGAGGAAGTCATGAGCTCCCCACACACATTAGACTGTCAGCCCAACCTGCTGTTCTAAGAGGGTTTGGTCTTTAGACTGGCTGTTGAAGCTGTTCTCTGCATATCTAAGACATACAACCCTCCTCCACTGCCCTGGAACATTCATCCAAGGGCAGTGGAGGGGAGGAACATGTCTTGGACTTGCTGAGAGTATCTCCAGGTTGAGGAGTCATTGGACTTATTTGGGGTCTAACGTACTGTAGGTACTGTAACTTTGTGGTCATCTGGGAGCTGAAAGACAACCAATGTTGACAAGTCTCCAGGTACTTGATAGGGTTTCTGGCGTCTCAGATTATAATTTCCTCCATTCCGCAAATAGAATTGATTTTGTAAATCAAGACTGTATGGTGGGAGGATATTGAGGCCTGCAGAATAGAGGAATTGACAATTTTGTTGATGTCAGAATGTGGGTTGTTAAATGATTTCCTTTACAGTGAATTTATTAATAGGAGTGGCTACTGCATCCTGAAAAGGTTGTATGAATGGCCATTTCCACTAGATGTGACTTAATTTGCTACTGTGGGAGTGGCACTGCTGGAATTTGTTACATAAGAGCAGATCAATCTTGGGAATTAAATCAGAAGTTTTGTTAAAGGTAGCTTTGAGTTCCTTCTCTCAAGCTAGTAGGTTGCTTAGGCTAGTTGGTAATTTTATTTAGAATCAGACCTGAATGTATTTTGGAGAGCAGTTCCATAGGGAGAGAAGAGAGTAATAACATCTCTAATCACAATGGTTCAGAAATGTTTTTGGGGATTTTGATAAAAACTGGTTTGAACTTTCTTTTAAATTTAGAGAATGTAGAAAGGTTTGTGGTCTTATATTGTATTCTGGTTAGAGGAGGGATAAGTCAGGAATTTGTATATTTTTAAAGGCTTCAATTTTGATGATTTTATCCCAAAAATTTCAGAGGTCTGGTGTAAATTAACTACAATATTTGAGTGTAAGGGGTGATATTTTCTTGGTGAGATCTGATGATGAAAGAACATGGTGAAAAATAAATGCCTCTAGTAGTGGGTCTAATCATATACATCTTTTTATGCTTCTGAGATCAGCACCATAGTTTTGCTTCCAAATGTGGATTTAGGAGGTCTATTTTTGTGTACTCATGGGACAGAATCCTGTGTCCTACCAAAGCACACCCACCTACTCAGGACCGCTTGATGAGAGAGTAGTGGGTCGGGAGACCTATAACTCCCAAGGAAGGCATACAAATTGTCTATTTGGAACATTTAATGTGGTGTTTGACGATTGGAGGGTGGCTAAATATTGAATGTCCTTATGTGTTTCTTCAGACAATTTTAAAGTTAAATGCTCGCCCAATAATTAAAAAAATTGTAAAAGCAGTAGGTGGAATATTTTTTGTATTTAACAATTGAGAATCTGGTCCAGGACATTTATCATTTCGGATAGTGAATAATACCTCAATTGTAACTGTGCATTTTTTTATTATTATTCAGATAGGGAGGGTTGTGATATAGTATGTAAAAATTGCCTTGCAAGTTTGTCCACTTTAGTTTCTTCCACTTTAGGGTATTCAAATTATTTATATAAAGAAGAATAGAAGGAGAAGAACTTTGGTTATTTCCTCTATTGTAAAGACTGATGGTCTTGAAGGGTTTTTATTTCTTGAATAAAAGTCATCTCTCTCCTTACATTAATTAATGCAGACATGACCCTGCAGTTTCAATCACCATGTGCATAAAACTTTCAGGCATTTCTTTGATACAGTTTGTCAAATTTAATATTTATAAAATTTTCAGCATATTTCTAAGGTATGCAAGGTCATTCTGTACTTCTACCTTACAAGGAGTGATCTCTTGTAATGGAGATGCCTTACGTCTATCAGATCCAATTGTTGGAGGCACATTTTATTAATTTTTTTTCAATGCAAAGACTATGATGGATAATTGGCTAAATGTATATTGTAGGTAGTATGTGCCTCCACCCAGAAATTCTAATCCCTCTGCATAATTGTAAAGATTTTTCTAGTGTTTCAATTAGGCATGGGACTTGGTGTTGATTAGTTGCATATAAATCATGGAGCCAGCCCAGATTGAAAAAACATAATAACTCTTAGTAACTTGTAAAAATGCCATTAGTTGCAATAATCTTTCATAAAAATATAAAAGTTATATACCCAGAACATTCTGCATTTTGAAAAATCCCACAACCCTCCAGTACACCGCAAACACACCTAGAAGAACACATGTGCATGTAAATTTTCAGTAATTTGCTATAATAAACTTTTAAGTTACAACTGGCAGACAAATTCTGATATATGCTATACATTGTCATTTTGTATTGCATTATGAATATGTGATGCATATATTGTTTTCTTCACTGTATTACAAAAAATATTTTCCTAATAAAAAGAATGTACCAACAAAACCCTAACAAAGACCAGACCAGTGAAAAACACTGTGTGTGAATCTAGCCTCTAAAAGTAGGATAAAAAACATTAAAACGTGGGATTGTACTGTATATCTCATCCCTAAGCTCTATAAACAGCCTTTTTATATGGATGTAAAGCACCTGTGACCATGAACTTGAGAGTGGATCTATCATCATGCTTTGCTTCCCTATGTAATGGCAGCATAGTATAGTAAATAGGGACTGGTCCACTTTCCTATTAGCCAAAATAGCACAACGAAAATAATGGTGATAGACAGAGAAGAGTTCTCCTAATTAATGCAAAGGACTGTGTGTGCATTGTATTCTTTGAACACTTCAATTAGGAAAAAGTACAACATTTTTGTGCCATTCTGGCTAATAGTAGAGTTGATCATTTCCTATACTATGCTGCCCTTACGCAGGAAGTACAGTCTGATGACTGATCTGCTTGAATATGGGCTTCTAAGCAGTGATACCACTGATCAGACTGGCCCACATGGGGACTTGCGAATCCTTTAGTGGACCCCTTGCCCCACCCACCCCCCGAACAAGTAGCATATGGCACAGTAGGTAGACTGCACTACATACAGATAGGCAGTATAAATAATTTCAATCATGTGTATAGAGTTTGTCTGCTCACTTCCAGTCATTGCACATGATTCAGGCTGCTTAAACCTTCCAGGGAATTCAGAAAGAGAGCCAATCCAGCACTTCAGAAAAATATAATAAAATATAAAATGTTTTCCATATTTGTTAAAAAGCGATACATCATGTCCAAGTGCAGAAGTAAAACACCATCTGACGTGTTTCCATCCCCTCTGGGTCCTTAAGGACACTGGATAGTGCACTACCCCAGGTATCGGGGTATCTGTAAATGTTTTTGGTTTGTTCTTATTCTTTTTTATGTTATGCATTGTTGTGTATGTACCCCAGAATGACAAGTTATGGTTGGCGGGGACAGGCTTAACCACCCTGTTCCTCCCTCTTGGTAGGAGTGGGCTAGGTCCTGTTTCCTACCAGAAGGGGAAGAGTTCTAGATAGGACAGTGAGGAGGAAGGAAACACATCTAATTGCTCCTCCTCCTAGGGTCTTAGGAACCCGCCACAAGATTATACTCCTCTGTGAGACCACTATTTCAGAGAGACATTAAGAATACCAAACATACAAATGCCTAAAAACCCCAGCATTTACAGATAGCCTAATGACCAGCAAGCCACAGCTTTACAGACCATGCTGCAGGTGATAAACTACAGTTTAGACACCCATCACCCAGATTACATCCAGGCCAGACCAACTTAAAGCCTGCATTACACATTGGATACCTATGGTTCCAGTGCCAGCTTCCAGCTGTTAGCCAGAAGTTTCAGGGAGGGTCATGATAAAGATAGAAAATCAAAGGTGCCATTAAATGCCACTTTGCCAGTCACCATATCTCATCATCTGGGAATAGAAGTTGCATTTTGTAAAAACTACTGCTGGATTATATTACAACTTATATTTTTCACAGAGTAAAGAGATAATTTACTTATTTTACCTCTGGCTTGGGTCTTTAACCAGTTCAAATCCACCCATAGGATATAAATGTCCTATGGGTTGATGTTTAACTCTGAATGGACGTTCTGGAATGTCCATTCAGAGATCCTAGCTGCACGCTAATCGTGAGAGCAGGTCAACCCAGAGAGAAGGCAGGGACAGTTCCCAGGTGTCCCTGCCTTCTAGATCACTGTATACACAGTGCTTAGCGCGATGCGCTTCCTGTTCCGGCCCGGTGGTCATGTGACAGCCAGGGCTGGAAGAGTGCAAGAGCTGTTGGGTCTTTCACAGACCTCAATCAGCCCTGCACTTAGGCTGTACAGTGTTGTATTCTGCTGTACAGCCTCTCTGGGGCTGTGAGCTTCCACTGTAACTGGGGCTACTATGTCAGCCCCAGTTACAGGGGAAATCAATAGTGAAAAAAATGAAGTCAAATGTCCCCCAGAGGTCTTGTATGACCTTATCGGGGATACAAAGTGTAAAAAAATAAAAAGATAAATGAAGTGTTTCATAAAAAATAAAAAAAGTTTCACATGTTAAAAAAAAAAATTCCCCAATTAAGTAATTTAAAAAATATATACAAAATAGAAAAAATACTTAAAATAGACATATTTGGTATTGCCGCGTCCGTAACAGCTGGCTCTATAAATGTATCACATAATACACCCTGTCCGATAAACACCATAGAAAATAAAAATGAAAACTGTGTCAAAGCCAATTTTTGTCACCTTACATCACAAAAAGTGCAACACCAAGTGATCAAAAAGGTGTATGTCCCACAAAATGATACCAATAAAACAGTCACCTCATTCTGCAAAAAATGAGCCACTACATAAGAAAATCGCACAAAAAATAAAAAAAACTATAGCTCTCAGAACATGGAGACAGTTACAGGGGAAATCAATAGTGAAAAAAATGAAGTCAAATGTCCCCCAGAGGTCTTGTATGACCTTATCGGGGACACCAAGTGTATAAAAAAAAATAAAAAAAATAAATAAAGTGCTTTATAAAAGAAAAAAAGTTTCACATGTAAAAAAAAAATTCCCAATTAAGTAATTTAAAAATATATAAAAAATAGGAAAAATACATAAAATAGACATATTTGGTATTGCCACGTCCATGACAGCTGGCTCTATAAATGTATCACATGATACAGCCTGTCTGATAAACACCATAAAAATAAAAATGAAAACGGTGTCAAAAAAGCAATTTTTGTCACCTTACATCACAAAAAGTGCAACAACAAGTGATCAAAAAGGTGTATGTCCAACAAAATGATACCAATAAAACAGTCATCTAATTCTGCAAAAATGAGCCACTACAAAAGAAAATCACACAAAAAAAAAAATATAGCTCTCAGAACATGGAGACATTAAAACATATTTTTTCTTTCAAAATGCTATTATTGTGTTAAAGTGAAATAAATAAAAAAGCAGACATATTATGTATCGCCGCATCCGTTATATCACATGACCCTACCCCTCAGGTGAACGCCGTAAAAATATTAAAATAAAAACAGTGCCACAAAAAGCCATCTTTTGTCACCTTACATCACAAAAAGTCTAATAGCAAGCGATCAAAAAGTCATATGCACCCCAAAATAGTGCCAATCAAACAGTAATCTCATCCCGCAAAAATGAGACCCTATCTAAGACAATCTCCCAAACAATTAAAAAAACTATGACTCTCAGACTATGGAGACTCTAAAACATAATCTTTTTTGGTTCAAAAATGATATTATTGTGTAAAACTTAATTAAATAAAACAAAGCTTACATATTATGTATCGCTGCATCCGTAAAAACCTTCTCTATAAAAATAACACATGACCTAACCCCTCAGGTGAACCCGCAAAAAGTGTTAAAAGCCATTTTCTATCACCTTACGTCACAAAAAGTGTAATAAGCAAGCGATCAAAAGTCATATCCACCCTAAAATAGTGCCAATCAAACCATCATCTCATCCCACAAAAATGATACCCTACCTAAGACAATTGCCCAAAAATTAAAATAAACTATGACTCTCAGACTATGGAGACACTAAAACATGATTTTGTTTTTGTTTCAAAAATGATATTATTATGTAAAACTTAAATAATTAAAAGAAAGTATACATATTATTGCCACGTCCATAACGACCGCTGTATAAAAATATCACATGAACTAACCCCTCAGGTAAACACCATCAAAAAAATTTAATAAAAACTGTTACCTTACATCACTAAAAGTGCAACACAAAGGGTTAAAAAGTTGTATGCCCCCAAATATTAACAATCTAACAGTCACCTCGTCCCACAAAATATGAGCCCCTATATAAGACAATCGCCCAAAAATTTAAATAACTACTGCTCTCAGAATATGGAGACACTAGAATATAATTCTGTTGGTTTAAAAAATGCTGTTATTGTGTAAAACTTAAGTAAATAAAAAGTATACATATCAGGTTATCGCTGCATCCGTAAGAAGCTAATCTATAAAAATATCACATGACCTAACCCCTCAGATGGACACCGTAAAAATAAAAATAAAAAGTGTGCCAAAAAGGCATTTTTGTCACCTTACATCACAAAAAGTGTAATATCAAGCAATGAAAAAGTCATATGCACCATACAATAGTACCAATGAAACCGTCATCTCATACCGAAAAAATGAGCTCCTACATAAGACAGTCGCCAAAAAAAAAAAAAAGAAATATGGCTTTTAGAATATTGAGACACAAAAATTATATTTTTTTCAAGAAATGCTTTATTATGTAAAACTGAAACAAACAAACAAAAAAGTAATCATATTTGGTATTGTCGCATCCATAACAACCAGCTCCATAAAACTAGCACATACTGTAATCTAACCTGTCTGTTAAACATTGTAAATAACAAAAATAAAAACAAAACAGCTATTTTTGTTACCTTGCCTCACAAAAAGTGTAATATAGAGCTACCAAAAATCATACAGTATGTACCCTAAAATAGTACCAACAAAACTGCCACCTTATCCTGTAGTTGCCAAAATGGGTCACTTTTTTGGGAGTTGCTACTCTAGGGGTGCATCAGGGGACTTCAAATGTGACATAGTGTAAAAAAACAGTTCAGCAAAATCTGCCTTCCAAAAACCACATGGCGCTCCTTTCATTCTGCCCCCTTCTGTGTGCCCGTACAGCAGTTTACGACCATATATGGGGTGTTTCTGTAAACTAAAGAATCAGGGCAATAAATATTGAGTTTTGTTTGGCTGTTAAGCCTTGCTTTGTTACTGGAGAAATTGATTAAAATGGAAAATTTGCCAAAAAAGTGAAATTCTGAAATGTTATCTCAATTTCCCATTAATTCTTGTGGAACAGCTAAAGGGTTAACAAAGTTTGTTAAATCAGTTTTGAATACCTTGAGGGTGTAGTTTCTCAAATGGGGTCACTTTTTGGAGTTTCTACTCAGGGGTGCATCAGGGGTCTTCAAATAGGACCTGGTGTCAAAAAACCAGTCCAGCAAAATCTGCCTTCCAAAAACCATATGGCATTCCTTTCCTTATGCGCCATGCCATGTGGCCATACAGCAATTTACAACCACATATGGGGTGTTTGTTTGAACTACAGAATCAGAGCAATAAATATTACATTTTGTTTGGATGCTAACCCTTGCTCTTTTAGAGGAAAAAATTATTAAAATGGAAAATCTGCCAAAAAGTGAAATTCTGAAATTTCATCTTCATTTTCCATTAATTCTTGTGGAACACCTAAAAGGTTAACAATGGGCGCCCTTGATAAAGCTCAGGCGAAACGTGCATCTGGGCCAGGTCGCAGTTCCCATAGTTGTGGTCAGTATGGCACAATAGGTTATCAAATGTTTGAATTTGGAGGTATAGGTGTTTGCTCAAATTGTTCTTGTGTACACACTTTCTACCCAACAGGATTTGGTTATATATTGGTGCCTTTTGGTATGTATTTTGCATGGTTTTTATTGCGCAAACATCTGGTTCTGGACAGGTGTAAACTGTGACATGCGTTATACATGGTGCCGTTTTTACTGACCCTTGTCTTGGTGGCATTATCATTCTGCTGTATCCTATCCAATATTGCTGCTTGTTTTTAATTCTCTTAATGTATATTAATTGTTTGTATGTCATTTTGGATAACTTAATAAATCTTCAAAGTCAAAAAGAGTTTGATAGACAGGCACTCAAACAGCTGGAATTTAGATCAATAAATGTGGACAATACCGATGAGGTTAGATAAAAAGTAGGCTTTTATTTATAGTTACAAAAAAAAAAAAAAGAAAGTACGGTATACTATATTATACTGCTCATAAAAATATGTGGAAGGATATATAAAAAATATATAGAATAGAGAGATATGAAGCAGTAAATGGATGTATAAAAAGTATGGAGAAATATATAAAAATATTGAAAAATCTAGAAAAATCTAGACAAAATTGGTTAGTTCTTAATCAAGAGACAATAAAAGAGATTGTATGAATTCTAAAAGAAGTGGAGTTCAAGCGTCCGCCTAGGTATTGGTTGTTGGCTTCAGGAGATGTTCTTTCTAGTATTTGTGAAAAATTCCTGATTTCTCAGGGTGGTTGGTATCCATTGAAGCAGAGTTGGACAGGGGGAAAAAGATGGAGGTAAAATCTACCTCTTTGGGGTATTCCCTTTGATTGTCCCCTTATAGTAGCCAGGTCTTCTTATTACTGGGCTTTAAAGAGTGCCGAAGTTAGTTGGGGGATATGTGTTGAGGATTATCCCTTTTATATAACTGTCAGCCCTTTTAGTTTTTCAATAGTTAATATGGATTGGTTATAAGGCAGTGGCGAAAGTATATTCGATAAGAGGCAGATGATTCCTTAGTGTGGCGTCCCACACTGTAGCGGTATTCTGCCTTCTTACCTTTGGAATCCCCCGCAGTCTGTCCTCCAGTGCTTGGCCGCGGCTCCTGAGCGGCTTGTGAGTGGCGCGCGCCTCTCCTCCGTCCGGCGTCCCACGTGCTGGTGACGTCACTGGATCTGTTGGTATCATCTGCCTCTAATCGAATATACTTTCGCCACTGCCTTATAAGAGCCTCCCCAATTACCCGTTACGTATTATTTACTTAACAAATATTGATTACATAGAATTCATGTGTGTTGATGTTTGGTGCTCATTGATTTATGGTGACATACATGTATCAATAGATTGGTATATGATTGGTGGTGTCTGAGGTATCACTATCTGTTTTAAATTGTGAATTTTTCCACATTTTTGGTATATTTTGTATTTTTTATAAATAAAAATAAAATATTTTGACTCAAATTTATAACTGTCATGACGTACCATATGTGACGAGAAAACAGTCTCAGAATGACTTGGATAAGTAAAAGCGTGCCAAAGTTATTACTACATAAATTAAAACATGTTCAGATTTGCAAAATTAGGCCTAGTCAGAATGGGGGCAAATGGTTCAGATGCTGAAGTGGTTAAATCTCCTGTCCACTGCACCTCCTGAGGGAGGACACAACATCTCATCAGGTCTACTCCCATCCTCTTTATTGGTTCATCAGGGTCTCCCTGCATTCGATAATTTAAAAACCTACCCAGTTGATCGAAAATCTAATCAAATAAAAAAACATTGGTTGGCTGAAATTACTTCTAGGTACAGAGTCCAGCTGGCCAATATCTTCTTTCCCCAGGGACCTGTTTGCTCAAGGTTACTGCAGGGACCCTCATAATCAATAAACTTGTAATTTCTTTCTGCTGTTGTGTGAGCAGGTAATATTTCATGTAGCTTTATAATGGCCAATCAGAATAAATTTTACTGGTGGGTCCTAGGCATTGCAGTCTGACACTGCCAGTGATGGGTTGCAATGTAAATGTCCTGAAATGAAGGGAAACGTGCGAATAAGAATTTCCTATTTCTCTGTGAAAATCTACAAGTACAGAGAAAAAGAAGAAATGGCATGGCTGTGAAATTAAATATTTCTTCCCCTTTCAGTAGTTGAGACACCCTTTGATAAAAAAAAAAAAAAGGTGGGAAAAGATCTAAAAGCAATATGAAACACTGATAGACCAACAGTGATTAGTAGTGTTGATCGTGAATATTCGAATCGCAAATATTTATCGCAAATATTGGGACTTCGAAAATTTGCGATGATGTAGAATATAGCGCTATATATTCGTAATCGCGAATATTCTAGTAACCTCCTTCTTGCTTGTGGGCCAATGAGAAGGCTGCAATATCTTTGTCAGAGCTTAGCAACATCCTTAGCAACCAATAGGGAAGTTGCCTACCCCTCTACTATATAACAAACTCCCCAGCAGTCATTTTCTGCTGTATTTTTGCAGTTCTGAGAGAGACAACAGTGTCATTGCTGTGCTCTCTGCTTTCATCTGGATCCTATTCCTTATCCAATTACATTAGATAGTTAATTAGCTCATATATATAATACAGATAGCTAGTGGGAGATAGTCAGTACAGGTTAGATAGTGATATAGTGTGCAGGGTATTAGGTAGTGTGATAGGAATTACTGTTTCTCTCCTGTCCATACAAACAAGCTACAGACATAGTGCTGTGATGTCACAACAATACAATACTGCACCAATTAGTAATATCTATTCAGAACTGATAAAATGTGAAGTTGCATGTATTGCGCAAACAATATGCGCATCATTAGTGCCGATTTGCGCAATAATGACTGGAGATCACAAATTCTAGAATTCACTAATTTATTGCGAATAAAAATTTGTGAAATATTGAGAAAACAAATATTGCCTATGCAGTTCATCACTAGTGATTAGCTTTCCCCCATTTATCTGGAACAATCCCTTTAAACAAATGTAGCTCGTAACAATGGATACATTGTTTCCATTGTTCAGAATGGACCACGAAAAAGTAGCCCAGGCCAAGCGATAGTATGACAAGATGAACGAGAAAGTGGATTATTATTTTTAATTATCCACAAGTCAGAAAAAGATGCTGAAAGTGGTCACCGTTCACATCTATATATCTTTGGGAACGTTCGGAATATGTTGGCTGATACTGCTTGCAGCTCTTCAACAGTGATGTTGCAGAAGAAAAAATGTCCTGCTTTTTAAAACAAGATGGGGCAACATGCTGCACCTCAGAGAACTCACTTATTACCTGTTTCCGGAGGAGCGAACTGTGAACAAGGTGTTATGGCCACCATGTTCCCCAGACTTGGCCACATACAGTACGATTTTTATCTGTGGGCAAATTTAAAACAAAAAGTGTATGCTAACAATCCACTTACCCTGGATTAACTCAAATAAATCATCAGAAATACTATCCACAGCATCACTGCTAAAGAGCTGCAAGCAGTATCCAGCCAGCATAATCCGATGTACCCAAAGATGCATAGACATAAATGGGGACCACTTTTAGCATTTTTGGGACCTGTGGGTAATTAAAAAGAAACAATCCACTTGCACGTTCATCTTGTCATACTATTGCTGGTGGTGGGCTACTTTTTGCGGGCTACCCTGCATAAGGCATCAAGCACATGTCTACAGTGTGGCTTTGTGTTATACAGACTTTTCAAATGGTTTTCATAGGGATGCATTACGCCTTAATGTACATACCTCCAAATGCCTCTAGTTTTAAATGAAAACAAAAGTGAGCCACTCAATGCCACAACTATGGTAGTTTTATCCTCATTACTTCTAAGGAGACTATATGTGACATATGGCACAAGTAGAGCATCATTTTGTAGTAGTAGAGGACTCTGTATTAGTGATGAGCGAGCACCAAAGTATTCAGGTGTTCGGGCCCAACACATAGCTATCTTCGTGTGCTCGGCCGAGCACCCGAGTATAATGGAAGTCAATGGGAGACAACCAGGCACCCCCTGCTCTGAAGAAGGGAAGGGTCCCTGGTCCATTGGCAAAGGTCTCAAAGTAACAGAAACACCACTGAAAAGGATCGGGAACAGCATGGGGATGATGTCTGGATGCATCTTGGACTCCCAGGTCACTGCTGGGAACACTGTTGTCCGAGTTGTACGCCACTTTTACAGACTGACCAAAATACGCCCCCAACCCCCGGAAAAATAAATTTTCAGGAAAAATATAGATAAAGTGCAAGTGCTGCCATAAATTACAAGCAAGAGGCACTCCGAAACAGCCTGTATATCACATAAAGGAGGGCCCCGTTCACATTGTGGTACAAATGTTCAGGTAGTGGGACTCCTACACTCATAAAGCCTATGGACTAAGTGAAAGGGATGCCAAAAATGACAGGAAACCGGCACTACAATACACCCTTCGTTACACACAAAAGAGGGCATCATACACACCCTTGAAAAATTATGATTGGTGTCCTGCTGGTGACCCTCAAAAATATTTGGAGTAAGGGCCTGCTGGTGACCCTCTAAAACATTATGGGTGAGGGTCTCCTGCTGAGCTGACCCTCTAAAACATTAGGAGCGAGGGACTGCTGGTGAGCTGACCCTGTAAAACATTATGGTTGAGGGCCTGCTGGTGAGCTGACTCTGTAAAACATTATGGTTGATGGCCTGCTGGTGAGCTGATCCTATAAAACATTATGGTTGAGGGCCTGCTGGTGAGCTGACCTTCTAAAACATTATGGTTGAGGGCCTGCTGCTTAGCTGACCCTCTAAAACATTACGGGTGAGGAGCAGATTGTGATCTGACCCTCTAAAACATCATGGTTGAGGGCCTGCTGGTGAGCTGACCCTGTAAAACTTTATGGTTGAGGGCCTGCTAGTGAGCTGACCCTGTAAAAATTATGGTTGAGGGCCTGCTGGTGAGCAGACCCTCTAAAACATTATGTTTGAGGACTTGCAGGTGAGCTGACCCTCTAAAACATTATAGGTGAGGGCCTGCTGGTGAGCTGACCCTCTAAAAGATTATAGGTGAGGGCCTGCTGGTGAGCTGACCCTCTAAAATATTATGGTTGAGGGCCTGCTGGTGAGATGACCCTCTTTAAAAATTGTAGTGGAGGGCATATATACAATCTGTAGGAGGAGGAGAAAACACGATTCAACTATATACACTTTTGTTGTGGAAAAGTTGCATGGGAATACACTACAGTAGACTGAGTACATCATAAACAATACATTGAAATTGCCTTTATGTTCATTATCATCTCATCTCTCCTGTGGTGGAGTTGAGAAGTTAGGGGCAATCCAGGCCTTGTTCATTTTTATCTGAGTCAACCTGTCAGCATTGTCAGTGGACAAGTGGATACGCTTATCAGTTATAATGCCACCAGCAGCACTAAATACACTCTGAGACAAAACGCTGGTGGTAGGGCAGGCCAGCACCTCCAAGGCGTAGAGAGCAAGTTCGTGCCACGTGTCCAGCTTGGACACCCAGTAGTTGTAAGGCACTGAGGGATCATTTAGGACGCTGACACGGTCTGCGATGTATTTCTTCACCATCTTCCAAAACTTTTCCCTCCTTGTGCCACTAGGCCGTGCTTCAGTGAGAGGTTGCTGGTGGGGTGTCATGAAAGTGTCCCATGCCTTGGAAAGTGTTGCCCTGCCTTTGTTGGAACTGCTATGTGTTCCCCTTCCTCGGTTGCCTAAGGAAGTACGGACTCTGCCGGCCGTGTTGTCAGATGGAAAATTTTGGAGCAATCTCTCAACAAGTACATTCTGGTATTACACAGTTTTACTCATCCTCTCCACCACAGGAATGAGAGATGAGAGGTTCTCTTTGTAGCGGGGGTCGAGAAGGGTGAACACCCAGTAAGCTGTGTTATCTAAAATGCGTATAACGCGAGGGTCGCGAGAAAGGCAGCCTAACATGAAGTCAGCAATGTGTGCCAGAGTACTAACAGGCAAGATGTCGATATCGACATCAGGATGACTCTCCAGCTCCTCATTCTCCTCCTCCTCTTCTGCCCATCCACGCTAGACATATGGAATTAAAGTTCCATGGGTACTATCCTCTGTAGCAGAGGCAACTGTCTCCAGCTCTACTCCTCCTCTTCATGGTCCAATTCGTGCTGAGAAGACGAACTATGAGTGGTCTGGCTATCACCCTGTGTAATGTCCTCCTCCATTTCCTCGTCTGCTACATTCAGAGCGTCCTCCTTAATTGTGAGCAGCGATCGTTTGAGTAGACACAGCAGTGGCATGGTTATGCTGATAATAGCGTTATCTAACCATCTGTGTGGATTCATCTAAGTTTTTAAACCTCACAGAGGTCTGACATCAATGCCTACTCCTCGCTTGTGAATAGTGGCAGTTGACTGGAAAGCGACGACCATGTTGCAGCTGGTATTCCACAACTGCCCTCTGCTGCTCACAAAGCCTGGCTAACATGTAGAACATAGAGTTCAAGCATGTGCTCACGTCACACAACAGTCGGTGAGCTGAAAGCCGCAAGCGCTGCTGCAGCATTGACAGACCGGCTGAAGCTGTGGATGACTTTCGGAAATGAGCACACACGCGGCGCACCCTCACTAGTAGCTCTTACAAATTGGGGTAGATTTTGATAAACAGCTGAACCACTAAGTTTAAGACGTGAGCTAGGCATGGGATGTGTGTCAGGTTGCCGAGATCCAAAACCATCCACCAAGTTATGGCCATTGTCAGACAGAACCATGCCTGGTTATAGGTTGAGTGGCGAGAGCCACAGCTCGGTCTTGTCCCTTCCACCCTGCCATAGCTATGTGGCGGTGTGCTATTTCTCCCCTAAGCAGATCAGCTTCAGCACGGCCTGTTGACGCTACCCACAGCAGTGCTACACTGCTTCCAGCTAGTGACTGATGGCTGACTGCTGCTGGAGTTGGAAGTGGAGGAGGTGGAGGAGGAGACCCTGATGGACGTAGGGGCCTGCAATTCTGGGTGTAGGTAGCACCTGTGCTATCCCAGGGTATGACTCACTCCCAGCCTCCACAACATTCACCCAGTGTGCGGTCAGGAATATGCAAAATAGATGTGGAGCCCCAGTTATGGGTCTACAACAGTGTGTGGTCAGGGAAATGTAGCGTCCCTGGCCACCAGCACTTGTCCATGTGTCTGTGGTGAGGTGGACCTTCCCAGTAAGTGTGTTGGTCAGGGCACAGGTGATGTTCTGGGACACATGCTGGTGTAAGGCGGGCATGGAACACTGTGAAAAATAGTCGCAGCTGGGGACTGCGTACCTAAGGGCGGTCGCTGACATCAGGCTGCGAAGGCCTCAGTGTCCTAAATGGCAACATTTCAAGGGCCAATAATTTCAGAAGTTGCGCATTTAGTGTTATGGCCTGTGGGTGGGTATTTGCGCTTGTGTTCAAATTTCAAATGCCTGTGTTATCGACATTTGGACGCTGCGCTGGGAAAGGGAAGTGGATGTTGTTGCTGACGGTTCATGCGAAGGTCAAGGTGCAGAGCGAGGGCATCCGGGCCTGCGCCTTTGACAGGGATTGGCCAGCAGTGCATAACAGAGGGAAGAGTAAGCAGTGGTGTGACCCGCAGACCCAGATTGTGGACCCAGGTGTTCAGCCCATTTATTAGGGTGCTTGGATGCCATGTGGCTGATCATGCTGGTGGTGGTGAGGTTTCTAGTGTTCACGCCCAGCTCATTTTGGTACGGCACAGGTTGCAAACTACCACTCTTTTGTCGTCTGCACTTTCCTCAAAAAAGAGCCTTACTGCAGAACCCTTACCGCTTGGCAAGGTAGATTTATGCATGGGGGTACTCGGTGTAACGGTTGAGAGCCTGTTTGGTGTGGGCCGACTTCTCCCTTTGCAACCCCACTGGCTCTTCCAGACTGTTACGGTGCTGCAGATCCCTCCCCTCTGTACTGCTGTCCAAGTATAGCTTTTCACCTTCCCATGTTGAGTCAGTGACCTCATCGTCCACCACCTTCTCTTCCACTTCCTCACTCTGCTCATCCTCCTGACTTGACCTAACCACAACCTCAGTGATTGACAACTGTGTCTCATCATCATCCACCTCATGAACAAATGATTGCCGTTCACCACCGTTCAAGATGTTGGGAATCACGGCACAATATCTTAGGTACCTCTTCAAGCGTGCTTGGCGAGAGAACCAAACCAAGTACTGGCGATGAAAAAGGTTATGTAAATATCCAAGTGTGGGATCACTTGTTTGGCCAGACACAAAATGGTGGGAGGAAGGAGTTCAGAGTGAGGATTCGGTTGACCAGACTCTTGGCTACAGAGACTGGAATTAGTAGAAGAGAGGGTGGTGCTTAACCGATTGAAAGCATTATCTTCAGCAATTCAACCGATCACCTGTTTGCACTGGTCCGACTTGGACAGTGTTGTCCTGCGCCGACCAGCTAAGTTGGACATGAAGCTGGGTAAGGTGGATATTTTTGTTTTTTCTGGTGCACTGGCAGCAGGGACAGTTTCATTGCGCCCAGGGTCACGGCCTCTGCTTGCACCATCAGCATCACGTCCATTTCCCGTACCTTTGTGCTTGCCTTCTTCATATTAATGGTTTTGTCTGTAAATGTGGCGCAGATGCTTTTACTGTCCATTAAAGACATAGTTTTTGATGCAGGACAGAATTGGTTACAGAACACCACAGATTTTGGACACTATCCTAGGCCCTGATCAATGGAAGTTGTAATTACAGACAGTGTTTTTAGATGCAGTTCAGTATTGGATACAAAAACCCACAGATTTTGGACACTATACTAGGCCCAGATTAATGAAAGTTGTAATATAGACAGTGTTTTTAGCTGTAGTTCAGTATTGGATACAATATGATGGCTGTGCTGCGGCGGGGCAGGAGAGGGAGAGGCGAGTCCCTTTCCTGTTCCTCTGGAAGGTTGTGGGCCTTGTGTTGGCAGCCTATCAGAGGTTGGAGCAGGCGGCACAATGCTGCCATGGAGGTAAGTAAAACAGTTTTTATTTTTATAAGAGGCACTTGTTACTGGCATAAGGGGGCTGGTTTTGGGGAGGAGGAGATGATGGGGGAAGAGGAGATAGGGAATTACTACTGGCACATGATGGGGGAGAGGAGAGAGGCACTTGTTACTCGCACATGGGGGGAGAGGCATCTTATTACTGGAACATGATGGGGTGGAGGAGAGAGGCACTTGTTACTGGCACATGATGGGGGAAGGAGAGAGGCACTTGTTATTGACACATCATGGTGAAGGAGAGAGGCACTTGTTACTGGCACATGATGGGTAGGAGGAAGGAGGCACTTGTTACTGGCACATGATGTGGGGAGTAGAAGGCACTTGTTACTGGCACATGATGGGGGAGGAGGAGAAAGGCAACTTTTACTGGCACATAATGGGGCAGGGAGGAGAGAGGCACTTTTATTGGCTCATGATGGGGAAACTTGTTCCTGGCACATGATGGGGGAGGCACTTGTTACTGGCAAATGATGGGGGAGGAGAGAGGCACTTGTTACAGGAACATGATGGAGAGAGGAGAGAGGCACTTGTTACTGGCACATGATGGGGGGAGGAGAGAGGCACTTGTTACTGGCACATGATGGGGGAGGAGAGAGGCACATGTTACTGGCATATGATGGGGAGGAGAGAGGCACTTGTTACTGTCACATGATGGGGGGAGAAGAGAGGCACTTATTACTGACACATGATGGCGGGAAGAGAGAGAGGCACCTTTTAATGGCACATGATGGGGAGAGGAGAAAGGCACTTGTTGCTGGCACATGCGGGGGAGGAGAGGCACTTATTACTGGCACATGATGGGGGAAGAATAGAGATGCACTTATTACTGGCACATAGGGGAGAGAGGCACTTGTTACTGGTACATGATGGGGGAGGAGAGGGCACTTGTTACTGGCACATGATGGGGGGAGGAGAGGCACTTGTCACTGGTACATGATGGGGGATGAGAGAGGCACTTCTCATTGGCTCATGATAGGGGGCACTTGTTACTGGCACATGATGGGGGGAGGAGAGAGGCACATGTTACTGGCATATGATGGGGGAGGAGAGAGGCACTTGTTACTGTCACATGATGGGGGGAGAAGAGAGGCACTTATTACTGACACATGATGGCGGGAAGAGGAGAGAGGCACCTTTAATGGCACATGATGGGGGAGAGGAGAAAGGCACTTGTTGCTGGCACATGCGGGGAGGAGAGGCACTTATTACTGGCACATGATGGGGGAAGAATAGAGATGCACTTATTACTGGCACATAGGGGAGAGAGGCACTTGTTACTGGTACATGATGGGGGAGGAGAGGGGCACTTGTTACTGGCACATGATGGGGGAGGAGAGAGCACTTGTCACTGGTACATGATGGGGGATGAGAGAGGCACTTCTTATTGGCTCATGATGGGGGGCACTTGTTACTGGCACATGATGGGGGAGAGGAGAGAGGCACTTGTTACTGGAAAATGATGGGGGAGAGAGGCACTTGTTACTGGCACATGAGGGGGGAGAGGCACTTGTTACTGGAAAATGATGGGGGGAGAGAGGCACTTGTTACTGGCACATGATGGGGGAGGAGAGAGGCACTTGTTACTGGAAAATGATGGGGGATGAGAGAGGCACTTGTTACTGGCACATGATGGGGGAGAGGAGAGAGGCACTTGTTACTGGCACATGATGGGGGAGGAGAAAGGCACTTGTTACTGGAAAATGATGGGGGGAGGAGAGGCACTTGTTACTGGCACATGATGGGGGAGAGGATAGAGGAACTTGTTACTGGCACATAATGCGTGGGAGGAGAGAGGCACTTGTTACTGGCACATGATGGGGAGGAGAGAGGCACTTGTTACTGTCATATGTTGGGGGGAGGAGAGAGGCACTTGTTACTGGCACATGATGGGGGAGGAGAGAGGCATTTGTTACTGTCATATGTTGGGGAGGAGAGAGGCACTTGTTACTGGAACATAATGCGTGTGAGGAGAGAGGCACTTGTTACTGGCACATGATGGGGGAGGAGAAAGGCACATGTTACTGGTATATGTTGGGGAGAGGAGAGAGGCACTTGTTACTGGCACATGATGGGGGAGGAGAGAGGCACTTGTTACTGGCACATGATGGGGGAGGAAAGAGGCACTTATTACTGGCACATGATGGGGGAGAAGAGAGGCACTTGTTACTGGCACATGATGGGGGAGGAGGAGAAAGGCAACTTTACTGGCACATAATGGGGCAGGGAGGAGAGAGGCACTTCTTGGCTCATGATGGGGGAACTTGTTCCTGGCACATGACGGGGGAGAGGCACTTGTTACTGGCACATAATAGGGCGGGGATGAGAGAAGCACTTGTTACTGGCACATCGGGGCAGGAGATGCACTTATTACTGGCATATGATGGGGGAAGAGGAGAGAGGAACTTATTATTTGCTCATGGTGGGGGGCACTTGTTACTGGCACATGATGGCGGAGAGGAGTGAGGCACTCGATACTGGCACATGATGTGGAGGAGAGGCACTTGTTACTGGCACATGATGGGGGAGGAGAGAGGCACTTCTTATTGGCCAATGGTGGGGGCACTTGTTTCTGGCACATGATGGGGGAGAGGAGAGAGGCACTTGTTACTGGCACATGATAGGGGGGAGAAGAGCGGCACTTGTTACTGGCTCATGATGGGTGGGAGGAGAGAGGCTCTTGTTACTGGCACATGATCGGGGAGAGAAGAGAGGCACTTGTTACTGGCAAATGATGGTGGGGAGGCACTTGTTACTGGCACATGATGGGAGGGAGTAGAAAGGCACTTGTTACTGGCACATGATCGGAGAGGAGAGAGGCACTTGCACATTATGGGGGGAGAGAGAGGCACCTGTTACTGGCACATGATGGGTGGGAGGAGAGAAGAACTTGTTACTGGCACATGATGGGGAGGAGAGAGAGGCACTTGTTACTGGCACATGATGGGGGGGACGAGAGGCACTTGTTACTGGCACATGATGGTGAGAGGAGAGAGGCACTTGTTACTGGCACATGATGGGGAGGAGAGAGGCACTTGTTACTGGCACATGATGGGGGAGGAGAGAGACACTTGTTACTGGCACATGATTGGGGGAAGAGAAGAGAGGCACATAGTACTGGCACATGATGGGGGTGGAGAGAGGTACTTGTTACTGGCACATTATGGGGAGGAGAGAGGCACTTGTTACAGGCACATGGGGGGCAGGAGAGGCACTTATTAATGGCATATAATGGGGAAGAGGAGAGAGGCACTTATTACTGGCAGATGATGGGGGGAGAGAGGTACTTGTTACTGGCACAAGATGGGGGGAGAGGCTCTTATTACTGGCACATGATGAAGGGGAGGAGATAGGCACTTGTTACTGGCACATGATGGGGGGAGGAGAGAGGCACTTCTTATTGGCTCTTGATGGGGCACTTGTTACTGGCACATTATGGGGAGAAGAGAGAAGCACTTGATACTGGCACATGATGGGGGAGAAGAGAGGCACTTGTTACTGGCACATGATGGGGAGGAGACAGGCACTTGTTACTGGCACATGATGGGGGACGAGAGAGGCACTTGTTACTGGCACATGATGTGGGGAGAGGAGAGAGGCACGTGTTACTGGCACATCATATAGGAGAGAGGAGAGAGGCACTTGTTACTGGAACATGATGGGGGGAGAGGCACTTTTTAGTGGCACATGATAGGGGAGGAGAGAGGCACTTGTTACTGGCACATCATGGGGGAGAGGAGAGAGTCACTTGTTACTGGCACATGATGAGGGGGAGAGGCACTTGTTCCTGGCACATTATTAAGGGGCACTTTTGGGGCCTCTACTGAGGCCACAAAGAAGGGTTTTTTTATGGGGCTCTGGTAAGTACTAGTATTATCTGAGGTATTATCTGTTTCTGCAGTATAGTATTGGGGACCACAGCGGCACAGTATTCGGGGTAGTAGTATGATTTGTCCAGAAGATGGGAGGATGATGGAAAAGTACTAAACTAAGATTTATTTGGCAAACTGCAGAGACGAAAAATGGCGTAAAAATGGCGGTCTGATCTGAAATGAGAAGATGAGGAAAGAAACCATCTACATCAAAGGAAATGTCACCACTGGATGTAAGAGGTATGTTGGGCTGCTGGGCTTCTGGGCTGCCAGGCCCATGGAGGGAGAGAAATGTGCTATGTGGGGGTGCCCTTTTTTTTACTTAAGCCCCTGCCCTTCAAAATGTCTGTCCACGTCCCTGCTAGAGAGTGCCAAACGTAACTGAAAACACCTAAATAAAGATAGATTAGGTAAATTTTCTCTTTGTGCTAACTCCAAAAATGGGATTGTAACCCCATTCTTAACCACCTTTGCAAGATACAAAATATTATATTTTTGCCAGTACTGATTCCCAACCAGTTCATCTAAGGCCTGTAAATGATAATTATGCCAAAGGGGCATACAACAAAGGGATCCCTTAATTCCCAACTAATCTTTAAAAGTACTCCAGGACTTAGTAGATAGCTTTGCAGCCAGTCTATAGTCCTGTTGGAGATTAATTAATTGGCCAGATTCCAATAAAGTAAGCATAGTGTCATGCGCAGATCTCCTCACCAAGGTTTCACAGAAAGGGCTTTTCTCCCATTCACAAAATGACCATAACTGAGAAGCTAAGCAATAGCCCTTGAAACAGGGAAGGTTGAGCCCTCCCTGTTACATGGACTTGTAGAAGTATTCCAATTACTCGCTTTCTCCTCCAGAGTAAATCCTTAATAATTCTCTCAATTATTTAAAGAACTTATCTTCAATCCATACTGGGGAATTCCTAGAGACATAGAGCAGGGATGCTCAACCTGCGGCCCTCCATCTGTTGCAAAACTACAACTCCCACCATGCCCTGCTGCAGGCTGATGGCTGTAGGCTGTCTGGGCATGCTGGGAGTTGTAGTTTGCAACAGCTGGAGGGCCGCAAGTTGGGCATCCCTGACATAGAGTAATTGGGGCAAATTCACCATCTTTACCAAGGATAATCTGACAGCTCTAGATAACTGAAGTTGGAGACATATCGTTATCTTTGACCTCAATTTGTTTATCAGTGGAATCAGATTTAACTGTAAAAAAATCTTCAGTCTTTGGAGATACTATCATACCCAAATATTCAAATGAGTCAGAAATCTTCAAGATACTTGAAGACTCCTCACTGGGGAGTTCTAATCTATCTAGGGGCATAAGAGTGGTTTTTGACCAGTTAATATCAAGACCGAAACATCTCTGAAGGAGTTAACAGTTCGAATAAGTTTAGGAGTGTAGTGTTGGTGTGTTGAATAGAAAATAAGACATCATCAGCATATAAGGAAATACGATCTACTCTTGATATCCCAAACCCTTTAATCTGGGGACCTGTCTAACCCTAGCAGCAAGAGGCTCAATATAAATATCAACTGATAACGGAGAAAGTGGACATCCTAGACGAGAACCTCTATTCAGAGAAATACTCCTAGTCAGGATCCCATTGATGTTCAATCTCGCCTTAGAGGATTTATACAAAAGCATAACCATGTTTATAAACCTAATACCAAAGCCGATCTTCTCTAACATCCTCCAGAAGAATCTCAACTCCACCCTGTCAAAGGCCTTTGACAGTGCAGTGCAGATAGTTGACTTTACGGTAAGGTATGTGCTATCCTTTTAAAGTAGTTACAGTCGGATCTCCTTAGGGTGCAAAAACACAGATGTCGTGTTTTTACGCCCTACAACGATCCAACCGTAACTACGATATACCTTTCTGCGAGATTGGGCTTTCTATCTTAAAGGTTCGATCCTGCGGCAGCATACCCAGTGAACAAGTATATATCAAAGCATACAATAAGGTTGTGCCTATGTCTAGCACAACCCAATAAGGTGAGCATCCAATTTTGCCAGTTAGGCCAGTAAGAAAAATCAACTCCAATGGATCATAAATGACCTAATATACAACAAAGGGAAATAGATTTCAACACACTCAGGATTCATAAAAAATCAATTACCGTATTTTTCGCCCTATAATACGTACCTGTCCATAAGACGCACTTACGTTTTAGAGAAAGACAATAAGAAAATAAATATTTTTCATTAGACCTCAGATCAGTCCAGCAATCAGACCCCCAATGTTAATCAGACCTCAGCTGACAGCCCCAATGAGACCCCAATGTTAATAAGCCCCTTAATCAGACCTTAGATCAGACCCTCAATGTTAATAAGACCCCCCTCAGATGAGAACCTCATGCCTTAGATCAGCCCCCCATGCCTCAGATCAGCCCCTTATGCCATTTATGAGCCTCCATTATGAGCCCCCATGCCATTTATGAGCCCCCATGCCATTTATAAGCCCCAGTGCCATTTATGAGCCCCCATGCCATTTATGAGCCTCAGTGCCACAGAGTAAATAAAATTAAAAACACTTACCTCTCCTGCTCCGGACGCCGCTTATTTAGTATTCACCCCATAAGACGCAATGGAAAGTTTTCTCCCACTTTGAGGGGAAAAAACTGCGTCTTATAGGGCAAAAAATACAGTAAATCTTTGGCATCTTTGGGCCTTAAAGAGGACCTTTCACCAAAAAAAAAAGTGAAATAGTTATATTACCTTTTAGGGACCTGCCCCTGAAGTCTTCACCATATTTTTTTTTAAATGACCTCCGTTCGGCCGCCTTTGTCCCTCGATATGTCCTGCGCCTCATATGCAAATGAGGCACAGAAAGTTCTAGTAGGCGTCTCCTCGGATGTTTTGGTGGTGCCTGGCGCTTCTCGCTCTCTCTCTGGCTGCGACGTATCAATAGCAGCGCCGGCTCTAGCCAGGGAGAAGGAGCTCAAGTTCTCGCAAGAACCGCGAACTTGAGCTTGCCGAGTCCCGGAACCCGCGCCATCTTGGACTCCCCAGCGCAGAAGAGGAGCGTAGCGAGTGTACCAAGATGGCGCAGGTTCCGGGACTCGGCAGCTCATGTCTCGCGGTTCTCGCGAGAACTTGAGCTCCTTCTCCTGGCTAAGAGCCGAGCGCTGCTATTGGATGCGCTAGCAGCCAGGGAGAGAGGAGAAACTTTATTTGTGTCTGCAGAGTGCTGTTTCATTGTCCTTTTTTCTTTGTGTTTCTAGCCATGACAGCGTGCACCTGCTCATTGGGATGTGCTGACTGACACTCTTTTTTGCAGTTGTACTAGTGTGTGGAGTTAGGAGCATGGATTCCATATAAGAGCCAAGGAAATGCTGGGAGTTGTAGTTGTCTCCTCTTATGCCTCTTCCTCCTGTTATGCTCTATAATATCACATAATAACAGCCAGGACACACTAGAAGTTGTACTTCCCTCCTCTTATAGCTCCTCCTCCTGTAATGACCTCTAATATCACATAAAAGCATGCTGGGAATTGTAGTCCTCACCTCATATCTCCTCCAGTAATATCCGCTGATATCACATAAAAACAGCCTAGACTTGCTTGGAGTTATATAGTTCCCTCCTCTTATTTTACTTTCTGTAATGTCCTCTGATATCACATAACAGTCTGGACATGATGGGAGTTGTAGTTCTCTCCTCTTATACCTATTCCTGGAATGTCCTCTGGCATCACATAATATCAGTCTGGACATGCTGGGAGTTTTAGTTCTTTGCTCATATCTTCTGTTATGTCCTCTGATATCACATATGTCTAGACATGCTGGGAGTTGTAGTCCTCTCTTCTTTTTCCACCATATGTAATGTCCACTTATATCATATAATAGTCTGAACATGCTGGTAGTTGTAGTTCTCTTCTATTATACCTCCTGGCAGGGGCATTGCTAGGTCTCTCCTCATAGTCCCACCAATAGTAATTCCCTTCTAAAATGTCCTCATTAGTAATACTGCCCCCTACAGTGCCTCCAATAGTGATAATGCTCCCCAAGAGTGCCCCTATTAGTAATACTGCCACGCAACAGTGCCCCAATTAGTAGAAAAGCCCTCCAGTATTAATAATACCCTCACAGAGAACATTGTAGAAATAAGGCCTCCCTATTGCTCCCCAGTGGTAATAAAGCTTCCTACAGACCCTTAGTAGTAATAATGCCCCCATAATGCTCTTAGTAGAAATAAGGAGGATATATAAGTCCCTCCTATTAAGCCCCCAGTAGTAATAAGAACTCCTAATGTCCCCTGGATTTAAAATGCCCTTACAGTGCCCCAGTATTTATAATGCTCCCTGCAGTGATATTCCTCCCTCCACCATACAGTCCCATGTAAATAACATCACACCATTTCTCCTGACCCCTCCAAAATACAGTCCCGTGCAAATAACATCACTCCCTCCCTTTAGCCCTCCAATCTACAGTCCCATGTAAATAACACAATTTCCATCACTCCGCCATAGCGTCCTATGTAAATAACATCACACCAGCCCCTCCAATATATAGTCTCATTTAAATAGCATCCCTCTCTATCTACACCTCCATCCAAAATACAGTCCCATGTAAATAACATCACCTTCTCCCTAGCCTCCTTTAACATCTAGTCCCATGTAAATAATATCACCCCTCTCCAGCCGCCTCCAACATGCAATCCCATGTAAACATCACCCCTCAACATGCAGTCCCATGTAAATAACATTGCCCCTCAACATTCAGTCCCATGTAAATAACATTACTCCCTCCTCAGTCCCTTGTAACATTCAGTCCCATGTACAGTAAATAACATTACTGCCTCCCCAACGTATCTGACATACAGCTCCATTGAAATAACATCACCCTGCCCCAGCCCCTCCAGCATTTAGTCCCATTTAAATATAACCACTGCCTCCCCAGCCCCCTATGACATACAGTCCCATGTAAATAACATCACCCATCTCCTCCAACATTCAGTCCCATGCAAATAACATCACTCCCTCCCACAGCCACCATCAACATACAGTCCCATGTAAATAACATGACCCCTCCCACAGCTGCCTTCAACATACAGTCCCATGTAAGTAACATCATCCCTCCTCAGCCACCACCAACACACAGTTCCATGTAAATAACATCCCTCTCTTCAGCCCTAACATATAGTTCCAGTTAAATAACCATAACTCCCAGCATTGCTCTGCTTCTCCCTTCACTTACCTCTCCTCATGTAGCAGATATCACCACAGCTTTTTCCCCAGGGCTTTTCCTCTTCACCGCGGTCCTCTCCTGCACTGGTAACATGGTGAACCAAGAGCAAGGCAGGTGGTTTGGCTCTGCGACCAGAAAAGAGTGCGTACGCCAGAGCTTGACAAATTTCCTTGGAATCTAGGAGCCATCTAAAAAAGGAGCCAGACGGAGCCGCGCCATAAAGCCCCCAGTAGATGCGACCATAGTGCTTCTCCTCCCCCACTTCTCCATAGAGCCAACCAATGATGCATGCAAGTACATAGGGCCCCCATAGTGGTCCTTCCCTTTTCTCCATAGTGCCCCCATAATGTGCAAATATATAGGGCCCCCATAATGTGCCAGTATATAGGGCCCCCATAGTGCTTCCCCTCTTCAATTGGTTATATGATACGTCAGACGCTGCCAGCATCCAAGTGATCGCCCCATGACATGTGGAACCCCTTACAAGGATTACAGGGTCCGAAGAGGAGAGCAGAGGGGTCCGGAGGAGAGGGCATAGGGGTCCAGAGTAGAGGGCAGAGGGGTCCGGAGTGGAGGGCAGAGGGGTCCGGAGGGGAGGGCAGAGGGGTCTGGAGGGGAGGGCAGAGGGGTCCGGAGGAGAGGGCAGAGGGGTCCGGAGGCCATAAACACAGCGGGCACCATGACACTTTACTAAGCACTACAACCCTCAGCTGGCGCTCAGCCTCTGCAATCCCCACATCACTACAACCCCCAACTGGGGCGCAGCCTCTGCAGTCCCCGAATCACTACAACCCCTAGCTCTTTTTTTTCCCTCTTGTCATTCTCTTTCCCCTCTTGTCATTCTCCCCCTGCCATTCACTTTCCCCCTTTTGTCATTCTCTTTCCCTGTTGTAATTCTCTTTCCCCTCTTGTCATTCTCTTCCCCTCGTCACCCCCCCCCCATTTCATTCCCTTTCCCCCTCTTGTCATTCTCCTTCCCCCTATTGTCATTCCCTTTCCCCCTCTTGTCATTCCCTTCCCCCCTCTTGTCATTCCCTTTCCCCCCTTGTCATTACCTTTGCCCCCCTTGTCATTCACTTCCCCCCTTGTCATTCTCTCCTCCCCCTTGTCATTCTCTCTCGCACCTTCTCATTATCCCCCTGTCATTGTCTTTCTCCCCCCTCCCTCCCCTACCTTCTAGTGTAGCGTGGCCGAGCTCTGTATGGTCCACAGGTACAGAAGCTTTAGTTTCTCAGTGTCTGGCGGACTGACAGAAAGTGCACACTGTGTGCGCACTTCCTGTCAGTCCGGCCGGGTACAGGAGACAGATGCTCCCTGTACCTCGGACCATACAGGGCTCGGCCACGCTACATGAGGGAGTGACAGGAGGGACCGCTGAGCGCTCCCTCCTGTCAGTCCCTCTCTTCATGCTGCGCCCGGGGTTGCACCTCATGGACGCGCCAGCCTGAGCAGTGCTGCAGCCGCCTGAGGCTCTATATAGAGAGCTCAGGCGGCTGCGGCATGAAGGACGCGCCGGCCCTATAGGACGCGCCGGCCCTGCGCCCTGGCACCTGACAAATACCCATGGTGACCTGGCACCTGGGATTTGTCAAGCCCTGGCGCACGCAGTGGTCAAGTTTAAGAAAATTATGCTTACTATAGATTAATAAAGGCAGGTTAATGATGAGATAACAGAGATAAAGGCAAGCAAAATATTTATAATAGCATAAACAATTCAAGTCAAATCCTGCAACAATTTTCACCTTTTCTATGTCCGTATTTGCAGTGCGGACACTCAATAAGCAATAGTCCCACAAACTGTCCCTTACTGACCCTAACTTCACAATTGGGTGCACACCCGCCTTATCCCAGTGGTCCAAGTGGACCTCTTACAGTTCGTAGAAGTACACAGTGGGGCCCCATGTTGTCCTTTTCCTTCAGTAAACGCAATATCCGGAACAACGGAGTCCTCCTCAGCAGGCTGGAAACCAGTTGGATATAATGGAGTTCAACAGCAGATGTCCCTTGGCACTCTGATCATCCTGCAGAAAGTATATACTGGAGTGTGATGTAATCCGGGATTTTACAGTTACTGTTCGGTACCTTGACAGAACTGTGAGTCTTTTACTGTTGGTGGCAATACACACAGCCCAATGTCAGCTCCACTGAGTAGTTGCTGCTCACAGTCCTTTTCAGCGTGGCTCCACTAAATGCACTGTTTCTTCATACTCCGTCCATCTCTAGACCTAAGTTTACACAGCCTGGCTGCACAGGAAAGTCTTTTAGTATCTCCACACACTTTTAACACAACAAAAACCTGTTCTGTATTTTGCCAACATGGCTGCAGCTTCTGCACAAGTCTCGTCACTTCCTCCTTCTCTATGCTCACACACTGTTTGCATCCGAGGCAGAGTGACATCATAGGGGGCGCCCTAAAGATCCAGTATCATAGTAATACAGAAACACATATACATTGAATTTTAACACAGTTTAAACAGAGTAATGAAACTTGGGGACATTACATTTTTACAACATGATGGTGACATCATCGCAGATCCTTCTTAACCACTGCCTATTTTACTGGTCACATGACCTGTGATGTCATCACAGGTCCTTCAGATTTTCCAGTGTTTTAGATGCAATTGTATTGCCATTCTGAGGACAGCAATAGACATCTAAAAGGTCACTGTGTCTGGTTTTGGGGGTAACAAAGTCTGGATTTTCCTCTAAAAATACTACAACTCTTATGGTAGCTATGGAAAATTACCAGCTTCTCATTATTACTATTACTTTCTATTACTAGAAAGTCCAAAAAGTCTATAAGTATTCATTAATAGTGTTGAGTGAATCGAAATGAAACAGAATTGACTTTGACCGAATTTCACCACAAATCTGAATTTCATCATGCTTCGTGTTAACAAATCAGATTTTTCCTAAAATGGTGGCTACACCTGTTAAAAAGTGAAAGTAAGAAGCCGGGAACGCGATATGACCCATAATACCATACAGCCAGCCAATCAGCAGATAGCCATCTCCTGTGATATCACAGCCTTACAAAGTTTCATCCCAAGCAGTCATCTCCATTTTACTGTGAGCTGAGCTACTGTAGGGACAGTGTTTTAGAAAGCTTTTAATTGTAGAATATTGGATATTGAAAGTTCAGTGACAGTGCAAGGACAGTGTAGGGAGATCGTAGGGAGAATTTTTAGACACTGTAGGGAGAACATAGAGAGACTACAGGGACAGTGCAGACTCAGTGTAATCGACTTGACCATCTTGTTCCCCTGCTGCACCATTCATTCTTAATCTGTTCTGTTATACATAGACTTACTGTGCATCACACTCATTGTCATGAGGAGATCTAGTATATGGGCACATTTATTTAGTTCATCTGCTGTACCATTTATACTTAATTTGTTCCATTATACATAGACTTACCGTGTATCAGACCTAGTTTCAACAGACGTTGTAATATAAAGCGCGGTTACCTACTTCAAATACTGCACTATTAATAATTTCTCTGTTCTGTTATACATAGACTTACTGTGCATCAGACACTGTACAATATGGCTAACAAACAGTTGCCTGGGCCCTCAAAAGGAATGGGCAGTGGCATACATTTGGCTGTAGCCTACACAAGTAGCAGCAGAAGAAGGGGTGGTGGTAGCAGCAGCCTCAGCATCAGGCCAGAGCTGGTACTGCCATCCAGCGGTTGTGTTTTGACCAACAATCCAGCTGTACTGGACTGGATAATTTGCTCTTCAACACCATCTCAGGTGACAACAGATACCCACAGCTAGAAATCAGTGGGATCCTTTGACACCACACTTAGTTGACATGGCCCTTGAACAATTAATCTATGTGCTTTTACCTGTCCTGCAACTGCTTCTTTCTTTTGCTGTTTCTTCTGCTCGGGAAGTTATGTATGCTGCCGACTCTACTACACTTTTCAGCGAGGACAAGCTTAGTGAGGACAGTCAGTAACAACAGGCAAGCACAGACTTGGAGGAGAGGTCCGCTGCATCCTCCCTTAGGCATGCAAATAGCGACAATGACAGTAGGGTGGGAACACATGTTGTTAGTGGTTAGGGACGTCGCCAAGAGACTGTTGGGGTGACATAAGTGACAAACAGACAGTAGATGATAATGTAGCTAATCACATGTCTGAGCCAGGTGAAGAGGAGGCATTATCATCATCAACAGGGAATGAGAGTGGCAGCAGGCCAGTGAGACAGCAGCAGTCCCTCCTATTCCATATTGTGGACTTTGAACATTTCAGAGAACTGATGGCTTATGCCCACCCAATGTGGAGAGTCCCAAGCCGTCATTACTTCTCTAAAAAACTGTACTAGCCCTGCACATGTATGTTGAGCAGAAGGTGGGCCAGTCCTTGAGCCTTTTGTACAGTTCATGACAGCACAGACGTGTGGAGTTGTAACAATGGTCAAGGACAACATATGTGCTTTATAGCTCACTGGGTAAATGTGGTTCTGGCCCAGGCACACCAGCAACTTGGCCAGGTAATGGCAATGCCATCTCCGCGATGTAATAATGTCATTTCTGTAACACTGTCCTCTTCTGCCTCCTCATTCTCCACCTTGTCCTCAGTCTTTAAAGCAGGCACAGTTCAGAGTGGTCCTCCAGCATACAACCTATGCAAAGCACGGTGTTGTTACACAGTCCTGCACCTGGTCAGCCTGGGCAAATGGAGTCATACCAGGGAAGAACTGCTCCATGTCATCAACCAAGAAATCAAATCCTAGCTGTCATCTTGACAACTGGAGATAAGAACCATGGTCACCGATAAAGGGAAGAACATTCTGTCTGTGCTGCATCAGGGAGGGCCGAGCGCATGTCTTCAATCATGTTGTCACCCGGTTCCTGAAGTCTTCCACCCACCTGCAAGACGTGTTGAAAATGTCAAGGAAATTGTGCACGCACTTCAGCCACTCTTACCGTGCAAAATATACCCTCCTTGAGCTGCAATGGCAGAATGGTGATCCCCTACATCGCCTCAGATGCGACTGTTCCACATGTTGGGCCGACTGTATGAGCAAAGGAAACCCATGACCTATTTCTTGAACATACAGACAGGACTACTCCCTGTGTAACTTTCACGTTAGACAGTGGCAGCTCATCTGTAATACATGCTGTTTGTTCAGACCCTTTGAGGAGGCCACTTTATTTGTCAGTCACCAGGAAGAAATTATATAATTCCACTCCTTCATGTCCTGGAGGCAATGCTGATAAATCTGACTGGTGAGCGGACAAAAGACATGGGGCCTACACCTCATGGCCACCTGAGCCCTGTGGAGGCATAGGAGGAAGAGGAGAATGAAGAGGAGGACATAAACACCCAGGAATTCTATTCAGAACTAGGTGGTTTATCTGCCCAAAAGACAGGAAAGAAGGAGGAGCATGAGGAGCTAGAGGATGACAAAGAATACAATGCAGATGACCCCGCCAGACCATGGCAATATGTAGTGGAGATGGAGGCAGGGAGTCCCTCTGATTCCCTTGCACAAATGGCCAGATGTATGTTGAGTTCCTTGAATAGTGATAGTCGCATTATCCCCATTCCATGACTGTTGGCTATTCACAATGTTAGACCCTCACTACCAGTCCTAAATGGGGACATTTTTACACATTCCGACATTCAAACGGATGAAATGCTCATCTACTATCGAGACATTCTTTGTAGTCACTACCTACGTGTGCCATCGTCCATCCTCGTTAAGGTCTAATCGGAGGGACCCGCTCACGCTCAACTGCCATGATAGCTGGGGGGGGGGGGGGCAGGAGCATCACCAGCTCAATCAGCAGCAACTTAAGTCCTCAGTCTCTGATGAGCAGTTCTTTTCGGCCCCTACCGAAGGAACTGCTCACCAGCAGCAGGACATGCAGCAGAACCTGAACCAGCAGGTGTTGGCATACTTGGACTATATCCTGTCACCCCAAATCCAAGATCCTCTGGACTACTGGGCAGCCAAACTTAAACTGTGGCCGCAACTGGCAAAGTTTGCCCTGGGTAAGCTTTCCTGCTTGGCCAGTAGTGTGACATCAGAGCGGGTGTTTAGTGTGGCGAATGGCATAGTCACCTCAAAGAGAACTTGCCTTTCTACACAATATGTTGATAGTATAACCTTTATAAAGATGAATCAGGTCTGAATCAACCAATATTTCCAGACACTGGTGCCTGATGCAACAGACTAGCTGGCCAACCAACTTCTGCAATTTTACACAATCCAGTTCATTATGATAAGCGTCTTCCGTGGCCAGAAACCACAAATGTTATGTCACAAGACACTTGTTAGTGACATTGTTAGTGATGCTCCAAGTACTCGGAGGAACGCTAGGTGGATATGATTCTACCCATTCTGTCAGGACACCAAGATCTAGTGTCTGATTTAGAGTTTGATCTAGTATCACATATTTATTAGCCTAAAGGGGGCATAACTACTGTGTGGGGGCACTAAGGGGGCATTCTACTGTGTAGGAGCACTAAAGGGTAAATTCTACTGTAAGGGGACACTAAAAGGAGAATATTTGCTGTGTGGCAGCACTAGGCAACCATTCTACTCAATGGGGCATTAAGGGGGCCTAACTAATATATGGGGAAACTAAGGTAGCATTCTACTCTGTAGGAGCACTAAGGCATTGAGCAAAGTTAGAAGCTTGGCTTAGCATTAAAAAAATGTATTGCGCCATGCTACTTGTGGCCAATATTGTCACTCCTTGGCTTTTTGAAAAGTTGGAAGGTAGTGAGGTAGTGAGGTGCTACAAAGCTCCACATGGAAGGAGAGTATAAGCTGCTACTATATGCGTAAGTTTCTCATCTGGGGTAGTGTAATCTGTAGTGGATCTGGGGTTTGTATTTAGGGGATTTAGTCTGGGTCCATAGTTATTTTGGAGGCCCTTATTTATTGTGTGGTCTGTTTGTATTCTGGCCTCTGTATTTAGGGGGTCTGGCCTATGTTTATATTTTTTATGAGCTTTAGTAGTCTGTATTCAGAGGTCTTTATTTGCTCTGAAGTCTGGTTCGAGGTCTGTATTTGCTCTGTCATTTGGAGTCTGTATTTAATTTAGAGTTTCATCTGAAACCATATCTTAGGGTGCATTTTGAGGTTATTCTGGGGAGTGAACGTAGGGTGTGGTATAAATTTATATTTACAGTAAGTGATTTGGGGGTCTTTATTTACTCTACAGTCTGGTTTGAGGTATCTAATTTTTGGGGGATCTGAGTCTTTATATAAGAGTACGTTCTAGAATTATGCTGGGATTTTTATTCCTTCAGGGTCTGCTCTGAGTTTGTATTTACTTACAGTTCTTGGGGGTCTGTATTTATTCTAGGGTCTACATTTATTCAGGGGATTTGGTCTGTTGTCTATGTTTCTTTTGGGGCTCTGTATTTATTTGGGGGTCTGTATTTACTCTAGTATCTCTAGCATCTGAACTCTGTATTTAGCTTGGGGTCTGGATCATTATATTTGGATTGTATTCTAGGGTTATTCTAGTGTCTGCATTTGTTTTGGGGACAATACTTAATTCAGGATATGCCTATTCCTAGGTATGGTCTAGATCTTTATTTTTGGGTTGTATTCTAGGGTTCTTCTAGTGTCTGCATTTGTTTTAGGGACAATACTTAATTCAGGGTATGCTTATTCCTAGGTATGGTCTGGGGTCTTAATTACGGAGTGTGATGATGGATATATGCACTACTTGTGATTGGAACACAATATGTTAGTATGTTTGGTGGCATGACCTACAGTATGTAAATGAAAGGCATATGTTAAAAAATTTTAAATGATGCTTATCACACCAATTCTTGGGACCTCATAGCCTGATTTTTCCATTCAGAACTGACTGTAAAGCAGATTTCCTGCACTCAACGACTGCCACCCTAATTGCACCAGTGTTGTTCTCATTAGCCTCTCCTCTACAAATGACCAAATCAAATTGGAAATGGGAGGTGCAGTTTTGCAATTTCTTTATCTACCTAATGCAGCAAAATGCCCTGTTCTGAATCTGACTTCTAGCTCTGGAAGAAAAGCCTTCAGACATTCCATTGTAATGTAGCAGTCTACAATCTTAGCCTTGCCACACAATATATGCATTAACTCAAGAATATTGCCAGTCACCTTGGAACATTTGACCTCTAATATTGCTTGATAATAAAGTATACTTAATAGGTCTGTTCATGTGAATATTAGCAAATTAAACATGGCGGTATTGTAAAACTGACAGTGTTCAAGGTTTTTACCTATCCTTGAAAGTTTGATTTACAGCATGTGTTTTAATAGACTGAACAAAATCCATAAAAAGATAATAAAGAAGTAGCTTTTTGGAGCTCCTACAGCAGAAATAATATGTATTTATTTATATGTGCAATCTTTCTGAAACTGAATAAATAGAAGCAAACTTAATGTTATTACTTTATATGTAAATCATGCAAATCAGAGCCCTTTAGATGTTTTGACCTTCACTACAAGTATTCTACTTTTATCATGTTTTCCATTAAAATGTAAACCATGTTTGACCACTAGGGGTCATTTAGCTCTCCAGGACCGTTGTCTTTTCACCTAAGATGGTTGGCACACCCCAAGAAGTCACTCCAACGCTGCAGACTTAGGTGCAAACTGGCCGCGACCAGCTTTATTGTCACTTTTACAGCAGACCAAACATAAATCATAAACATAAATCCTCAGCCGTCTGGCCACTGAATATACAGTATTTCCCCCTCTCTATCGGGATCTGGGTCTACCACCCATCTCTCCAAAACACAACACGGTGCTTACCCTACACAGGGTTAGAGGGTCCTGGCTCCCACAGGCCTTGGCTCAGCCTGCACCTTCCCCAGACAGGGAGCTTTGATTAAGGAACTCAACTCACTTTTAGCTGATCTCCTCAGCTGGCTGCTAAGTATCTTAATACCAGCCTAGCTGCTGCAGACAGTGGAAAAAAAACAATTTTCCCAGTCTTTCTGTTTCTCAGCCAGCTTCTTCTGGGTGAGATACACCATTTTCATGGCCCTCATATGGCCCGTAGGACTTCACATTACATAACCCCCCTCTAGGGTCAAAGCTCCTACATTGGGAAACATCTGGTGTCACCTCCACAGTAGCCATATCTTGTACATCACCCTCCATAGGTGTACAAGACACTTGTTCAGACATGGACTTAATCCTCCATATTTTATACATGAAATCACTCATCCATTTGCTTACTCGCCTCACATGTACATTGATTTTGTGATTTTTCCTGTTACATTTAGACCCATCATTTCTCTTAGATGTCTCCAGAACATAAGCTGGCTTGACATCATGTCCAGAACATAGTACTGTACCCCGTGTCTCTACAACAGGCATATTACTCTTTTGCCTGTATGAGGACACCCTCTGACCTACAACCTCTGTACCTTGTGAACAGGGGTCACATAGTACATCCTCCCAATATGGGTCATGCTGCCCTTAACCTTCTAGTTGGTCTAGCCCAACATTGGCAGCACAATCATCCTTAACCTTCTCTGCATTTGTCTCATCTTTCTCTCATTACACCTTTCTGGGACATTACCCTCTATTCATTTCCATCCTGGGTGCATGCTTTAAGTTAACCTGCAGGCTACTGTGCAGATCAGAACAATGGGGCTCTTTCCCAGCATCATGCATGTTATCTTCTATGAGCATCCCCTCTACATGAGGTTGGTGACCTTTCTCTCTGGAAGATCTATCACCTGTTCTTTCTCCATTATTATAACACAGCTCATCACCTTGGGCTTGTGGAAGTGCTATTTCAGCAATAGTAAACAAACATTCAGTAGTTAACTCTTTGACCACTGACAGTGCTGAGCCTCTACTTGGCTCTGTAACCTCATCTGCTTCAGATTTTGCAATAGTTTTGTCAACCTCCTATTTCACTATCCTGCTTGCTCTTACACGGGTTAGCATTGGATCCCTGAGTTTAGCTATCCCAAAGTTACCTCTTGTAACTGACAATTCAGGAAAAGCAGTGAATTTCCTTCCTGCAGACACCTGTGACGGAGAAATCTCAGCTTGCTTACCTGCCAGTTCACACACTTCTTTTACCTGATCAGGTTCTGCGCTCTTTTCTTTTGGGTGAGAGTCCTTTGGCTTTTCCCTTTTAGGTAGCATGCTCTGCTGGAGACTTTTACCCATCCCACAACTGCCAGAAATATTGGAAGTCTCTGCCCAGTCTGAACTACGCGCTAAGCTCAGCACGCTTTAACAGTTCATCTTGTACAGTTCCATAATTAGTCATCATAAAAGTAAGAAATACAGTCTTACTAGTCCCTGGACCCGTCTTAAGGAATAACAGTACCTCTGGAAGTACCCATGAGACTCTTTGGCAACAATCCAGCTTAACCCATAGTGGGATTCCACCCACCAACAACTTGTATGTCTTCCTCTGCAATTCCTCTGGCCTCCTGATCATGGACAATCAGGTGCACACTTTCCCACTTGACGCCAATTCCAACAACACTCCCTCTGTTGCTGTACAGTAGCCTGCTGTAGTGGTTGGTTGCTCCTAGCAATGGCATTATGGCACTTCCATACATCCTCTCTAGGACTCTGTTCACATTGGCAGGGAACATATTAACCCCTAAGAGCCGAACCTCTGTCCATCTCACTTTGCTCCCGTTAGTTGCCCGTAACAACAGCACACATCACCTTTTCCTCTGGAACTCTAGGTACATCACCAACACTTTGGACCTTTACAAAGTGTCTACTTAGCATTGAAGACTCTCTTTCCAGGGCCAACTGCAGTTGCACCTTCAAAGCCTCCCCCTCTGCATCAAACCGTACAATTTCCCTTTGGGTGTAACCTATCAGTGTGGCCATGTTTTCCTGCTGCTTTATCTACCACAACCACCTGACGTATTCCTCCATGAGACCCATGGCAACAGACTTTTCAGCCAAGAAGTCCACATTAATCAGAGACCACAGCCTCCAGGTGTATCTGTCTCTAGAGACAATCTCAGCATTCACATTTCATTTGCACCGCAGACATCACAGTCTCTTTAAATTGGGCTTCTGGCCCTTTAAGCTCCAATGCAGCAATTTCTTGCAAACACAGCTTTTTTCACAATAGGCTTCTGGCCCTTTAAGCTCTGCAGCACCGTGTGCCATTTTTATGCCCGCATCCTCCACCATATGTGGCCACTTGGAGTGAAGTAGCTCTCCAGGATCACCGTCCTCTCACCTTAGACGGTTGCCAAACCTCAAGAAGCCACTCCAATGCTGCAGACTTGTGTGCAAACTGGCCACAACCAGCTTTATTGTCACTTTTACAGCAGAGCAAAACATAAATTATAAACATAAATCCTTGTCCATCTGGCCACTGACTACACAGTATTTCCCCCTCTCTGTCGGGATCTGGGTCTACCACCCAGCTCCCCAAAACACAACACGGTGCTTACTCCGCACAGAGTTAGAGGGTCTTGACTCCCACAGGCCTTGGCGCAGCCTGCTCCTTCCCCAGACAGGGAGCTCTGATTGAGGAACTCAGCCAACATTTACCTGAGCTCCTCAATTGGCTGCTAATTATCTTAAAGGGAATCTGTCACTAGCTTTTACCCTTGTCAGCTAAACATATGCTGACATTAAGGGTCTCCATAGCAGTCCTAATGTGTTTTTATTTTAGATATCCAAGGCTTTATTTTCTCAAAAAACAGGTTTTACCCACCTGTCAATCATCAGAATAAGGAGCCCAGGGGGAGGTCTGGCCATGCAGGGTGTTCGTCTGCACCCTCCCCCGTCAGTGCCGCACGCCGCCTCTCCAAACCTCTGCGCTGCCTCCTAAAGTGCACTGCCGCTTCTCCCTCTCCCTCCCTCCCCCTCCTTCCCTGTCAAGATCCCGCGTGCGCTAGGGCACAGCTCTTCGCGGGCTCTGAGAGGCTGGCGCCAGGGTGCGGTCATACCAGGGAGGGAGCGAAGTGCCGGCGCATGCGCGCTTCGCTCCCTGAAGCCGGTTGCCTGAAGTCCACACGGGCGCATCGCGCAGTGCCCTGTGCGCACGCGCGGGATCTTGACGGGGAAGGAGGGGGAGGGAGAGGGAGAGGCGGCACTGCGCTTTGGAGAGGTGGCGTGCGGCACTGACGGGGGAGGGTGCGGACGAACACCCTGCATGGCCAGACCTCCCCCTGGGCTCCTTATTCTGATGATTGACAGGTAGGTAAAACCTGTTTTTTGAGAAAATAAAGCCTTGGATATCTAAAATAAAAACACATTAGGACTGCTATGGAGACCCTTAATGTCAGCATATGTTTAGCTGACAAGGGTAAAAGCTAGTGACAGATTCCCTTTAATTACCAGCCAATCTGCTGCAGATAGTGGGGAAAACCTATTTTCCCAGCCTTTCTTGTTCTCACCCAGCTTCTTCTGGGTGAGATACACCATTTTAATGGCCCTCATATGGCCCTGTGGCAGCTCCACTGCCACATATGATGATAACTATTGACAAAGTTCTACTAATTCATAGTTTTATTTTATTATTTAGCTTAAAGCGAAACATTGCATGCATGAACCTTTTTGTTAATATCTAGAAAGGAAATCCTTTTCATCCACCAGAAAAAAGCTATAGTGATGTCATTACTAGTAATTAGTAGTGATTATCGAGCACTAAAGTATTCGGATGTTCGGCACATTGCTATATTCGTGTGCTCTGCTGAGCACCCGAGTATAATGGAAGTTAATGGGAGACAACCAGGCACCCCCTGCTCTGAAGAGGGGAGGGTGCCTGGTCCATTGGAAAATGTCATAAAGTGACAGAAACACCACCAAAATGGATTGGGAACAGCATGGGGACGATGTCTGGATGCATCTTGGACTCCTAGGTCACTGCTGGGAACCATGTTGTCCGAGTTGTACTCTACTTTTACAGACTGACAAATACGCACAAAACCCCCCAAAAATCTATTTCACAGGATAAATTGTTAGGAAACATTCTTTCCTGTATATTCAATTCTATATAAAGTGCAAGTGCTGCCAAAAATTACAAGCAAGAGGCGACTCTGAAACAGCCTGTATATCACATAAAGGTGGGCCTTATTCACATTGTGGTACAATTGTTTAGGGAGTGGGACTCCTACACTCATAAAGCCTTTGCACTAAGTGAAAGGGATGCCAAAATTTTCAAGGAAACGGCACTACAATACACCCTCTGTTACACATAAAGGAGGGAATCATACACACCCTTGAAAAATTATGATTGGTGGCCTGCTGGTGACTCTCAAAAACATTTGGAGCATGGGCCTGCTGGTGACCCTCTAAAACATTACGGGCGAGGGCCTGCGGCTGAGCTGACTCTCTAAAACATTAGAGGCGAGGGCCTGCTGGTGAGTTGAGGCTCTAAAACATTATATGTGAGTGCCTGCAGGTGAGCTGACGCTCTAAAACATTATATGTGATTGCATGCTGTTCAGCTGATGCTCTAAAACATATGCAACTGCATGCTGTTCAAATGACGCCCTAAAACATATGCGAGTACATGCTGTTCAAATGACGCTCTAAAACATTATATGCGAGTGCATGCTGTACAGCTGATCCTATAAAAAAAAACTTGAGTTGAGGGCCTGCAGTTGAGCTGACCCTATAAAAATATTAGAGTGGAGGGAATATATACAATCTGGATGAGAAGGAGGAGAAAACAAGATTCAACCATATACTCATGGTCCAATTCGCGTTGAGAAGACGAACTGTGGGTGGTGTGGCTATCACCCTGTGTAATGTCCTCCCCCATTTCCTTGTCGACCACATTCAGAGCATCCTCCTTAACTGTGAGCAGCGATCGTCTGAGAAGACACAGCAGTGGGATGGTTACGCTGATAATAGCATTTTTTGTCACTAACCATCTGTCTGGATTCATCAAAGTTTTTAAAACTTCACAGAGGTCTGACATCAATGCCCACTCCTTGCTTGTGAATAGTGGCAGTTGACTCGAAAGGCGATGGCCATGTTGCAGCTGGTATTCCACAACTGCCCTCTGCTGCTCACAAAGCCTGGCCAACATGTAGAACGTAGAGTTCCAGCATGTGCTCACGTCGCACAACAGTCGGTGAGCTGGAAGTCGCAAGCGCTGTTGCAGCATTGACAGACCGGCTGAAACTGTGGACGACTTGCGGAAATGGGCACACACGCAGCTCGCCTTCACAGGTAGATCTTGCAAATTGGGGTAGGCTTTGATAAACCGCTGAACCACTAAGTTTAAGACGTGCGCTAGACATGGGATGTGTGTCAGGTTGCCAAGCTCCAAAGCAGCCACCAAGTTATGGCCATTGTCAGACACAACCATGCTTGGTTGTAGGTTGAGAGGCGAGAGCCAAAGCTAGGTCTGCTCCATTATACCCTGCCATAGCTCTGTGGCGGTGGGCTGTTTGTCCCCTAAGCAGATCAGCTTCAGCACAGCCTGTTGACGCTTACCCACAGCAGTGCTACACTGCTTCCAGCAAGTGACTGATGGCTGACTGCTGCTGGAGGTGGAAGTGGAGGAGGAGGCGGCGGAGGAGGAGAAGTGGGGGTTGGAGCCAGTCACATAGCTGCTGGCGGAGACCCTGATGGATGTAGGGCCCACAATCCTGGCCATGGGTAGCACCTGTGCCATCCCAGGGTACGTCTCACTCTCGGCCTCCACAACATTCACCCAGTGTGCGGTCAGGGAAATGTAGTGTCTGTGGCCACCAGCACTTGTCCATGTGTCCGTGGTGAAGTGGACCTTCCCAGTTAGTGCGTTGGTTAGGGCAATGTTCTGGGACACATGCTGGTGTAAGGCGGGCACGGCACACCTTGAAAAATAGTGGCGGCTGGTGACTGCGTACCGAGGGACGGCCGCCAATATCAGGCTGCGGAAGGCTTCAGTGTCCACAAGCCTAAATGGCAACATTTCAAGGGCCAGTAATTTCAAAAGTTGTGCATTTAGTGCTATGGCCTGTGGGTGGGTGAGTTGGTATTTGCTCTTGTGTTCAAATGCCTGTGTTATCGTCATTTGGACGCTGCGCTTGGTCAGGGATGTGTGGATATTGTTGCTGATGGTTCGAAGGTCCAGGGGCAGGGTCGAGGGGCATCCGGGCCTGCGCCTTCGACGGGTGATTGTCCAGCAGTGCGTAACACAGGGGAAGAGGAGGAAGTGGTGTGACCTGCAGACCCAGATTGTGGACCCAGGCGTTCGGCCCACTTATTAGGGTGTTCGGATGCCATGTGGCGGATCATGCTAGTCGTGGTGAGGTTGCTAGTGTTCACACCCCAGTTCATTTTGGTATGGCACAGGTTGAAAACTACCACTCTTTTGTCATCTGCCCTTTCCTTAAAAAAGCGCCATACTGCGGAACACCTACCCCTTGTCAAGGTAGATTTACGCATGGGGGTGCAGGCCTGTTTAGTGTGGGCCGACTTCTCCCTTTTTCAACCCCACTGCCTCTTCCAGACTGTTGCGGTGCTACGGATCCCTCCCCCTCTGTACTGCTGTCCTCGTTCGGCTTTTCACCTTCCCATGTTGGGTCAGTTACCTCATTGTCGACCACCTCCTCTTCCACTTACACTCTGCTCATCCTCCTGACTTGACCTAACCACAACCTCAGTGATTGTCAACTGAGTCTCATCATCATCCACCTCATGAACGAATGACTGCCGCTCACCACCGTCATCTTCTTGAAGATGAAACTGTGAAGACTCAAGAGGTTGGGAATCAGGGCACAATATCTCAGGTACCTCTTCAAGCGTGCTGGGCACTAGGGCCACATCTAATAGTGGCACTTAAAAGAGCTCCTTTGAATATCCAAGTGTGGGATCACTCGTTTGGCAAGCCTCTCCATGGTGGGAGGAAGGATTGTCATAGTGAGGATTCGGTTGAACAGACTCTTGGCTACAGAGACTGGACGAGAGGGTGGTGCTTTACCGACTGGAAGCATTATCTTCAGCAATTGAACCGACCAACTGTTTGCACTGGTCCGACTTGGACAGTGCTGTCCTGCGCCACGGCAATGGAGACTGCATACATGTGTTGCTGCTCATTAGGCACATCCCCACCCTCCTCTCTGTGCTTCATGTCTCCCCATGAACTCCCATCCTATAGAGATTCAGCTAAAGATCTTATTAAACTGTATTCAGGATGATAATCCCTGACAAATAGAGCAGAGAGGAGGCTGTGGCAGCTCTGTAACATAGTGTTCTCAACTAAATTGTCCTTCTGTGTTATTAGGACAGGTTTTGTGTGCACTAATAGGACGGTAGCCATTATATTTCACCTGATTATTGCTCCCTAGAGAAAATGAGCCATTATAACTAATGAAAGGTATTTGGGAATGTATTCATTATGAACTAATATTTAAGTATTTTCAGTAATTTTATTTCATTAATAGACCTTTAATGTGTGGGATTAGCAAGTCTTGTTTTTATATTTTGTCTTATCTGTGGAACTAAACACTAGGGACTAACACTAGATAGAAGAACTTTTTCCCGGGATAAAAGACCCAGGATTGGGAGACTGTAGAACTTAACTGAAGAGTTAGTAGTTCTGTTTATCACTTAATTGGGTTGTCTTCCTAATTTATTTACACATTAGAAACATTATTCAGAAACGTCTGTTTCTAGTTCTGAATCTGTTTATTCCTATGGTTGTGTTTAGGTGTGTCTCATCTTTTATATAATAGTCCAAAAATAGGGAATACTTAAAATTTAACTTTTATTATTCAACAATAGAAAATAGTAGACGGGAGTGTTATCAAGTGAAACTCACATACAACTGTGTCGCGTCGGGTGATAAAAGCCACAACAGCGAGGCACTAGTGAGAAATGGTTGTTGGTAAACCTAGTGCACCCAGGTAATTTCCTGATTTCACCTTCACCGATACAGTCATACAGCACTAGGGCCGCTCCAACACGTGGTGCCAACCTTGGGTGCTATAAGAATAATTTGTGTATATTAAAAGTGCTCTTTAATTGCAGCGTCAAGTTTCCCCAATTGTATACTCACAAAGAGCCTCAATAACAAATGGGATACAACTATGCAAAAATTACTTCTATCTGCATTTGCAGATTATACAAACAGAGCACATAAGGACTATAAACAAATGGCGGGTAAAGGACAGTCAGTCACTTTATAAAAGCTAGTCTCCTTATATTGCTCTTTATCCATTACAAAATTGTTACCCTATGCTAGGCAAAAGCTCTGTGCATTTCTGCAGGCTTAACTGCTTCATCAGGAGCTCTGCTCAAGTGGCAAGAAAACGAGTATTGTGCTGACAAACAAACAGACAAGGAGCGCGCAACCCTCTCTTACTAGGGGCAGTGCTCCGGCACTGGGACGGCCGTGAAGCGGCCGCCCGATAGGCGCGTCTAAATGCCTTTAGCTGCGCCCACCATAGGATGACACAAACCGCCCATATCCCAGCACAGGTTTCGGTAGGCGTGTAGACACTGCAGATCGCAGCGCATCCCCGGACACCGCTGTCACAGTACGTTAGGGCTGATCTAGGCATACTAATTATTATGAAGGGACCATATGGCGGATAAAACATATATGGACTGGGTAAGGGAAGTGTCAGGGACTACAATGTAAGACCAATTCAGCCTCACAGAAAAGTGACAGGGACCAATCTTCTGATGTGATAGTCATCACCCTGATTAACAGCACAGGTGATGACTATCTGCCACAACCAAATGATTGGGACTATGATAACATTAGTGACATAAAACCAACTACCAAGAATGACTTCCAATCCAGTACCATTCACTGTGGGCACAAGATGTTAATAATCAATGAGGGTCCAAATGCTAAACACCCCCATGAAAATATGGTGATCAACCATTAATGACCAATAGGAGATAACTCACTTACTCACAACTCACCGGGTGGGATGAAAAATCCATATTCCAAAAATATTGGTACATTAGAACTGCACCTATACTACAATAACTGGCTCTCTCAAAGGGAACACCTCACTTCAAAAAATGAGACCCCCGTACTAAAAACAGTCACCCCAAAAGGACAGGGAGTATTTGTAAGCAGGCGTAATGGTCTCCAAATACCTGAGTAAAGGTAGTGCAATCCCCCCACCCAGGAGAGCATAGGCGCTACTGTAATATACCTACTACCAATTCCCTGAGTCTTTCACCCATACAGGTAACTGGTCAATACGGTCACCAAAGGCCCCATAGGAAACATGGAATATTTACAAAAAGCATGTCAAGGAAATATGGTCATTAACACCCTTCAGTTTCACAGATTGCAGTTTGTTTGTCAGTACGATACTCGTTTTCTTGCCACTTGAGCAGAGCTCCTGATGAAGCAGTTAAGCCTGCAGAAATGCATAGAGCTTGTGCCTAGCATAGGGTGACAATTTTGTAATGGATTAAGCACAGTATAAGGAGACTAGAATTTATAAAGTGACTGATTGTCCTTTACCGGCCATTTGTTTATAGTCCTTATGTGCTCTGTTTGTATAATCTGCAAATGCAGATAGCAGTAATTTTTGCATAGTTGTATCCCATTTGTTATTGAGGCTCTTTGTGAGTATACAATTGGGGCAACATGAAGCTGCAATTAAAGAGCACTTTTAATGTACACAAATTATTCTTATAGCACCCAAGGTTGGCACCACGTGTTGGAGCGGCCCTAGTGCTGTATGACTGTATTGGTGAAGGTGAAATCAGGAAATTACCTGGGTGCACTAGGTTTACCAACAACCATTTCTCACTAGTGCCTCGCTGTTGTGGCTTTTATCACCCGACGCGACACAGTTGTATGTGCGTTTCACTTGATAACACTCCCTGTCTACTATTTTCTATTATTGAATAATAAAAGTAAAAGTAAATTTTAAGTATTCCCTATTTTTGGACTATTATATAAAAGATGAGACACACCTAAACACAACCTTAGGAATAAACAGATTCAGAACTAGAAACAGACGTTTGTGAATAATGTTTCTAACGTGTAAATAAATTAGGAAGACAACCCAATTAAGTGATGAACAGAACTACTAACTCTTCAGTTAAGTTCTACAGTCTCCCAATCCTGGGTCTTTTATCCCGGGAAAAGTTCTTCTATCTAGTGTTAGTCCCTAGTGTTTAGTTCCACAGATAAGACAAAATATAAAAACAAGACTTGTTAATCCCACACATTAAAGGTCTATTAATGCTATTAAATACTTAAATATTAGTTCATAATGAATACATTCCCAAATACCTTTCATTAGTTATAATGGCTCATTTTCTCTCTAGTTCTGAATCTGTTTATTCCTAAGGTTGTGTTTAGGTGTGTCTGATCTTTTATATAATAGTCCAAAAATAGGGAATACTTAAAATTTAACTTTTATTATTCAATAATAGAAAATAGTAGACAGGGAGTCTTATCACGTGAAACACACATACAACTGTGTCGCGTCGGGTGATAAAAGCCACAACAGCGAGGCACTAGTGAGAAATGGTTGTTGGTAAGCCTAGTGCATCCAGGTAATTTCCTGATTTCACCTTCACCAATACAGTCATACAGCACTAGGGCCGTTCCAACACATGGTGCCAACCTTGGGTGCTATAAGAATAATTTGTGTACATTAAAAGTGCTCTTTAATTGCAGCTTCAAGTTGCCCCAATTGTATACTCACAAAGAGCCTCAATAACAAATGGGATATAACTATGCAAAAATTACTGCTATCTGCATTTGCAGATTATACAAACAGAGCACATAAGGACTATAAACAAATGGCCGTTAAGGACAGTTAGTCACTTTATAAATTTTAGTCTCCTTATACTGCGCTTAATCCATTACAAAATTGTTACCCTATGCTAGGCACAAGCTCTATGCATTTCTGCAGGCTTAACTGCTTCATCAGGAGCTCTGCTCAAGTGGCAAGAAAACGAGTATTGTGCTGACAAACAAACTGCAATCTATGAAACTGAAGGGTGTTAATGACCATATTTCCTTGACATGCTTTTGTAAATATTCCATGTTTCTTATGGGGCCTTTGGTGACCGTATTGACCAGTTACCAGTATGGGTCAAAGACTCAGGGAATTGGTAGTAGGTATATTCCAGTAGCGCCTATGCTCTCCTGGGTGGGGGATTGCACTACCTTTACTCAGGTATTTGGAGACCATTACGCCTGCTTACAAATACTCCCTGTCCTTTTGGGGTGACTGTTTTTAGTAAGGGGGTCTCATTTTTTGAAGTGAGGTGTTCCCTTTGAGAGAGCCAGTTATTGTAGTATAGGTGCAATTCTTCTGTAACAATATTTTTGGAATATGGATTTTTCATCCCACCCGGTGAGTTGTGACTGAGTAATCTCCCATCGGTCAATAATGGTTGATCACCATATTTTCATGGGGGTGTTTAGCGTTTGGACCCTCATTGATTATCAACATCTTGTGCCACAGTGAATGGTACTGGATTGCAAGTCATTCTTGGTAGTTGGTTTTTATGTCACTAATGTTATCATAGTCCCAATCATTTGATTGTGGCAGATAGTCATCACCTGTGCTGTTAATCTGGGTGATGACTATCACATCAGAAGATTGGTCCCTGTCACTTTTCTGTGAGGCTGAATTGGTCTTACATTGTAGTCCCTGACACTTCCCTTACCCAGTCCATATATGTTATATCCGCCATATGGTCCCTTCATAATAATTAGTATGCCTAGATAGCCCGGTGTCTGGGGATGCGCCTCGATCTGCAGTGTCTACACGCCTACCGAAACCTGTGCTGGGATATGGGCGGTTTGTGCCATCCTATGGTGGGCGCAGCTAAAGGCATTTAGACGCGCCTATCTGGCGGCCGCTTCACGGCCGTCCCAGTGCCCTAGCGCTGCCCCTAGTAAGAGAGGGGTTGCGCGCTCCTTGTCTGTTTGTTTGTCAGCACGATACTGCGTTTCTTGCCACTTGAGTAAAGCTCCTGATGAAGCAGTTAAGCCTGCAGAAATGCATACAGGTTTTTTCTAGCATAGGGTAACAATTTTGTAATGGATTAAGAGCAGTATAAGGAGACTAGAATTTATAAAGTGACTGACTGTCCTTTACCCGCCATTTGTTTATAGTCCTTATGTGCTCTGTTTGTATAATCTGCAAATGCAGATAGCAGTAATTTTGCATAGTTGTATCCCATTTGTTATTGAGGCTCTTTGTGACTATACAATTGGGGCAACTTGACGCTGCAATTAAAAGGAACTTTTAATATACACAAATTATTCTTATAGCACCTAGGGTTGGCACCATGTGTTGGAGCGGCCCTAGTGCTGTATTACTGTATTGGTGAAGGTGAAATCAGGGATTGACCTGGGTGCACTAAGTTTACCAACAACCATTTCTCACTAGTGCCTCCCTGTTGTGGCTTTTATCACCTGATCCGACACAGTTGTATGTGCGTTTCACTTGATAACACTCTCTGTCTACTATTTTATATTGTTGAATAATAAAAGTTACATTTTAAGTATTCCCTATTTTTGGACTATTATAGTTATTAACAGGCATTTCCAAACTGCGGCCACTGTTTCAAAACTACAACTCCCAGCATGACCTAATAGCTGTAGGCTATCCAAGCATGCTGGGAGTTGTAGTTTTGCAACAGCTGGAGGGCCGCAGTTTGGACGTGCCTGAAAGAGGTACAAACCTGTTAATATTAATTGTCTAGTGAGCCTGTTTAAAAATCATCTTTTATATAAACAACCAGAGGTTGATTGTGTTCACGCTGATGTTTCTGATTTTTGTTCATAGAAATGTTTTATTCATACAAATGTATATTAATATACTGTATCAGATGGGTTTATGCTGCCTATGGTTGACATACTAATTTTCTCAGTCCTTGTTACATTATTCCATAGTGTAGTCCATCTTAAATCAGCTCTGTAAACAAAGCCAATTTACCAAAGACATTAGACAGTCTATCACCAAAGACATTACTAACACAGGAATTTCCAGAGCCACTGCATGTCAGAATTTGACTACCACTTTCACATAGAAGATCACATTTCTTTACTTAGGGACTTTCCAGTCATCATAAGATACAGATTTAGGAAATACACTTTGTTGTCCTGAAGGCGAAGGGAGGGCAAAGAAACTACATTTATATATAGGACTATTGAATGTAACCTTAAATAATGTAGCTGAGTTTATTACAATTCTTTGAACTATTTCAAGAGCCTTCTAACAGAAAATATAACCTACAGTAACCAGCGATAGGTAGATGCTATAGCAAAGTTTCATTAATAAAAAGCTGTATAATTTAAAAAATGCTTACTATTAAAAAGGGTTATTGTAGACATATTTGCTTAACAATTGGTACTGTTTTATTTTTATGTGACTAGCCATATAAAATAAACATTTGAAATATTCTTGGTTTGACATAAGCCACTGGAGCACACAGAGACATTTTCTGCTTTATGCAACTCATGGGTCAGCTTTACTTTGTAGACTGAGACAGAGTCATTAGAGGACAAGGGAATTAATGCCAGAGTTATTGTACTGCTGGAGGCCAAAATAAAATGATTAAGCATTATACAGGGTGGGCCATTTATATGGATACACCTTAATAAAATAGGAATGGTTGGTGATATTAACTTCCTGTTTGTGGCACATTAGTATATGTGAGGGGGAAACTTTTCAAGATGGGTGGTGACCACGGTGGCCATTTGAAGTCGGCCATTTTGAATCCAACTTTTGTTTTTTCAATAGGAAGAGGGTCATGTGACACATCAAACTTATTGGGAATTTCACAAGAAAAACAATGGTGTGCTTGGTTTTAACATAACTTTATTCTTTCGTGAGTTATTTACAAGTTTCTGACTACTTGTAAAATGTGTTCAATGTGCTGCCCATTGTGTTGGATTGTCAATGCAACCCTCTTCTCCCACTCTTCACACACTGATAGCAACACCACAGGAGAAATGCTAGCACAGGCTTCCAGTATCCGTAGTTTCAGGTGCTGCACATCTCGTATCTTCACAGCATAGACAATTGCCTTCAGATGACCTCAAAGATAAAAGTCTAAGGGGTCAGATCGGGAGACCTTGGGGGCCATTCAACTGGCCCACGACGACCAATCCACTTTCCAGGAAACTGTTCATCTAGGAATGCTTGGACCGGACACCCATAATGTGGTGGTGCACCATCTTGCTGGAAAAATTAAGGGAACGTGCCAGCTTCAGTGCATAAAGAGGGAAACACATCATCATGTAGCAATTTCGCATATACCACACCATACCATCATTTTTTTGTTCCTACAGTCTTGGAGGGATCTATCCAATGTGGGTTAGTCTCAGACCAATAGTGGTGTTTTTGTTTTTAACTTCCCCATTCACATAAAAGTTTTCCTCATCACTGAACAAAATCTTCTGCGTAAACTGAGGGTCCTGTTCCAATTTTTGTTTTGCCCATTCTGCAAATTCAGTGCGCCGATCGCGGTCATCCTCGTTGAGATGCTGCAGTAGCTGGAGTTTGTAAGGGTGCCATTTGTGAGTAGCTAATATCCGCCGAAGGGATGTTCGACTAATGCCACTCTTCAGTGACATGCGGCGAGTGCTACTCTGTGGGCTCTTGCTGAATGAAGCTAGGGCAGCCACTGATGTTTCTTCATTAGTGACAGATTTCATGCGTCCACATTTTGGCAAATCCAACACTGAACCAGTTTCACGAAACTTAGCAAGCAGTTTGCTAACTGTAGCATGGGAGATGGGTGGTCTCGTAGGGTGTCTTGCATTGAAATCTGCTGCAATGACCCGGTTACTGCGTTCACCAGACATCAACACAATTTCTATCCGCTCCTCACGTGTTAACCTCGGCGACATGTCAATGGCTGTAAACAAATAGAAAAGTGTAAATAACTCATGAAAGAATAAAGTAATGTTAAAACCAAGCATACCATTGTTTTTCTTGTGAAATTGCCAATAAGTTTGATGTGTCACATGACCCTCTTCCTATTGAAAAACTAAAGTTGGATTCAAAATGGCCGACTTCAAAATGGCCGCCATGGTCACCACCCATCTTGAAAAGTTTCCCCCTCACATGTACTAATGTGCCACAAACAGGAAGTTAATATCACCAACCATTCCCATTTTATTAAGGTGTATCCATATAAATGGCCCACCCTGTATATTCATAAGGCAGTAGCACATCCTTAAGGTCATCTCCGTGGGTGCCAATATCTACTCTCTATGGTACTCACACTTTATTATACAGGTTGAAATAAATCTTCACAAAGGGATTGCAAAGTAGAGTGCTGTGGTTTTCCTTTTTCGTTATAAACATTACACATACAGATAAGGCTCCAGCTCCCCTGTCACTCCCTAGTCTCTTGCTAAGGGGATGCATTACTTTACTTCCTTGAGACGGTAATATGACAGACCAAGGGAAGGTTTTGAAAGTTATTAATAATCAGCTACAAAATTAAGACAAAATAGTGCATATTATTTACCATCTACCACTAGAATACAGTGCAGACCCGAAACGTCGCTACACCACATGGGTGAATAAACTTTTCCTGTTTTTCACTTTATTACCGTGGAGTGTTGCTCGCTTTTGTGTATCAGATATATATATATATATATAAATATATTTGTGGTCAGGGCTAGGACACTGTTGGCGTGAGAATCCCAATCCTGACCACGGTGGCCGAGGTGTGCCGGGAGCCACGGCGTGGTTAAGCCAAAAAGGGGGCATAACCTATGAAAGGAGTTCTGAAAAAAGGGGTGGGAGGGAGGGGCACGAAGCAGGGACCAAAGTGTCCTATTGATGAAAAAGGGGGGTATAAATACCAGAGGCCCCTCCCACAAATACAGGCTGCAAGCAGCCTTAACTACTTGTGGTCAGGGCTAGGACACTGTTGGCATGAGAATCCCAATCCTGACCACGGTGGCCGAGGTGTGCCGGGAGCCATAGCGTGATTAAGCCAAAAAGGGGGCAAAAGACTCAGAATAGTTAACTTTATTGAACAAATTACAAGGCTAATGAACAAAATGCTTGTGAAATCTCTTTCTGCGGGTTAGGAATGTACCTGGTGAAGCAGGACGAATGCCAGCGCCCCATGGAACGGATTATGTGAGCCGGAACATTGTGTCGCGAGGCCGCGGATGCTGCCCCAATCCGGAATGAGTGCCCGAAATCGCACCTGAACAGAACCCCAGACCCTGTGCCAAAGAGCGAATGCAGGAGAGAAATTTTGACGTGGTTAAAGGTCTATTCCCGCAGGAGAGCAATGGTCCGTCAGGTGGAAGGGCATGGAGCAGGGAGCAAAGTTGTATGAGAACCTTGGTTTTAGTTGTAGGAATATACAAGATGAAAAACTTATCAGCCTTCACCAGGTGTTGTTTCTGAGGAAAATTGAGTTGGCCTGGACCAGTGGAGAATTCCCGGGCCTGAGGAAGCCATAAAAGCTAAGGTACATGGCTGCTTTTAGAACCAGGCTAAGGGAGGGCCCAAAGGACACCCATCTAGGGCTGAGGAAAGAGCACGGAACAATTCGCCAGAAACCGGCTGCCTCTTGGCTCGAGCTCTCCCGCCCTCTCTCTGCAAACCCCGTAGAGTGGCCTTAATGGCTTGGGTGGAAAGAAAAGAACCCCCTCTGGATTATCCCGCATGCAATGATGTTGCAAGCCTGCTAAATATAACTTGATGGTGTTGTATGATAAATGAATTTGGGAATGACAAAAGCGATGAAAGCCATAATGTACAAGGTCTCGACAGAGCTGCCCCCTGGGAAAGTGATCTCTGAATTTATTAGAACCGGCCGCGTCCAAAAACATGATGGGAGAAGAAGAATCCCAATGAGGAACGAAAAAGGAAACACCGTTCCAATCTGTAAGGAAAGAAATCCACATGGATAAATCTGCCATGGCGTGACTATCTAGGTGGACAAGGGAGTCCTGCTCAGGAGCTACCGGTAAGAGCTGCAGGAGTCTAGATAAAAGAACCGACCCTGGGGCATGACCCTGGTGGCGTGGTTCAGGAGGCCTAATAATGACTGAAGCTCGGCTTTTGTTAGAGAGCCAGAACCAACTGCCCTGGTGATGGCAAGAAGGATCTTACTAAGTTTCTACGGAGGAGACTGGCTTGCATCTGAACCGAATCCAGGTTGATGCCCAGGAACGTGACCCTGGTTGCAGGTCCTTCGGTCTTAGCAGTAGCCACCGGGACCTGGAGGTGGGAGAAGATATCCAGGAGGGTAGCTGGGATGGAAGGAGCTGGACTGGGTTTTTCAATGAGGAAGAAATCGTCCAGATAATGTATCACCATGGAGAGCCCCCGTGATGGTTCAGAATCCATTGAAGGGCCTTGGCAAACTGGTCAAACAGCCACGGGCTACTTTTGGACCCGAAAGTTAGCCGGTTGGCGAAAAAATAGCTGTCTGACCACTTAATGCCATAGTACCTCCACAGGTGGGGGTGGACTGGAAGCAGCTTAAGCGCGTCCGCGATATCCACTTTGGCGAGCCACGACCCGACCCGGCCTGGAGAATCAGTTGAATGGCCTCGTCCACTGATGAGTACTTCATAGTATATTCTTAGGGCGGGACAAGGGAATTCAAACTGGGAATGGCAGACATATGAGGAGTGGAAAGATCGTAGATCAGACGCTTTTTATTAGATGTTTGTTTAGTGACAAGGCCGATTGGGTTCACTCTCCAGACAGAGAACGGAATATGTGAAAATGGACCTTAGATGAAGCCCTTCTCGACCTCGGACTGCAAAAGGATGGATACTGCTTCGGGATCACTAGAAGCTGACCTTAAATTGGAACCTTCCCAGGAGTCCTGGGGAAGGGTAACAAGCCCCGTATGAAATACTTCCCTGAACCCTGACAGCAAGAATAACACAAAGTGCTGATCCGGGTGAGATGACAACAACTCGGCCAGCAACTCCTGGTTAATGTCGGCCAGTCAGGAGCTTTTGGACTTCCTGGGACAAGCGGACTTGTGGTGTGCCCGAAAACAAGCCGAGCAGATATGAAGGGCACGGCAAGCGTTAAAGGCACAGCCCCCGCATTGAAATTGTTGCACAGTTGGCTGCTGCCCAAGTAGACGATAGGTCTTCCTAATTTGTCCACAGAAGCTGAGCTCTTAGTTGCACCTGACCCGCTAGGTGACGATTCTAGCTGGGAAGGGTGGGCCAGGTTGGGGCACCAATCTGAGGTGTGAAAAATGGACTGGCATTTGGAGCAAGCTGGCACGCGGAGGCCATCAAAATGGCGACAGAACAGCTCCATATCCAGGTCGGCCCAATTGGTGGTGTACTGGAATTGAGAAAAAGCGGCGGCCGCTTTAGCGGAGAAGGACCGGTGGTAGTCATAGAATGCGGACCCGCCGTACTTATGACCAAGATCCGTCACTCTATGGAGGTAAGTGTCTAATTCCTTCCTACGATTAGGTTGGGCAGAACAGACTATGTCTCGGTAGAGGCCGAAGGCCAGGACAAACTCGGGGATGGAAAGTTTCCTATTGAGACGAGCGTCCTTGGCCTTCAGGACCACCGAGACTTCTCCGCAGTTAATGACGTGGTATTCCGATATGTCTTGGGACGCGATTAGGATGGCCGCCAGGTTCACATCCTTCCCAGCCAGGATGTCTTTCTTGATATGATCTGGTATAAAATGGGAAGGGGCAATCTGGGGACTATGGGCTGGCCTACCTGCAAAGTCCGGTGGGGAGACCGGAGGATCTGTCGCAACTGGAGGAGAAGGAGCCGCCAAAGATCTAGTTTCTAGCACCATGACCCTAGCTTGGATGTCAGCCACCGAGCTTACCAGCCCTGAAATGAATGACTGAATCTGGGCTAGGACTTGATGGATCGATGGCGTGCTAGACTGATCCTCCGTAGGACTCGGAGCGGTCATGAGAAGACGATAAAGCTCCGCTTTACGAGCTGTCGCGGGGTGACGAATCCCCCTGCGGTTAAGTTCAGTGATGAGTCTGGCGACTGTCCAGTTTTTCAGGGAGGCGCTGCTGGCATGGCCTGAAGCAGAAGTTCCCGGCAGTAACAGGTTGTCATCCATATCTGATAAAGACAGACAAAGAGGGCGAATAAGAGGAAGCCGGAAAAGATACAACACCCCAGACTGAAATAGATGAAGATGCGAAAAGAATTAGACCGTGCCTATGGTGAGTACGAAAACCTGGGGCGACTCATGGAACGCACAGATCCGACACCCCGGGAGACGGACAGATTTGATTGAAACAGGAGATGCAGAGACCTGGGCGAACCAGGAGACGGATAGACCTGGGCGAACCAGGAGACGGACAGACCTGGGCGAACCAGGAGACGGACAGACCTGGGCGAACGAGGAGACGGACAGACCTGGGCGAACCGGGAAACAAACAGACCTGGGCGAACCGGGAGACAAACCAAACCTGGGCGATCCGGGACACAAACAGACCTGGGCGATACAGGAGACAGACAGACCTGGGCGATCCAGGAGACAGACAGACCTGGGCGATCCGGGGGACTGACTGACCTGGGCGATCCAGGAGAAGGACAGACAGACCCATGAACCAGCGAAAGGCCTGAATGAGACAGTACAGAAGACGGCCTGCATGCCCTTGGAGAGATCTAAAGTATTGATAGATAGAGGGCTTGAGCGGGTACCTGGGCCAACCAGAGCGTACTGGGGATGTAGATCAAACATTGGTAAGGAAAAGCTTGAAACCTGGAATGAGGCCACCCAAAACCCTGATTTGGCAACTAAGTAGGGCACCTAGGGCCTGCCTGGAGCGACAAACAAAACCTAGAGGAGATAAAGGATCTGAACTGAGATGACCATAGCGAACCATATGCACAGTGACCCCGGGTGCAACCTGGATGATAGGCCAGGAAGGGCACTGTGGGTTTGGTGGCCACTAAGATGAAGACTGAGTGCCAATTGCGGCCAAGAACCCGTGGGGACTTAATATGGGCCCTTGAAATCCACAGTGCCCTGCCCGGAGTGATAACAAGTGAGTCCACCGGCTGCCCCTATGCCCCTGAACCCGGGCGTGTGACCAGCGCTTTGAGTTGCCCAGTGGCCAGCACCGTCCGTAATTCAATATTACACTGTGTAGCTCAATGCAGCTCCAAACAAAACACAAGGGAATCCAGGCAAACCTTGCCATATTAACGTCTGAGTACCGTGTCTCAATATAGACAAACCAAACATGCATGTATAACTGAAGCCTTGAGGGATACAAGTATGCACATGGAACAGACAATTTATGCAATAGAGTCAGGATGCAAATAATGGTCTCTTTGGTCATTGTAAGTTCAAACTAATTTCCAAACTAAATGCCACAGATTCAGACGAACCACTACTGTTCCTCTGCCAAACTATAAGCCCGCGCTCTATCTGCGCTGTTACTCTTACAAACTGCCCCCCAGGCCAGGGACTCCCCCCACGTCGGTGATCGTATGAAAACCGCATGCCGCTGGCCCGCCTGATCAGTAGGATCGGGGAGAGCGCTGAACCGGCGGTACCTGAGGAGTGAAGAGGCGGCAGCTGATAATCGCGTGGCTCGGTAAATCGCTACCTGCAGGAGAGATGGCTCCAATCGCGGAACCCCTTCACTTACCCGAGCGGCGGGCGAGACCTAGCTGGAGCGCGTCGCGTTGCCTGGGATACCTGGGACGCTGTGGCCAGAAGCAGACAGGCAGAAGGGCGGAAGTGGTCAGAGTAGGACGGACCAGAGCCAGAGCGTCGCACGAAGCAGGGACCGTAGTGTCCCATTGATGAAAAAGGGGGGTATAAATACCAGAGGCCCCCCCCACAAATACAGGCTGCAAGCAGCCTTAACTACATATATATATATATATATATATATATATTCTAAGGCTGATGAGTCAGCCTGTGTTTGTGGAAGGGCGGAGGCTCTTCATAAATGAGGCACAGCCTCACCCAGAGGCATGCATTTTCAGGTGCAGGGGGTGTTTTCATCCTGACACTAGCAGCTCACACCAAACAGCAGCTACGCTGAAGCCGCTCTATTCGTAAGTATGCATGGGCGCGGTGCTTCGAGTCAACCAAAGTTTCTACGGTAAGCACGACTCGGGCTCATGGCCAACTGCCGCTCTGGGTTTGTTTCTGTGTGGGCTTGCAGGCAGGCAGGGATCCCGCAGCTTCAGGCACACGATTAATCCTCGATCTCCCTTTCCACCTTGAGCTTCTCTTACCTACACTCACGGCCACGCCAGAAGGCCAACTTGTGACCCCTTCACAATATTTATGTCCTCCTTGTGGCCCCTCACAGTAGTTAAGCCCAGATATGTGTCCCCTCACAGTAGTTATACAAGATATGTTCTCTCATCACAGTAGATATGCCCAGATATGTGCCCTCTCACAGTAGAAATGCCCAGATATGTGCCCCCTCACAGTAGTTATGGGCAGATATGTTCCCCCTCACAGTAGATATGCCAGATATGTGCCCCCTCACAGTGGTTATGGCCAGATATGCGCCCCCTTACAATGGTTATGGCTAGATATATGCCCCCTCACAGTGGTTATGGCCAGGTATGTTCCCTCTCACAGTAGTTATGCCCAGTTATGTGCCCTCTTACAGTAGTTATGCCAAGATATGTGCCCCTCACAGTAGTTAAGCCCAGTTATGTGCACCCCTCATAGTAGTTATGCTCACATATGTGCCCTCTCACAGTAGTTATGTCCACATATGTGCCCCTTCACAGTAGTTATGCCCAACTATGTGCCCCTTCATAGTAATTATGTCCAGATATGTGCCCCCTAACAGTATTTATGTCCAGTTATATGCTTCCTCATAGTAGTTATGCCCACATATGTGCCCCCTCACAGTAGTTATGTCCACATATGTGCCCCCTCACAGTAGTTATGCCAGATCAGGTGCCCCCTCAGTAAAAATGCCAACTTTTGTGCCCCCTCACTCTTGTTGTGCCCCCCCCCCCTTTGCCTCCAGTCTGCAGCTTTATGAAAAAAAAAACACATAAAACATATACTTACCCTCTTCCCTAATGACCTGCACCCACACTTACATTGCGCTGCTGTCTCTGCTGGAGGCCGATTCCCGGGCTTTCAGCGCTCCTCCCACAGATAGCAGCGTGATGTGCGGCCTGCAGGAGGAGCGCAGGAGCTCAGAAGAAAAGTAAAGCAGGGAGCGGAGAGAGCTCCCTGCTTCACTCTATAGACGACAGCCTGGCAGTGACAAGAACTGCAGGGTGAGTATGTGCGCCCCCTCTTGTCTGTCTGCCCGGGGCGCATAATATACATGTTTGAAGACTGCTCTGACGGGGCCCGGCATTGTCACTGTACTTCATGCAGGGCCCTGACAGAGCGCTCCTATTACATGAGACCGCAGCGGGCCCCCTCCCCCCGCTGGGCCTGGTCACACCCTCTGCGACCGCGATCATTACACCCCTGTATATACGGTATATATAGATATATATATATATATATATATATATATATTCTAATATATATAGCTGAGTGTATGTATGTGTGTATGTGTGTATGGATGTCTGCTAAAGAAACCCGCACCATTGCATTTACAATCACAAAATTTGGCACACAGGTACATGAGGTGTCCCGGAAGGTTTAGCCCGGGCCTCAGCTATCTAGCACAGGGTTCCCCAACTCTAGTCCTCAGGGCCCATTTGCTGGTCATGTTTTCAGGATTTCCTTAGTAATGGGCAGCTGATATAATTAGTGTCCATCCATTAGGATTTACCAGAGGTATTCATTCTGTGGGATACTCCTAAATCTTGACCGGCAATGGGCCGTGAGGACTAGAGTTGGGGAACCCTGATCTAGCACATACTGTTCCTGAGATATTCCCAAAAAATGCAAATATGGCACATCACATGACCTACATTAGCCAATAGAGGCCTACAGGTCTTTCTCTTCATATCCCAACTGCCATACACAGTCACATGTCTCTTATCAGCCAATAGAAGCTTGCAGGTCCTTAGTCTCCACATAAACACAGTTTTAAACCAGGTTTCCATACCAACCCAACCATTTTTCTTCACTGCTACAGGTCAGCTTTAAAGGGGCATGGCGCTGTGGACGACACTGTTAAGGGAGCTGTGGTGGTCACAGTTCAGGGGGCAGGTCCCACTAAACCACGCCCTGATCTGGTTAGGCCATGCCCTCTCCTACTCCGCAGCTGATGGGGATTAAAAAATAAAGGTAAAAATCTACTTCTGTCAGCTGCAGCGGTGGGAGGTACGGTGATGTTCTCCCTGCAGCTCACGCTCAGACAGCACAGTGCTGCTGTCTGAGAGTTAGCTGTTCAAAAGGACATACCTGTGCCGGACAAAGGACAGGGAGTCTGAAAGCCGGACTGTCCAGTCTAAAACCGGACCTCACCCCTTAATAAAAGAGCGGTGAGGTACGTCGGCCGCACCATGAGGAAGCTAAAAGTACGTGTACAGGAGCACATAAATAATATAAAAGAGACGACAGGGACATTCCAGAAGAAATACCACGTATGTTGAGTTACAAGTTAAATAAATGTCTAATCTTAAATCTAGCGCATATTTTAATAGATGAGGAGAATATTACTCCCACTTCTGAAGAACCATCTGTACTTTCATAACTTTATTCTTCATAATTAAAAATGTTGCATGGCTCGCAGGCCCATATATTCAGAGAATGCCATACTTTCAGAGGCATACCAAAGAGCCAGCTAATACGAGCTAAACGTATAACTAAAACAAATTATGATTATACAAAAGAATGTATTGACAAAAAATGTGTTAATCGAGGATATCCAAAAAATATGCTCTAAATGATATATGGTTGAAATATAGATGAAGACTGTGAATGCAGAGTCAAAGTAAGACTCTGAGTTAGCCTAGTGTTGAAAATATACAGGAGTACACAGATTTATTATAATCTTAAATGTATCCACAGTGTGGGGATGTGTAAATAGAGGACCTCTCAGCATTAACGAACAGTTGACAAAGTTAGAACATGGAAAACATCCTGTTTTGGTAGACCCAAAATAAGAACGAAATAAGCATTTGACTGTACCTACATCAACTCGAACCAACTGGTCCTTCAAATTCCATGTGCGGCAAAAGGACATAAGTGGAGCAATATTAAACTCTGGTATATGTCTAAAGTTACTACCCAAAATGGGCCACTGTTTCATCAAAATGTTACCAATTTTGGTGCTATTAGATGTATAATTGGAGACAGGGGATTCGGTTTACATTTTGTGTTGAGGCCTTATTTGCCTACAGCAGAGATTCTGTAGAGAGAAATAGGACCCTGTTTGTATGTAATCTAACTAGCTTTCTTGGCTACCCTATGTATTGAGCCCCTTGCTCGCTCTGTACCACTCTCCCGACACTCCCCAGATTTCAGACTGCAAGGTCTGATTGTTCAGTCATTCGATAATCCGGGATTCGAACTACAGCTATGTGCTGTACAAATCCAGTGGTAATAGCTCAGAACAAACACCAGGCAGGCCGTATGTAAGTTCAAACAGAAATTTCACTTTATTGAAAGCACACAACACACATTGATACACAACAGTTTGAACACCCCACCCAAACAACCACTTCCTATTGGTCAACTGTAAAGTCCCCTTTAGTCTTCACTTAGGTCCTTTTGGCCATGCAAATAAGACTTAAAACAGAGTCAGCAGGGATTGGTCCGATGGCTTGACTGGGCGGGCGGATATGTGTGACCATGCAATTGAGGACTTGAAACAGAGAAGTCCCAGGAGATAATTAAATTACCTAAGCAAGCAACAGAACAATGCCTTCCATGCCTTCCATCAGGAACACGGAGCCGTTTGGAGGTGACTATCCTAAAGACAAACTGAACAATTAAACAACCACAGAGTGATTCAAACCTAGGACAGGACCCATCACTGTGTTATATAATCAAGGAAACGTGGTTCAGTATTCCAAGGACCCCCTGGGAATCAGTTCAACAGCCACAGTGGGACCCCAAAAGAGTCAACTCGAGGATGCTGGAAATGTAGTCTTACCCTGGGTTCAGACCTGAGCGTTCTAAACGCGTTTGCACTGTGGCGTTTTAGTCGCACGTATTTCAGCGCTTGCAAATAGGAAGCGTTGCGTAAAAGCGCTGCAGTGTCTTGTGATTGACTACTGTGGTGTCAATCACAAAGCCGCAACGTCAACGCCAAAAGAAGCTCAAGTACTTGTTTATACGTTAGGCGTTTTACAGCGCGCTCAAACGCGCTGTAAAGCGCCTCAAGTGTGAACCACTCCCATAGGGATGCATTGGTTTTAATCTGTTGAGCGTTTTACAGCGCGTTTGAACGCGCTGTAAAACGCTCAGGTGTGAACCCAGGGTTAAGGTTTCAGGTCCATTAGCCAGGATAATTCATTGTCATTAACATTGGGTTTCCAGAGACGGTATTGAATTGTGAAATTGGACGGCCGTAGCGCCAGACTCCATGCACGTTAAAGGGGTTATCTTGGAAAAGATAATGATGAGCTATCCTCAGGATCGGTAATCATTATCTCAGCAGTGGGGTACAAGTCTCGTCACCCCCATGGATCAGCTGTTTCAGGGAGCCGCTGCACTTACTGGAGTTCCTGGCAGTTTTCCAAGGACAGCGCTATACATCGTATAGCGGGAGTACTTAAATGGGGCTGAGCTGCAACTAGGCCACATGACCAATGTACCATGATGTCAGTGGCCTAGGAAGAGGCTGTCGCACTCAAGTCCTCTTCTAACAGATGATCGGCGGGTGTCCTGGTGTCGCACCTCCACAGATCTGATACTGATGACCTATCCTGAGGATAACAGTTGACACAGTTATGACAAAGGATATGTATTAGCCGAAACATTGCGTCTTTTTTATTGCATACTTTTCTGTGAAGTCCATCCAATAATGTCCCTGGAGATGCTGCCATCATCTGTCTGTTTGTATTATCCTGAGAATAAGTCATAAATATCTTTTCCTGGATAACCTCTTTAACATACCTTTCTAAACAATGGAATAATGCATGCATGTAATAGAAAAAAAAAATTCCATGTGCATAGTAATTTTACTAAACTACTGCAAGCTACAGTGCATGTTATATCAGGGAGCACAATGAAGACTTGTTTCAGAATGTGGTTTATTATGATGGAACTAATTTTTAACCCATATCAACTCATCATATTGGTCATAGCAGAATAACATGCAAATAATCATCTTCATTAAATCCAAATTTATTCATGCTTCGTGGTAATGAATCACATTTTTCCTAAAATGGCTGCTGCACGTGTAAGGACATGGAGCAAGGAACTCTGGGAAGGCGGGATCACCCATAATGCCATGCATGCAGCCAATCAGCAGCCAGCCCTGTGATGTCACAGCCCTATAAATACCCTCAGCCATCTTGGATTCTGCCATTTTCCAGTGTACTCAGTGCAGGCAGAGACGTCAGCAGGCGCTAGGGACAGTGAAAAAACTTAATTGTTCTAAAAAAGACATTTACAAGTGCAGAGAAAGATTATTCAAGGTGTAGGGAAAGAATAGGGAGAAATCATTCCACATGTTGAACAAGGTTCAGTAGGGGAGGTTACAGCCTGGGTAATAGGAACAATCCTATTACACCTTGCTACACTGACAATGCACCCAAATGGCCATCATACAGCTCTGTAATTCCAGCAAACTGTTCATATTATTGGGGTGCAAGTGCTGTTTGATACAGCCATTAATAGGGTGTATTGCAAGGAAATATTTCTACGTCTTATTTGCCCTTGTGCGGTGCAGTTATATATTCTGAAGCCTTTTTTAGCTTGTATTAGTGGCAAAAAATAGCTTAATAGCTGTTGTGTGGTGAAGTGCGAAAATTACAGCCCTTTCTGTCGTGTATTAGTGGCAAAAGAAAAATATACCTGTATTTGACGTTCAGCAGTGCAGTTATATGTTCTAAAGCCCTTTTTGTAATGCATTAGTGGCAAAGGTAAAATATATTTGCCGTTCACCAGTGCAGTTATATGTTCTAAAGCCTTTTGTGGCGTGTATTAGTGGTAAAAGAGTAATATATTTACTGTTCAGCGGTGCAGTTATATGTTATAAAGCCTTTTGTGGCGTGTATAAGTGAAAAAGAAAATATATATTTGCAGTTCAGCGGTGTAGTTATATGTACTAAAGCCTTTTTTGGTGTGTAAAAGTGAAAAAAGAAAAATCTATTTGCCGTTCAGCGGTGCAGTTATATGTTAAGGCTGCAGCTAACGATTTATTTGAATAATTGATTAATTGTCGATAATTTCATCAATTAATTGGGACAAAACACCAAAATGACAAAAAAAAGGGTTTTATATGATTTTACTTGAAAAAGTATGTTCAAAGGTCATATTAAAACAATTTTAGGAGTTACATAATTATAAAAATTTTGCATAACAATGTAAAAAAGACAAAATGTCCACATGGTCAGGGCTGAGGCTAGCTCTCTTACACGCTATGTTATGGGGAGGGGGATCTGTGGATGGCACTGTTATGGGGAGGGTGATCTGTGGATGAAACATTGTTATGGGGGATCTGTGGATGGCACTGTTATGGGGCGATCTGTGGATGGCACTGTTATGGGGGAATCTGTGGATGGCACTGTTATGGTGGGATCTGTGGATGGCACTGTTATGGGGGGTCTGTGGATGGCACTGTTATGGGGGGATCTATGGATGACACTATATAGCATCTTATGCTATATGTGTCATCTACAGATCTCACCCATAAGTGTCCCCCAAATACACCAGTAGTATAATATCTAGTATTATTTAACCTGCAGTAACTTTTCCTTGAACTGCATCTTTATTACCTTGAAGCGCCGGTAACAGGCAGAGGCGGCGTAACGTCACTCAGTCAAGTTACGCGATTGCTCCGCCCACTTTATGAATGAAGCAGGCGCGTCAAGTGACTGAGTGACGTTACACCGCCTCTGCCTGTTACTGGAGCTTCAAGGTAATAAAGATGAAGTTTAAGGAAAAGTTACTGCTGGTTAAAGAATACTAGATATTATACTGCTCGCTGTGAGCGGCGGGGCCAGTGTAAGCACACAGTGACTGCAACTGCCCCGCTGCGAGTTGCCACCTCCAGCCCCTCCTCCCCCCCGGCTGATACATCGCTGTGCTGTGAAGCATTGCAGCCAGCGATGTATCAGGGACTTAACTGCGGAGGTGCGGAGAATAATCCGGCTGATTATTCAATGACGGGATTCGTCGACAAGGAATCCCGTTATCGAATATTATTGACAACATCGATTAATCGTTGAAGCCTTATTATTTGTTCTAAAGCCTTTTGTGGTGTGTATTAGTGGCAAAAGAAAATATATTTGCCATTCAGCGGTGCAGTTATATGATCTAAAGCCTTTTGTGGCGTGTATTAGTGGCAAAAGAAAAATATATTTGCCATTCAGCGGTGCAGTTATATGATATAAATCCCTTTTTGTCATGTAATAGTAGCAAAAGAAAAATATATTTGCAGTTCAGCGGTGCAGTTATATATTCTAAAACCTTTTGTGGTGTGTATAAGTGAAAAAAAAAATATATTTGCCATTCAGCAGTGCAGTTATCATTTCTAAAGCATTTTATGGCATGTATTAGTGGCAAAAGAAAAATATGTTTGCCGGTAAGCGGTGCAGTTATATGTTCTAAAGCCTTTTGTGGTGTGTATTAGTGGCAAAAGAAAATATATATTTGCTGTTCAGCGGTGCAGTTATATGTTATAAAGCCATTTTTTGTGTGTATTAGTGGACAAAAAAAGGGCTTATTAGCCGTTGGGTGGTGAAGTGAGAAAATTACAGACTTTTTTGGGGTGTTTTATTTTCCTTTTTATTTAATTATATGATCTAACAGCATGTCAGACAGAGAAGTGCCCTGCCCTGCACAGGCGAGTGGCAGAGGCTTAAATGTTTCTGGCACAGGCAGAGGTCACAGCAGAGTAAGGGGCTGTGGCAGCAGGGGTTACTTCGAGATGCCTGAGCTGCCAGTGTCAGCTAGCGGTCCTGTCTTGACCAGCAACCCAGAGGTTCTTGAATGTGGACTCGATCTTCGACTTCGTCGTGAGTGACATCAGACACCCCCAGACAAGAGTCAGTGGGTTCGTCAGACACAACCCTTAGTTGGCATGGCCTGGGAGCAGGCCCTGTGCCCTCACCTGTCCTCAACCTGCCTCTATCCTTTTCTGTTCCCTCAGTCAGCAGCTAGTGGAAAGCCAAGATGTGGAGGAGACATCCGCCTCTTCCTCTGGTAGGTGAGCAAGTAGTGATGAGGAGCGTGGCGTGGGAGCTGGTGTTGTGAGCGGTCAGGCTCCTGACCCAGAGATGGTTGAGGAGGACATCATTGACATGCAGACAGTACTCAATGATGATGATGTAGCCAATTGCAGTTGGGAACGGTGTGAATCATCATCATCGGGAGAAGAGGGTGGCAGCTTGTCCATGAGGCAGCGGTGAAGCCAGCAAGCCACAAGCGTGGCCGGGAGTCAGCAGGGTGGCAGCAGTGGGAGGTCGGGAGCCAAACGTGCCCAGGGTAGACCACCCGCTTCGCAGGAGCCTACCTGCCAAGGAAGTAGCGGTGCACGGGTTGACGGAGGCAGTGTTGGTAGCAGTAAGTCAGTGCATAGTGTTGGGGGTAAAATCACCTACTCGGTGTTGTGGCAGTTTTTTGTTAAGACGCCGGAGGAGCTAAACATGGCTATATGTAGAATCTGTAGGCAAAAGGTGAAGCTTGGCCAGGGTGCCAATGTTGGCACCACAGCCCTGCATCAACATATGCAGCATAACCATAAAGTGGCCTGGGAGAACATGGCTCCGATGTGGTGGTCCAGCCTTCCGCAGCAACTGCTGCATCACCCAGTGGCACACAACTGATTTCAGGCAGCCAAGGCTCCACCACCTCAGCCGAAAGGAGCTTTCTGTCCTTTCCATCATCTGCTGGTTCTGATGCTCCTGCTCCACGCCCTCCTACTCCTCGTCAGTCATTCCATCCGCAGTCAATCATCGAAGCGATTACCAAGAGACAACAGTATACGGGCATGCATCCAACGGTGCAGAAGCTGAACGTGCTCCTGTTCAAGTTGCTGGTGCTGCAGTCCCTCCCTTTACAAGTGGTGGACTCTGCACTTTTCAGAGAACTTATGGCTTGTGCTGAGCCAGGGTGGAGAGTCCCAAGCCGTCATTTCTTTGCCAAAATGGCAGTACCAGCCCTGCACACACATGTAGAACAGAAGATGGGCCAGTCCTTCAGCCTGTCGTTGTCTTCCAAAGTGCATGCAGTGCCAACGTGTGGAGCTGTAACTACGGTCAGGGATAATACATGTCCTTTATGGCCCACTGAGTGAATATGGTTACTGCACAGCCACACCAGCAACTTGGCCAGGTGAGGCCACTTCTGCCTCCATGTTCTCATGCCGTTGGTCCTGTGACAATGTCTGCCTCTGCCTCCTCATCCTCCACCATGTCCTCAGTCTCCACTGCAGGGACAATTCACAGTTCCCTCCAGCATACCACACGTGTAGGGCTCGGCATTGTCACACTGTTCTACACCTCGTTTGCCTTGGCGAATGGAGTCACACAGGGGCGGAACTGCTCTGTGTCCTTCATCGAGAAATTGAATCCTGGCTTTCTCTGTGAAAATGCAAAATCGGAACCATGGTGACTGACAACAAGGACAACATGGTGTTGGCTCTGCATCAAGGAGGGCTCAGCTATGCGCCCTGCATGGCACACATGTTCAATCTAGTTGTCCAGCGATTCCTGAAGTCTTCCAACCATCTGCAAGACATCATAAAAAACTTTGCATTTACTTTATCCACTCGTACACCACAAATCACACTCTCCTTGAGCTGCAGCGGCAGAACGGCATCCCCAGCATAGGATGATATGCGAAATTTTCACCGTTGGAATTCCATCTTCCATATTTTGGACTGACTATACGAACAGAGAAAGGCCATAAATGATTTCTTGATGATTCAAGAGGACAGGAGTACTCCCCTGTGTAACTACGATGTCAGCCAGTGGGAGCTCATGCGTGACACCAACTGTTTGCTCAAGCCCTTTGAGGAGGCCATGTTATTTATCAGTTGCCAGGACTATGGGAAGAACAATGTCAAGTATGCACTGGAGATGGAGGCAGGGAGTCCCTCCAAGTCACTTGCACAAATGGCCCGATGCATGCTCACTTGCTTGCGTATTGACAACTGAATTGTCATTATTCGGCAGAGGGATGACTTCTGGCTCTCCACCGTGTTGGACCCTCGCTACCGATCCAAAATGGAGGCCTTTTTTACACCCGCTGAGAGGGAGGACAAACTGAACTACTATAGAGACATCCTATGTAGTCAGTTGCCCGCTGCCTATCTGAGCCATCGTCCATCCTCTCGCAGGTCTGACTGGGGGGGCCCCTCTGCACTCACAGTCCTCTGTCATGGCTGCTGTGGCAGGGTGGGGGTGTAAGAGCAGTTTAAGCTCTATCAGCAGCAACTTGAGTCTAGAGTCGCTGATAAGCAGCTTTCTTCATCTGCCTAGTGAAGAAACTACTCACCAGCAGCAGCTAGACCTGAAGCAGGACCTGAACCGGCAGGTGGTGGAATACTTGGACAGAACCCTGCCACCCCACATTGAAGATCAGATGGACTACTGGGCAGCCAAAAAGGATTTTTGGCCGCAACTGGCAGAGTTTGCCCTGAAAAAGCTGTCCTGTTCGGCCAGTATTGTTGCATCAGAGCGGGCGTTTAGTGCGGCGATGGCCATAATTACCCAAAGAAAAAGTCCCCTGTCCGCCCAAAATGTGGAGAGTCTGACCTTTGTCAAGATGAATCAGGCATGGATCAACCAGATTTCCTTCAACCAATACCTTATGCAACAGTCTAGATCATCCATAGTGCCACACCAACACTTTCACAGAAGATTTTTTCTAGCTATGTGCCTCAGCTACTATTCTGATGCTGCCACCCGCCTGATGCCACACATCTGATGCCAATTGCTCCTTCTTACACCCACCATTGTCAACAGGTACTGTTATTGCCACCCACCTCCCCACTCTGTAACCGGGTCACTCTGTGATCTCCTTATGTTGCGGCCACCTCCACACTATGTCACCTTGCCACTCTGTGGTCTCCTCATGCTGCTGCCACCTTCACACTATGTCACATTTCCACTCTCTGGCCTCCTGATGCTGCTGCCACCTCCACAATATGTCACTTTGCCACTCTGTGGTCTCCTCATGCTGCTGCCACCTTCACACTATACCACCTTGACACTCTGTGGCCTCCTGATTCTGTCGCCACCTCCACATTTTGTTATTGTGTCGCTCTGAGGTCTCCTTATGCTGTTCCACCTCACAACTATGTCATAGGGCCACTCTGTGGACTTCTCATTCTGTTCCCACCTTCCCCACTTTATGACTTGGCCACTATTTTGCCTTTTGGCCTGGCTGACACCATCATGTATTTGACCCTTCTTCTTTTCTGCCAGAAGGAAGGAAAAATGAGACACACAACGGATCATGTCTGTGTAGAATCTGTAAGGGATTGTATGGTCCCATCAGAATTGGCCTATGATTTGGTAGCCAAAAGCAGGAGTGAGTACAAAACACAGAAGACATGAAAATGTTCCATTCACGTGTCATCTCTGTTTTGGATCCACTCCTGTTGTTTTGGCATTAGGAATACTGATGGATTACTGACCAAATGCTGACCAAGTGACGGTGGATGCTCCACAGACAGGATCTGTTTTTGGGGGTTATTGTTCTGGCAGATGAGAGGAATGGCAAAAAAAAAGTGATGTCAACACAAACTTACTGCTGACACCCTTCCACTCTGTTGGGGGGCTCTACTTGCATAAGCGTTTAATAGTACAGGTTCTGTAGACATCTATGTGGAATTAGCTGACGACAGTGTAAAAGGAGTGCGCTTCTTCTTGGCACTAACATCGACCTGTAAGGCTAAGTTCATACTTGAGTTATTTGGTGCAGTTATTCTAAGAGTGGCGCCTGTCATCTGCATGTCATATGGACTCACAGTATTATTTCACTACCACAGCAGACTCCCTATGCGTTTTACTTCAAGACACAGTGTTCTACACCACTATAAAGGCTCTCTGCAGCTAGGAAATAGCCATTTTTAACTCTATTCAATGCAAATAAATTCAGACCGAACCAAATTCGCTCATCTCTGATCATAATCATATACTCAACATAGTGGTTACATTTAGAGATGAGCGAACACCTGGATGTTCGGGTTCGAGAGGTTCGGCCGAACTTCCGGAAAATGTCGGGTTCGTGATCGAACTCAACCCGAACTTCATCCCGAACCCGAACCCCATAGAAGTCAATGGGGACCCGAACTTTGGGCACTAAAAAGGCTGTAAAGACTCCCGGAAAGGGCTAGAGGGCTGCAAAGGCAGCAAAATGTAGAGTAAATCCTGCAAACAAATGTAGATAGGGAAATGAATTAAAATAAAATAAAATAAATAAAAATTAACCAATATCAATTGGAGAGAGGTCCCACAGCAAGGAATCATGCGTCATATCATCCACCACTGGAGAAGGCCACTCTCATTTATTTGGGACCAGCACCCAGACAGAGGATACAGGTCCCACAGCAAGGAATCATGCTTCATATCAACCACCACCGGAGAAGGCCACTCTCATGTATTTTGGACCAGCACCCAGACAGAGGATACAGGTCCCACAGCAAGGAATAAGGCGTCATATCAACCACCACCGGAGAAGGCCACTCTCATGTATTTTGGACCAGCACCCAGACAGAGGATACAGGTCCCACAGCAAGGAATCATGCCTCATATCAACCACCAACGGAGAAGGCCACTCTCATTTATTTCGGACCAGCACCCAGACAGAGGATACAGGTCCCACAGCAAGGAATCATGCGTCATATCAACCACCACCGGAGAAGGCCACTCTCATTTATTTTGGACCAGCACCCAGACAGAGGATACAGGTCCCACAGCAAGGAATCATGCGTCATATCAACCACCACCGGAGAAGGCCACTCTCATTTATTTGGGACCAGCACCCAGACAGAGGATACAGGTCCTACAGCAAGGAATCATGCGTCATATCAACCACCACTGGAGAAGGCCACTCTCAGTTATTTAGGCCCAGCACCCAGACAGAGGAGAGAGGTCCCACAGCAAGGAATCATGCGTCATATCACCCACCACTGGAGAAGGCCACTCTCATTTATTTTGGACCAGCACCCAGACAGAGGATACAGGTCCCACAGCAAGGAATCATGCGTCATATCAACCACCAACGGAGAAGGCCACTCTCATTTATTTCAGACCAGCACCCAGACAGAGGATACAGGTCCCACAGCAAGGAATCATGCTTCATATCAACCACCACCGGAGAAGGCCACTCTCATGTATTTTGGACCAGCACCCAGACAGAGGAGAGAAGTTTTCACAGCAGAGAATCATGCATTTAGATCACCCACCACAGGAGTAGGCCACCATTTAATGGGACCCCGGCAACCATGTCAGATGGCACAAACATCAGCTTCACATCACCCAGCACAAGAGAAGGCCACTTTGAGAGACTTTGACCCCTGCACCCAGACGGAGGAGAGGGGTTTTCACAGCAGAGAATCAGGCATTTAGATCACCCACCACAGGAGTAGGCCACCATTTAATGGGACCCCGGCAACCATGTCAGATGGCACAAACATCAGCTTCACATCACCCAGCACAAAGAGAAGGCCACTTTGAGAGACTTTGACCCCTGCACCCAGACGGAGGAGAGGGTTTTCACAGCAGAGAATCAGGCATTTAGATCACCCACCACAGGAGTAGGCCACCATTTAATGGGACCCCGGCAACCATGTCAGATGGCACAAACATCAGCTTCACATCACCCAGCACAAGAGAAGGCCACTTTGAGAGACTTTGACCCCTGCACCCAGGCGGAGGAGAGGGGTTTTCACAGCAGAGAATCAGGCATTTAGATCACCCACCACAGGAGTAGGCCACCATTTAATGGGACCCCGGCAACCATGTCAGATGGCACAAACATCAGCTTCACATCACCCAACACAAGAGAAGGCCACTTTGAGAGACTTTGACCCCTGCACCCAGACGGAGGAGAGAGGTCCCACAGCAGAGATTCAGGCATTTATATCAGCCAGCACAGGAGAAGGCCACTCTCATGTATTTTGGACCAGCACCCAGACAGAGGAGAGAAGTCTTCACAGCAGAGAATCATGCATTTAGATCACCCACCACAGGAGTAGGCCACCATTTAATGGGACCCCGGCAACCCTGTCAGATGGCACAAACTTCAGCTTCACATCACCCAGCACAAGAGAAGGCCACTTTGAGAGACTTTGACCCCTGCACCCAGGCGGAGGAGAGGGGTTTTCACAGCAGAGAATCAGGCATTTAGATCACCCACCACAGGAGTAGGCCACCATTTAATGGGACCCCGGCAACCATGTCAGATGGCACAAACATCAGCTTCACATCACCCAGCACAAGAGAAGGCCACTTTGAGAGACTTTGACCCCTGCACCCAGAGCGGAGGAGAGGGGTTTTCACAGCAGAGAATCAGGCATTTAGATCACCCACCACAGGAGTAGGCCACCATTTAATGGGACCCGGCAACCATGTCCAGATGGCACAAACATCAGCTTCACATCACCCAGCACAAGAGAAGGCCACTTTGAGAGACTTTGACCCCTGCACCCAGACGGAGGAGAGAGGTCCCACAGCAGAGATTCAGGCATTTATATCAGCCAGCACAGGAGAAGGCCGCTTTCAGTGACTTAGGCCTTAGCACCGACACAGAGGAGACAGGTCAGATAGCACAAGCATCAGTTTCACATCAACCACCACAGGAGAAGGGCACTTTAGAGACTTTGACCCCTGCACCCAGAAAGAGGAGAGAGGTCCCACAGCAGAGATTCAGGCATTTATATCAGCCAGAACAGGAGAAGGCCGCTTTCAGTGACTTAGGCCTTAGCACCGACACAGAGGAGACAGGTCAGATAGCACAAGCATCAGTTTCACATCAACCACCACAGGAGAAGGGCACTTTTAGAGACTTTGACCCTGCACCCAGAAAGAGGAGAGAGGTCCCACAGCAGAGATTCAGGCATTTATATCAGCCAGAACAGGAGAAGGCCGCTTTCAGTGACTTAGGCCTTAGCACCGACACAGAGGAGACAGGTCAGATAGCACAAGCATCAGTTTCACATCAACCACCACAGGAGAAGGGCACTTTAGAGACTTTGACCCTGCACCCAGAAAGAGGAGAGAGAGGTCCCACAGCAGAGATTCAGGCATTTATATCAGCCAGCACAGGAGAAGGCCGCTTTCAGTGACTTAGGCCTTAGCACCGACACAGAGGAGACAGGTCAGATAGCACAAGCATCAGTTTTACATCAACCACCACAGGAGAAGGGCACTTTTAGAGACTTTGACCCCTGCAGCCACACGGAGGAGAGAGGTCCACAGCAGAGATTCAGGCATTTATATCAGCCAGCACAGGAGAAGGCCGCTTTCAGTGACTTAGGCCTTAGCACCGACACAGAGGAGACAGGTCAGATAGCACATGCATCAGTTTCACATCAACCACCACAGGAGAAGGGCACTTTTAGAGACTTTGACCCCTGCACCCAGAAAGAGGAGAGAGGGTCCCACAGCAGAGATTCAGGCATTTATATCAGCCAGAACAGGAGAAGGCCGCTTTCAGTGACTTAGGCCTTAGCACCGACACAGAGGAGACAGGTCAGATAGCACAAGCATCAGTTTCACATCAACCACCACAGGAGAAGGGCACTTTTAGAGACTTTGACCCCTGCACCCAGAAAGAGGAGAGAGGTCCCACAGCAGAGATTCAGGCATTTATATCAGCCAGAACAGGAGAAGGCCGCTTTCAGTGACTTAGGCCTTAGCACCGACACAGAGGAGACAGGTCAGATAGCACAAGCATCAGTTTCACATCAACCACCACAGGAGAATGGCACTTTTAGAGACTTTGACCCCTGCACCCAGAAAGAGGAGAGAGGTCCCACAGCAGAGATTCAGGCATTTATATCAGCCACCACAGGAGAAGGCCGCTTTCAGTGACTTTGGCCCCCTGCACCCACACAAAGGAGACATGTCAGACAGCACAAGTATAACATTCATATCACCCAGCACAGGAGAAGGACACTTTCATGTACTTTGGCCCCGGCACCCAGACAGACGGAAGGTTCATTCAACTCTGGGTTGCACCCCAAGATCCTACTTAATTTCAAAAATGGATTTTTCAATGAAGAAGTGGCCAGGAGTACAAGACAACATGGTTTAAGGCAGTTATTAAGGACTACTCTGCACAAGGGAGGGTCAGGTCTTGTGGGATCCATGCCTGGTTAATTTTTATAAACGTCAGCTTGTCCACGTTGGCTGCGGACAGGCGGCTGCGTTTGTCAGTAATGACGCCCCTGCCGTGCTGAATACACGTTCAGATAAAGCGCTGGCCGCCGGGCAGGCCAGCACCTCAAGGCATAACATGCTAATTCTGGCCACGTGGACAATTTGGAAACCCAGAAGTTGAATGGGGCCGAACCATCCGTCAGTACGTGGAGTTGTGTGCAGATGTACTGTTCAACCATGTTAGTGAAATGTTGCCTCCTGCTAACACGTTCCGTATCAGGTGGTGGGGCAGTTAGCTGTGGCGTGGAGACAAAACTTTTCCACATTTCTGCCATGCTAACCCTGCCCTCAGAGGAGCTGGCCGTGACACTGCTGCGTGGGCGACCTCTAGCTCCTCCTCTGCCTTGGCCTTGGCCTTCCACCTGTTCCCCCTGTGACAGTTGGGAATGCTCTCCGGAGCGCGTCTACCAGTGTGCGCTTGTACTCGCGCATCTTCCTATCACGCTCCAGTGCAGGAAGTAAAGTGGGCACATTGTCTTTGTACCGTGGATCCAGCAGGGTTGGCCACCCAGTAGTCAGCACATGTTAAAATGTGGGCAACTCTGCTGTCATTGCGCAGGCACTGCAGCATGTAATCGCTCATGTGTGCCAGGCTCCCCAGAGGTAAGGACAAGCTGTCCTCTGTGGGAGCGTATCGTCATCATCCTCTGTATCCCCCAGCCACGCACCAGGGATGTGCCTGCGCTGTGCTGGGTGCCACCCCGCTGTGAACCTGCTTCATCCTCATCCTCCTCCACCTCCTCCTCATCCTCCTCATCCTCCAGTAGTGGTCCCTGGCTGGCCACATTTGTACCTGCCCTCTGCTGTTGCAAAAACCTCCCTCTGAGCCACTTCTAACAGACTGGCCTGAAAGTGCTAAAATGACCCGTCATCCTCCTCCTCCTCCTCCTGGCCCTGGCCCACCTCCTCTTCCATCATCACCCTAAGCGTTTTCTCTAGGAGACATAGAATTGGTATCGTCACGCTGATAACAGTGGCATCGCCACTGGCCATGTTGGTGGCGTACTCTAAACAGCGCAACAGGGCACACAGGTCTCGCATGGAGGCCCAATCATTGGTGGTGAAGTGGTGCTGTTCCGCAGTGCGACTGACCCGTGCGTGCTGCAGCTGAAACTCCACTATGGCCTGCTGCTGCTCGCACAGTCTCTCCAGCATGTGCAAGGTGGAGTTCCACCGGGTGGGCACGTCGCATATTAGGCGGTGAGCGGGAAGGCCGAGTTCGCTGTAGCGCTGACAGGCGAGCAGCGGCAGGATGTGAGCGCCGGAGCGCGCACAGACGGCCCGCACTTTATGCAGCAGCTCTGACATGTCTGGGTAGTTGTGAATGAACTTTGCACCACCAAATTCAGCACATGCGCCAGGCAAGGGATGTGCGTCAAACCGGCTAGTCCCAGAGCTGCCACGAGATGTCGCCCATTATCGCACACCACTAGGCCGGGCTTGAGGCCCACCGGCAGCAACCACTGGTCGGTCTGTTGTTCAATACCCGCCACAACTCCTGCGCGGTGTGGGGCCTGTCCCCCAAACATATGAGTTTCAGAATGACCTGCTGACGTTTACCCGGGCTGTGCTGAAGTTGGTGGTGAAGGTGTGTGGCTGACTGGATGAGCTGGTGGAAGCAGAGGAGGAGGAGGAGGAAGCCGAGTAGGAGGAGGAGGCTACAGGAGGCAAAGAATGATGCCCTGTGATCCTTGGCGGCGGAAGGACGTGCGCCAAGGAACTCTCCGCCTGGGGCCCAACCGCCACTACATTTACCCAGTGTGCAGTTAGGGAGATATAGCGTCCCTGGCCGTGCTTACTGGTCCACGTATCTGTGGTTAGGTGGAGCTTGCCACAAATGGCGCTTTCCGCAGAAGACTGGGCGGAAGACAATGTGGTGAACGTGCTGGAAGCACTGTCGGCCACCCAATCGACTAATGCCTGTACCTGCTCAGGCCTTACCATCCTCATAACGGCATTGGGCTCCACCAAATATTGCTGTAAATTCTGCCGGCTACTTGAGGGAGTTGGTTCACTACCTGAGGCCGAACGGCCACGTCCTCTGCCAGCAACAGAGGCTCCACGGACACCACCACGACCGCGTCCTCGTCCCTTAATAGAATGTTTCCTCATTGTTGCGATTCAACTCGCACCACAATAAAAATATTATTTTTAGCCCCAAAATTCCCACACTGGAAGATATAATTCCTTTTCCGGTATTAATTACCAGAACACTGCTGCTAATTGGACACCAGATTTTTATAATGCTAGTTTTGGTACATAGATCCCCACACGGGAAATATAATTCCTTTTAGAGGAGTGAAAACGTGAGGCCTAGTTTTTCTGGTCTAACAAACACCAGATTGATTAAATTGGCCTTTTTTTCTCCAAAATTACAACACTGGACAATAATGCCTTTTGGCGGTATTAATTACCAGAACACTGCTGCTAATTGGACACCAGATTTTTATAATGCTAGTTTTGGTACATAGATCCCCACACGGGGAAATATAATTCCTTTTAGAGGAGTGAAAACGTGAGGCCTAGTTTTTCTGGTCTAACAAACACCAGATTGATTAAATTGGCCTTTTTTCACCAAAATTACAACACTGGACAATAATGCCTTTTAGGCGGTATTAATTACAAGAACACTGCTGCTAATTGGACACCAGATTTTTATAATGCTAGTTTTGGTACATAGATCCCCACACAGGGAAATATAATTCCTTTTAGAGGAGTGAAAACGTGAGGCCTAGTTTTTCTGGTCTAACAAACACCAGATTGATTAAATTGGCCTTTTTTCACCAAAATTACAACACTGGACAATAATGCCTTTTGGCGGTATTAATTACCAGAACACTGCTGCTAATTGGACACCAGATTTTTATAATGCTAGTTTTGGTACATAGATCCCCACACGGGAAATATAATTCCTTTTAGAGGAGTGAAAACGTGAGGCCTAGTTTTTCTGGTCTAACAAACACCAGATTGATTAAATTGGCCTTTTTTCACCAAAATTACAACACTGGACAATAATGCCTTTTGGCGGTATTAATTACCAGAACACTGCTGCTAATTGGACACCAGATTTTTATAATGCTAGTTTTGGTACATAGATCCCCACACGGGAAATATAATTCCTTTTAGAGGAGTGAAAACGTGAGGCCTAGTTTTTCTGGTCTAACAAACACCAGATTGATTAAATTGGCCTTTTTTTCACCAAAATTACAACACTGGACAATAATGCCTTTTGGCGGTATTAATTACCAGAACACTGCTGCTAATTGGACACCAGATTTTTATAATGCTAGTTTTGGTACATAGATCCCACACGGGGAAATATAATTCCTTTTAGAGGAGTGAAAACGTGAGGCCTAGTTTTTCTGGTCTAACAAACACCAGATTGATTAAATTGGCCTTTTTTCACCAGAATTACAACACTGGACAATAATGCCTTTTGGCGGTATTAATTACCAGAACACTGCTGCTAATTGGACACCAGATTTTTTATAATGCTAGTTTTGGTACATAGATCCCCACACGGGAAATATAATTCCTTTTTAGAGGAGTGAAAACGTGAGGCCTAGTTTTTCTGGTCTAACAAACACCAGATTGATTAAATTTGCCTTTTTTTCACCAAAATTACAACACTGGACAATAATGCCTTTTGGCGGTATTAATTACCAGAACACTGCTGCTAATTGGACACCAGATTTTTTATAATGCTAGTTTTGGTACATAGATCCCCACACGGGAAATATAATTCCTTTTAGAGGAGTGAAAACGTGAGGCCTAGTTTTTCTGGTCTAACAAACACCAGATTGATTAAATTTGCCTTTTTTTCACCAAAATTACAACACTGGACGATATAATGCCTTTTGGCGGTATTAATTACAAGAGGACTGCTGGTATTTCAGAACACCGGAATTGTTAAAATGCTAGTTTTGCTAGATAAATTTCCCACACTGGGAGAAATATTGCCTAAGCCTTTTACAGTATTAATTACAACAGGAGTGCTTCTTCTGGTCTAACACCAGAATAATTTTATTATTACGGTGAAAGCTTTTTCTAATTTATATTTCTGGCACATAAAAAAAAAATATTTCTGGCTGACAGTATTGGACAAAGTAGTGGCACTGGCTAGCCTAGCTGGAACAGCACATTCATGGGATTTGCTATCCAAGTGGGTTACTTTCAGTTTCACCACTGATATATTAAATATCTTTGCAGTTAGTATGGGTGACACAAGCACAGCCAAACCCCTGATGTAGTATATCTATGAAAAAATCGACTATTACATTAGATTAATGGACGTTGTGGCAGCTTTTGCTGTAGCACCACAAGTCCCAAAATGGCCGCCGCCTATCAGCCCAGTAACATGTGCCAGAAAACAGTCTGCCCAGCCAGAAAAAAAATTGACTTTGACTGAGCAGCTGAATCGCTGTTGTTCTGATTCACAGGTGTAGATTTTTAACTTCTTTGGAGCTTTGGTTTTACACTCTGTGGCAGCAAGTGCTGGCGCACCACAAGTCCCAAAATGGCCACCGCCGGTCAGCCCAGTTACATGTGCCAGTAAAAATCGCTCTGGCCAGTCTCAACAAAATAGTGACTTTCAGTGAACAGCTCAGCTGAGTTGTTCTGATGCACAGGTGTAGAAAGGTAGATCATTCAATCGCTTCTTTATCCCTGCCTATCTCGCCCTCACAGAAGCTGCATCCTCTCCCTACACTAGTCAGAGCAGTGTGGCGTGCGGCGCTACGTGACTCCAGCTTAAATAGAGGCTGGGTCACATGCTGCACTTGGCCAATCACAGCCATGCCATTAGTAGGCATGGCTGTGATGAGCTCTTAGGAACAGAAGTAAACGCTAGCTGATTGGCTGCTGTGCAGCCCTTCAGAAAAGCGGGAAGTAATCGGCGAACACCGGACCCGAACCGAACTTTTTGAAAATGTCCGGGTTCGGGTCCGTGTCACGAACACCCCAAAATTCGGTGCGGACCCGAGCGATTTTCGAACTGTTCGCTCAACACTAGTTACATTGAAATCAGATGGTGGTAAACTTGCTCCACTGTGCAAGTGAACATTGTTTCTTGTACTTTATCTTTCATCTAAGGGGGCTTTCATGTCTGATTATGTCTAAAAAAAAACAAAAACGTTCTGAATGCATGCAGTTTTGTGTGAAATCTTTAGCCCCAGTCATTCCTAGGAACTGTTTCTAGGTTTGTTTTAATGAAATATGGCGATTGTGAGTTTCCTTGACATAATCGTTTCCTCTTTAAAGTCAATGCTGGCCATTTACAAAGGCTGTATGCCAGTTCTCTGGTGCACAAAAATATCCACATTTTTGAGCAAAGTGCATTTTGTAAGTAAAAGTGTGACTTTTTCCTGTTTTCCAATGCTCTCACCACTTTTGGTGTGTATATGGTGGTTCTGGTGCTTGGCGGAAGGAATTGGCCCAACATGGCCTGACATATTTACAATAACTTATGCCAGAAAACTGGCATCATTTATAACTGAAATCTACACCAGCTCCTAATAGACTGAATTAAAGGGGTTGTGTCACTTCAGCAAGTGGTATTTATTATGTAGAGGAAGTTAATACAAGCCACTTACCTATTTATTGTTATGATGATCCATATTGCTTAATTTGCTTGCTTGATTCATTTTTCCATTACATTATATACTGCTCATTCCCATGGTTATGACTAGTGTTGAGCAAATTGAAACATCCAAATCAGAATTCGATCCGAAGTTTGGGAAAAATTTGATTCGCCCTGGAAGCCGAATTTCCTTGTGCTTCATGGTAGCGAATCATATTGTTGCACATGTTACAAAGTGAAAGTTAGAAGTCTGGAAGCATGATATGACCTATAATGCTGTGCAACTAGCTGATCAGCAGATAACCATCCCCTGTGATGTCACAGCCCTATAAAAAGCCTCATCATGTGCGATCTCCACCATTTCACTATAAGCTGATCTTAGGGAAAGATGTGACAAGAGCTTATGCGCTAGGAACAGTGTTTCAGAAAGCTTTTAATTGTAAAATATCAGATAATGAGAGTGCAGGGACAGTATAGGGAGATCATAGGGAGAGTGTTTAGACACTGTAGGGAGAGCATAGGGAGACAGGAGGGACAGTGCGGGTTGAGTGTAATCACTGTGTGCATCTTGTTGAACTGCTGCCACAATTCCAGTTAATCTGATAGTTTATATATTGAATTACAGTGCCTCCATATTAAAGTTTGGTGTAATATATCGCCATGTGCATCTTGTTGAACTGCTGACATAATCCCTGTTAATCTTTTAGTTTATACATAAAATTACTGTGCCTTGTTATGAAAAGGGTGATCTAATATATACTATGGATGGAGGGGGCACACCAAATAACAAATAATATAAGGAGTGCAAAAGAGTGGTTTGAAATATAATAAGGACACAAATAGACTCACAAAAGAGTCAAAAGAACCATCTTAAAAATGCACATCCAACAATAACCATAAGTAAAACAATATATAAAGTGTATTAGACAACACAGACAAACAGACACATTAAAAAATTGTATACAATATAAATAGCGTGTCGCTGACCAATACGACCAACACATACAAGTTCCACTGAACATCCACAAAATCAGGACATAAAATGTATACCCGCTATGCACAATGTAAACATATAAGCAACATATAGAAAATATTAAATAAGGTATGGCCACAAATAAATGGAAACAGACCACAATGAGATCAAAGAATAAAAGCCAGAACCTGTGAAAGCAACTGGTACAGTGGATCTGAGCAAAAATGAGAGACGCCCAGAGAGCTTATATGTTTACATTGTGCATAGCTGATATACATTTTATGTCCTGCTTTTGTGGATGTTCAGTGGATCTTGTATGTGTCAGTCTTAAGGGTTATCTAATATATCACCCCATTTATCTTGTTCAACTGCTGCAACATTTATAGTTAATTTGTTGCATTACTGATACAGTTACTGTACACTATAGCCAAAGGAACGGGCAGTGGCAAGAATGTTGGTGTAGCCCGCACAAGTAGCAGCAGAAGAAGTGGTGGTGGTGGTAGCAGTAGCCGCAGCAACAGGCCAGAGCTGCCACTGTCATTCAGCAGTTGTGTTTTGACCAACAATCCAGCTGTACTGGAATGGTTGACTCGCTCTTCAACATCATCTCAACTGACAACAGATACTCACAGCCAGGAATCAGTGGGCTCCTCTGACAACACTATTGGGGACGCGCACAAGAGACAGGTGAGGGTGAAACAAGTGACAACAACCAAATAGATGTAGATGATGATGGGGGTGGGAGTGGCAGCATGCCCGTTAGTCAGCAGGGTGAAAGCGTGCTCGTGAGACAGCAGGGTAGATGTAGTGGGAGATAGTCTACCAGTACTCAATTAGTCGTACAGCCTGATGCATCAACCGTTGCATCTCTCACCGGCCCGCACCCCCTCTCCAGCAGTCAAGGCTCATCAGCATCAGCAGAAGGAAGCTATTGTTCCTTCCCATCAACTTCAATGTCGTCTATTGCTCCTGAAGCTCCTGCTTCTCCTCAACACTTGTTTCAACGGGGTTTCTTCTTGAGTCACCCCGGGAATGCCCCATGACCATTTTTCTCTCCTCTTTTATCAGTTTGTGGATCAAACTGCTTGTCACATGCTGCACCACAAAGTACTCTTTATATGTAGCTTCAGGATGCAAGGGTTAATATAAATGCAAATGTAATTATTAGGTAACATGTATATAGTGGTCAACTATTGGCCCCATGTGGCTTCTTTATGTTATGTTCAAAAGGGACATTTTCAGGAGATTTCAGGCCACAACATCAATAATTTGCATATTGTGCCATGCACCTAACCAATCAAACCCCATACCAGCAAGACAGAGAATCATGTGCAGGCCTAAATGGGCATACAATAAACATTTAAAAAGTGCAGCTGCAGGGACTGTCTGGGGATAAATAACTTTTCACAGGTACCTGCAGCCTGCCTCCCCAATGGAATGATTAACTTGCTACCTGCAGCTCTGGTCCTGCGCACTGGCTCCTGTGTGTCTATCTTTCAGTCTTGAGCTTGTCTGTGCGCCTGTCTGCGAGCCTCTCCCACCACGTGCAGGAGAGAGAACGCCGAACACAGTAGCTCTCCTCTGCTCCCGCAGGCTGCCACAGACCATAACAAAATTTAACCCCATTTGTCTCCTGGTCCATAGAGATAACAGACTTGATAAAGGGGCCTCAAAGACCCCGAAACGCGTTGTCCATGAATAAATATTGTTGATTCAATAATTCGGGTCGTGGTTTTGCGCCAATACGATGTCCACATGCTGAGTTTGCTGAAAAGCAACGAAATAGCCATTCCTGTATACTTGAGCTTGTTTTGGCATGGGCATGATTATCTGCTCCTGTGCAGTCAGTGACTGGATTTAGCAGTGATTTGTCCACGAGAGGCACATCACTGCTGAAGCCAATTATTGTCTGCAGTGATGCAAATGATCATGCGCATGCCAATGATGAATTAAAAAAGCTGTGGGCTGGAATGTGGACAGGAAGCGGTATACAGGACCAGAGTGGCGGAGATTAGGTAAGTATGATTCTTTCTAGCAGAGGCAGGCTGCAAGCACCTATGAAAAATTACTTATTCCTGGACAACACCTTTAATGGTGTCTTCCTATTCTGTTTGGCAGTTGTGACTGCAAGCATGCCCAATAGGGATCTTCATCCTATGGTCTTCACTACTAAGCATGTGCAGCACAGTTTCAGGCATTGTAACTAAGGGCCTTGAAGCAACATGAAGATACCTAGTTAAAGCACAGAAGAACACAGGAGAGAGGAGAACTGATTATCTATCACCACTAGAACAACCTGCTTATCAATGCTTCTGATATATAAGGGCCTTAGATTGATGGAATATAACATATATTTATGATTAACATTACCAAACTTTTTAAAATTTATATGAAAATTAATAAATGAAGATCACAACAAGTAGTACTGCTACTATCCTCAAGGCCACAAGTTCAACTACCACTTCCTTCGGGTCGCTACATTATAAAATACTGTATACCACAACAATGCCAATTGTGATTTGCAATAAACTTATTATAGAGTTGCATCATTTTTGACAAAAATTTCAGTTAGCAGAGACATTGAGCATGGTCTAAATGAACACAATGGTTAATAGAGGAAAAGAAATTGAGAAATAAAGGATGTGAGTCATGCAAGAAAAAGTATTGCTATTACTTTCTATACATTCAGATCCCTTAAAGTGTAACTGCCGTTTCAAGTTATTATTTGTAGTGTAGTGTGATATGTAACATTTTTGTAATTTACTTTAATTAGGCAAAACGTTTATTTTTGTTAGAAAATAGGAGCCGAAATGTCCCTTGGCAGCACTCTATGAAATATTGCTAAGGGTCATCCGTCTCCTATTAGAAAATGAGAGACAGGCTGTGCTGCTGCTGCTGCTCCCTGGTAGGACAGGGTCTTAGGAGATAAAATGACATCTATATTACCCCTTTCAATGAAATATAATGGTTTTGTACAATCACTAACCTGCTTAGTAGCACTTTTAGTGAGCTTTGCACCAGCCGGAAGTTGAAGCACTGTATGTAGTGAGCGCTTACTTCTGGCTGGTGGAAAGCTCACTAAAAGCGCTACTAAGCAGGTCAGTGATTCTACAAAATCATTATATTTCATTGACAGGGGTAGTATAGATGTAATTTTATCTCCTAAGACCCCTGTGCCCACCAGGGAGCAGCGCAGGCAGAAGCGCAGCTCCCGAACAGCCCTTCTCTTATTTTCTAATAGGAGACGGATGACCCTTGGCAACATTTCAGAGAGCGCTGCTAAGGGACATTTCGTCTCCTATTTTCTACCAAAATAAACGTTTTGCCTAATTATTGTAAATTACAAAAATGTTACATATCACTTACACTACACATTAGCAAATAATACATTTAAACGGCAGTTACACTTTTAATCATGTTTGGTTCACAGTGACTGTGCTTGCTGGTTGGCTTTGTCCTCCCTCTTTGCATTACTCCTCCTAAGCTTCATTATTACTGCTGAGTGACATCCAGGGGCGTACATAGAAATCATTGCACCCCATAGGAAGAATCAAACTCTGCCCTCTACTCACCCTTGGCCCATCCCGCCACCTGCCCTGGCTCCTCCCTGCCACACCCCCATTTATGGCTCAAGGAAGAGAAATGAAAAAGTAAAAATGAAAAAAACTCTGGTATCCTAATCAAAGCAGAAATGTCTAATCAGTGGCCCTTTATCTATTGCAACTACAAGACAGGGCATGCAAGTGTTTTGCAAGTTAGTTTTGCACCAGCTGGAGGGCCTAGGTTTGGACATCCCTGACTTAAAGACGTTCAAGTATACCCAAACCTTAAAAAAAGGTTGGGGGAGGGGCTGGAGCAAACTGTCCTACATTCTCTATGAGCAATATACACAACAGTGTCTTCCCACCCCGCACGAACTCTGCTTGTTGCTGCCCACTGTCTTCTCCCCACCAAGAATCCTCCCATGAACGTTTTTTCTTACAGAGTCACTCACTGTTCACTGCTCTGAGTGGCTGTGGACGGGTGGCAGTGGCACACAAAAGGGGAAAGTCATGGCGGTGAAGCTTTGGGCCTGGGCTGTGTTCAGTCCGTTCTCTGGTCCGGTGGGTGCCTGACTGAGTAGGCAGCACGTGACTGCGGTATACAACTGCCATGCCTGCACAACTGCAGGAGCTTTGCACTGCTAAAGGCTTATTGGCCAGTGTGCGGCAAAGCCCAGCAGACAGACGAGAGAGTGGCAGCAGCAGGGATGGAGGGACATCGGAGCGTGCTATGCACACAATGGGGGAGAGGAGCCCTGAGCCAGTGGCGTGCCTAGGGTGTTTGGCACCTGGGATGGGTCCTTTCTTTGGCACCCCACCCCAATACTTTAAAAAAATGGTACCCCTCACAGTAGTATTGCCCTCATTGTGCCTTCTCTGTTCCCCTTTCACAGTTGTAATGCCCTCTTTGTGCCCTTTCACAGTAATAATCCCCATTGTGCCCCCTTCATAGTAATGATCCCATTGTGACCCCTTTATAGTAATATTGCTCATTGTGCCCTCTTCACAGTAAAAATGCCCATTGTTCCCCCTTAATAATAGTAATGCCCACTATGCTAGTAATGCTCTCTGTGCCCCCTCCATAGTAGAAATCCCCAATATGCCCACTTCTTCAGTAATAATGCCCACTGTGCCCCCTTCACAGAAATAAAGTCCTCTGTGCCCCCTCCATAGTGCCCACTATGCTAGTAATGCCCTCTGTGCCCCCTCCATAGTAGAAATCCCCGATATGCACCCTTCTTCAGTAATAATGCCCACTGTGCCCCCTTCACAGAAATAAAGTCCTCTGTGCCCCTCCATAGTAATAAAGCCCTCTGTGCCCCCTCTGTATTAAAAACAACAACAACAAAACAACAACACAGTAACTACTCACCTTGTTCCTTTCCTGAAGCTCACATACCTCGCTTCACTGCAGGCACAGATTGCTCTGCACCACTGTGTGGGGTGGAGATTATGCAGATTTCCCAGCTGCAGTCTACGCCCACACATTCCGGCAGTGCGATCTATGCCTGCAGGCTGAATGGTGGAGCGTGAGAAGTCTTCCTGCTTCACCATTATGTGCGCCGCCGAACTGAAGGAGGGGAGGAACGCTGGGTGCTGAGTAGTGAGTGACAGGACCCAGCTCCTGCTCTACATTAATGAGCGCTTCCATCTGTATTGATGAAAGCGATCATTGCTTCTGGCACCCCCTGAGAGCAGGCACCCGGGCGAACTGACTCCCTCTCCTCCCCTTAGTACGCCACTTCCCTGAGCAGAGGGAAGGGCCCAGGACGGAGGAGAAGTAAGACGCATCTATGATATTAACTAGTAGCCCGATATTAGCTAGTAGTGTAGCGTACTAGCGATCATAAGTCTGCAGGAGGCGGGGCCTTTCATGAGCTTCAGGACCCTCCCGCCAATGGCCCCATAACAGCCGCGTGGTCTGCCTATATTGGCGGTATGCCACTGGTGACATCTTAAAGGGATTGGTGCATAGTTGTTATTGGTGTTCAGTCTTTGACAGTTCAGTCTTTGAAGTATCTTTGATTATATAAACCTGTTTGGAACTGAAGCAACAAGGTTCTTCTGATTCTGTTCATTTGTGAAGATATTTGTTATTTTGTAAATGACCCAATCTGCTTTCTCTGATCTGTATTGTGTTGCATGAGCTTTACCAGCCCTGACCTTTGTTTTTGTGCTCATGCTTCTTTTTATCTACTCTGGTACTATACAAAGAGATGCACTACATACAGACATCTTGTTGAAAGGTCCATTAGAGCAAAATGTGGCAAATTTATTAAGTGGCACGTTAAGACTTCCTGCACAAGACCGTATCTGTTTTCAGGTACGCAAATAATGGATCCTCAAAATAGGGTCACGATCCGTGTGCATCCGCACTTTTTGTGGGTCCCACTGTAGAATGTCCTGACAGGAATAAAACATGTTCTACAATTTGAAGCACAGATACAATCAGCACACTGATGAAATCTGTGTGTTCTCCATATTTTTTGTGGCCTGATAGAAATTAACGGGTCCGCATAAAAAAGAAAAAAAAAAGAAAATATGGCCGTGTGCGTGAGGCCTCATCTTTCATCAGTCTGTGCACACAAAATTTAAATCTACACCAGCTATGAACTGGTGTGAATTTTAATAAAATGTACTCTAGTTTCTCGTAAAAGTTATGGTAAGTCTGATCTGCATTGGGAGACCTCCTACTAAGCTCTGTCCACTTTTATTTTATTGTCACAAATATGATGCAACTTTCAGGAACCTTGATGGGTGTCACTTTGTTATGGAAAACAATTTGGTTTTCCCACGTCATTGTTCCAAGGCCTGCTTAAAGGGCCAGACTTTGGTTTATAGGGTAGCCATCCAATAGGTGGCACAAGAGTCAGCTTTTGTCTTCTTGAATAAGAACTTGATCTTTACTATCAAAGTGACAAAGACTCATGTGCGTCTAATGATTGAACAGAACCAGAAAATGAAACGCGTAAGAGAGAGTCTTAAATACACTTTCGGCAAATAGTGTTGAGCGCAAATATTCGAATCGCGAATTTTAATCGTGAATATCGCCACTTCACAAATTCGCGAATATTTAGAACAGGGGTCCTCAAACTTTTTAAACAGGGGGCCAGTTCACGGTCCCTCAGACCGTTGGAGGGCCGGACTATAGTTTATTTGTATATATTTACCAGTATTTCAATGGGAATCATTCCCCCTCCCTTGTCACGCTCATTCCCCCTCCCTCCCTTGTCACTCTTATTTCTCAGCTTCCCTGCCTTGTCACTCTCATTTCTCAGACCCGCTCCCTTGTCACTTATTTCTCAGACCCCTCACTTGTCACTCTCATTTCTCAGACCCCTCCCTTGTCACTCTCATTTCTCAGCCCCCTCCCTTGTCACTCTCATTTCTTAGACCCCTCCTTTGTCACTCATTTCTCAACCCCCTCCCTCCCTTGTCACTCTCATTCCCCCTCCCTTGTCACTCTCATTTCTCAGCCTTCCTGCCTTGTCACTCTAATTTCTCAGCCCCCTCCCTTGTCACTCTCATTTCTCAGCCCCTCCCTCCCTTGTCACTCTCATTCCCCCTCCTTGTCACTCTCATTTCTCAGCATCCCTGCCTTGTCACTCTCATTTCTCAGCCCCCTCTCTTGTCACTCTCATTTCTCAGCCCCCTCCCTTGTCACTCTCATTTCTCAGCCCCTCCCTTGTCACTCTCATTTCTCAGACCCCTCCTTTGTCACTCTCATTTCTCAGCCCCCTCCCTCCCTTGTCACTCTCATTTTTCAGACCCCTCCTTTGTCACTCTCATTTCTCAGCCTCCCTGCCTTGTCACTCTCATTTCTCAGCCTCCTCCCTTGTCACTCTCATTTCTCAGACCCTCCCTTGTCACTCTCATTTCTCAGCCCCCTCCCTCCATTGTCACTCTCGTTTCTAAGAACCTCCCTTCCTTGCTTGTCACTCTCATTTCTCAGGCCCCTCCCTCCCTGGTCACTCTCATTCCCCCTCCCTTGTCACTCTCATTTCTCAGGCCCCCTCCCTCCCTTGTCACTGTCATTTCTCAGTCCCCCTCCCTTGTCACTTTCATTTTTCAGGCCTGCTCCCTCCTTGTCACTCTTTCTCAGCCCCCTCCGTTGTCACTCCCCCTCTTCTTGTCACTCTTTTCTCAGCGCCCCTCCCTTATCACCTTGTCACACTGCTCTGCTCATTTATTACTCACCCCTCCCCTAGTATAGCGTAGCCGAGCTCTGTGAGGTCCTCGGTACAGGAGCATTTGTTTCCTGTACCCGGCCGACTGATAGAAAGCGCACAGTAAGTGAGCACTTCCTGTCAGTCCGGCCGGGTACAGGATACAGGAAAACAAAAGTTCCTGTACCGTGGACCAGACAGAGCTCGGCCGCACTCACTGTCAGTCCCTCTCTTTGTCCGCAACAGCCCCCTCGCGTCTCTGCTGGGAGGGGTTGGCAGCACCCTGCCGAGCCGTGAGAAACACCTGGCGGGCCGGATCAGTTTCCTTGGCAGGCTGCATGTGGCCCGCGGGCCGTAGTTTGAGGACTCCTGATTTAGAATATAGTGCTATATATTTGTATTTGCGAATAATGTTGATCGCGAATAATCGAATTTATCATGAATATCGGCACTTGGCAACATCCATAGCAACCAATAGGAAAGTTGCCTACCCCTTTGTGTTGATCGCGAATATTCTAATCACAAATTTTTATCACGAATATATTACATTGCCGATTTTCGCAATCATGTAACTAATTACTGGAGTTCACGAATTCTCGAATTTGCGAATTTATGGCGAATATTCGGCCAAAAATTTGTGAAAAATCGCGAATTTGAATATTGTCTATGCCGCTCATTACTATTGGTAAATCAGTTCCTGTATTGTTGTGCTGAGAGGCGTAACAGTCAACAGCTAAGGCTACTTTCACACAAGCGTTTTGGCTTTCCGTTTGTGAGATCCGTCATAGGCTCTCACAAGCGGTCCAAAATGGATCAGTTTTGCCCTAATGCATTCTGAATGGAAAAGGATCCGCTCAGAATGCATCAGTTTGCCTCCGTTCAGTCACCATTTCGCTCTGGAGGTGGACACCAAAACGCTGCCTGCAGCGTTTTTCTGTCCGTTATGGGATTTTTCTGTCCGTCCTGGGATTGTGTCAGAGAAAATGGATCCTTCCCATTGACTTAAATTGTGTGTCAGGACGGATCCGTTTTCTCTGACACAATAGAAAACTGATCCGTCCCCTATTGACTTTCAATGGAGTTCATGACGATACCGTTTTGGCTATATAAGACATAATACAACCTGATCCGTTCATGACGGATGCATGCGCTTGTATTATTGTAACGGAAGCGTTTTTGCAAATCCATGACGGATCCGCAAAAAACGCTAGTGTGAATGTAGCCTAAAATGTTTCATGCTGTTGTGGTAATTCATTTTTAGATTATTGTCACAGTAATCTCGAATACAAATTGTATATTTGCTTGTAACCTACTGGTGACATCTAGTGGTGACTTTCTGCAATTGCATTAACATGACCTTTCTCAAAATAATGTAATTAATAAGAGGTATTAAAAAAAGTATTTAGCAAATGTCCACCTATATTTATCACATACTGTACTTCTGGTTAAAGTGGGTGTAGAGCAATATGTCTAGAAAATTTAAATGAAGGAACACGACAGCAAGTGTAAGAAAAATATGCAAGCAGAAATATTTGTGCGACATGTCTGCAATTTGCTGTAGTACGACTATTTTAGTGTTTGGCTGTAAAAAAAAACACCCAACAAGTTGCAGGTGAGTTGCATGTTTCAAGTGAGGTGCGTGTAAGGCTTGTGAAATAAAATTCAATGGTGTTGGATTTTCTACAATTGTCGTGTCACCGTCACAGCATGTTGCATATAACTAAGCAGCACCATTGACAATCATTGGATGCAGTAATGGGATTTACATGTCGTAGCCTCTGTATTATGGAGTGCTGCAATTTTCTCCTTTTCTATTATTCTAGCCATAGATTCTGGATCAAGGTCTTTATATACTGTAAAAATATTAATAGTTAGTAATGATACTAATTAGAGATGAGCGAATTTCTCAAAAATTCAATTCGGCTGGTTCGGGAAAATTTTCCGGAAAAATTTGCTTTGATCTGAATTAATTTGCCATAAATCGCATAAAAAACGGCTATTTCCGGGCTGCATAGAGCCTTTATAGTGGTGTAGTACACAGTGCCTTGCAGTAACACGCATATGCAGTCTCCTCTCTGCTCCGGTAGTGAAATAATACTGTGACTCATTATGACATGCAGATGACAGGCGTTGCTATTAGAATCACTGCACACTTCATTTTTGGGCAGTCACGGGGCCAAAACTGACCAAATAACTCAAGTATTAACTCAGCCTTACAGGTCCACGTTAGCGTCAAGAAGAAGCGCACTCCTTTTACACCCTCTTCAGCTGATTCCACAAAGATGTCTACAGAACCTGTTCTATTAAACACTTATACAAGTAAAGCCGCCCACTGACAGAGTGAAGAGGGTGTCAGCAGTAAGTTTATGTTGAAGTCACTGATTTATTTGCCCTTCCTCTGATTCGTCAGAACAATAACCCACAAAAACCGGATCCTGTCTGGGGAGCGTACGCCTTTACTCGGTCAGCATTTGCTCAATTATCCATTAGTATTGCTAATGCACAAAATAATTTAATATTGTAGAATCCGGTGTCTTCATGATAAATCTGCAGCATGGGGGCCCCGTGTCAGCTTCTACACACTTTCTACACAATCTGCAGGGTCACTGAGACCCTCAACAATCTTGACTGTAAAGGGATCCTATTGCATTTTGCTGTTCCTGACCTGTGCTGAGAATTTCAGCTTCATCTAAAGAGAACCTTTCACCTCTCCTGATATGTCTGTTTTAGTAACTACTGCAATAACAATTGTTTCATATCTCTATGTGGTGCTATTCCTCTATTATTCCTACTATAGATATATAAATGAATTCCCAACAGTCTGCAACAGTGTCCAACTGGATCTTACCAAATAATGGTGGTGGGGGTGTCCCTACACAGTCTAATATTATACTATCAGTGCTGGTAGTGTCAGACTATGCAGGGACACACCCTCAAATAGTGCCACTGAGTTGGACTCTTCTCACTATTCTTGGCAATTGATTCATAAAATAACATAGTAACATAGTTTATAAGACTGAAAAAAGACATCTGTCCATCCTGTTCGGCGTGTTATCCTACAAGTTGATTCAGAGGAAAGCAAAAAAAAACTGTGCGGTAGAAGCCAATTTTGGGGAAAAATAATCCTTCCAGACTCCAATAAGGCAATCAGAATAACTCCCTGGACCAATGACCCATCTCTAGTAGCTATAATTTGTAATTTTATGACACTGCAGAAATACATCCAGGCCCCTCTTGAACTCTTTTTAGTGAACTCACCATCACCAGATCCTCAGGCAGAGAGTTCCATAGTCTCACTGCTCTTACCACATAGAATCCTTTTCTATGTTTGTGTACAAACCTACTTTCCTCCAGATGCAGAGGATGTCCCCTCGTCACAGTCACAGTCCTGGGAATAAATAGATGATGGGAGAGATCTCTGTACTGACCCCTGATATATTTATACAGAATAGTCGGCCCAGTTCTCCAGGAACCCAAACCCCTCATTCCTACACCAGTTCTTGAGCCACTTGTTAACCTCCCTAATCTCCCGCTGCCTTTCTTGTGTGGCTCGTGGTACAGGACGTATTTCGGAAAACACTACCCTTCAGGTCCTTGCCCTAAGCTTGGGACCTAAATCCCTAAAATTATTTTTAAGGACACTCCACCTACCTCTAACTTTGTCATTGGTTCCGATATGGACCATGACTGCTGGATCTTCTCAGCCCCTCCCAGTAATCTGTCAACCCGATCCATGATCTGTCAAACTCAAGTCCTGGAACACAACACACCGTTTGACAATCCTGGTTTGGAAGTGGTGTTGTACTACACATTTTTTTTAATATATATTAGTTGAACCCTTTAAACATTATGAACACTAGTGTTGAGCTAATTGAAGTTCACGAAGTGGACTTTGATCTGAATGTTGTAAGAGGGCGCAAGGTTCCGTCGTCGACGGAAGGTACGTGTCACCGAGGTTCCTGGCCTCGGTGAGATAAGAGCCGTTTTTGTGTGTCAGCAGCAGCTAGTGCTGTTTGACACATTGATATTTAGTATGGCTACAAAGCCGATCCGGGCGGCTCTTATTGGGAATAGTCAAGTGCTGGGTGGGAAACTATTCCCCACGGTCCAGGCCGGACTTTCCGGGCCTTTAAAAGGCAGCCACCTCAGCAGGTGGGAGGTGATTATCCTGGAAGCTGCTGGTGTTGCTGTGGAGCTCTCAGGGCTGAGAGCAAAAGTCTGCAAACAGGCGTGTAGTCTACCTGGAAGCCGCTGGTGGAAACTTTGTGTGGCTGAGCTAACTGCCCGGTGTGAACTAACACCGACCACTCAGGTGACCTTGCTGTGGGACTGATGTTTTTGCCGTGTGTTTTGCCTTGTGTGAACAAGCACTAAAGACTGTTTCTGTTTTGCCTTGTGTGAACAAGCACTAAAGACTGTTTCTGTTTTGCCGAGTGTGAATAAAACACTTCTGCTTTACCCAGAGAACTGTATACCTTGCCTCTATACTGCGTCCGCAAGCCTGTCTACCAGAGCAATTCCCCACAATGTCAGGAAAAATGTGATTAGTCGTAAAGCCGAATTTCCTTGTGCTTAGTGGTAACATATCAATTTTCCTTAAAATGGTGGTAAAAGAAAAATTCTTACTCAACTCATCCAAGAGTCTGCTGCGGTCATCTTGATTGAAGATCCCACGCAAAATTTGTGAGCAGTGATGAATGTTGTCTCCACGCCAGCCAGCATGATAACATTATCACACACCGCACGAGATTTCTTTATGGATCTTCAATCAAGATGGCTGCTGTGGACTTCTCTCAATCAAATGGATAAGGTACTTTTAATTTTTTTTAACAGAATAACCCCTGACAGATCTCAATGGTCATCTCAGATGCCATGATCAGCAATGAACTCGGCGTCTGACGGGTTCAATTATGCCGGTGGCACAATCACCCTTCCCTGCCATTGCGTCAACTACTCACAAAGAAATGCGCTTCATGACAAAGTTATTTGTCCACATGGCTTTTGTTCAAAATGGTTTATATTAATTAAATGTAATGAACAATGGAAAAAAGGGCTCCAGCTCCTCCGGTGCAGTGAAAAAGTTTTATTGAGGCGTAAATATTTCCAGTGCAGGTAAGAACAAAAACTGTCTACGCGTTTCAGACCTTTACATAGTGGTCCTTATTCATGACACTAAGATATACAAAACATGACTGATTTATAAAGGGCTCCAAACTACCCATAATGCTCTACAGCAAAATCAGCCTTAATTAAAACAACACCTGTGCCCAGGTGTTAAGAACTATGAGAGTGATTAAACGAACCGTATTTACGTTACACATACTGTAGCAATGTGAATAACAAGGGGTGTTGTTTGCACCAGGAGCGTGTCACCAGGGCCCGGCCTTGGTGAAGTAAAGACCCTAGTCTAGAGATGGGTGGCCACTAAGTTAGTTGGTGGTCACCAAGATACTAGCTTAGCTAGCTCCAGCTAGTCCAGGGCGGGCTTTACTGGGAACAGGCAATGTGCTGGGTGGGTGCCTGTTCCCCATGCTCCAGTCCGGGGTTTTGACAACGCCCATGTCCAGGGATGCTATTTAATCCTCTTGTTGGACATGGGTGGGGTCCCACTCTGGAGAGAGTTTTGGAGACAGAGTTTGGCAGAGGCTCTGTGTGAGTGGTCTCGGCCAAGTTGGCTGAGGGGCCACGGGGCTAGGCGATAGCCTGAACTTTGGGGACGCAGTGACGCCTGCAGGTACAAGGGTCACAAGGCCAGAGTCGGGAAGACTACTGGGCCACACTCCCCAAAGGCACTGGACTTGCTACAGTCGGGAGGCTGCCAGACTGCAGGGGTGAAAAAGCCGCATGTTGGTACCGTGTGTGAACGATGTTTGTTCAGTGAGGTAGGATTATCCCTGTTTAGTTAGAGCCCAGACGGGCAAGGTGTTTTATTTTGTGTTTTGTCATCTCTGCTATGCCGTGTTCCACAATAAAAGCAATGCTTGGCCCCTAAAGCTGCGGTGGACGACAATCTTTGTGCAAATGATCCCCGAGACCAGAGCAAACCCCCCACAATACAAACAATAGGGAATTAAGGACTCAATATTGTAAAATGAGATCCTGTCTTTTATTTAAACCTTTGGGCTGTCTGGTCTCCAATTGAAATATCCAGAAGGCTTCTCTATTCAGTAACTTGCATCTATGGTCTCCACCCCTGTGTGAAGGTGTAACCCTTTCAATGCCCTGAATAGAAAGCTGTCCAGTATTACCACCATGTATAACTGCACAGTGTAAACTTACGGCAAAAACAGTGCGTTTCTCATGATATGGTATATCAGAGAGATGTTTTCTGATTCTTGATTTCAGAGTATTGGTGGTACAGCCAACATATTGGACATTCCAGGGGAGACATGTAACCAAGTAAGCTACATGTTTGGTATTACAATTCACATACGATTGAATGGCATGCTCAACCCCATTTACACAGGACTTAAAATGTTTGGTCACCTTCATGAATCTGCAATATATACACCTGGTGTGTACACACCGATAATTACCTGTGTTTGTCAACCAAGTCGGTTTTTATCCCCTTGCTTTCTAAACAAACTAGGGTTCAAGTAGTTACCAAGGGTGGGGGCCTTTCGAGCGACGCAACGCACTCCTCCAGCCAGAACTGCAGACTAATCCTTGTCACATTGTAGCACAGGTAAGTATTTAGTAACTGCTCTACAGACATCACAACATTCAGTGCTATACTGTGTGCTGAACGTGACCTTTGTTGTGGTATTTAAAGGGTTTCTGTCATCACGTTTTGACATTATAAGCTGTCTGACATTAGCTATGTGCTAATGTCAGAGCAGCTTGATAATGTCTTTTTATAAAAATCCGATTTATATTCAGGCTAAAAGCGTGCATTTATAATATGTAAATTAGCCTCTAGGAGCAGGGCGTTGCCTGCTCCTAGAAGCTCCGTCTTGACAATCTGCTGGCACGCCCTTCTTACTTTGAGTGACAGTGCCGGGCAGCGATCCTCCGGCACTGTCTCCTTCTGAATCCCGCGCCTGCACGGCCGCTCTGTATTCGGCGCAGGCGCGGTGAGCAGAGGACGCTGGTGCCTGCTGTCCTCTGCTCACCGCGCCTGCGCCGAATACAAGCGGCCGTGCAGCGCGGATTCAGAAGAGACAGTGCCGGAGGATCGCTGCCCGGCACTGTCACTCAAAGTAAGAAGGGGCGTGTCAGCAGGTTGCCGCACGGAGCTTCTAGGAGCAGGGCAACGCCCCCCCCTGCTCCTAGAGGCTAATTTACATATTATAAAAGTACGTTTTTTAGCCTGAATATAAATCGGATTTTTATAAAAAAGACATTATCAAGCTGCTCTGACATTAGCACATAGCTAATGTCAGACAGCTTATAATGTCAAAACGTGATGACAGAAACACTTTAATTTAGCCATTCTCCTGGTTTCTTTAATTGGAAATATCAGAGCATCCCTACTGATAGGGGCCACTGTACTGATGGATCTCTCTACAGCTCTTTTTGAATATTGTCTCCTAGTAAGCATATGGAGCACATTTTTGGCTTCTGCAGAGAAAAGATCATTAGAACAGTTGTGTCTTGCCCTAACTAGCTCCCCCTTGGGTATCTTTCCAATTACGTGGGGCGGAAGGCATGAAGGCGCCAACAGAGTGGTGCTCCCTGCTGTCTCTTTTCTGTATGTAAAGGTATTAACCCTATGATGGGTAACATCAGCCTCCAGGTAGAAATCCAGAAAAGCCATTCTCTGGGTATCATGTTGTAGGTTGAAAGAGATGGATTCTACCGCTGAGTTAAGATAGTCCCAAAACTCTGGTATGGCCGCCACATCGCCCGACCACACAAACAGCAGGTCATCGATATAGCGGCCATACCAGCGCAAGGAGACAGCAAAAGGGTTCGTGTCGATGAGGGGAGAGTACCTCTCCCACCACGCCATGAAAATATTGGCTATGGAGGGAGAGAACCTAGCTCCCATCGACACGCCCGATACCTGTAGGTAGAACTGCCCATCAGCTGTTTCCAGAAGCTGTGGTTCCGTGCTCACGAGTCAAGCAGGAGGGTGAGAGCTGCCATTTGCACCTGTTGTTCCCTAATTAAATGTAATGTACAATTTGGTCCCTGCTGGAACAGCCAGGATTGTAGCTACTGTAGGTTTGATTGAGGATAGTTAACCTCTCTGACTTTGTGGTTAATAGCAACACTGGTATCTAAGGAGTTTGACTGACTGAGAGACTAGTGGGATTCCGCATGGTTGCTATGGTAGACAATGAAACGCTGCTGTCTCATAAGACAGCTGATCAGCATGGTTGCTGGAAGTCGGACCCCAGTCGATCTGATATAGACAACCCCTTTAAGGACTTGAATTAAAAACCCTGACAATTTGCAATTCTCAACACCACCACTGGGTGGCTGCACATAGACACATATAAGACAGACATCTCATTTTAAAAAGCTAGTCATTACACGCTAACCATCTTGACAAATAGTATGTTGAGCCAAAAGGAAAGGTAAGGAAGGACACATATGCATGTCTACAGTCATGAGAAAAGCAAAGTATATCGTTTTGAAATGTATGGTTTACACGACTACATGTGAGCAAATTGATTGTAAATTAATCAGATTCATTACAATATGCTTGTTAGTGTGTAAGCAATCGCTTACAAATAATACAGTGCCACATACCTCTTACATCCAGTGATGTAGAAGTTCTCTTTCCTCATCTTCTCCATTTGAACTAGACTGCCTTGATGATTTCTTTCATGATCTCCTGTCTCTGCAGACAGTTTGACAGACATTTTAGTTTCCTACTTTTCCATGATCCTTCCATCTGCTGAACACTCCATCTTGCCACTCCCAATATGCTCTCTAATGTGTGCCAGTACAAAAAAATGCCCCCTTATAATGTGTGCTAGCGAAAATAATGCCCCCTTATATTGTGTGCAAGTTAAAAAAAAATGCCCCCATAAAATCCGTGCTTGAAAAAAGCCCCTTATAGTATGTGGCAGTACAGAGTGCCCCGTTCTGTATGTCAGTACAAAAAAATACCTCCTCTTAGTGCCCCCAGTAGAGCCAATGTCCCCATAGTGCCCCCATAATGTGAGCCAATGCTACCTACGGTGTGCCAGTACATAAAATATTAGTGCCCATAGTTAAGCTAATGCCCCTATTTAGTGCCCCTAGTAGATGCCCCCATAGCGCTTCCTCCCCACCATTCCCTATAGTGGCTTAACAGCATGGTGCCAAATGAAAAGAAAAAAAAATTAAGTATGTACTCCCATTCACCTGTCAGTAAAGCGGTGCAGGCCTATTCCGGTCTGTGTCCTGTATTGTACACTGCCCAGATCAGGCGGCATAATGATGATGATGTTATTGCCTCCTCCAGTGGCAGCTCCTCATCCCTATCCTTCTTCATGAGAGTTTCTCTTTGTGGGTCCCCAACAGCTACAGGGCAGACAGCAAGATGCGTTAGCTGTTCTTCCCCCGTCATCCCCTGCTGCATGAGCGTCCGCTTCTGTTCGAAGATAAATATGAGAGTGTTCATGCCGCAGTTGTCCCTAATGACAAATTATATGGACTCTTCGGAGGGCTTCAGCACCTGACAGGTGTCTCGGATGAGCTGGCACTGGCTAACCTTGAAAGAACAAATGCTCTCTGCTGAGGTGGTCTGGTGCATTACAAAATCTTTTACAGCTTTTGCCACTTGTACAGACACTGTCAGCTTGTGCAATGTTGAATTCTAGCGAGCTGGAACATCACAGATTAAGCAGTGTAAGGGTAAACTGTACTGTCACTGAAAGTCCAGGACAGTATTCCTCACCATGTAAGCATGGCTGAAATGTGAGGACAGCCTCCCCCTTTTCAGTTTTTCATCTGATCTCTGCAGAGTTTGCATACAGACATCTTAGGTTTCTCGTATTTCCATCCTTCTCTTCGTGCCCCAACTGGGTTATCCTGCCACTCCCCAAATACTGTGCCCACTATGCTGCCCAATGCCCCCAAATACCATACTGTAGAAAAAATAGTGCCGTATAGACAGCCCCCGTAGTAATAGTGGTTTGCCAAATTAATAATACTAAAAATTCTTTCCCAGAGTTCTCTCATTAGTAATAGTGCCCCAACAGTGATAATGCTCCCACAAAAGTACTCCTATTAGCAGTAGTGCCCTCCATATTGTGCCAAATAATTATGACATTCCCCCAAATACTACCCCCAGTAGCAGTAATAATGCCCTATAATAGAAATAATTTTCCTCATAGTGCCTCCAGTAAGGATAAAACACCTCCATAGTAACAGTGATACAGTTCTCCCATAGTAAGCCATCAGTAAAATTGCCCTCAAAGTGCCCAAAGTGTGCAAATCTATACATTGTCCACAGTATTGATAAAGACACTCATAGTGCTCCAAGTATTAATAAACCCCCTATAGTGCACCCAAGTAATAGGGCCACTCTATAGTTCCCCTGGTAGTATCTTAAATGCCCCTTATAGTGTCCCCTTATAGTGCCCCTAGTAGCTTAAACGTTCCCCTACAGTGCCCCTAGTAGCTTCACCGTTCCCTTATAGTACACTCAGCAGCTTAACAGCCCACTATAGTGCCCCCAGCAGCTTAACAGTCCACTATAGTCCCCCAGCAGCTTAACAGTCCACTAAAGTGCCCCGAGCAGCTTAAATAGTTCAGTTGTGTTTGAAGCAAAAGCATTGCATTTGCAGAGCATAACCCATTTCAACATACCCTGTCCTGCCCCCTGTTCCATACTTCCATACTGGCCAAACACCTCACTCATCTCATATAGTCACACTCGACCGCTGCACGCCCTTCTTTCAGTCCAGAAGAGAGTCGGCCGCAGTGTTGCACATCTGAAATGTCCCACCGTTTGGGGAAATAAAGCCACACTTTCACAGGCGGCAGGTGGTAGGACTCCTCCTCCTGACCTCGTCCTCCACTTCTGATCTTCAGGCTCAGTGCAGATGCGGGACAGCGGCTTCTTTATCTCCCTGCACTACCTAAGTGCGCATGCACAGTGCAGAATTCATGGACAGGCATAGAATCAAATATGGTGTCTTTTTTTGCCAGAGGCAGAAGAAAACGCACGTTTTTTGCGGATTGTCCATAAATTTATGGACGATTAGCTACCCTCTATGCAGGAATCATGTGTCATTTCCCTCAGGTTTAGTGTGCCACAATCTTGCCGCTGACCACCTTGCCCAGTAAAAATTGGTGGGGTGACAGTCAGCAAGATGTTTGCTGCTAGATGTACTTTAGTAACTGCTCGCCTGTGTGGCTACTCTCGCTTAGGCTGATCATCACATGGCAACACCTGACTTGACACAGAAAGTAGGGGACGGGGGAGCGATGCTGTGCCCTGCTACTGTTAAGGACAGAAGCATGTCCATGGAGAAGGAGGTGAAGGTAGTGGATAACTGCCTGTTGTGGGAGCCAGGCCAACACAATTATATGGGAGTCAAAAGGACCTGGTCTCGTTGCTGGGGTAATGCCTCACTGCTGCTGCAAAAAACATTGACCCAGTGGACTGTGAAAGAAATGTACTGTCTCTCCCCAAAACAGCTGCTCCAGGTGTCCAACGTGGAGTGCACCTTGAACACAGCGACAATTGCAAGGAGTGTCCCATGTTCTCTATCGCATGAGAGTACAAGATAGGGATGGTTTCTTGGCAGAAATAATGCTAGCATGGTATCTTTCTTCCAGGCTGAGTGCATGGCATCAGCTCCCTAAAGGCAACAGACTCTACATAAAGGTATGGCAGTGCACTGCCAGCAACTTGACCAGGTGGGAATTAAGCTTGAGGACCAGAGGATTGCTGGGTATGTAAAGTTGTTTTCTGGCCACACTATCTGTTATAGATTGCTGCTGATGGAGTGGAGGAGGAGGAGTCTGAGCGGGAGAGGCAGAAAGTGACGGCAATAATGTGAAAGACATCGTGCTGCCCGTGGATGCGACTGGGCTGCCACAAAGGAGACCAGGATAACTGGTGACCACCTTTATTTGCCCACGGGATTAGGTGATGCTGCTTCATGTGGTTCAATAGAGCTGTGATGCTTGTGTTTGACTGTCCAAGGCTTATTTTACTCTTGTGGAGGTTGCACAGGACAATGTTCTGTCTTTCAGTAGTGAAGAGAAATACTGACAGACAGGAGATACTCACTTGACAGGCAAGCTTGGCTTAGCTCTGACAAGTTTTGGGCCTAATACACCCACAGTGTCAGCGGCATCACCAGTTACTGAAGCAGATATGCCCCTGGCAGCTCTTTGCAAGGTTTTGGTCGCACGCCGCCTCTTGTCTGCCGTTGCCACCACCTCCTCCTTTAATTTTATGTCCTCCTCTGCACCCTCATCTGGCTCCCAAGTCGTCACCCTCGCTATGGGTGACACAATTACCACCAACAACCCAGCTATGAGTGGGGTCTCCCACCTTCTCCTGAACCTATTCCTCAGAGCAGTCCAAGCGGGGAGTGCTCTCACACAAGTCATCAACAGGGACACTCTCTTGACTGTCTGCCATAGGGGCGTAGTGGAGTTTTGGTACCTCTTCTTAGGAAAAAGAAGGGCCAGTGATGACAGAGAGGATGACACTGAAAAGATTCACTGGGGCTGCAAGGAGAAGAAGCAAGAGGAATGCTGTGAACCCTGGCTCCAAGGCACAGTGTCAGATTTAGAAGTCACCTCCATGTCATCTAGATGTGACTAAGAAGGAGTAAGTTATCCAACCCACAATCTCATTGTAACTGCGTCTGCTGTGCGCTGCTGTTCCCCTGCTTACCGCCGCGGTTCTGGGAGAAGTGTTCAGCGGTGATCTGCTGCCTGTGCTTCCCATTCACCGTTGCAGTCCTGGACTCTGTCTGTGTAGGTACTGTTATTCTGGGATCTGCTTCACAGTTTCCACTCAGCCCTGGCCAGAGCATGCTTGCTGCATGTTCCCTGCAGCACTTTCTTAAGGGCCGGAGGGCGTCACTTCCTTTGCTTTATTGGTAAGGTCATGTGAACTTGCTGACCAATCCTAGCCTTCCTGCATAAATATAAGTGTCTTAGCCCCCTTCCAGATGCCTCCGCATCAAGTCCTTGTGTCCTGCTAAGGTTGTTGTTATATCTGCTTGTGTTCCTGTGTACCTGACTCGTGATTGTGTTTCTGGACTCCGCTAACTGTTTGATCCCTGCCTGCTTGCCTTGACTCTCCTGTTGCCCAACCAGATTGCCTCACCTGTACCTGTGCCGCCTGCCCTGACCTATTGCTTGTTTGACTTTGCCTCTGCCTCATCCTTCGGTCCTGCACTGTTGCTCAGCCTGCTGACTTTCTCTGTACCTATGGTACCTTGCTCAGGTACCTCCTGGTCCGCCTAGACCAGCTGCCTTGTGTGCCAATCCTCATCAAGAGGTGAGACCTGGTGTTCCTCTTGGGAGAGTCTATCCCCACCATCAGGGGTACTGTGAAAATTGAGGGGTTCACTTAGCCAATGGCTTTAGAGGAGGTAGGACACGTGGCACAGTGGGTTCACACCCGCTGTTTCATGACAGTACACTGAGGCCATGGACCCCGCTGGTCACCCCAAGCCTGTTGTTCAGGAATTGTTACATGAAGTGAGGCGTCAGAGCGAACGTCAGGATGTCATAATGCAGTTCATGCAAAATGTTGCTGCTTGTCTGGATGCCATCTCTTCTCCAGCTACTGCAGGGTTGCCAGTCGCTGCTACTCCTGTAATTCCTACACCGGTGAATCCGGATTTGTGTGCTGCTGGTTAGTGATGAGCGGCAAGGGCAGTATTCAAATTTGCGATATTTCGTGAATATTTGGGCGAATATTCGTCATAAATTCTAGAATTCTCGATTATTTTCTTGATTGCGAAAATCGGCAATGTAAGATTCGTGTAATTCGAGCGCAATATAGGTGTGGGTCACTATTGCTACATTTTTCAAGCTGCTAGATGTTTCCTGAGACTGGAGAAAATGGTTGGCAGGGCAGAACATTACAATAGCTTTATATGCATATAGAGTGCTCTGATATATTCGCGATTGCGCAAATCGGCAATTAATGATAATCATATTTTTTGCGCAATATGTGCAACTTCACATTTTAGCAGGTCTGACTACATATTAGTGATTGGTGCACAAAGTATTGTTGTGAACTTGCCTGTAGCATGTGCGTATGGACAGCAGAACCTACTACCTAACACCCTGCACTGGAACTTATCAGCTACACTATATCACAATATAACCTACACTGACTATGTTCCACTAACTATCTGTATTATATAGATAAGCTATCTAACTAACTATCTAATGTAATGTGACACAGTGAAGCACAGAGCACAGCAATGACACTGCTGTCTCTCAGAACTGAAGAAAAAACAAAACTGCAGAAAATGACTGCTGCGGAGGTTCTTATATAGTAAAGGGGAAGGCAACTTTCCTATTGGTTGCTAGGGATGTTGCTTAGCTCAGACAAATACATTGCAGCCTTCTCATTGGCACACAAGCAAGAAGCAGGGAGGGATCATGGGTTCAGATGAAAAAAAATCTAGAATATTTGTGAATACAAATATGTAGCACTATATTCTAAATCTTCACAAATTCTCGAAGTGGCAATATTCGCGACCAATACTTCTGCTGGTGTGCAACTCTCTCTGCCATGACGCTATGGTGGAGATCCAAAAACCTGTTGTGGATTCCTGAACCAGTGTCTGATCCACTTTGAGTTGCATGGGCAGAAGTTTCCCACTGAGCGGTCCAAGGTTGCCTTCATTGTGTCCTTGCTATCTGGTGAGTCACTTGCTTGGGCAAATCCTATTTGGGAATATGGAATTCCAGAGACCACTAAACTGCAGTCTTTCCTGGCTACCTTCCAGCTGGTTTTTGAAGATACAACAAAACTCCACTGGCGCTGATTAAAGACAATAATCTGCAATATCACTGTATGGCCGTATCCATACAGTACAACTGAAACCAATAAACTTTTAAACTACTCATATCACGCTCACCCTACACATGCAACTACTGTGAACCTTCTAGGCTAGATTCTAACTGCTATTGCGAATACTTTTTGTGCGAATACTTTTGGTATATCTTGTTTGTGTCGCTTGCCGTGCCGTGTTACTTGTGATGGGTGTCTGTATTCCAAACTAGGAGCATGCTCCGGCCGGTAGCACTTTGCTCCAAAAATGTCCTTGCGCTCACGCGAGTGACGTCACTCTGTCTGAGCTACGGGTTGCTGGTGGAGGCAAAACAGTCCATCCAACCTGTTTCAAACGATGTACGTCTTTCTTCCTCAGGGAGTCCTATCTGTTCTGCCTGCCTCCTATTTATAGACTACCCTCACTTCTGACTTAACTCCTTCTTTCCCTGCTTCTCCACTGTCTACAATCATTCTCTCAGTGCTGCTCCCTATTGGAAACCAAACAGTTTAATGTCCGTGTTTAACCCCTTAGGGCTAGAGTATCCATGTTAAAAATCCATCTCGTTTCCACCATTGACCTTTTGATAAAGTTATCGCCTCTTGCGTCTTTCTTTACTTATTCCAGGCCAAAAATAATGAACCTTTAACCACTTCAGCCCCCTAGCTTAAACCCCTTAATGACCAGGCCACTTTTTACAATTCCGCACTACACTACTTTCACCGTTTATTGCTCCGTCATGCAACTTACCACCCAAATGAATTTTGCCTCCTTTTCTTCTCACTAATAGAGCTTTCATTTGGTGGTATTTCATTGTTGCTGACATTTTTACTTTTGCTATTAATAAAAATGTAACGACATTTTTGCAAAAAATGACATTTTTCACTTTCTGTTGTAAATTTTTTTAAAAAACTACATTTCTATATACATTTTCTCTAAATTTATTGTTCTACATGTCTTTGATAAAAAAAAGTCCAATAAGTGTATATTTATTGGTTTGGGTAAAAGTTATAGCGTTTACAAACTATGGTGCAAAAAAGTGAATTTCTGCATTTTGAAGCAGCTCTGACTTTCTGAGCGCCTGTCATGTTTCTTCAGGTGCTAGAATGTCAGGATAGTATAAATACCCCCCAAATCACACCATTTTAGATAGAAGACACCCCAAAGTATTCACAGAGGGGCATGGTGAGTTCATGTATCATTTCATTTTTTTTCACAAGTTAGCGAAAAATGACACTTTCTGAGGAAAAAAATAAAAATAATAAAGTTTCCATTTCTGCTAACTTCTGGCAAAAAAAAAAAAAATCTCCCACGGACTCACTATGCCCCTCAGTGAATGACTTGGGGTGTCTACTTTCCGAAATGGGGTCACTTGTGGGGTGTGTTTACTGTTCTGGCATTTTGGGCGGGGCTAAATTGTGAGCAGCCCTGTAAAAGCTAAAGGTACTCGTTGGAATTTAGGTCCCCTTTGCGCACCCAGGCTGCAAAAAAGTGTCACTCATGTGGTATCGCCGTGCTCGGGAGAAGTAGGGCAATGTGTTTTGGGGTGTATTTTTGCATACACCCATGTTGGGTGAGAGAAATATCTCTGTAAACTGACAACTTTGTATAAAGTTTTTTTAAAAGTTGTCGTTTACAGCGATATTTCTCACACAAAGTATGGGTATATATAAAAATACACCTCAAAACTTATTGCCCTACTTCTCCTGAGTACTGGCAATACCACATGTGTGACACTTTTTGCAGCCATGATGCAAAGGGGCCCTAAAACCAATGAGTACCTTTAGGATTTCACAGGGCATTTTTACGCATTTGGATTCCAGACTTCTTCTCACGCTTTAGGGGCCCCTAAAATGCCAGGACAGTATAAATACCCCACATGTGACCCCATTTTAGAAAGAAGACACCCCAAGGTATTCTGTGAGGGGTATGGTGAGTTCATGTAAAATTTTACTTTTGTCACAAGTTAGTGAAATAAGAGACTTTGTAAAAAATAAATAAAAAAATATCAATTTCCGCTAACTTGTGCCAAAAAATAAAAATTCTGTGAACTCGCCATGCCCCTCACGGAATACCTTGGGGTGTCTTCTTTCCAAAATGGGGTCACATGTGGGGTATTTATACTGACCTGGCATTTTAGGGGCCCTAAAGCGTGAGAATCTAAATGCGTAAAAATGCCCTGTGAAATCCTAAAGGTACTCATTGGTTTAGGGCCTCTTTGCATCTTGGCTGCAAAAAGTGTCACTCATGTGGTATCGCCGTACTCAGGAGAAGTAGGGCAATGTGTTTTAGGGTGTATTTTTAGATATACCCCTGCTGGGTGTGAGAAATATCTCTGTAAATGACAACTTTAAAAAAAAATGTATACAAAGTTGTCAATTTACAGAAATATTTCTCTCACCCAGCATGGGTATATGTAAAAATACACCCCAAAACACATTTCCCTACTTCTTCTGAGTACGGCAATACCACATGTGTGCCACTTTTTTGCAGCCAAGATGCGCAAAGGGGCCCTAAAACCAATGAGTACCTTTTAGGATGGCATTTTTACGCATTTTTCTTCTCACGCTTTAGGGCCCCTAAAGTCGTTTTTGTAACGGTCCTAGTACTCCCCAGACCGAAGATCCCAGTGGCAGGGGCTGTCCTGCACCAGGACAATAAGTTTCTCCACGTCCATGGCACGTGGTGTTTTTGGCATTGTGGCAACTTTTGGCTCTGCAAGGGCTTGGAAATGATGCAGCCAACTTCTCACTCCTGTGCTGACACAAACCAGACGCAGAGAAACGCCTACTTCCTGTATTATATCCTATGAGTGTTGCTAAGTTACTTGCATGAAAAACGCAGAATATAGAACATGCTGCGATTTTCACGCAAAGCAGAAGTGATGCGTGAAAAACACCGCTCATGTACATGATGAAATCAATGGCTCAGGATTCAGTGCGGGTGCTATGCGTTCACGTCATGCATTGCACCCGCGTAGAAAACTCGCCCGTGTGAAAGTGGCCTTAGAGTCTGTTGGTTTTATGTAGGTCCTTGTTTTAATTGTTTGTCCCTCCGGATATATTACTAGATCTAAAAAATTAATTTCCCTGTTGGTATGTGTCCCTGTAAATTCTAAATGAAAATCATTTTTATTAATTTCACTTAAAAACTCCACTAGGGCTCCTTCCCCCCACCCATATAAATACAGTATCATCTATGAAGCATTTCCATAGGACGAGGCCCACTCGGAGCTCGCTGTTGGGAAATATATGTTCATATTCCCAACATCCAATGTACAAATTCGCGAACCCCAGTGCAAACCTCGTCCCCATGGTCCCGCCCCATGTTTGCAGATAAAATCTTTTTTGTATCTAAAATAGTTTTTTTTCCAATATAAAAAGTATACATTCTACAATAAAATCTATCTGTGCGTTAGGGATTTCTCCTTTTTACGCATGAAAAAGCGGGCTGCTTCACATCCTTTCTTGTTTTTAATGACAGTATAAAAAGATTTTACATCTAGGGTTCCCAGAATGTAATTCTCTTTCCACTCTAGCTTTTCCAATATTTGTAATATGTGCTTAGTGTCTTTCAAATATGCTGGTAAAGATTGTGCACATGGTAATGATAATTTTCTATATATCTAGATAAGGAACTGGTCAGAGATCCAATTCCAGAGACAATGGGTCTCGCTTTTTTTTTTTATATCTTTATGTATTTTCGGATTTTGATAAAATACTGCCACTTTTAGGTTTTTAATTTCTATATATTCTGCTTCCTGTTTATTTAAAATACCCTCCCTTTTCCCCTTTTGTACTAATTCCTTTAATTCTATTTTAAATTTTTCTGTGCCCTTTAAGAGCCCTATATGTTTTTATGTTTTTCCATCTGTTAATGTATTTAAAGCTTCTATGTCATAGTCATTTTTATTTAGTACCACTATACCTCCCCCTTTATCTGCAGGCTGTATGATAACCCTGTGGTTTTCCTAAATTTAACTAATTGCTTCCTTCTCTTCTTTATTAATGTTGCTCAGGTATTTACTATTTTTTGCAACTTTAATTTTTTTAATGCCTCTGGTGACCATATTCATAAAAGGGTTGAAAGCTGTTGAATATTCCTGCACAGGGTTAAACCTAGATTTAGGTCTCAGTCCAGTGTGTAGGTATTGGTTTCTCATATCTACTATCTTATTAGTAGTAGTGGTATTCTTGTTTTCTACCCCTTTTTAAAAAAAATATTTTTTCAACGCTAAACGCCTGATAAATTTCCTCACCCCTATAAAGGCATCAAATTTATTAAAGAAGGTGGTGGGGGCAAATTTTTGTTTTTGAAGAGCCCAGCCGCACCTCCTTTGCTGCATCAGCTCTGCTGCATTTACGACAGGGTTCCTCGTCTGTGGGTCAATTCGCCACGCAGTTTCGTACCCTGGCTGCCGAACTTGCATGGAACAATGAGGCTCAACTGGCGGGGTTCTGGGAGGGCCTTTTTGACCGGATTAAGGATGAATTAGCTGGTCCCGACCATCCGTCTACTCTGAATGACCTGATCACCTTGGCCAAAAGGATACATATGCGTTTTAGGAAACATTCTAAGGCGGTCGCAGGTACCAGAAGACCATCTCGTTTGGCTTCATCCTTCCAGAGGCCGATTCTTCCTGTAGTGTCCATGCCATTTGAAGAGCCCATGTATATAGAGCGCATTCGATTGTCTGACCAGGAACGTTTATGCTGCAAAGCAGAGAACCTGTGTCTGTAGTGTGGAGGCAAGGCCCACTTTGTGCGTAATTGTCCACAGAAGCTGGGAAACGCCAATGTCTTGGATCAGTTGGAGAGGTGGTCCTAGACAAGAAGTTTTCTCCAAAACTTTCAGTTCTGGTGACTCTCTATCACAAAGGAATTACACTGTATGTGCCTGCATTCTTGGACTCTGGGTGAGCTGGTAACATCATTCAGCAAGCTCTGGTCCATCACTACTGACTTCCTACCATCCGTCTAAAAGGCCTCTGTCAGTTGCTTCCATAAATAGACTGCCACTTCCTGAACCTGTGCTTTCTTTTACTATGTCCCTTAAGTTGCAAATAGGGGTTCTGCATTTAGAGATGATCTCCTTCTATGTGCTGCCAGCATCCGTGAATCAGGTTATCCTTGGTCTTCCCTGGCTGTGTCAGCACTTTCCAGTTCTGGACTGGCACTCCGGTCAGATTCTGCATTGGGGATCATCCTGCCAGTTCACCTGGTTATCAGAGGTCCGACCTGCTTCCACGACTACCGTACCTGTAGACTTGCATGGACTTCTGCAGCAGTATGCCAGTTTTGCAGATGTCTTCAGTAAGAAAGAGGCCGAGACCCTGCCTTCTCATCGTCCTTATGATTGTCCGATTGACCTTCTGCCTGGTGCCACTCCTCCTCACGGTCGAGTCTACCCACTTTCACGTCCTGAGACCCAAGCAATGTCTGATTACATCATGGAGAATCTCGAGAGGGGTTTTTCCGAAATCTACTTCACCAGCCAGTGCCGGGTTATTATTTTTGCAGAAAAAGATGGATCCTTATGGCCCTGTATCGACTATCAAGGTCTGAATAAGGTCACAGTCAAGAACCAAAACCCTCTTCCACTTATCTCCTAACCTTATTCGCATTCGAAAGGACGATGAGCGATAAACTGCTTTCAACAGTTGTGATGAACACTATGAGTATCTTGCCATGCCCTTCGGTCTGTGCAATGCCTCGCTGTATTCCAGGAGTTGGTAAACAATATCTTCTGGGACTCCTAAGGCAGAGGCCGACTTCGTCCAATTAAAGAGGTCCTTTGCTTCTGCACCTGTTCTGCGTCATCCCGATGTCTCCTGCCTCCGTAGGAGCCGGTTCTGTTTTACTACAAAAAGGTTCCAAGTGCAAGATGTTTACATGTGGATTTTCCTCCAAGCTCTTCTCCCCTGCTGACCGGAATTACTGTATAGGAAACAAAGAGCTTCTGGCCATAAAACTTGCCTTGGAGGAGTGACGTTAACTATTGGAGGGGGCCCAGCATCTAGTGATAACCTTCACCGACCACAAGAACCTTACATATCTGCAGATGGCCCAGGTTCTGAACCCTACCCAAGCCAGATGGGCACTCTTCTTCTCCTGTTTTGATTTTGAGCTTCACTTTTGCCCGGCCGAGAAGTCTGTCTCAGTCATTTGACTTCTCCGACCAGCAGGAAGAGCCCAAGTACATTGTAGATCTTACTCGCTTGATCACAGTGGCTCTTGTCCTGGTAAAAGATATCCCACCTGGGAAGACATTCATGTCATCTGCCAAGAGAAACGTATTCTAGCTTGGGGGCACAACTCCAAACTGGCTAGTTACCCAGGGGTCCGCAAGACCACAGAACTATTGTCTCACCACTACTGGTGGCCCACACTATCTAAGGATGTCTGTGATTATGTGTCTGGCTGCACTGTCTGTGCTCAGAATAAAGTCTCCAGACCAAACCACCAGGGCTGTTGTTACCTGTTCCTGTTTCCCAATGGCAACACATAGCCATGGACTTTGTTACAGATCTGCCCTCTTCTGCCGGATGTACAACTATCTGGGTGGTTGTGGACTGGTTCACCAGGGTGGTGCACTTCATTCCTTTGGCTGGACTGCCCTCGGCTGCTGATCTTGCTAAACTGTTCGTGAAACACATATTCCGCTTGCATGGTCTACCTTGGAATATTGTTTCTAATGGCAGAGTCCAGTTTACCTCTAAGCTCTGGAGAGCTCTTTGCCGGCTGCTCGAAATTGAGCTGGACTTCTCTTCTGGTTATCATCCCCAGACCAACAGGCAAGTAGAGCTGGTCAATCAAATATTAGTGAACTATCTCCGGCATTTTGTTTCAGCCCAACACAACAACTGGGTACAATTGCTACCTTGGGCTGAATTCTCCTATAACAAGCACTCTTGTGAGTCTACTGGATCCTCTCCATTTTTTGTTGTTTATGGACAACACCCTCGTACTTTTCTCCCTGTTCCTACATTTTCTGGGGTACCAGCTGCGGATTCCTCTTTTAAGGATTTTTGGAAGATTTGGCGTGACACCAAGGACTGCATCAACAAAGCGGTGACCCGCATGAAAACTAATGCAGACAAGAGAAAAAGAACACCACCTCAGTTCTCGTCTGGAGATAAGGTATGGCTCTCCTCTAAAAACATCAGCTTAAGGGTTCCCAGTTTCAAGTTTGCCCCTAGGTTCCTTGGACCCATTGGAGTATTGAGGAGGATCAACATAGTGACATATAAGTTACGTCTGCCTCTCTCTCTGCGTATTCCTAATGCCTTCCATGTGTCCTTACTAAAACCAGTAGTTCTTAATCTCTTCTCGATGGCTCCTTCTGCTCCAACTCCGTTATCTAAAGATACTGACGAGATATTTGAGGTCAAAGACATCCTGGATATCAAGAAGTGTGGCAAGAAGACCTACTATCTTTTGAACTGGAAGGGCTTTGGTCCTGAGGAGAGGTCTTTGGAACCAGAAGAGAACATTCATGCTCCGAACTTGCTAAAAAGGTTTCTGTCTCGTCATGGACTCAAGAAGAGGGGGTGCAAGGGGGGGGGGTTTAGGCATTGCTGTTCCCCTGCTTACCGCTGTGGTCCCGGGTGCTGTGTTCAGCGGTGATCTGCAGCCAGTGCTTTCCTTTCACCGCCCTAGTCCTGGGCTCTGTCTGTGTAGGTACTGTTGTTCTGGGACTCACAGTGGCTGCAGGGCAGCCAATCAACAAGCTTTTAAGCTGTGGGCACTTAGAAGCCATCACAGCGATGCCTAGTAATGGCATAGCTGTGATTGGCCCATGCATCATGTGACCCAGCCTCTATAAAAGCTGAATCACGTGCAGCACCGCCCATCAGCTCTGAGTATTGCAAGGACAGGAAGCAGGCAGCTGAAGTGAGGAAAAGTGTTAGGAATCTCATCTGGTGACCTACAGTGATTTCTTTGTGGGTGCTATACACCAGCTTTGCACCCCTGGCAAAGAAGTATAATAATTAATCTGGCTGTTAGTTATGTGGGTGACCTATAGCGATCTTTTGTGGGTGCAATGCACCATCTTTGCACCCCTGATACAGAAATTTAATAATTAATCTGGATGTTAATTCTGTGGGTGACCTATAGCAATTTTTTTGTGGGTGCAATGCACCATCTTTGTACCCCTGACACAAAAATATAATAGTTAATCCATTTTTTAGATCGGTGGGTAACATATAACCATTGTTTGTCTGAGGTACACCTGCACTGCATACATGACAGGGAAACAAATCTAGTTAATCTATCTGTTATTTTGGTGGGGGACATATACCCATTGTTTGTCTGAGATACACCTGCACTTCATACGTGACAGGGAAACAAATCTAGTTAATCTATCTGTTATTTTGGTGGGGGACATATACCCATTGTTTGTGTGAGGTACACTTGCACTGTATATGTGACAGGGAAATTAATATAGTTAATCTGTCTGTTAGTTCGGTGGGTGACCTCAAAGAATAAGGAGAGCATCAAATAAGGGACGTGGCCCTGGTCGTAGTGCTGCTGGTGCTTCGTGGAGCTCCTGTTCTAGGGAGAGGACGTGGACGTGGTCGATCTGTGCCAGCTACATGACCAAATGAAACACCTTCCTCAGGTGCATGTAGGCGACAGAAAGTTCAACGTTATTTTGTAGGCCCGAATACCGGTGTACGAATGGTGAGGCCAGAACAAGTAGAGGTGGTAGTAGATTGGGTGGCTGACAGTGCCTCCAGTTCCTTCACATTGTCTCCCACCCGGTCCCCTGCTGAAAGCGCAGGGTTGGCACCTGCAGCCCATAGGCATCTGTCTTTCACCTCACTCCCTTGCAAATCAGGCAAGTAGTCTGAGCCCCAAGTCATGCAGCAGTCTCTTATGCTTTTTGATGACTCCGCTGGCAGGGTTTCCATCGGCCATCCTCGTCTCTGATGATGACGAGGCCATCGGCCATCCTTCGTCTCTGATGATGACGAAACACAGGTGCCAACTGCTGCGGCTTTGTGTTCAGTGTGCAGACCAGCAAGGACAGCAGGGGTGAGGACTGTAGGTAAGATGATGTGGAGGATGATGAGGTCCTAGACTCCACATGGAATCAAGGTCATGCGAGTGATGTGTGCAGTTTGGAGGAAGAAGTGTTGGTCACACAGCGCCAGCCGCACAGTAAAAGAGAGTGCAGGGTGCAAAAGCAGAGTGGCTGTCCGCAGAGGGTCTCCAAATTGGGCACATGGCCTGAGCTTGTCCTTTACGCCTTGGAGGTGCTGGCCTGCCCTGCGGCCAGTGTATTGTCCAAACATGTGTTTAGTAAGGCAGGGGTGGTGATCACAGACAAGCGGAGCCACCTGTCCACTGTCAACGTGGACAAGCTTACGTTCATTAAAATGAACCAGACATGGATCCCACAGGACTTGTCCGTACCTTGTGCTGAATAGACAAGTATACCAGCCACATCCAGCCATTTTTAGACTCCAGCGCACTTTCTCTTTGCATTCTCTTTTCTATTTCTCAATGTTCTGGGGTCTTATTAAATTTATAAAAAAATAAAAAACATTAAAGGAAAAAAGATAAAAAAGTAAACAACAAAAACAGTGTTAGCTACCTTCTCCTTCTTCACCGCCGCTTCCACCTACACCGCAACATCAACCGCCTCCTCAACCTCCTACTCCACTCCTCCTCCTAGTTCAAGATTTTTTATTTTTATATTCTATGTTATTTGTAATTCATTTTCCTATCCACATTTGTTTGCAGGGCAATTGTCCTGCTCTTACCCCCATTTTGCTTCTTTTTGCAGCCCTCTAGCCCTTACTATGCGATTTTAGTGCACGAAAGTTCGGGTCCCCATTGACTTCCCGAACCCGAACTTTGACCCGAAGTTCAGCCGAACCCGGTGAACCCGAACATTCACGGGTCCACTCAACCCTCTTCCCCCATAGAAATCACAAGGTCCCCTCCTTCTGATTGTGTCTATGGGCCATGCGGCTGCCATAAAACAATGTTCTTAATGTTTTCTAAATGCTGTTAAGAACAGCTCAGGCAAGATGGCCATCCCTATAATAATATTCAGTAAATAAAATAAGAAAATCTGCAATCAGAAATTAAAAACAGAATATCATCTAGTTTTAACTGGCAAAAAATAAAAAAGTTTGGTGACACATTACACTCTTACTGCTTCCATAGTAATACATTAAGAGTGTAAGCATCACCTAAGTGCTGCAATGTAAATGCTCTTGAATTGAATGATTAATTATCAAGTGTGAATACCTCTATAAAAGCAGAAATTTTGACATGTTACTGGTCTAGAGCATTTGGGCGTATGTTAACACAATGGCAAGGAAGAAAGACATCAGTAATATTGTTAGAGAGGCAGCTGTTGCTGCCCATCGATCTGAGAAGGGTTATGAGACCATTTAGGTGCACCTGTGAGGCCTGGGCCATATCAGCCAGTCTTGGGTGTGGCTCAAAGCCCTCTCCCTCCTCCCATTGCAGGCATAGTTACATGCTGGAGGTAACTGAGGAGTTTGCTGTGAGTCGGCCTATACATTCCTGTAATGCCCACTGGCCCCTGGTATTGCCCATTCGGCACAGGTAGGTGAGTGTTAGGTCCCGAGCTACTTGAAAATCCTTGGCGTGGTGCTCAGGCTTAAGACATGTCCTTCACTGCAGGACATGTTGACTAATCTCTCAATTTTAACTTCAGTTTGAGGGCTTAGTAAGACAGCAGTGTGCACCTGTTTTGTCATTTGTTATTGCTATATTGTTATATTATTTATCACATCCACACAATTGCCATCTTTTGTAGGATGTCTATTGTGGTACTTGTGGTCTGCTGCTGGCATCCTCCACTGTATGCATTTTTGCTGGGGATCGCCATTAGCAATGGGCCACAAGTGCAGGATCTGCTCCCCTGTATATATATGCACAACTGCATTTTTTGGTTGATCACATCCTGCATCATGCCACCTTTCAGTTGTTTTGTGTATATATAATTTTTGGAGGTGTATAAACTCCTATGTAAATGTAGCCTGTTTTCCATCCACAGGCTACATTTAGGTGCACCTGTGAGGCCTGGGCCATATCAGCCAGTCTTGGGTGGGGCTCACAGCCCTCTCCCTCCTCCCATTGCAGGCATGGTTACATGCTGGAGGTAACTGAGGAGTTTGCTGTGAGTCGGCCTATACATTCCTGTAATGCCCACTGGCCCCTGGTATTGCCCATTTGGCACAGGTAGGTGAGTGTTAGGTCCCGAGCTACTTGAGAAACCTTGGCATGGTGCTCGGGCTTAAGACATGTCCTCCACTGCAGGACATGTTGACTAATCTCTCAATTTTAACATCAGTTTGAGGGCTTAGTAAGACAGCAGTGTGCACCTGTTTTGTCATTTGTTATTGCTATATTGTTATATTATTTATCACATCCACATAATTGCCATCTTGTGTAGGATGTCTATTGTGGTACTTGTGGTCCGCTGCGAGCATCCTCCACCGTATGCATTTTTGCTGGGGATCGCCATTAGCAACGGGCCACAAGTGCAGGATCTGCTCCCCTGTGTATATATATGCACAACTGCATTTTTGGGTTGAGCACATCCTGCATCATGCCACCTTTCAGTTGTTTTGTGTATATATAATTTTTGGAGGTGTATAAACTCCTATGTAAATGTAGCCTGTTTTCCATCCACAGGCTACATTTAGGTGCACCTGTGAGGCCTGGGCCATATCAGCCAGTCTTGGGTGGGGCTCACAGCCCTCTCCCTCCTCCCATTGCAGGCATGGTTACATGCTGGAGGTAACTGAGGAGTTTGCTGTGAGTCGGCCTATACATTCCTGTAATGCCCACTGGCCCCTGGTATTGCCCATTTGGCACAGGTAGGTGAGTGTTAGGTCCCGAGCTACTTGAGAAACCTTGGCATGGTGCTCGGGCTTAAGACATGTCCTCCACAGCAGGACATGTTGACTAATCTCTCAATTTTAACATCAGTTTGAGGGCTTAGTAAGACAGCAGTGTGCACCTGTTTTGTCATTTGTTATTGCTATATTGTTATATTATTTATCACATCCACATAATTGCCATCTTGTGTAGGATGTCTATTGTGGTACTTGTGGTCCGCTGCGAGCATCCTCTACCGTATGCATTTTTGCTGGGGATCGCCATTAGCAACAGGCCACAAGTGCAGGATCTGCTCCCCTGTGTATATATATGCACAACTGAATTTTTGGGTTGAGCACATCCTGCTTCATGCCACCTTTAAGTTGTTTTTAAAGACCATTTCCAAACAATTTGAATTCTATTGTTCTTTAATGAGAGAGAATATTCTCAAGTAGAAAACATTCAAGACAATTTACAATCTTCCTAGTAGTGAATGTGCCATCAATTCACCTTAAGTCAAAACTATGTAAAGATCTGAAAAATTGCACAAAACCTAAGGCCTTCATCTAAGACTATATAGGCCTCAGTTACGTGTAGCATGTTAAATGTTCTCCTCTTTACAAACACGGTGGTAGAGAGGTGAAAATTTGGGAGTGTTTTGCAGCCACAGGACCTGGCCACCTTGCAGGCATTGAATCGAAAACGAATCAAAGTTTTCTAGGAGTCAAATGTGAGGTCATCTATCAGCTAAAGCAGACAATGACCCCAAGCATACACAAATCTACAACAGAATAGCAGAAAAGGAAAAGAATTAAGGTATGGCACCTTAATGCAATTGAAATGCTGTGTTGTGATCTTAAAGGCTATGTACATCTTTGGGGACCTTTTTATGATTGCACTAATTTTGGTCTAAAATTTTTTTTTCTGTTGTCTTCAATTGTTTTCTAACTGTGTCAATGGTACTTCCACTTTGTGACTGTCATCTAAAAACCCTTATCTGTAAATTACTAAGAGGTCATAAACACTTATTTAAGCCACATTCTTATCAGTAACATACAAATTGAGTTTTAATGAGTGTTTATAAGGTCAGATATGAGCGATAAAGAGCCGTCAGTTCCAAAGGGTCCAAAAACAGAGCCTGGAAATTATAGGCCGTTGAGTTTAATATCTGTTGTTGGTAAACTGTTTGAAGGATTTCTAAGAGATGCTATCTTGGAGTATCTCAATGAAAATAAGCAAATAACACCATATCAGCGTGGCTTCATGAGGGATCAGTCATGCCAAACAAATTTAATCAGTTTCTATGAGGAGGTAAGTTCTAGACTTATTTGACACTGTACCTCATAAAAGGTTGGTATATAAAATGAGGATGCTCGGACTGGGAGAAAATGTCTGTAAGTGGGTAAGTAACTGGCTGAGTGACATAAAACAGAGGGTGGTTATTAATGGTACACACTCAGATTGGGTCACTGTCAATAGTGGGGTACCTCAGGGGTCAGTATTGGGCCCTATTCTCTTCAATATATTTATTAATGATCTTGTAGAAGGCTTGCACAGTAAAATATCAATTTTTGCAGATGACACTAAACTGTGTAAAGTAATTAACACTGAAGAGGACAGTTTTCTCCTACAGAGGGATCTGGATAGAGTGGAGGCTTGGGCAGAGAAATGGCAGATGAGGTTCAACACTGACAAATGTAAAGTTATGCACATGGGAAGGAATAATGCAAGTCACCCGTACATACTAAATAGTAAAACACTCGGTAACACTGACATGGAAAAGGATCTTGGAATTTTAATAAACAGCAAACTAAGCTGTAAAAACCAGTGTCAGGCAGCTACTGCCAAGGACAATAAGATATTGGGTTGCATCAAAAGGGCATAGAAGCCCGTGATGAGATCATAGTCCTACCACTTACAAATCTCTAGTCAGACCACACATGGAGTACTGTGTACAGTTCTCGGCTCCTGTGAACAAGGCAGACATAGCAGAGCTGGAGAGGGTTCAGAGGAGGGCAACTAAAGTAATAACTGGAATTGGGCAACTACAGTACCTTGAAAGGTTATCAAAATTAGGGTTATTCACCTTAGAAAAAAGACGACTGAGGGAGATCTAATATCTATGTATAATTATATCAGGGGTCAGTACAGAGATCTCTCCCATCATTTATTTATCCCCAGGACTGTGACTGTGACGAGGGGACATCCTCTGCGTCTGCAAGAAAAAAGGTTTGTACACAAACATAGAAAAGGATTCTTCACGGTAAGAGCAGTAAGACTATGGAACTCTCTACCTGAGGAGGCGGTGATGGTAAGTACAATAAAGGAATTTAAGAGGGGCCTGGATGTATTTCTGGAGTGTAATAATATTACAGGCTATAGCTACTAGAGAGGGGTCATTGATCCAGGGAGTTATTCTGATTGCCTGATTGGAGTCAGGAAGGAATTTTTCCCCTAAGTGGGGAAAATTGGCTTCTGCCTCACAGGGTTTTTGCCTTCCTCTGGATCAACTTGTAGGAAACAGGCCGAACTGAATGGACAAATGTCTTTTTCAGTCTTATATACTATGCTACTAATTGAAAAAAGTTTGGGCGGACTAGGGCGATAGCTAAGGGTAGGCCAGCATGATTCATTTTGGATGTGAAGGGTCAGGGAGGTTAGGGGTGAATAATTTTCAAAGTGATGATGGGGGTGGCTGGGGTCGTTGGTGGCTATATAGGGGGTGTTTAGGTGGAAGTGGTGCCATTTTCTGGAATCTGGAAAATCTCCCACCCATCCTCCCCATATTATTAGGGGCAATTGTTGGGGATATGGGCAGTGGAAGGTTGAGTTGGACCTGTGTGACACCGGTAGGGGTTCAAACTGATAAAAAATAATAATAATAAGAATTAAAAATAAAAATAAAGAAATTAGAATGTTTTGTCATGGCAGTCGAGGCGGCAGGAGGTACTGGAAGCTGGTGGTACAGTTGGGGATTTGAGAATGAGAGGGCCTCTGTGGTGGGGCTGGACTCTCATGGTGGGGACTTACCTGTTCGGTTCGGTGAGGCATCCACCACCGGGTGTCAAGGTGGATTTGCCGTGTGGTTTTGTGGGTAGGCTTCCAGGACCTCCTTCATATGCGGTTAAGTTATGTCATGTTATGTTATGTATTTATGCAGATAATAAAACGGCTGCTGTGGCCAATAAAATCCACCCTTGTGTCATGTTTTTATGGAAGGATGGAGGGTTGCTTGGTAGGGGATGGGGGCATGATGGAAAAAGAAAGTTGTGTACCCAAAATATCAGCCAATAATTTAATCATGATTTTTAGCTCAAAATGAATACAATTATTTAAAAAAATGTCACCAAGGTGTACATAGCCCTTAAGGTCTGTTTCACACAAGCAAGTCCATTGCATGAATCACGCTCTGTGTGTGAGAGTGATGCCTCTGCTTGACCATACTTCTGTAGAATCATACTGACATAAAGCTGTCAGTATGCACATAGCATTATAAATCATGGTAACTCTGTGCGCTCCTGCAAGTCCAGAATGGAGGATCATGCTCACACATGTAAAGAAAAATAGGCCAAAATGTCTCCAGAGCAATGCGAGAGACTGATAGTCTTACATAAACAATTACTTTAAGTTATTACTGCTATAGGCGGCTCTACATGCTATTGATTTATGGGGTGTGCTTAGTTTTTTACACATGGATTTTCCATTTTGGCTTAAATTTTGTTAAAGGGTTTCTCCAGGATTGATATATTGATGATGATGTATCCTCCGGTGCAAGCCATTGCCCCCTTACAACTTAGCAAGCACATTTGATAGCGGCTGTGCTTGGTATCAAAGCTGAGTCCCTTTCACTTGAACAGGGCTGCGGTATGCTTAGGCCATGTGACTTCACATTCATCAGTCATATTACCTCACAGAGCCCTGTGGCCTCTTCGTACAGCAGGGTCAAAGGTTTCAGACCCAGTTCACTCTCCTATTGATGACCTATCCTTTTGTGTTGTTCATCTGAGTTTGTAAGACCTTCCAAGAACCAGATATTTTCTTATTATGTTCATACATAAAACAGAATTCTAAGAGGGTGTACTTTGTTTTTCTCTTGGCTGTACAGTATATGTTGGTATATCAGCCTGGGTACTAATAGTATGCACTATATGAATAATATGGAGAGACATCCCTAGGGACTTTGGTCCTGGGGACCTTGGCCTGTCTGACCATGTATGATATGAGCATAGATCATGTCAGAAAGTATTTCCTGTGAAATATATGCCTTTGTATGTTGTGATCAGCTTTCATTGCAGAATATAAGGTGTAAAACTGTGCCATGAGCAGCTCCATTAGCATGACAATAATGATCCTTTCCATGATGGGCATTCTTATCATTGTGTGGCAAGATGTGACTATATAGTACAAAAATGTTTTTGATGCTATGCATAAGCCTCCGTAATAATGACAACCCTCATACTATTAAAACAGAACAGTATTTATACTTGTCACCAGCTGCGGAACCACATGGAGGGGTGATGTTCCTTCAAAACCAGTGGCTAGGGAACTCTGCAATATGTATGTCACAGTCTCAGCTGGGATCTGGGCTTCTGTTTGTACATCTTAAAGAGGACCTGTCACCAAAAATATGTAATGAAATCTCATATCACCATGAACAGAAGGAGCTGAGCTGATTGGTAAATAATTTAGTAGGAAAAGATTCAGTTTAACCTGTAATTTATACATTTATATCTTTGCTTTTTTTCTCTTCTTGTAAAATCTATCTTCGCTGCCAGTCACTGATAATCCCTCTCTCCTGTACCAATAGGTATTCATAGGGAAGCAGATATAAATGTAAAAATAACAAGTTTTACTGAATCTTTTCCAGCAAAGCTCTATGTCAATCTGCTCAGCTCCTCCTGTTCTATAACATGGTGCTGTCAGATTGCATAGCTTTTTTTGGTGACAGGTCCTCTTTAAGTTTATTTTATCCTCAGTATAGTACTGTCTGTCAGTTTTTCAGCAGTAGATCCAGCACTGGAGCACCAGTGAAATGTTGAACTGTAGCTTGTATCTAGTGTGTGCAATGGATAGAGCTGGTTACGGCAGCACTGTTCCCATTGAAGTGCTAGAGCTACTGCGGAACAAATAGTCGGTGGGAGTGTAGGGGTCAGATCCCCACCGATGAGATATTGATAACCTATTTTCAGTCAAGATGAGCGAATCGAAATTGACGAAGTCGAATTCCATCCGCATTTCAGAAAAAATTCGATTTGCACTGAATCTGAATTTCCTCATGCTTCGTGGTAACGAATCACATTTTTTTTCTAAAATGGCTGCTGCACGTGTTAGGACATGGAGCAAGGAACTCTGGGAATAAGGGATCACCCAAAATTCCATGCATGCAGCCAATTAGCAGCCATCCAGCCCGGTGATGTCACAGCCCTAATAATAGCCTCATCCTTCTTGGATTCAGCCATTATACAGGGTACTTAGTGCAGGGGAGATGTCAGCAGGCGCTAGGGACAGTGGTAGAAAAGACTAAAACTTGTATTTTGCTGTAGATGAGTCTGCAAAGCACAGAGCATAGCAATGACACCACTGTCTCTCTCAGAACTGCAAAAACAGCAGAACATGGCTGCTGGGGAGTTTCTCATATAGTAAAGGGGTAGGCAACTTTCCTATTGGTTGCTAGGGATGTTGCTAAGCTCTGAAAAAGATATTGTAGCCTTCTCATTGCCCCACAAGCAAAAAGCAGTAGTACTGATGAAAAAAAAACTAGTATATTCGCGATTACGAATATATATTCTAGATTTTCGTGAATGAAAGTGCCGATATTAGCGATAAACATTCGAGAAAAGAATATTCACGATCAACTCCCTTACTTAACCCTGTTTTGCTTCAATACTGTAACCACTGTAACCACTTAAACCCGATTTGAGGCAGTCAAGGCTCCACCACCTCAGCCAAAGGGAGCTGTTTGTCATCATCTGCAGGTCCTGATGTTCCTGCTCCTCCTCCTACTCCTCATCAGTCATTCCGTCAGCAATTGATCACCGAAGCGTTTTCCAAGAGACAACAGTATACGTGCACTCATCTAAAGGCGCAGAAGCTGAATGTGCTCCTGGCCAAGTTGCTGGTGCTGCAATCCCTCCCTTTCCAAGTGGAGGACTCTGTTGTTTTCAGAGAACTGATGGCTTGTGCCGAGCCGAGGTGGTGAGTCCCAAGCTGTCAGTTCTTTGCCAAAAAGGCAGTACCAGCCCTGCAGGCGTATGTAGAACATAAGGTGCGCCAGTCCTTGAGCCTGTTGGTGTCTGCCAAAGTGCATGGCAGCGCCGGCGTGTAGAAGCTGTAACTATAGTAAGGAACAATACATGTCCTTTACAGCCCACTGGGTGAATGTGGTTCCTGCACAGCCACACCAGCAACTTGGCCAGGTGGCGCCGATTCCGCCTCCATGTTCTTACGCTGTTGGTCCTGCGACAATATCTGCCTTCTCATCCTACACTGTATCTTCAGCCTCCACTGCTGGGACAATTCACAGTGCCCCTCCAGCATACCAAATGTGCAGGGCACTGTGGTGTCACGCTGTTCTGCACCTCGTTTGCCTGGGCGAACGGAGTCACACAGAGGCAGGAACTACTCCATGTCCTTCGTCAAGAAATTGAATCCTGGCTTTCTCCACGACAACAAAAAATCGGAACCATGGTGACCGACAATGGGAAGAACATGGTGTCGGTGCTGCATCAAGGAGAGCTGAGCTACTGTATGCCGCCTGCATGGCATACGTGTTCAATCTGGTTGTCAAGTGGTTTCTGAAGTCTTCCACCCATCTGCAAGATATTCTAAAAATGGGCAGGAAACTTTGCATGCTTTTTAGCCACTCGTACACCTCAAAGCATACTCTCCCTGGGCTGCAGCTGTAGAAGGGCATCCCCCAACATTAGCTGATATGCAACGTTTCCACCCTTTGGAATTCCACCCTCCATATGTTGGACCGACTATACGAGCAGAGAAAGGCCATAAACGATTTCCTGATGATCCAAGTGGACAGGAGTACTTCCCTGTGTAACTTCGATGTCCGCCAGAGGCAGCTCATGCACCTCAGCTGACGTTTGCTCATGGCCCTTTGAGGCTGCCATATTATTTGTCAGTCGCCAGGACTACGGGATGAACAACGTCATTCCACTGCTTCATGTCCTGGAACCGATGCTGGTAAATCTGGCTGGTCAGGGGACTGGAGATGTGGCGCCTAGATCTCATGGCCACATGAGCCCTGTGGGGGCTGAACTGCAGAAGGAGGAGGGGGAGAACATTGGAGCACAAGCGATGTGTAGCAAAATGGGTGGTTTTTCTACATAGGAGAGAGCAGAGGAGGAGCAGGAGCAGCCATAGTAGCTAGATGGAAGATGAGGCAGAGGACCCAGACACACTGTGGCAGTATGCAGTGGAGATGGAGGCAGGGAGTCCCTCTTAGTCACTTGCACAAATGGCCCGATGCACACGTAGTGACAGCCGAGTTGTCACCATTCGGCAGAGGGATGATTTATGGCTCTCCACCTTGTTGGACCCTCGGAACCGGTCCAAAATGGTGGCCTTTATACACCCGCTGAGAGGGAGGACAAACAAAACTACTATAGCGACATCATATGTAGTGAGTTGGCCGCTGCCTATCTGCACCATTGTCCATCCTCTCTCAGGTCTGACCGGGGGTCCTCTGCGCTCACGTTCCTCTGCCATGGCTGCTGTTGCAGGGTGGGGGTAGGAGCAGTTCCAGCTCCATCAGCAGCAACTTGAGTCTAGAATCAGTGATGAGCAGCTTTCTTCACCTGCCTAGTGAAGAAACTACCCATCAGCAGCAGCAGCTAGACCTGGAGCAAGACCTGAACCAGCAGGTGGTGGCATGCTTCGACAGCACCCTGCCACCCCACATTGAAGATCCGGCTGGACTACTAGGCAGCCAAATTGCATTTGTGGGCACAACTGGCAGAGTTTGCCCTGGAAAAGCTGTACTGCCCTTCAAGTAGTGTGGCATCAGAGTGGGTGTTTAGTGCTTGCGAGGGCCATAGTTACCCGAAGAAGAACTCTCCTGTCCACCCAAAATGTAGAGACTGACCTTTGTCAAGATGAATCAGGCGTGGATTAGCCAGGATTTCCACCCACCAATGCCTGATGCATCAGACTAAATCCTCCATAGTGCCACACCAACACTTTGACAAAAGATAGTGGTTTCTTCTGGCTACCTGACTCAGCTACTATTCTGATTCTGCCACCCACCTGATGCCACACATCTGATGCCAAGTGCTCCTTCTTTCACCCAACATCTTCAGCTGGTACTGGTATTGCCACCCACCTCCCCACTCTGTCACCAGGTCATTCTGTGGTCCCCAGATGCTGCTGCCACCTCCACACTATGTCACCTTGCCACTATGTTGTCTCCTGATGCTGCTGTCACCTCCACACTATGTCACCTTGCCACTCTGTGGTCTCTTGATGCTGCTGCCACCACCATACTATTTCACTTTGCCACTCTGTTGTCTCCTGATGATGCTGCCACCTCCACACTGTCACCTTGCCACTCTCTGATCTTCTGATGCTGCTGCCACCTCCACACTATATCACCTTGTCACTCTATGGTCTTTCTATACTGCTGCTACCTCCACACTATGTCACCTTTCTATTCTGTGGTCTCTCGCTGCTGCCACCTCCACACTATGTCACCTTGCCACTCTGTGGTCTCTTGCTGCTGCCCCCTCCACACTATGTCACCTTGCCACTATGTTGTCTCCTGATGATGCTGTCACCTCCACACTATGTCACTTTGCCACTCTGTGATCTCCTGATGCTGCTGCCACCTCCACACTATGTCACCTTGCCACTCTATGGTCTCCTGATGCAGCTTCCACCTCCACACTGTCATTGTGCCACCCTGTGGCCTCCTCCTGATGCTGCTGCTGCCACCTTCACACTTTCATTGTGCCATTCTGTGGCCTCCTCATGCTGCTTCTACTTCCCAAATATGTCTTAGGATACTCTGTGGACTTCTCATGCTGTTCCAACCCTCCCCACTTCATGACTGGGCCACTATTTTGTCTTTTGGACTGCTTGATATCATCATTTATTTGACCACTCTTCTGGGGGTCAGCCAGTCCAAAAAATGAGATACACAACGGATCCTATCTATGTAACAGTTGCAAGGCCTGCATGACATGGTCCCTATTTTGCATCGGAATTGGCTTATGATTTGCAGGAGTGGGCAAACACCGAAGACATGCAAATATTCCATTCACATGTCATCTCTGTTTTGGATCCACTCCTGTTTTTTTGGGGCTTTAGCAATACTGATGGATTACTGACCAAATGCTGGCCAAGTAAAAGGATTCTGAACAGATAGGATCTGTTTTTTGGGGGTTATTGTTCTGACAGATCAGAGGAAGGGCAAAATAATCAGTGACATCAACACAAACTTATTGCTGACACCCTCTCCACTCTGTCAGGGGGCTCTACTTGTATAGGCGTTTAATAGAACAGGTTCTGTAGACATCTATGTGGAATTAGCTGACGACTGTGGAAAAGGAGTGCGCTTCTTCTTGGCGCTAACATTGACCTATAAGGCTGAGTTCACCCTTGAATTATTTAGTCAGTTTTGGCCCTGTAACTGCCCAAATAAGAGAAGTGTGCAGCGATTCTAGAGTAATGCCTGTCATCTGCTTGTTATACTGACTCACAGTATTGTTTCACTACCACAGTATCACGATGCGGTTCGCTGTGGCGTAGTTTTGCCCCCTCTCAGGCGGTATCGTCTCCCTGTGGGTATTTAGGTCTGTTTGCACCCTTGCGTTCTGGCTGTGGCATTCCGTGCTTGCTGGTTGCAAGGGGCAATGTCCTGTATCACAGCTTGTTTGCTGTGGTTTCTTGTTTACCCCAGACTTGATTTGGTACCTCCTGCTTGGTTATGATGGGGTTAATCTCCCTCTTCGGTTCAGCGGTGTGTCCTATCAGGTGTGTTCATTAGGCTGCTACTTCTGTCTTTGAGCATGGAGTTTCAGGGCTCAGTCTGCATAACTTGTGGTCAGTACTGTTAATTCAGGCTGTTCCTCTTCTTGTGAGCATTCTGGGGGTGTGCAGTACCCTGCTATATTTCTGCTCTGCCTGTCCATTCCACTCTATGCCATGCCATGCCTTGAGGGTGTCTGTACCCTGCTATGTTTTTGTTCATGTCTGTCTTTGTCCATGCCCGGTGGGTGTCATGCCCTTTAGGCTTTGTCATGTCTGTCTATGTTTTGCTTTGCCTCATGTCAACCTGCAATAGAACAGGCAATTATCATTTATGTAAGCCCCTGACACCCAGACAGAGGAGAGGTCATTTGACAGTAAAAGAGGTTAATGTCTCCCACCAATACAGCAGGTGATGAAACAAAATATAGGACCCTGACAACCAGACAATGGGGTGGTCATTTGACAGTATGAAGAGTTTAATGTCTCCAACTAATGCAGCAAGCTGAGCGCTTCCGTGTGACATGGTGGAGATGCTTGGTGACGGAGGTAGTGGTGTTGGTGACACATCCTCTGTTTCCTTAAGAGGAAGAAACAAAACCCCATGAGCTAGGCAAGAAACTGAAGATAGTTTTCCTTATGACGACTTGTGTGAAAGCGTCAGCATTTGGACTGCCATGAGAAGGAAGTTCAAGCGTAGGCAGGGGACTTCATGCAGGGCTATGTTGGTGCTGGTGGTAGTAGTAGTGGCAATTATAACCATGGTGGTGGTAGGGGCAGTTGCACTGGGGTCAAAAACAGAGCATGGAACTGGAAGGGAGGCCAAGGATGTGCAGGATTAAAATAAGCCGGTGGTGTTCCAACACAAACATAGATAACCAGGTCTGTACTGAGGCAAATGAGGAAGCTTCAACAAATCCTGTGGTAAATTAGAACTGGCGAGCCTTCTGTATCGGAAAAAGTCTGTTCAACTTGTCAGTCTTCTTTGTGGCAGCCAGGCTGCATTCCCAAGCAGTACAGCGTCCTCATCCTCATCATTAGCTACTAATTTTCCTGCTCAGACTCCTACTTGTTCTCTACTCTATTGTGAAACATCAATAACGGAATGTGTGGCCATGAGAAATCTATTTGCGACCAGCAATTAGCTTTGGTGCAAACTGAACTCGCACCTGGCCAAGTTGCTGGCAGTGTATTTGCTGCTGTACAAGTTAGTTGTGGTAAATGTGGTGCAGTTCAGCATTTTCCACAAAATTTTATTTATTCCTAAAATTTTCTCCATGCCATCAGCCGCAGTTTTCCCATATTCCATCTGTTGGTCTTTTGGCTAGGTCCCCATAGTGACGCGGTTCCTCTTTATGGATATATTTTTCTCTAATATTGATTTCTTTTGTATACCATCTGTCACAGTTTTTGCGACATCCCATCTATCAGACTTTAAGCCAAGTAGTCGTAATTTGCTGTTCTGCGCCTTTCCAATTCTATAAAATAAAATATTTCTGAATGCCATTAATTGGACTTTCTGCCAGGCAAGCCTCTGTAAAAATCAACCACAAAATGTAATTCTTCCGTATGCAATCAGTTGGACTTTTTGCTAGGCAGGCGTCCATAAAAATTGTCTCGTCATTATGGAAATGTGATGCAGTTCCACACTTTCACCAAAATTTCATTCTTCTGTATGATTTGCATACTTCTGCCCAACTGTCTTTTTTTTTTAATTGTTTAAAATTGTCTTGTTTTCTAAATTACTGTGGCCTTTCCCTAGCACATACCCTATTTCCCTGACCTCATGGACTTCTCGGCAGGCAGATTGGAACAGTGGCTGGAACTGGCGCAGTTTGCTCTATCTGTACTATCATATCCAGACTCCAGTATAAAATAATAACATAGTATCATAGTTTATAAGGCCGAAAAAGACATATGTCCATCCAGTTTAGCCTGTTATACTGCAAATTGATCCAGAGGAAGGCCAAAAAAAAAACCCTGTGAATTCCTTCCCGACTCCAATCAGGCAATCAGAATAACTCCCTGGATCAACCACCCATCTCTAGTAGCTATAGCCTGTAATATTATTACACTCTAAAAATACATACAGGCCCCTCTTGAACTCTTTTAGTAAACTCACCATCACTACCTCCTCAGGCAGAGAGTTCCATAGTCTCACTGCTCTTACTGTAAAGAATCCTCTACTATGTGTACAAACCTTCTTTCCTCCAGAATCAGAGGATGTTCCCTCATCACAGTCACAGTCCTGGGGATAAATAGATGATGGGAGAGATCTCTGTACTGACCCCTGATATATTTATACATAGTTATTAGATTATTAGATCTCCCCTCAGTCGTCTTTCTTCTAAAGTGAATGACTCTAATTTTAATAATCTTTCAGGGTACTGTAGTCCATCCATCCCAGTTATTACTTCAGTTGCCCTCCTCTGAACCCTCTCCAGCTCTGCTATGTCTGCCCAGAACTGTACACAGTATTCCATGTGTGGTCTGATTAGTGATTTGTAAATTGATAGGACTATGCTCTCATCACGGGTATCTATGTCCCTTTTCATGCAACCCATTATCTTATTGGCCTTGGCAGCAGCTGCCTGACATTGGTTTCTACAGCTTAGTTTGCAGTTCACTAAAATTCCTAGGTCCTTTTCCATGTCAGTGTTACCCAGTGTTTTACCATTTAGTATATACTGGTGACTTGCATTATTATTTCTATTTGCATAACCTTACATTTGTCATTGTTAAGCATCATCTGCCACTTCTCTTCCCAAGCCTCCAATCTATCCAGATCCATCTGTAGCAGTATACAGTCCTCTTCCGTGTCAATAAGTTTACACAGTTTAGTGTCATCTGCAAAACTTGATATTTTATTGTACAGTTGTGGTCGGGGCTACATGACACGTAAGCGGCTTGAGTTGTGCTGTAACCGCTGCGTAGGAGGAATGCCTAAAAGGGGCATACGCTGCAAGGTATGAAAAGAAGGGCGGGTTGGGAGGGTACGCAGCACCGTCGACACACCCAAGGGAGGTGCCTGCCTGGTATAAATGTTCTACTAACGCCCCTCCCACAAATACAGGCCCATAAACCGGCCTTCAAACTTGTGGTCGGAGCTACATGACACGTAACCGTCTACCTGCCTAACTAACTAAACTAAGCGGCTTGAGTTGTGCCATAACCGCTGCGTAGGAGGAATGCCTAAAAGGGCGCAAAACCCACAACTAAATGATACACAATAGTACATAGCAACAACACTAACATGACCAACCTCTGAAATGCAAGAACATCTCACGACTAGATTGAGGTATGAACCTATTGAACCTGCAGAGCGCCATCGACCTAACTTCCGGATAATATGGGCCAGAACTTTTGTTCCTAGAGGCAGCATATGCTGCACCTAACCTGAAGGAAAGGCCCGATAGCTGTCGGTTTCAACCTAATTTGGACACCGACATACGGACATGCCGCACAACTGAGAGGCACCCTGAATGGAATGTCGGAAAGAAAATGATTATATTGTGGGCCAAGAAAAGGCAACAAAACCAGTGCCAGCGGAAGCATCAGAAAAAACAAATAGTTGAAACCGCTGTGTCCTGATTAACATGTCTGGTCTGAGGTTGTGATATCTCAGACTGATGAAGATGTGACATACCCAACACTCTGAACCTATAGCAACCTTTGAAGAAACGTCAAGTAGCAAGTTGTAAGCTAATAAAGTTTGAGTTTTTTTTTTTAATCCTACTACCTGAGCAAAAGATGTAATTGAGCACACCAACTGAGAATGGAGAGCTGTGACAGGACCTGAAAAGCAAAAATGACATGCAATGATGATCCTGGCTGTGGTAGTATGCTGGTTGAAATGGTTGAAACCGCCGAGGCCTGAGTGACAGGTCAGGTCTGATGTTGAGAGACCACAAACTGAAGAAATTGTGACCTACCCAACATTCTGAACCTATAACAACCATAAAATAAAACGTCAAGTAGCAAAGCCCGTAACCTAATGCGAAATCCACCAGTATTGTGACTTTTTTCTTTCCTTTAAATCCCCCTTTTTTTTTCCGTCCTACTACCTTAGCAAAATATGTAATTGACCACACCAACTGAGAATGGCGGATTGTGACGTGACCTGAAAAGCAAAAATGGCATGCAAAGCCTAGAGATGTCTCGAACTATTTACCGGCAAACAGTTCCCGGCGAACATCGCATGTTCGCGTTCGCCGCGGCGAGCGAACATATGCGATGTTCAGTCCGCCCCCTATACGTCATCATTGAGCAAACTTTGACCCTGTACCTCACAGTCAGCAGACACATTCCAGCCAATCAGCATACCCTCCCTCCCAGACCCTCCCACCTCCTATCAAAAAGCAAGGACAGCATCCATCTTAGATTGATTCTGAAGCTGCAGTGTTAGTTAGAGCAGGGAGAGTGCTGCTGCTGCTGCTGAATTAATAGGGAAAGCTTTAGCTAGGCCAGGTTTCTGTGTCCACTCCAGTCCTCAAAGACTCATCTGCTGTAAGGACAGCGTCCTGACAGCACCCCAAAAAGTCCTTTTAAGGCCTGGTACATCAGTCTGCTTTTATTTATTTTTTCTATATATATATTGCAGTAGCCTGCCCGTGTGTGAGAGGCCGCGGGCTCACAGATTGTACTGTGTGCACCACACCTTGCAGAAAATAAAGTCATTTAATTTTTACCCTTTAATATAATTGCAGTTGCCTGCCAGTGTGTGTCAGTCCCACTGACTGTACTGGGCCCACTGCTAGTGCCCACCACTCATATCGGGTGGCACAGTACCTTGCAGATAAAAAAGTAATTTAATTTTTACCCTTTAACATAATTGCAGTTGCCTGCCAGTGTGTGTCAGGCCCACTGACTGTACTGTGCCCACTGCCAGTGCCCACCACTCATATCGGGTGGCACAGTACCTTCATGAGTAAAAAAGTCATTTCATTTTTACCCTTTAATATAATTGCTGTTGTCTGCCAGTGTGTGTCAGGTACTGTGCCACAGATTGTACTGTGCCCACTGCCCACCACTCATATAGGATGGCACAAGACCTTGCAGTAAAAAGTCATTACATTTTTACCCTTTAATATAATTGCAGTTGCCTGCCAGTGTGTGTCAGGCCCACAGACTGTACTGTGCCCACTTTCCACCACTCATATAGGGTGGCACAGTAACTTGAAGATAAAAAGTCATTTAACTTTTACCCTTTAATATAATTGCAGTTGCCTGCCAGTGTGTGTTAGGCCCACAGACTGTAGTGTGACCACTGCCCACCCCTCATATAGGGTGGCACAGTACCTTGCAGATAAAAAAGTCATTTAATTTTTACCCTTTAATATCATTTCAGTTACCTGCCAGTGTGTGCCAGGCCCACAGACTGTACTGTGCCTATTGCCCACCACTCATATATGGTGGCACAGTACTTTGCACGGCGCACACGCAGTGACCTGAAATTCAAATGAAGCGAAATGAGCGTGGGTCTTTTTCCATCTCCCGGTTCCAAAAATCTATTCACTACACCGGCCCTGGCTCTGATAAGGGGCAAAACAGAGATTAAACTGATAGGAATAGTACTTAGTTAACACTAGTTGCATTGGTGGCAAATTTCATTGCAAGTGCCCAAAATTAGAAGGAAGCGGACAGAGCAAGCTTTTTCTCTATCTCCCCATGCAAGGATTCAATTCAATACACGTCCCCTGATAGGGGACTTAACAAAGATTAGAATGGTAAGAATAGTAGTTTACACTATTTGCATTGGTGGCACAGTACATTGCGCGGCGCATGTGCAGTGCCCCAAATTGGAAGGAAGAGGACCGACCAACCATCTTTTTCCATCTCCCGATTCCTAAAATCTATTCCATACACCGGCCCCTGATAGGGGACAAAACAGAGATTAAACTGGTAAAAAGATTTTTCTGCAACTCTCCCCTCATTACTGTGTAAAGGGCTTATTAGAGTTGAGCGAACACCTGGAAGTTCGGGTTCGCCGGGTTCGGCCGAAGTCGCCGCAAAGTTCGAGTTCGGGACCCGAACTTGACCCCGAACCTATTGAAGTCAATGGGGACCCGAACTTTGGGGTGCTAAAATGGCTCCAAAAATGTAATGGAAAGTTCTAAAGGGCTGCAAAAGGAAGAAAAATGGGTGTAAGAGCTGGACAATTGCCCTGCAAACAAATGTGGATAGGGAAATGCCTTAAAATACAAAAAAATTTAAAATAATAATCTTGAACTAGGAGGAGGAGATCCATATGGAGTAGGAGGTTGAGGAGGAGATGGACGTGGTGGTGTAGGTGTAAGCGGTGGTGGAGGAGGAGTTGCCAACAACACGGTTTTGTTTTTAAGAGGAAAATAGGGTAGACCCAAAAACATTGGGAAATATAGAAAAGAAAACAAAGAGAAAGTGCGCTGGAGTATAACAAAGGCTGGGTGAGGCCGGTTTACATGTCTATTCTGCCGATGGTACGGACAAGTCCTGTGCGATCCATGCTCTGTTCATTTTAATGAATGCGAGCTTGTCCACATTGGCTGTGGACAGGCGGCTGTGCTTGTCAGTGATTACGCCCCTGCCGTGCTAAACACACGTTCAGACAATACACTGGCTGCAGGGCAGGCCCAGCACCTCCAAGGCGTAAAGGGCAAGCTCAGGCCATGTGCCCAATTTGGAGACCCGGAAGTTGAATGGGGCAGACCCATCAGTCAGTATGTGTAGGCGTGTGCACACATACTGTGCCACCATGTTGATGAAATTCTGCCTCCTGCTAAGACGATCCATATAAGCTGGTGGTGCTGGTTCTTGTGGCGTGCTGACAAAGCTTTTTCATATTTCAGCCATCCTAACCCTGCTTAAATGCTTTCTTTTTGTCATGTATTGCTTTCTTTACATTCTTTTAATCCCATAAGGTATATACCTCTCACAATTAGATTTTAGGATGTTTTAAAAATAATCCCATTTTGTGGCTGTATTCTTACTTTTGAGGACTTTGTCCCAGTTAGTTAGGCCTATGGCCTCTTTTAGTTGGCTAAATTTAGCTTTTTTGAAGTTTGGTATTTTTGTTCCTCCCTGAAGAAACACTCTTTTGAATGACAATTGGAAGGTTATTACTTTATGGTCACTATTTCCCAGGTGTCCCCCAACCTGCACATCTGTTGTTTTGTCAGGTCTATTGGTTAATATTAAGTCCAGTATGGCTGTCCCTCTAACTTTGTCATTGGTTCCAATATAGACATAGACTGCTGGATCTTCTCCAGCCCCTCCCAGTAATTTGTCAACCTGATCCGCGATGGGTCGAACTCGAGTGCCAGGAAGACAACACACCGTTTGACGATACCGGGCTTTGTGACAGATCGCCTTATCAGTACCTCTAATAATTGAGTCTCCCACTACCAGCTCCTGTCTGGCCTGCTCTGCTCTCCTGGTCCCCTGCTTACTGGTGCTCACATTCCCCTGACTGGCAGAGGAAGTGGCGGCTGCAGCAATGCTCTCCCTGAACTGACATCCCCCTCATCTGCCAACCTTGCAAACTTGTTGGGGTGTGTCAGATCAGGGCTAGCCTCCCTGGCACTCTTCCCTCTACCTCGCTTTCTAACTGTTATCCAGCTAGCTACCTCCCTTTCCTGAGCCTCCTCGCTACCACCCTCCCCACATTTACCACATAGAGTGCTTGCTCAGTGTGCAGCAAACTCTTTTCCAAATTGTCAACGCTTCTCATTGTTGAAACTCGCCCGGTTATATACTCGATGTGCAATTCCAAGCGGGCAATTTGCTCACATTTTGAACAAAGATATGCACCCTCAAATGGCTGTTCCAGGACTGCATACATTAGACAAGATGTGCACTGGACTGCGTTGACAATAATGGTACATACTAAATGGGGATTATGCATGAAAAGAGAAAAATACAATATAGTGCTGTGATAAGAATGTAACTTACTGTAGTCCCTCCTAAAGTCCCTGAATCTGAAGTCACGTAATCTAAAGACGCACACTTAATACAAACACACACTTGAAATCAAACACACGAACGCTCACAAACTTGCATTGTTTGTCTGCTTGTATAAGTGCAGGTCTCCAACCAGACAGATTTTTTTCCTCTGGATTCAAAGGACTGAGCTGCCCTCAAGACTGGCTATTTAACTTCTCCTAATTACGGTAGATAGCCACACCCTAATTACTCACCTGTGTAACACCCTGTGCAACACCAAACTTGTGTTGTTTGTCTGCTTGTATAAGTGCAGGTCTTAAACCAGACTGCTTTTTTTCCTCTAGATTCAAAAGTATCATCTCAGAGATGGTATTCCGCATGGCAGGTGGCGTTGTCATACCCAAAGGATGAAGCGCTATTATAAAAAACAGCACTTTTGTCAAAACAAATCAGTCATGGATCTGTGAGGATTTTCACACACCTCTGGCTGAAGCCAATAAATAGGTCTGCTATTGCTGACAGAGGATATTTATTTATTGCCCCATCATGCTGTTATTTTCCTGCCTACCATAATGTTTTATACTGAATGGCTGCTGCTGCCTCAGCTAGTATTCCCCGCTGATAATCCTCATACTGCCACTTTCATTACCTTTACTGCCACTACCATTACCCCTTCACAGCCTCCACTACTATAACTACTACCTCAACACAGCAACGTGCACATCTACTTGTTGCCTTGTATGTTCCATACTGTGCAGCTACTACTGTCACTACTATTGCTGCCAGTATTACCCCTACACTCCTTACCCTTTTTATATCCACACTATACTGCTGCTCCCAAATGAAACAGAGCAGGCATGCTCAACCTGCGGCTCTCCAGCTGTTGCAAAACTACAACTCCCATCATTCCCAGACAGCATACACCTATCAGCCTACAGAAGTGCATGGTGGGAGTTGTAGTTTTACAACAGCTGGAGGGCCGCAGGTTGAGCATCCCTGAAACAGAGCATTTATCCAGGCTTGTTCAACATCAGAACAAACCATTGTTTATTTTGACAATTAACTGATCTGTGTATCTAAATAATAGCAGGCATTTTGTCCCGCACAACACATCATTTTTGGATGCTTGTGCAGAACAAGCCTCTGTTTTGTATGACATTAATGTGTAGATAAATAAACAGGGGCAGGGATCATAAGTTATCTGAAAACATTGTATGTTTAAACACCATCTGCCCCAAATAAGGGACAACTTTGGAAGGTTTCTAATATGAAAAGCATAACACATATAACAGTGCAGTGCATTTTTAAACACACTGTTTGTAAACACTGCCAACCATGCATGTGTTAAATACTAATTTTCAGGCCAATTGGAGCATATTTTATTCAGATAGAATCATTGTGGACACATTGAATTCATTCATGTCTAACATGCAGAGTTATTTTCCCTGTCCAATCTGATCAAACTGGCAATTCACAAAATATATATTTAACCAATGAAGGTAGAAGTATATAAAACTGGAAAATACAATTTCTACTGACAAATTCTGCTATATGCTGAGAAAATCATTCCTCAGTTATTTTTATCTAGTGTATACCATGGGGAATAAAATGCTGAATGCTTTCAACACAATGAGACATCTACACTATTTTGCAATCATTTCTGAGAAAAATATGGAAGTTAAATATATCGGGAAGTTCACTTCCCTTCAACCAAACCCACAAAAACCCCTATAGAAAATAGAACAATATAATTGTTTAATAAATATGCACTGCCACTCACATGCTACAGCCAAGTAAATGGTAAATGCAGATTTCAATGCTTTATCTGTTTTTGGTCTGTTCTAAACCATTTACAAAGGAAATTGTAAAACACAAATCAAGACAAGTTAGGAACATCAGAGGAAATTGTTTTGCTTCCTGATAACAATGTAGAAATGTGTAATGAAGATGCAGTGAATGGTAGACAGGAGTATTATTCTTTTGAAGTCAAGGCAACTTTTATATAACCAAAGTAGGAATTTATACAGTAGTTCAAAAAGGGACCCGTGGCTACTACTCTGTAGTCATTAAAAACTTATGTACACAGCTACAAGACCAGACTGCTCATCAGGTAAGGCCTTGTTCACACGTCAGTTATTTGATCAGTTATTTCCATCAGTTTTTGTGAGCCAAAACCAGGAGTGGAGGCTACTCAGAGATAAGGTATAATTAAAAGATCTGCTCCTGTTCTGTGTTTTTGACACACACCTGGTTTTGGCTCACAATAACTGATGGAAATAAGTGATCAAAAAACTGATGTGTGAACAAGGTCTAATCCTGGCAAACGCCAAATAGAGCTGTGCTGGACTAGGTCCGCCACACCAATGATTCCTGGCCCCATCCCTCACTGGTATAGGCCTGAAGCCTATGAGAAGTTATGACATCATTTTAAGTGCCTTCACCAGGAATCAGGTGATCACAATGATGTCATAATGCCAGGGCGCAGGTGGAGTGATTACTTCCTGTGGCCTGCTTCACAGATTATAGAGCAAGACTCAAATACGTATTTTTTTTCTATCACTTTTGGGGCAATACAGAGGGCCAGTATAACTACTGGGGGCACTTTATAAGTATTGAGGCAATACATGTGGGAAGAGATGAATAAATCAATTCTCAGAATTTGTCCTCTAGGGGTCAAAAAGCTTATATTCTAATGAACCCAAAATTCTTGCGATTTTTTTCAGGCTAATCATACAGAAAAAGACATAATACCCCACTGTAAACAAGACATGCAATACAGTTCTCCTTAAAAAAAAAAAAAGTGTACTGCATTTTTTTTTTAAGCCAGAGGAGCGTGCTTTCTACACCCGTGCAACAAAATCATGCAGAGTGCCACACAAAAACGTGCACAAGGTTACGGTCCATCGCAGGCCCTCTCCATAAGAGAAGGGCTCCCCATACGCTAAAAGCTAGAAGGCTCCTGCAAGGGACCGAGACAAAATAGGCAACCTCCAGCCGAATTCGGGAGTACGCCCAGGCAACCCTCAGCCGAAGCCGAGGATACGCCAAGTCTTTACTCCGGCTTTCACCTAGGCTGCCACTAGAAATGAGCAAATCGAATCAGACGAAGTGGAATTCGATCCGAATTTCAGGAAAATTTGATTCAAAGGTGGGATCACCTAGAATGACATGCATGTATGAAGCCAATCAGCAGCCAGCCCCGCCCTGTGATTTCACAACCCTATAAATATGGCAGCCATTTTAGATTCTGACATTTTCCAGTGTTCTGAGTGCAGGGACAGACGTGAGAAGGCGCTAGGGACAGCAATTGGAAAAAGCTAATTGTGAAAAAAGAAAAAAAAAAATATATATATTTATAAGTGCAGGAAAAGGATAGGGAGGAAACATTTCACAGCATCTTAGTGTAGGGAGAGAAGTCAAAAGGCACTAAGGACAGTGCTAAAAAAAACGATTTACAAGTGCAGGTAAAAATAGTTTGGGGATCCAAATAGCCATTATACAGCTCTGTCATTCCAGCAATTTGTTCTTGGGGTGCAAGTGCTATGTTGAAAAGACTTTAGTGGCTTAGATCTGTGGAAATAGAAAAATATACAGTATATGCAGTTCACTTCAGCAGTTATATGTGGTGAAAGCGTTTCATGGCGTATTTCAGTACTAAAAGAAAAATATATACAGTTCACTGTTGCATTTATTTGGGGTTAAAAGCATTTAGTGACGTATTTCTGTACTACAAGAAAAATATATACGCAGTTCACTGTTGCCGTTATTTGTGGTAATAACGTTTAGTGGCCTATTTTAGTACAAAAAAAAAATATATTAGTTGCTTTTAGGGGTGTTTTAATTTGCTTTTAATTTATTTTGTTCAGCTAAAAGTATGTCGGACAGAGAAGTGCCAGGCCATGCACAGAGGAGTGGCAGAGGCCTAAATGTTTCTGGCGCAGGCAGAGGTCGCAGCAGAGTTAGGCGGCATAGCAGCAGGAGTCGCAGCGAGAGGCCTGAGCTACCGATGTCATCTAGCAGTCATGTCTTGACTAGCAACCAGGCGGTTCTGTCACGATGCGCTCTATGCGTGGTTCCAGAAGGCAGGGATGGCCGGGGTGTGCCCGTGTCATCAGCGCGCCCAGCGTCGCCCGCTTCCGTGGTAACCGCACTAGGGCTGAGCGCTGAGCTGCTCACTCAACGCTCGGCCGTATTGGTTTTCAGGAGTCTGCTGGCCACAGATTGCTTGTTATTTAGGCCCTTCCTGTGATCATACCTACCTGGCGTGTTGGTCTCCTGCTCGTGTTTTGACTACCTGTTTGTCTGCTCCCTTGGTCTTGGCGTTCCCTCCTGGTTTTAACTCTGGCTCCCTCCTGCCGATTATCCACTTGCTCCTCTGTTACCTAGCTGCTCTCTTGGTGTTTAACTCGGCCCATTTGACTTCTCTGTTGTTTGTCTTGTCCGTCTTCCCTGCACCTATTCAAGTTAGAGTTTGTCGGCCAGTTGTCCCTTGTCGCTAGGACTTGTGAGGCAAGTTGGCAGGGACAGGGGAGTGGGTTGAGCTCATTGGTCACTTACCACCCTTCTCTGTGTGTGACAGAATAACAGGCCACTATTACCACTGTTACCATGAATGCTTTGGTTATCCTGACGGAGCATGTTTCTAATTTGACTCAGATGGTTTACCTAGTCATAATATGGAGCCTCAGATAAAGCTTCTGGAACCACTCTCTGGTGACCGTAAGGAGTTTCTGTTTTTCAAAGAGAACTGTAAGCTTTATTGCAGATTACGCCACTTGTCATCCATCTCTGAGAGCCAACGAGTGGGCATAATTATCTCCTGACTACAGGGGTCCCCAGAATTGGGCATTTTCTTTGCCTTTCAGCGCTAGTTGACTCAGTTCCGTCGATGGGTTCTTTGAGGTTCTTGGGATTTTGTATGATGAACCTGACAGGGCCATGGTAGCTGAAACCAGCCTTAAGGCTTTGGTACAGGAAGATCAACCTGCAGAGGAGTATGGCACCCAGTTCAGAAGATGGTGTGTTCCCTCTGGCTGGAATGAACCAGCCCTTAAAAGCCACTTCAGGTCAGGCTTGTCTGAGAATGTCAAAGACCTACTAGTGAGCAATCAGCTTCCTGAGACATTGGAGCAGACTATGACACTCGCTGTTCGACTTGACAGACGTGTTAGGGAGAGACGGCAGGAACATTTGCTTTCTCCCCAGGAGGCGGTCCAGCCAGATGTCTGTCCAATGAGCTGAGCCGAAACCTCTTCAGAGGAACCCATGGTGACAGTGACATTACCAGCGCAACATCTCCTGTATAAGGTTTGTGCATCCTAAATATCAGTGACATTAATTCAGTGTAATTTTTTATTAGTCGGTGATGACAGCGACATTACTTGCGCTATACCTCCTGTATAACTTTGTGCATCCTAAATATTAGTGACATTCATTCAGTTTAATTTTTTATAAGCTTGTCGTGAGAGCGACATTACTTGCGCTATACCTCCAATATAACGTTTGTGCAACCTAAATATCAGTGACATTCATTCAATGTAATTTTATATTAGCTGGTGGTGACTGACAGTGACATTACTTGTGTTTGCGCATCCTAAAATTATCTGTGACATTCAATGTACTTTTTTCATAGACACTGCGGACAGTGATATTATCTGTGCTACAGCTCCTGTTTAACGTGTGTGCATCCTAAAAATATCTGTGACATTCTTTGTACTTTATTTGCGCATACACTTACAAAACCTGCGCTACTGTACGTGTAACTTACAAGCATATATACCATTTAATATGCGCAAGGCGAGCAGTAAGGGACGGGGAAGTGGCCGTGCTGCTGATTTCGCACACAGAAACACAGAAGCACAAGAAACATACTCATCCACGATACTTAGCTTCATGTCACAGTTTGCAGGGCGGCACAGGACACCATTCTTAAAGTCTGACCAGTGCGATCAGGTGGATTGCAGCAGATAATGATTTCAGTTGGTTAAGAACCAACCTGTCTTCCACAAAGTCCAGTCTCAGTAGCCAAGAGTCTGGTCAAAAGAAAACTCACCCTGATACTCCTTTCACCCACCATGGAGAGTCTTGGCAAACAAGTGATCCCACACTCGGATATCTAATGTTTTAGATCAGCAGCAGACCATCACCCCTAATTTTTTAGATGGTCAGCTCTGCAGCAGGCCCTCACCCCTAATGTATTAGATGGTAAGCTTGGCAGCAGGCCCTTACCTCTAATGTTTTAGAGGATCAGCTCAGAAGCAGACCCTTAGCCCTAATGTTTTAGAGGGTTAACTCAGAAGCAGACCCTCACCCCTAATGTTTTAGACGGTCAGTTAGGCAGCAGACCCTCACCCCTAATTTTTTATATGGTCAGCTCTGCAGCAGGCGCTCGCCCATAATGATTTAGATGGTAAGATCAGCAGCAGGGTCTCGTCACTAATGTCTTAGATGGTCAGATCAGCAGCAGGCACTCGTCCCTAATGTTTTAGAGGGTCAGCTCTGCAGCAGGCCCTCGCCCATGATGTTTTAGATGGTCAGCTCGGCAGCAGGCCCTCTCCCATAATGTTTTAGATGGTCAGATCAGCAGCAGGGTCTCGTCCCTAATGTTTTAGATGGTCAGATCAGCAGCAGGCACTCGTCCCTAATGTTTAAGAGGGTCAGCTCTGCAGCAGGCCCTCACCCCTAATGTTTTAGATGGTCAGCTTAGCAGCAGGCCCTCACCCCTAATGTTTTAGATGGTCAGATCAGCAGCAGGCACTCGCTAATAATGTTTTAGATGTTCAGATCAGCAGCAGGGTCTCGTCCCTAATGTTTAAGATGGTCAGATCAGCAGCAGGCACTCGTCCCTAATGTTTTAGAGGGTCAGCTCTGCAGCAGGCCCTCACCCATGATGTTTTAGATGGTTAGCTCGGCAGCAGGCCCTCGCCCAAAATGTTTTAGATGGTCAGCTCAGCAGCAGGCCCTCAGCCCTAATGTTTTAGACTAGAGGGTCAACTCAGAAGCAGACCCTCACCCCTAATGTTTTAGATGGTAAGCTTGGCAGCAGGCCCTTACCTCTGATGTTTTAGAGGATCAGCTCAGAAGCAGACCCTCAGCCCTAATGTTTTAGAGGGTCAACTCAGAAGTAGACCATCACCCCTAATGTTTTAGACGGTCAGTTAAGCAGCAGACCCTCACCCCTAATTTTTTATATGGTCAGCTCTGCAGCAGGCCATCGCCCATAATGTTTTAGATGATCAGATCAGCAGCAGGGTCTCGTCACTAATGTTTTAGATGGTCAGATCAGCAGCAGGCACTCGTCCCTAATGTTTTAGAGGGTCAGCTCTGCAGCAGGCCCTCACCCATGATGTTTTAGATGGTCAGCTCAGCAGCAGGCCCTCAACCCTAATGTTTTAGATGGTCAGCTCAGCAGCAGGCCCTCACCCCTAATGTTTCAGATGGTCAGATCAGCAGCAGGCACTCGCTAATAATGTTTTAAAGGGTCACCAGTAGCCCATCAATCATAATTTCAAGGGTATGTATGATGCCCTCCTTTATGTGTAATAAAGGGTGTATTGTAGTGCTGGTTCCTTGTAATTTTTGGCAGCCCTTGCACTTAGTGCATAGGCTTTATGAGTGTAGGAGTCCAACTACCTGAACAATTGTACCACAATGTGAATAAGGCCCTCCTTTATGTGATATACAGGTTGTATCGGAGTGCCTCTTCCTTGTAATTTTTGGCAGCACTTGTACTTTATATACAAGTAAATATACAGGAAAGAATGTTTCCTAACAATTTTTCCTCTAAAAGCGATTGTGCGTATAATTGTCAGTCTGCAAAAGTGGCGTTCTACTCAGACAACATCGTTCCCAGCAGCGACATGGAAGTCCAAGATGCATCCAGACATCCTAACCATGCTGTTCTCGAACCGTTTCAGTGGTGTTTCCATCAATTTATGACCTTTTCCTGTTAACCAGACAACCTCCTCTCTTCAAAGCAGGGGGTGCCTGGTTTAATGCACGGGTTCTCCCATTGACTTCCATTGCCCAAGGTGTTCTACTCGAGAACTCGAGAACACGACATACCACATGTGCAGGGCACGGCAGTCTCAAGCTGTTCTGCACCTCGTTTTCCTGGGCGAACGGAGTCACACAGGGGAGGAACTGCTCCGTGTGATTCATCAAGAAATTGAATCCTGGCTTTCTCCGCAACAACTGAAAATCCGAACTATGCTGACCGACAGCAGGAAGAACATTGTATCGGCACTGCGTCAAGGAAGGCTGAGTCATGCGCCCTGCATGGCACACGTGTTCAATTTGGTTGTCAAGCGGTTCCTGAAGTCTTACTTCCATCTGCAAGACATCCTAAAAATTTACAGGAAACTTTACATGCACTTCAACCATTTGTACACTGCAAAGCACACCCTCCTTGAGTTGCAGCGGCAGAACGGCATCCCTCAACATAGGCTGATATGCGACGTTTCCACCCTCCATATGTTGGACCGACTATACGAACAAAGAAAAGCCATCAACAATTACTTGATGATGCAAGCGGATAAGAGTACACCCCTTTGTAATTTCGATGTCAGCCAGTGGCAACTCATGCGTGACATCTGCCATTTGCTTAGGCCCTTTGAGGGCGACACGTTATTTGTCAGTTGCCAGGACTAAGGGATAAACAACGTCATTCCACTGGTTCATGTCCTGGAATAGATGGTGGTAACAATGGCTGGTCAGGGGACTGGAGACGTGGCGCCTAGATCTCACGGCCACATGAGCCCTGTGGGGGCTGACCTAGAAGAGGAGGAGGAGGAGGGGGAGGAGGACATTGTAGCACAGGCAATGCTTAGCGAAATAGTTTTTTTTTCTACTTAGCTGACAGGAGAGGAGAAGCAGGAACAGCCAGAGAAGCTACAGGGTGATGAGGAAGATGAGACAGAGGACCCAGAAACACAGTGGCAGTATGCAGTGGAGTTGGAGGCAGGGAGTCCCTCCGAGTCACTTGCACAAATAACCAACTGCCTGCTCACTTGCTTGCGTAGTGACAGCCGAATTGTCACCATTCAGCAGAGGGATGACTTCTGGTACTCCACCTTGTTGGACCCTCGCTAATGGTCCAAAATGGAGGCCTTTTTTACACCCGCTGAGAGAGAGGACAAACTGAACTACTATAAAGACATCCTATGCAGTGAGTTGGCTGCTGCCTATCTGTGACATCGTCCATCCTCTTGCAAGTCTGACCGGGGGGCCCTCTGCGCTTACGTTCCACTGCCATGGCTGCTGGGGAGGGGTGGGGTGTCAGGAGCAGTACCAGCTCTATCAGCAGCAGTCTGAGTGTACAGTCGCTGATGAGTAGTTTTCTTAACCCACATAGTGAAGAAACTACTCACCAGTAGCAGCAGCAGGTAGACCTGGAGCAGGACCAGAACCAACAGGTGGTGGCATACTTAGACAGCACCCTGCCAACCCACATTGAATATCTGCTGGACTACTGGGCAGGAAAACTGGATTTGTGGCCGCAACTGGCCGAGTTTGCCCTTGAAAAGCTGTCCTGCCGGGCCATGAGTGTGGCATCAGAGCGGGTGTTTAGTGCGGCGGGGGCCACAGTGACCCCAAGGAGAACTCGCCTGTCCACCCAAAATGTGGAGAGACTGACCTTTGTCAAGATGAATCAGGTGTGGATCAGCCAGGAGTTCCACCCACCCATGCCTGATGCATCTGATTAGATCATCCATGCCGCCTCACACAATCCTTGAAAAAGGGACTAGTTACTGGCTACCTTTCTCAGCTACTACTCTGATGATGCCCCCCGCCTGATGCCACACATCTGATGCCAAGTGCTTCTTCTTTCACCCACCTTCGTCAGCGGGTACTGGTATTGCCACCTACCGCCCCACCCTGTCACTAGTGATGATCGAATATGCCCATATTCGAATTCGCGATATTTCGCGAATATTTCGTAAAATATTCGCGATATATTCGCAAATTCGAATATTCGTATTCGTCATCATTTAATCGCCATCTTTTTTTTATAAAATCGCGGATAATCGCATGGCAAAAAAATCGCAAAAACACTTTAACTTTCATGGCCGGGATGGTCAAGTCAATCAATGCGCAGGAAGAATAGCACGTGTGAAAGAAATTGCATCGCTTAATAAAAATCGCATTACGAAAAATCGCAAAAACACTTTAACTTTCATGGCCGGGATGGTCAAGTCAATCAATGCGCAGGAAGAATAGCACGTGTGAAAGAAATCGCATCGCTTAATAAAAATCGCATTACGAAAAAATCGCAAAAAAAAAAAAAAAAGACAAGGGAGGGAAGTGGGGACGGGGGTCGAGGAATGGATATAAAATGAAGCCTTGTTGAAAGTGAAACTAATGATTGGGGGTGAATGAGAATAAGAAGAGGAAAACACGACGACATATATTCGAATATGCGAATTTTCGAATATATTCGCAATTCGCAGCATGTTTGTATTCGCAAGTTGACGATCGCGACTACCAAGCGCATAGAGTGTGAAAAAAATCGCATTACGGAAAAATCGCATAAAGGCAATATTTCAATTTTCAAGTCAATGCGCAGGCATGTCAGCAAGTGTTAGATATTCGCATCGCTGTCAAAAAATCGCATTATGGAAAATCGCAAAAAAGGCAGGATTTTGGCTATGGCTTTGAAAAAGAGCCTTGATGCAAAACACACCTTAAATGAATGAAACTCAGAGTCACTCAAACTCATTTATCAACACAAGTGAACTGAAGTTCTTGAACTTATTGTGTATCATCTAATTTAACCAACGCGAATATTCGCAATATCGAATTTATGGCATGATATTCGGAAAAATCGCGAAATCGCGAATATGCGATATTCACGCGAAATATTCGCATCGCGAATATTCGCGCCCAACACTACCTGTCACGGGTCACTTTGTGGTATCCTGATGCTGCTGCTGCCATCTACACACTGTCACCTTGCCACTCTGTGGTATCCTGATGCTGCTGCTGCCATCTCCACACTATGTGACCTTGCCATATTGTGGTCTCCTGATGCTGCTGTTGCCATCTCCACACTATGTCACCTTGCCTCTCTGTGGTATCCTGATGCTGCTGCCATCGGCACACCATGTCACCTTGCCACTGTGTGGTATCTTGATGCTGCTGCTGCCATCTCCACACTATGGGCAGAGTACACACAAGAAATAATAGGACAAGGTTAGGAGGTCCCTAGTGGTAGAGACGGGCTAAATCTTTTGTGCAGGGCGACACCGGTGATGGGGAGATGGATATCTGATAGGGTTCTAAATCCAAGGCACTGAGTAAAATCTAAGGTAGTTAGGCTGCTGGATCGTACCGTTTAAGCAAACGGTTAATATTGTGTCAAGAAAAAAAAAAGAGAAAAAAGAGGTGATTTAGAGGGATGGTTAGAACCCCCTTTAGTGTCCCAAATCCATGGGTCTATAAGCGCCAGACTACCTCCCCAATAGGGGTGCAACTTGATCTCCAGTAGGTTAAATAAGTGACCCGCTTAAAAATAAATAATTAAAGGGAATTCACATAGATAAAATGATAATTATGATAAAAGGCACTTTCCGTAAATTTCCAAAGGCTGAACGAAGGGAAGGGTACTCACTTCGCTTGGGGGGCTGTCTTACAGGTTAAACTCAAGACACAGGCTGAAGTCACCACTCGGACGAGGATCTTCTTTAAAACCACTTTATTAACATCAAGGCTCGACGCGTCAAGGCTCAAGGCTACACACTGTCACCTTGCCACTCTGTGGTATCCTGATGCTGCTGCCGCCATCTCCACACTATGTCACCTTGCCATTCTGTGGTCTCCTGATGCTGCTGGCATTTCCACACTATGTCGCCGTGTCACTCTGTGGTATCCTGATGCAGCTCCCACCTCCAGACTCGGTCATTGTGCCGCTCTGTGGTCTCCTCATGTTGCTACCACCTCCACACTTAGCCCAAATAAGTGAAGTACGCAGTGATTCTAAGAGCGACCCCTGTCATCTGCATGTCATACTGACTCACAGTATTATTTCACTACCACAGTAGACTCCCTATGCGTGTTACTGCAAGATACAGTGTTCTACACCCCAAAAGGCTCTCTGCATCCTGGAAATAGCATATTTTTAAGCGATTAACCTCGACTAAATTCAGATCGAAGCAAATTTTTCTGAAAAATTCGGTAAACCGGCCAACCCAAGGTGTTAGCACGGGCTTCAACAACTAGGTCTGGACTCTCCCTGAAGGGAGAGCCCAAGGGGATTTGTAGGGTGGTGTGGAACTGGGGGGTACCCATAAGGGCGGCGCAATCTAAGAAATCCTTGTGACAAACAAACTTGGAAAGTGAACACACAGTGAACAAAAAAAGTTAAACAAATACTGAATGTGTACTGAGGCTCAGCCCGGACATCCAGAGGGAATTATAAAAATTCCTTTTGCTTACGCCAGGCCTGACGGCTGTGCAAAGGATAGCGGTGTGTGATCAAAATGTGAGAAAGTAAAGTGCATGCACATGTTTCATCAGTCAGTGGGCTCCCACACCCAGTGAGTTCAGGCACACCAGGGTCACTGCTCCTGGGGCACTTCTGCACCTCAGGCTTTCAAACATCTCAGCCCCTGGCATGGATCTAGCAGAGCTCTTGGTCACCTAGCATAGAGAACTATTGGCCCAAGCCGTACACCCTAGATGATGCCATGTGGTTCTCTGCCTCACATTCTGGTGGTGCTGTCCTGCCTCCAGAACTGATAAGAACAGATACTACACTTGATCTTAGCCAAAGGCCAAGAAGCAATACTGCGTATCCCAGTATCACGCTTCTTCTAAAAGGACAGGAGAGCTGAGCGTCCCAAGAGAAGATCACCTTGGTCTGTTGGGTGGTCTTGGAGGTACTCTTTTTTTTTTTTTTCTTTAGGGAGACCAACAAGTATGCATTAGGAGTATTTTAGTGCAGTTAACACTGTTCAGCCTTTCTGGGAAACATACTGTATATGAAATCTTTTGCATCTTACACCTGCTAGCATCAGATAAGCATAGTGTTATATTCTTTTTTTTTTAAGGAAAGATAATTTGAATATCTTTCCCAGAAACCCAAAGGTATGGTGTACACAAACTTATTTTACATCCACTTATCAGCAAGTGTGCCTGTCTGTTTTAAAATGCCAGGACTAAATTTCAGGCCGACTGTAGCCCTGCACAGCCATATTATTTAGTATGGATCTTATTTTTCAAGCTGCAAGATACATAATGTGCCTCTTGAATTCTTTAAGGCTCTGTGAGGAAAAAAATCATATGATGGGGTAATCTAATCTTCCCTAGGAGTTTTGTTTTTAGAGGATTATATAGGTTTTTTTAATTAACGCATCAGTATTGATGGATCTGTAATATGGAACTATGAATACTCTATTTTTCACCTTACATGGACAGTACATGCAGTTTTGCTATATGCAATAAAATCTACAAACTGTGTAATAAATCCTTGTTTTATGGCATTAGCATGCCTTTTCAGTTTGATTTAACTCCATGTAAAGCTTCAAATAGAGCCCAGTCTTGGATTAAAATTTTACTATACACTGGAAATGTGTAGTTATCATACCTGTTGATATTTGATGCCTTCATGGAGAGATCTAGTCCTCTGACTCCTTCTTCACAAAATCGCCAATGCAGCCTTTGATGGGGCCTTCTGTCCAATGTGTATCTTCTTATGTGTCCTCATGTTGGTAACTTTGTCTCCATACTGGATTCCTGCTGTGTCCGACCCCCTATCTTCATTGTGACCTGGCATTGCTAAGTCTCCTGCAAACAATCAGGGGAGGGGGTGTGAGGCATTGGTGTGTTGCTGGGGACTTGTTTTGGGGCAAAATATTCAATTCGCCTGATCCTTCTCTATCCCAACATCATCTTTTGGGAGGAAGTCATGAGCTCCCCACACACATTAGACTGTCAGCCCAACCTGCTGTTCTAAGAGGGTTTGGTCTTTAGACTGGCTGTTGAAGCTGTTCTCTGCATATCTAAGACATACAACCCTCCTCCACTGCCCTGGAACATTCATCCAAGGGCAGTGGAGGGGAGGAACATGTCTTGGACTTGCTGAGAGTATCTCCAGGTTGAGGAGTCATTGGACTTATTTGGGGTCTAACGTACTGTAGGTACTGTAACTTTGTGGTCATCTGGGAGCTGAAAGACAACCAATGTTGACAAGTCTCCAGGTACTTGATAGGGTTTCTGGCGTCTCAGATTATAATTTCCTCCATTCCGCAAATAGAATTGATTTTGTAAATCAAGACTGTATGGTGGGAGGATATTGAGGCCTGCAGAATAGAGGAATTGACAATTTTGTTGATGTCAGAATGTGGGTTGTTAAATGATTTCCTTTACAGTGAATTTATTAATAGGAGTGGCTACTGCATCCTGAAAAGGTTGTATGAATGGCCATTTCCACTAGATGTGACTTAATTTGCTACTGTGGGAGTGGCACTGCTGGAATTTGTTACATAAGAGCAGATCAATCTTGGGAATTAAATCAGAAGTTTTGTTAAAGGTAGCTTTGAGTTCCTTCTCTCAAGCTAGTAGGTTGCTTAGGCTAGTTGGTAATTTTATTTAGAATCAGACCTGAATGTATTTTGGAGAGCAGTTCCATAGGGAGAGAAGAGAGTAATAACATCTCTAATCACAATGGTTCAGAAATGTTTTTGGGGATTTTGATAAAAACTGGTTTGAACTTTCTTTTAAATTTAGAGAATGTAGAAAGGTTTGTGGTCTTATATTGTATTCTGGTTAGAGGAGGGATAAGTCAGGAATTTGTATATTTTTAAAGGCTTCAATTTTGATGATTTTATCCCAAAAATTTCAGAGGTCTGGTGTAAATTAACTACAATATTTGAGTGTAAGGGGTGATATTTTCTTGGTGAGATCTGATGATGAAAGAACATGGTGAAAAATAAATGCCTCTAGTAGTGGGTCTAATCATATACATCTTTTTATGCTTCTGAGATCAGCACCATAGTTTTGCTTCCAAATGTGGATTTAGGAGGTCTATTTTTGTGTACTCATGGGACAGAATCCTGTGTCCTACCAAAGCACACCCACCTACTCAGGACCGCTTGATGAGAGAGTAGTGGGTCGGGAGACCTATAACTCCCAAGGAAGGCATACAAATTGTCTATTTGGAACATTTAATGTGGTGTTTGACGATTGGAGGGTGGCTAAATATTGAATGTCCTTATGTGTTTCTTCAGACAATTTTAAAGTTAAATGCTCGCCCAATAATTAAAAAAATTGTAAAAGCAGTAGGTGGAATATTTTTTGTATTTAACAATTGAGAATCTGGTCCAGGACATTTATCATTTCGGATAGTGAATAATACCTCAATTGTAACTGTGCATTTTTTTATTATTATTCAGATAGGGAGGGTTGTGATATAGTATGTAAAAATTGCCTTGCAAGTTTGTCCACTTTAGTTTCTTCCACTTTAGGGTATTCAAATTATTTATATAAAGAAGAATAGAAGGAGAAGAACTTTGGTTATTTCCTCTATTGTAAAGACTGATGGTCTTGAAGGGTTTTTATTTCTTGAATAAAAGTCATCTCTCTCCTTACATTAATTAATGCAGACATGACCCTGCAGTTTCAATCACCATGTGCATAAAACTTTCAGGCATTTCTTTGATACAGTTTGTCAAATTTAATATTTATAAAATTTTCAGCATATTTCTAAGGTATGCAAGGTCATTCTGTACTTCTACCTTACAAGGAGTGATCTCTTGTAATGGAGATGCCTTACGTCTATCAGATCCAATTGTTGGAGGCACATTTTATTAATTTTTTTTTCAATGCAAAGACTATGATGGATAATTGGCTAAATGTATATTGTAGGTAGTATGTGCCTCCACCCAGAAATTCTAATCCCTCTGCATAATTGTAAAGATTTTTCTAGTGTTTCAATTAGGCATGGGACTTGGTGTTGATTAGTTGCATATAAATCATGGAGCCAGCCCAGATTGAAAAAACATAATAACTCTTAGTAACTTGTAAAAATGCCATTAGTTGCAATAATCTTTCATAAAAATATAAAAGTTATATACCCAGAACATTCTGCATTTTGAAAAAATCCCACAACCCTCCAGTACACCGCAAACACACCTAGAAGAACACATGTGCATGTAAATTTTCAGTAATTTGCTATAATAAACTTTTAAGTTACAACTGGCAGACAAATTCTGATATATGCTATACATTGTCATTTTGTATTGCATTATGAATATGTGATGCATATATTGTTTTCTTCACTGTATTACAAAAAATATTTTCCTAATAAAAAGAATGTACCAACAAAACCCTAACAAAGACCAGACCAGTGAAAAACACTGTGTGTGAATCTAGCCTCTAAAAGTAGGATAAAAAACATTAAAACGTGGGATTGTACTGTATATCTCATCCCTAAGCTCTATAAACAGCCTTTTATATGGATGTAAAGCACCTGTGACCATGAACTTGAGAGTGGATCTATCATCATGCTTTGCTTCCCTATGTAATGGCAGCATAGTATAGTAAATAGGGACTGGTCCACTTTCCTATTAGCCAAAATAGCACAACGAAAATAATGGTGATAGACAGAGGAGAGTTCTCCTAATTAATGCAAAGGACTGTGTGTGCATTGTATTCTTTGAACACTTCAATTAGGAAAAAGTACAACATTTTTGTGCCATTCTGGCTAATAGTAGAGTTGATCATTTCCTATACTATGCTGCCCTTACACAGGAAGTACAGTCTGATGACTGATCTGCTTGAATATGGGCTTCTAAGCAGTGATACCACTGATCAGACTGGCCCACATGGGGACTTGCGAATCCTTTAGTGGACCCCTTGCCCCACCCACCCACCCCGAACAAGTAGCATATGGCACAGTAGGTAGACTGCACTACATACAGATAGGCAGTATAAATAATTTCAATCATGTGTATAGAGTTTGTCTGCTCACTTCCAGTCATTGCACATGATTCAGGCTGCTTAAACCTTCCAGGGAATTCAGAAAGAGAGCCAATCCAGCACTTCAGAAAAATATAATAAAATATAAAATGTTTTCCATATTTGTTAAAAAGCGATACATCATGTCCAAGTGCAGAAGTAAAACACCATCTGACGTGTTTCCATCCCCTCTGGGTCCTTAAGGACACTGGATAGTGCACTACCCCAGGTATCGGGGTATCTGTAAATGTTTTTGGTTTGTTCTTATTCTTTTTTATGTTATGCATTGTTGTGTATGTACCCCAGAATGACAAGTTATGGTTGGCGGGGACAGGCTTAACCACCCTGTTCCTCCCTCTTGGTAGGAGTGGGCTAGGTCCTGTTTCCTACCAGAAGGGGAAGAGTTCTAGATAGGACAGTGAGGAGGAAGGAAACACATCTAATTGCTCCTCCTCCTAGGGTCTTAGGAACCCGCCACAAGATTATACTCCTCTGTGAGACCACTATTTCAGAGAGACATTAAGAATACCAAACATACAAATGCCTAAAAACCCCAGCATTTACAGATAGCCTAATGACCAGCAAGCCACAGCTTTACAGACCATGCTGCAGGTGATAAACTACAGTTTAGACACCCATCACCCAGATTACATCCAGGCCAGACCAACTTAAAGCCTGCATTACACATTGGATACCTATGGTTCCAGTGCCAGCTTCCAGCTGTTAGCCAGAAGTTTCAGGGAGGGTCATGATAAAGATAGAAAATCAAAGGTGCCATTAAATGCCACTTTGCCAGTCACCATATCTCATCATCTGGGAATAGAAGTTGCATTTTGTAAAAACTACTGCTGGATTATATTACAACTTATATTTTTCACAGAGTAAAGAGATAATTTACTTATTTTACCTCTGGCTTGGGTCTTTAACCAGTTCAAATCCACCCATAGGATATAAATGTCCTATGGGTTGATGTTTAACTCTGAATGGACGTTCTGGAATGTCCATTCAGAGATCCTAGCTGCACGCTAATCGTGAGAGCAGGTCAACCCAGAGAGAAGGCAGGGACAGTTCCCAGGTGTCCCTGCCTTCTAGATCACTGTATACACAGTGCTTAGCGCGATGCGCTTCCTGTTCCGGCCCGGTGGTCATGTGACAGCCAGGGCTGGAAGAGTGCAAGAGCTGTTGGGTCTTTCACAGACCTCAATCAGCCCTGCACTTAGGCTGTACAGTGTTGTATTCTGCTGTACAGCCTCTCTGGGGGCTGTATTTCCACTGTAACTGGGGCTACTATGTCAGCCCCAGTTACAGGGGAAATCAATAGTGAAAAAAATGAAGTCAAATGTCCCCCAGAGGTCTTGTATGACCTTATCGGGGATACAAAGTGTAAAAAATAAAAAGATAAATGAAGTGTTTTATAAAAATAAAAAAGTTTCACATGTTAAAAAAAAATTCCCCAATTAAGTAATTTAAAAAATATATACAAAATAGAAAAAAATACTTAAAATAGACATATTTGGTATTGCCGCGTCCGTAACAGCTGGCTCTATAAATGTATCACATAATACACCCTGTCCGATAAACACCATAGAAAATAAAAATGAAAACTGTGTCAAAGCCAATTTTTGTCACCTTACATCACAAAAAGTGCAACACCAAGTGATCAAAAAGGTGTATGTCCCACAAAATGATACCAATAAAACAGTCACCTCATTCTGCAAAAAATGAGCCACTACATAAGAAAATCGCACAAAAAATGAAAAAAAACTATAGCTCTCAGAACATGGAGACAGTTACAGGGGAAATCAATAGTGAAAAAAATGAAGTCAAATGTCCCCCAGAGGTCTTGTATGACCTTATCGGGGACACCAAGTGTATAAAAAAAAATAAAAAAAATAAATAAAGTGCTTTATAAAAAGAAAAAAAAGTTTCACATGTAAAAAAAAAAAAATCCCCAATTAAGTAATTTAAAAAATATATAAAAAATAGGAAAAAATACATAAAATAGACATATTTGGTATTGCCACGTCCATGACAGCTGGCTCTATAAATGTATCACATGATACAGCCTGTCTGATAAACACCATAAAAAATAAAAATGAAAACGGTGTCAAAAAAAGCAATTTTTGTCACCTTACATCACAAAAAGTGCAACAACAAGTGATCAAAAAGGTGTATGTCCAACAAAATGATACCAATAAAACAGTCATCTAATTCTGCAAAAAATGAGCCACTACAAAAGAAAATCACACAAAAAAAAAAATATAGCTCTCAGAACATGGAGACATTAAAACATATTTTTTTCTTTCAAAAATGCTATTATTGTGTTAAAGTGAAATAAATAAAAAAAAGCAGACATATTATGTATCGCCGCATCCGTTATATCACATGACCCTACCCCTCAGGTGAACGCCGTAAAAAATATTAAAATAAAAACAGTGCCACAAAAAAGCCATCTTTTGTCACCTTACATCACAAAAAGTCTAATAGCAAGCGATCAAAAAGTCATATGCACCCCAAAATAGTGCCAATCAAACAGTAATCTCATCCCGCAAAAAATGAGACCCTATCTAAGACAATCTCCCAAACAATTAAAAAAAACTATGACTCTCAGACTATGGAGACTCTAAAACATAATCTTTTTTTGGTTCAAAAATGATATTATTGTGTAAAACTTAATTAAATAAAAAAAAAGCTTACATATTATGTATCGCTGCATCCGTAAAAACCTTCTCTATAAAAATAACACATGACCTAACCCCTCAGGTGAACCCGCAAAAAAAGTGTTAAAAGCCATTTTCTATCACCTTACGTCACAAAAAGTGTAATAAGCAAGCGATCAAAAGTCATATCCACCCTAAAATAGTGCCAATCAAACCATCATCTCATCCCACAAAAAATGATACCCTACCTAAGACAATTGCCCAAAAAATAAAATAAACTATGACTCTCAGACTATGGAGACACTAAAACATGATTTTGTTTTGTTTCAAAAATGATATTATTATGTAAAACTTAAATAATTAAAAGAAAGTATACATATTATTGCCACGTCCATAACGACCCGCTGTATAAAAATATCACATGAACTAACCCCTCAGGTAAACACCATCAAAAAAATTTAATAAAAACTGTTACCTTACATCACTAAAAGTGCAACACAAAGGGTTAAAAAAGTTGTATGCCCCCCAAAATATTAACAATCTAACAGTCACCTCGTCCCACAAAATATGAGCCCCTATATAAGACAATCGCCCAAAAAATTAAATAACTACTGCTCTCAGAATATGGAGACACTAGAATATAATTCTGTTGGTTTAAAAAATGCTGTTATTGTGTAAAACTTAAGTAAATAAAAAAGTATACATATCAGGTTATCGCTGCATCCGTAAGAAGCTAATCTATAAAAATATCACATGACCTAACCCCTCAGATGGACACCGTAAAAAAATAAAAATAAAAAGTGTGCCAAAAAAGGCATTTTTTGTCACCTTACATCACAAAAAGTGTAATATCAAGCAATGAAAAAGTCATATGCACCATACAATAGTACCAATGAAACCGTCATCTCATACCGAAAAAAATGAGCTCCTACATAAGACAGTCGCCAAAAAAAAAAAAAGAAATATGGCTTTTAGAATATTGAGACACAAAAAATTATATTTTTTTTCAAGAAATGCTTTATTATGTAAAACTGAAACAAACAAACAAAAAAAGTAATCATATTTGGTATTGTCGCATCCATAACAACCAGCTCCATAAAACTAGCACATACTGTAATCTAACCTGTCTGTTAAACATTGTAAATAACAAAAATAAAAACAAAACAGCTATTTTTGTTACCTTGCCTCACAAAAAGTGTAATATAGAGCTACCAAAAATCATACAGTATGTACCCTAAAATAGTACCAACAAAACTGCCACCTTATCCTGTAGTTGCCAAAATGGGTCACTTTTTTGGGAGTTGCTACTCTAGGGGTGCATCAGGGGACTTCAAATGTGACATAGTGTAAAAAAACAGTTCAGCAAAATCTGCCTTCCAAAAACCACATGGCGCTCCTTTCATTCTGCCCCCTTCTGTGTGCCCGTACAGCAGTTTACGACCATATATGGGGTGTTTCTGTAAACTAAAGAATCAGGGCAATAAATATTGAGTTTTGTTTGGCTGTTAAGCCTTGCTTTGTTACTGGAGAAATTGATTAAAATGGAAAATTTGCCAAAAAAGTGAAATTCTGAAATGTTATCTCAATTTCCCATTAATTCTTGTGGAACAGCTAAAGGGTTAACAAAGTTTGTTAAATCAGTTTTGAATACCTTGAGGGTGTAGTTTCTCAAATGGGGTCACTTTTTGGAGTTTCTACCCAGGGGTGCATCAGGGGTCTTCAAATAGGACCTGGTGTCAAAAAACCAGTCCAGCAAAATCTGCCTTCCAAAAACCATATGGCATTCCTTTCCTTATGCGCCATGCCATGTGGCCATACAGCAATTTACAACCACATATGGGGTGTTTGTTTGAACTACAGAATCAGAGCAATAAATATTACATTTTGTTTGGATGCTAACCCTTGCTCTTTTAGAGGAAAAAATTATTAAAATGGAAAATCTGCCAAAAAGTGAAATTCTGAAATTTCATCTTCATTTTCCATTAATTCTTGTGGAACACCTAAAAGGTTAACAATGGGCGCCCTTGATAAAGCTCAGGCGAAACGTGCATCTGGGCCAGGTCGCAGTTCCCATAGTTGTGGTCAGTATGGCACAATAGGTTATCAAATGTTTGAATTTGGAGGTATAGGTGTTTGCTCAAATTGTTCTTGTGTACACACTTTCTACCCAACAGGATTTGGTTATATATTGGTGCCTTTTGGTATGTATTTTGCATGGTTTTTATTGCGCAAACATCTGGTTCTGGACAGGTGTAAACTGTGACATGCGTTATACATGGTGCCGTTTTTACTGACCCTTGTCTTGGTGGCATTATCATTCTGCTGTATCCTATCCAATATTGCTGCTTGTTTTTAATTCTCTTAATGTATATTAATTGTTTGTATGTCATTTTGGATAACTTAATAAATCTTCAAAGTCAAAAAGAGTTTGATAGACAGGCACTCAAACAGCTGGAATTTAGATCAATAAATGTGGACAATACCGATGAGGTTAGATAAAAAGTAGGCTTTTATTTATAGTTACAAAAAAAAAAAAAAGAAAGTACGGTATACTATATTATACTGCTCATAAAAATATGTGGAAGGATATATAAAAAAATATATAGAATAGAGAGATATGAAGCAGTAAATGGATGTATAAAAAGTATGGAAAAATATATAAAAATATTGAAAAATCTAGAAAAATCTAGACAAAATTGGTTAGTTCTTAATCAAGAGACAATAAAAGAGATTGTATGAATTCTAAAAGAAGTGGAGTTCAAGCGTCCGCCTAGGTATTGGTTGTTGGCTTCAGGAGATGTTTCTTTCTAGTATTTGTGAAAAATTCCTGATTTCTCAGGGGTGGTTGGTATCCATTGAAGCAGAGTTGGACAGGGGGGAAAAAAGATGGAGGTAAAATCTACCTCTTTGGGGTATTCCCTTTTGATTGTCCCCTTATAGTAGCCAGGTCTTCTTATTACTGGGCTTTAAAGAGTGCCGAAGTTAGTTGGGGGATATGTGTTGAGGATTATCCCCTTTTTTATATAACTGTCAGCCCTTTTAGTTTTTCAATAGTTAATATGGATTGGTTATAAGGCAGTGGCGAAAGTATATTCGATAAGAGGCAGATGATTCCTTAGTGTGGCGTCCCACACTGTAGCGGTATTCTGCCTTCTTACCTTTGGAATCCCCCGCAGTCTGTCCTCAGTGCTTGGCCGCGGCTCCTGAGCGGCTTGTGAGTGGCGCGCGCCTCTCCTCCGTCCGGCGTCCCACGTGCTGGTGACGTCACTGGATCTGTTGGTATCATCTGCCTCTAATCGAATATACTTTCGCCACTGCCTTATAAGAGCCTCCCCAATTACCCGTTACGTATTATTTACTTAATAAATATTGATTACATAGAATTCATGTGTGTTGATGTTTGGTGCTCATTGATTTATGGTGACATACATGTATCAATAGATTGGTATATGATTGGTGGTGTCTGAGGTATCACTATCTGTTTTAAATTGTGAATTTTTCCACATTTTTGGTATATTTTGTATTTTTTTATAAATAAAAATAAAATATTTTGACTCAAATTTATAACTGTCATGACGTACCATATGTGACGAGAAAACAGTCTCAGAATGACTTGGATAAGTAAAAGCGTGCCAAAGTTATTACTACATAAATTAAAACATGTTCAGATTTGCAAAATTAGGCCTAGTCAGAATGGGGGCAAATGGTTCAGATGCGAAGTGGTTAAATCTCCTGTCCACTGCACCTCCTGAGGGAGGACACAACATCTCATCAGGTCTACTCCCATCCTCTTTATTGGTTCATCAGGGTCTCCCTGCATTCGATAATTTAAAAACCTACCCAGTTGATCGAAAATCTAATCAAATAAAAAAACATTGGTTGGCTGAAATTACTTCTAGGTACAGAGTCCAGCTGGCCAATATCTTCTTTCCCCAGGGACCTGTTTGCTCAAGGTTACTGCAGGGACCCTCATAATCAATAAACTTGTAATTTCTTTCTGCTGTTGTGTGAGCAGGTAATATTTCATGTAGCTTTATAATGGCCAATCAGAATAAATTTTACTGGTGGGTCCTAGGCATTGCAGTCTGACACTGCCAGTGATGGGTTGCAATGTAAATGTCCTGAAATGAAGGGAAACGTGCGAATAAGAATTTCCTATTTCTCTGTGAAAATCTACAAGTACAGAGAAAAAGAAGAAATGGCATGGCTGTGAAATTAAATATTTCTTCCCCTTTCAGTAGTTGAGACACCCTTTGATAAAAAAAAAAAAAAGGTGGGAAAAGATCTAAAAGCAATATGAAACACTGATAGACCAACAGTGATTAGTAGTGTTGATCGTGAATATTCGAATCGCAAATATTTATCGCAAATATTGGGACTTCGAAAATTTGCGATGATGTAGAATATAGCGCTATATATTCGTAATCGCGAATATTCTAGTAACCTCCTTCTTGCTTGTGGGCCAATGAGAAGGCTGCAATATCTTTGTCAGAGCTTAGCAACATCCTTAGCAACCAATAGGGAAGTTGCCTACCCCTCTACTATATAACAAACTCCCCAGCAGTCATTTTCTGCTGTATTTTTGCAGTTCTGAGAGAGACAACAGTGTCATTGCTGTGCTCTCTGCTTTCATCTGGATCCTATTCCTTATCCAATTACATTAGATAGTTAATTAGCTCATATATATAATACAGATAGCTAGTGGGAGATAGTCAGTACAGGTTAGATAGTGATATAGTGTGCAGGGTATTAGGTAGTGTGATAGGAATTACTGTTTCTCTCCTGTCCATACAAACAAGCTACAGACATAGTGCTGTGATGTCACAACAATACAATACTGCACCAATTAGTAATATCTATTCAGAACTGATAAAATGTGAAGTTGCATGTATTGCGCAAACAATATGCGCATCATTAGTGCCGATTTGCGCAATAATGACTGGAGATCACAAATTCTAGAATTCACTAATTTATTGCGAATAAAAATTTGTGAAATATTGAGAAAACAAATATTGCCTATGCAGTTCATCACTAGTGATTAGCTTTCCCCCATTTATCTGGAACAATCCCTTTAAACAAATGTAGCTCGTAACAATGGATACATTGTTTCCATTGTTCAGAATGGACCACGAAAAAGTAGCCCAGGCCAAGCGATAGTATGACAAGATGAACGAGAAAGTGGATTATTATTTTTAATTATCCACAAGTCAGAAAAAGATGCTGAAAGTGGTCACCGTTCACATCTATATATCTTTGGGAACGTTCGGAATATGTTGGCTGATACTGCTTGCAGCTCTTCAACAGTGATGTTGCAGAAGAAAAAATGTCCTGCTTTTTAAAACAAGATGGGGCAACATGCTGCACCTCAGAGAACTCACTTATTACCTGTTTCCGGAGGAGCGAACTGTGAACAAGGTGTTATGGCCACCATGTTCCCCAGACTTGGCCACATACAGTACGATTTTTATCTGTGGGCAAATTTAAAACAAAAAGTGTATGCTAACAATCCACTTACCCTGGATTAACTCAAATAAATCATCAGAAATACTATCCACAGCATCACTGCTAAAGAGCTGCAAGCAGTATCCAGCCAGCATAATCCGATGTACCCAAAGATGCATAGACATAAATGGGGACCACTTTTAGCATTTTTGGGACCTGTGGGTAATTAAAAAGAAACAATCCACTTGCACGTTCATCTTGTCATACTATTGCTGGTGGTGGGCTACTTTTTGCGGGCTACCCTGCATAAGGCATCAAGCACATGTCTACAGTGTGGCTTTGTGTTATACAGACTTTTCAAATGGTTTTCATAGGGATGCATTACGCCTTAATGTACATACCTCCAAATGCCTCTAGTTTTAAATGAAAACAAAAGTGAGCCACTCAATGCCACAACTATGGTAGTTTTATCCTCATTACTTCTAAGGAGACTATATGTGACATATGGCACAAGTAGAGCATCATTTTGTAGTAGTAGAGGACTCTGTATTAGTGATGAGCGAGCACCAAAGTATTCAGGTGTTCGGGCCCAACACATAGCTATCTTCGTGTGCTCGGCCGAGCACCCGAGTATAATGGAAGTCAATGGGAGACAACCAGGCACCCCCTGCTCTGAAGAAGGGAAGGGTCCCTGGTCCATTGGCAAAGGTCTCAAAGTAACAGAAACACCACTGAAAAGGATCGGGAACAGCATGGGGATGATGTCTGGATGCATCTTGGACTCCCAGGTCACTGCTGGGAACACTGTTGTCCGAGTTGTACGCCACTTTTACAGACTGACCAAAATACGCCCCCAACCCCCGGAAAAATAAATTTTCAGGAAAAATATAGATAAAGTGCAAGTGCTGCCATAAATTACAAGCAAGAGGCACTCCGAAACAGCCTGTATATCACATAAAGGAGGGCCCCGTTCACATTGTGGTACAAATGTTCAGGTAGTGGGACTCCTACACTCATAAAGCCTATGGACTAAGTGAAAGGGATGCCAAAAATGACAGGAAACCGGCACTACAATACACCCTTCGTTACACACAAAAGAGGGCATCATACACACCCTTGAAAAATTATGATTGGTGTCCTGCTGGTGACCCTCAAAAATATTTGGAGTAAGGGCCTGCTGGTGACCCTCTAAAACATTATGGGTGAGGGTCTCCTGCTGAGCTGACCCTCTAAAACATTAGGAGCGAGGGACTGCTGGTGAGCTGACCCTGTAAAACATTATGGTTGAGGGCCTGCTGGTGAGCTGACTCTGTAAAACATTATGGTTGATGGCCTGCTGGTGAGCTGATCCTATAAAACATTATGGTTGAGGGCCTGCTGGTGAGCTGACCTTCTAAAACATTATGGTTGAGGGCCTGCTGCTTAGCTGACCCTCTAAAACATTACGGGTGAGGAGCAGATTGTGATCTGACCCTCTAAAACATCATGGTTGAGGGCCTGCTGGTGAGCTGACCCTGTAAAACTTTATGGTTGAGGGCCTGCTAGTGAGCTGACCCTGTAAAAATTATGGTTGAGGGCCTGCTGGTGAGCAGACCCTCTAAAACATTATGTTTGAGGACTTGCAGGTGAGCTGACCCTCTAAAACATTATAGGTGAGGGCCTGCTGGTGAGCTGACCCTCTAAAAGATTATAGGTGAGGGCCTGCTGGTGAGCTGACCCTCTAAAATATTATGGTTGAGGGCCTGCTGGTGAGATGACCCTCTTTAAAAATTGTAGTGGAGGGCATATATACAATCTGTAGGAGGAGGAGAAAACACGATTCAACTATATACACTTTTGTTGTGGAAAAGTTGCATGGGAATACACTACAGTAGACTGAGTACATCATAAACAATACATTGAAATTGCCTTTATGTTCATTATCATCTCATCTCTCCTGTGGTGGAGTTGAGAAGTTAGGGGCAATCCAGGCCTTGTTCATTTTTATCTGAGTCAACCTGTCAGCATTGTCAGTGGACAAGTGGATACGCTTATCAGTTATAATGCCACCAGCAGCACTAAATACACTCTGAGACAAAACGCTGGTGGTAGGGCAGGCCAGCACCTCCAAGGCGTAGAGAGCAAGTTCGTGCCACGTGTCCAGCTTGGACACCCAGTAGTTGTAAGGCACTGAGGGATCATTTAGGACGCTGACACGGTCTGCGATGTATTTCTTCACCATCTTCCAAAACTTTTCCCTCCTTGTGCCACTAGGCCGTGCTTCAGTGAGAGGTTGCTGGTGGGGTGTCATGAAAGTGTCCCATGCCTTGGAAAGTGTTGCCCTGCCTTTGTTGGAACTGCTATGTGTTCCCCTTCCTCGGTTGCCTAAGGAAGTACGGACTCTGCCGGCCGTGTTGTCAGATGGAAAATTTTGGAGCAATCTCTCAACAAGTACATTCTGGTATTACACAGTTTTACTCATCCTCTCCACCACAGGAATGAGAGATGAGAGGTTCTCTTTGTAGCGGGGGTCGAGAAGGGTGAACACCCAGTAAGCTGTGTTATCTAAAATGCGTATAACGCGAGGGTCGCGAGAAAGGCAGCCTAACATGAAGTCAGCAATGTGTGCCAGAGTACTAACAGGCAAGATGTCGATATCGACATCAGGATGACTCTCCAGCTCCTCATTCTCCTCCTCCTCTTCTGCCCATCCACGCTAGACATATGGAATTAAAGTTCCATGGGTACTATCCTCTGTAGCAGAGGCAACTGTCTCCAGCTCTACTCCTCCTCTTCATGGTCCAATTCGTGCTGAGAAGACGAACTATGAGTGGTCTGGCTATCACCCTGTGTAATGTCCTCCTCCATTTCCTCGTCTGCTACATTCAGAGCGTCCTCCTTAATTGTGAGCAGCGATCGTTTGAGTAGACACAGCAGTGGCATGGTTATGCTGATAATAGCGTTATCTAACCATCTGTGTGGATTCATCTAAGTTTTTAAACCTCACAGAGGTCTGACATCAATGCCTACTCCTCGCTTGTGAATAGTGGCAGTTGACTGGAAAGCGACGACCATGTTGCAGCTGGTATTCCACAACTGCCCTCTGCTGCTCACAAAGCCTGGCTAACATGTAGAACATAGAGTTCAAGCATGTGCTCACGTCACACAACAGTCGGTGAGCTGAAAGCCGCAAGCGCTGCTGCAGCATTGACAGACCGGCTGAAGCTGTGGATGACTTTCGGAAATGAGCACACACGCGGCGCACCCTCACTAGTAGCTCTTACAAATTGGGGTAGATTTTGATAAACAGCTGAACCACTAAGTTTAAGACGTGAGCTAGGCATGGGATGTGTGTCAGGTTGCCGAGATCCAAAACCATCCACCAAGTTATGGCCATTGTCAGACAGAACCATGCCTGGTTATAGGTTGAGTGGCGAGAGCCACAGCTCGGTCTTGTCCCTTCCACCCTGCCATAGCTATGTGGCGGTGTGCTATTTCTCCCCTAAGCAGATCAGCTTCAGCACGGCCTGTTGACGCTACCCACAGCAGTGCTACACTGCTTCCAGCTAGTGACTGATGGCTGACTGCTGCTGGAGTTGGAAGTGGAGGAGGTGGAGGAGGAGACCCTGATGGACGTAGGGGCCTGCAATTCTGGGTGTAGGTAGCACCTGTGCTATCCCAGGGTATGACTCACTCCCAGCCTCCACAACATTCACCCAGTGTGCGGTCAGGAATATGCAAAATAGATGTGGAGCCCCAGTTATGGGTCTACAACAGTGTGTGGTCAGGGAAATGTAGCGTCCCTGGCCACCAGCACTTGTCCATGTGTCTGTGGTGAGGTGGACCTTCCCAGTAAGTGTGTTGGTCAGGGCACAGGTGATGTTCTGGGACACATGCTGGTGTAAGGCGGGCATGGAACACTGTGAAAAATAGTCGCAGCTGGGGACTGCGTACCTAAGGGCGGTCGCTGACATCAGGCTGCGAAGGCCTCAGTGTCCTAAATGGCAACATTTCAAGGGCCAATAATTTCAGAAGTTGCGCATTTAGTGTTATGGCCTGTGGGTGGGTATTTGCGCTTGTGTTCAAATTTCAAATGCCTGTGTTATCGACATTTGGACGCTGCGCTGGGAAAGGGAAGTGGATGTTGTTGCTGACGGTTCATGCGAAGGTCAAGGTGCAGAGCGAGGGCATCCGGGCCTGCGCCTTTGACAGGGATTGGCCAGCAGTGCATAACAGAGGGAAGAGTAAGCAGTGGTGTGACCCGCAGACCCAGATTGTGGACCCAGGTGTTCAGCCCATTTATTAGGGTGCTTGGATGCCATGTGGCTGATCATGCTGGTGGTGGTGAGGTTTCTAGTGTTCACGCCCAGCTCATTTTGGTACGGCACAGGTTGCAAACTACCACTCTTTTGTCGTCTGCACTTTCCTCAAAAAAGAGCCTTACTGCAGAACCCTTACCGCTTGGCAAGGTAGATTTATGCATGGGGGTACTCGGTGTAACGGTTGAGAGCCTGTTTGGTGTGGGCCGACTTCTCCCTTTGCAACCCCACTGGCTCTTCCAGACTGTTACGGTGCTGCAGATCCCTCCCCTCTGTACTGCTGTCCAAGTATAGCTTTTCACCTTCCCATGTTGAGTCAGTGACCTCATCGTCCACCACCTTCTCTTCCACTTCCTCACTCTGCTCATCCTCCTGACTTGACCTAACCACAACCTCAGTGATTGACAACTGTGTCTCATCATCATCCACCTCATGAACAAATGATTGCCGTTCACCACCGTTCAAGATGTTGGGAATCACGGCACAATATCTTAGGTACCTCTTCAAGCGTGCTTGGCGAGAGAACCAAACCAAGTACTGGCGATGAAAAAGGTTATGTAAATATCCAAGTGTGGGATCACTTGTTTGGCCAGACACAAAATGGTGGGAGGAAGGAGTTCAGAGTGAGGATTCGGTTGACCAGACTCTTGGCTACAGAGACTGGAATTAGTAGAAGAGAGGGTGGTGCTTAACCGATTGAAAGCATTATCTTCAGCAATTCAACCGATCACCTGTTTGCACTGGTCCGACTTGGACAGTGTTGTCCTGCGCCGACCAGCTAAGTTGGACATGAAGCTGGGTAAGGTGGATATTTTTGTTTTTTCTGGTGCACTGGCAGCAGGGACAGTTTCATTGCGCCCAGGGTCACGGCCTCTGCTTGCACCATCAGCATCACGTCCATTTCCCGTACCTTTGTGCTTGCCTTCTTCATATTAATGGTTTTGTCTGTAAATGTGGCGCAGATGCTTTTACTGTCCATTAAAGACATAGTTTTTGATGCAGGACAGAATTGGTTACAGAACACCACAGATTTTGGACACTATCCTAGGCCCTGATCAATGGAAGTTGTAATTACAGACAGTGTTTTTAGATGCAGTTCAGTATTGGATACAAAAACCCACAGATTTTGGACACTATACTAGGCCCAGATTAATGAAAGTTGTAATATAGACAGTGTTTTTAGCTGTAGTTCAGTATTGGATACAATATGATGGCTGTGCTGCGGCGGGGCAGGAGAGGGAGAGGCGAGTCCCTTTCCTGTTCCTCTGGAAGGTTGTGGGCCTTGTGTTGGCAGCCTATCAGAGGTTGGAGCAGGCGGCACAATGCTGCCATGGAGGTAAGTAAAACAGTTTTTATTTTTATAAGAGGCACTTGTTACTGGCATAAGGGGGCTGGTTTTGGGGAGGAGGAGATGATGGGGGAAGAGGAGATAGGGAATTACTACTGGCACATGATGGGGGAGAGGAGAGAGGCACTTGTTACTCGCACATGGGGGGAGAGGCATCTTATTACTGGAACATGATGGGGTGGAGGAGAGAGGCACTTGTTACTGGCACATGATGGGGGAAGGAGAGAGGCACTTGTTATTGACACATCATGGTGAAGGAGAGAGGCACTTGTTACTGGCACATGATGGGTAGGAGGAAGGAGGCACTTGTTACTGGCACATGATGTGGGGAGTAGAAGGCACTTGTTACTGGCACATGATGGGGGAGGAGGAGAAAGGCAACTTTTACTGGCACATAATGGGGCAGGGAGGAGAGAGGCACTTTTATTGGCTCATGATGGGGAAACTTGTTCCTGGCACATGATGGGGGAGGCACTTGTTACTGGCAAATGATGGGGGAGGAGAGAGGCACTTGTTACAGGAACATGATGGAGAGAGGAGAGAGGCACTTGTTACTGGCACATGATGGGGGGAGGAGAGAGGCACTTGTTACTGGCACATGATGGGGGAGGAGAGAGGCACATGTTACTGGCATATGATGGGGAGGAGAGAGGCACTTGTTACTGTCACATGATGGGGGGAGAAGAGAGGCACTTATTACTGACACATGATGGCGGGAAGAGAGAGAGGCACCTTTTAATGGCACATGATGGGGAGAGGAGAAAGGCACTTGTTGCTGGCACATGCGGGGGAGGAGAGGCACTTATTACTGGCACATGATGGGGGAAGAATAGAGATGCACTTATTACTGGCACATAGGGGAGAGAGGCACTTGTTACTGGTACATGATGGGGGAGGAGAGGGCACTTGTTACTGGCACATGATGGGGGGAGGAGAGGCACTTGTCACTGGTACATGATGGGGGATGAGAGAGGCACTTCTCATTGGCTCATGATAGGGGGCACTTGTTACTGGCACATGATGGGGGGAGGAGAGAGGCACATGTTACTGGCATATGATGGGGGAGGAGAGAGGCACTTGTTACTGTCACATGATGGGGGGAGAAGAGAGGCACTTATTACTGACACATGATGGCGGGAAGAGGAGAGAGGCACCTTTAATGGCACATGATGGGGGAGAGGAGAAAGGCACTTGTTGCTGGCACATGCGGGGAGGAGAGGCACTTATTACTGGCACATGATGGGGGAAGAATAGAGATGCACTTATTACTGGCACATAGGGGAGAGAGGCACTTGTTACTGGTACATGATGGGGGAGGAGAGGGGCACTTGTTACTGGCACATGATGGGGGAGGAGAGAGCACTTGTCACTGGTACATGATGGGGGATGAGAGAGGCACTTCTTATTGGCTCATGATGGGGGGCACTTGTTACTGGCACATGATGGGGGAGAGGAGAGAGGCACTTGTTACTGGAAAATGATGGGGGAGAGAGGCACTTGTTACTGGCACATGAGGGGGGAGAGGCACTTGTTACTGGAAAATGATGGGGGGAGAGAGGCACTTGTTACTGGCACATGATGGGGGAGGAGAGAGGCACTTGTTACTGGAAAATGATGGGGGATGAGAGAGGCACTTGTTACTGGCACATGATGGGGGAGAGGAGAGAGGCACTTGTTACTGGCACATGATGGGGGAGGAGAAAGGCACTTGTTACTGGAAAATGATGGGGGAGGAGAGAGGCACTTGTTACTGGCACATGATGGGGGAGAGGATAGAGGAACTTGTTACTGGCACATAATGCGTGGGAGGAGAGAGGCACTTGTTACTGGCACATGATGGGGAGGAGAGAGGCACTTGTTACTGTCATATGTTGGGGGGAGGAGAGAGGCACTTGTTACTGGCACATGATGGGGGAGGAGAGAGGCATTTGTTACTGTCATATGTTGGGGAGGAGAGAGGCACTTGTTACTGGAACATAATGCGTGTGAGGAGAGAGGCACTTGTTACTGGCACATGATGGGGGAGGAGAAAGGCACATGTTACTGGTATATGTTGGGGAGAGGAGAGAGGCACTTGTTACTGGCACATGATGGGGGAGGAGAGAGGCACTTGTTACTGGCACATGATGGGGGAGGAAAGAGGCACTTATTACTGGCACATGATGGGGGAGAAGAGAGGCACTTGTTACTGGCACATGATGGGGGAGGAGGAGAAAGGCAACTTTACTGGCACATAATGGGGCAGGGAGGAGAGAGGCACTTCTTGGCTCATGATGGGGGAACTTGTTCCTGGCACATGACGGGGGAGAGGCACTTGTTACTGGCACATAATAGGGCGGGGATGAGAGAAGCACTTGTTACTGGCACATCGGGGCAGGAGATGCACTTATTACTGGCATATGATGGGGGAAGAGGAGAGAGGAACTTATTATTTGCTCATGGTGGGGGGCACTTGTTACTGGCACATGATGGCGGAGAGGAGTGAGGCACTCGATACTGGCACATGATGTGGAGGAGAGGCACTTGTTACTGGCACATGATGGGGGAGGAGAGAGGCACTTCTTATTGGCCAATGGTGGGGGCACTTGTTTCTGGCACATGATGGGGGAGAGGAGAGAGGCACTTGTTACTGGCACATGATAGGGGGGAGAAGAGCGGCACTTGTTACTGGCTCATGATGGGTGGGAGGAGAGAGGCTCTTGTTACTGGCACATGATCGGGGAGAGAAGAGAGGCACTTGTTACTGGCAAATGATGGTGGGGAGGCACTTGTTACTGGCACATGATGGGAGGGAGTAGAAAGGCACTTGTTACTGGCACATGATCGGAGAGGAGAGAGGCACTTGCACATTATGGGGGGAGAGAGAGGCACCTGTTACTGGCACATGATGGGTGGGAGGAGAGAAGAACTTGTTACTGGCACATGATGGGGAGGAGAGAGAGGCACTTGTTACTGGCACATGATGGGGGGGACGAGAGGCACTTGTTACTGGCACATGATGGTGAGAGGAGAGAGGCACTTGTTACTGGCACATGATGGGGAGGAGAGAGGCACTTGTTACTGGCACATGATGGGGGAGGAGAGAGACACTTGTTACTGGCACATGATTGGGGGAAGAGAAGAGAGGCACATAGTACTGGCACATGATGGGGGTGGAGAGAGGTACTTGTTACTGGCACATTATGGGGAGGAGAGAGGCACTTGTTACAGGCACATGGGGGGCAGGAGAGGCACTTATTAATGGCATATAATGGGGAAGAGGAGAGAGGCACTTATTACTGGCAGATGATGGGGGGAGAGAGGTACTTGTTACTGGCACAAGATGGGGGGAGAGGCTCTTATTACTGGCACATGATGAAGGGGAGGAGATAGGCACTTGTTACTGGCACATGATGGGGGGAGGAGAGAGGCACTTCTTATTGGCTCTTGATGGGGCACTTGTTACTGGCACATTATGGGGAGAAGAGAGAAGCACTTGATACTGGCACATGATGGGGGAGAAGAGAGGCACTTGTTACTGGCACATGATGGGGAGGAGACAGGCACTTGTTACTGGCACATGATGGGGGACGAGAGAGGCACTTGTTACTGGCACATGATGTGGGGAGAGGAGAGAGGCACGTGTTACTGGCACATCATATAGGAGAGAGGAGAGAGGCACTTGTTACTGGAACATGATGGGGGGAGAGGCACTTTTTAGTGGCACATGATAGGGGAGGAGAGAGGCACTTGTTACTGGCACATCATGGGGGAGAGGAGAGAGTCACTTGTTACTGGCACATGATGAGGGGGAGAGGCACTTGTTCCTGGCACATTATTAAGGGGCACTTTTGGGGCCTCTACTGAGGCCACAAAGAAGGGTTTTTTTATGGGGCTCTGGTAAGTACTAGTATTATCTGAGGTATTATCTGTTTCTGCAGTATAGTATTGGGGACCACAGCGGCACAGTATTCGGGGTAGTAGTATGATTTGTCCAGAAGATGGGAGGATGATGGAAAAGTACTAAACTAAGATTTATTTGGCAAACTGCAGAGACGAAAAATGGCGTAAAAATGGCGGTCTGATCTGAAATGAGAAGATGAGGAAAGAAACCATCTACATCAAAGGAAATGTCACCACTGGATGTAAGAGGTATGTTGGGCTGCTGGGCTTCTGGGCTGCCAGGCCCATGGAGGGAGAGAAATGTGCTATGTGGGGGTGCCCTTTTTTTTACTTAAGCCCCTGCCCTTCAAAATGTCTGTCCACGTCCCTGCTAGAGAGTGCCAAACGTAACTGAAAACACCTAAATAAAGATAGATTAGGTAAATTTTCTCTTTGTGCTAACTCCAAAAATGGGATTGTAACCCCATTCTTAACCACCTTTGCAAGATACAAAATATTATATTTTTGCCAGTACTGATTCCCAACCAGTTCATCTAAGGCCTGTAAATGATAATTATGCCAAAGGGGCATACAACAAAGGGATCCCTTAATTCCCAACTAATCTTTAAAAGTACTCCAGGACTTAGTAGATAGCTTTGCAGCCAGTCTATAGTCCTGTTGGAGATTAATTAATTGGCCAGATTCCAATAAAGTAAGCATAGTGTCATGCGCAGATCTCCTCACCAAGGTTTCACAGAAAGGGCTTTTCTCCCATTCACAAAATGACCATAACTGAGAAGCTAAGCAATAGCCCTTGAAACAGGGAAGGTTGAGCCCTCCCTGTTACATGGACTTGTAGAAGTATTCCAATTACTCGCTTTCTCCTCCAGAGTAAATCCTTAATAATTCTCTCAATTATTTAAAGAACTTATCTTCAATCCATACTGGGGAATTCCTAGAGACATAGAGCAGGGATGCTCAACCTGCGGCCCTCCATCTGTTGCAAAACTACAACTCCCACCATGCCCTGCTGCAGGCTGATGGCTGTAGGCTGTCTGGGCATGCTGGGAGTTGTAGTTTTGCAACAGCTGGAGGGCCGCAAGTTGGGCATCCCTGACATAGAGTAATTGGGGCAAATTCACCATCTTTACCAAGGATAATCTGACAGCTCTAGATAACTGAAGTTGGAGACATATCGTTATCTTTGACCTCAATTTGTTTATCAGTGGAATCAGATTTAACTGTAAAAAAATCTTCAGTCTTTGGAGATACTATCATACCCAAATATTCAAATGAGTCAGAAATCTTCAAGATACTTGAAGACTCCTCACTGGGGAGTTCTAATCTATCTAGGGGCATAAGAGTGGTTTTTGACCAGTTAATATCAAGACCCGAAACATCTCTGAAGGAGTTAACAGTTCGAATAAGTTTAGGGAGTGTAGTGTTGGTGTGTTGAATAGAAAATAAGACATCATCAGCATATAAGGAAATACGATCTACTCTTGATATCCCAAACCCTTTAATCTGGGGACCTGTCTAACCCTAGCAGCAAGAGGCTCAATATAAATATCAACTGATAACGGAGAAAGTGGACATCCTAGACGAGAACCTCTATTCAGAGAAATACTCCTAGTCAGGATCCCATTGATGTTCAATCTCGCCTTAGAGGATTTATACAAAAGCATAACCATGTTTATAAACCTAATACCAAAGCCGATCTTCTCTAACATCCTCCAGAAGAATCTCAACTCCACCCTGTCAAAGGCCTTTGACAGTGCAGTGCAGATAGTTGACTTTACGGTAAGGTATGTGCTATCCTTTTAAAGTAGTTACAGTCGGATCTCCTTAGGGTGCAAAAACACAGATGTCGTGTTTTTACGCCCTACAACGATCCAACCGTAACTACGATATACCTTTCTGCGAGATTGGGCTTTCTATCTTAAAGGTTCGATCCTGCGGCAGCATACCCAGTGAACAAGTATATATCAAAGCATACAATAAGGTTGTGCCTATGTCTAGCACAACCCAATAAGGTGAGCATCCAATTTTGCCAGTTAGGCCAGTAAGAAAATCAACTCCAATGGATCATAAATGACCTAATATACAACAAAGGGAAATAGATTTCAACACACTCAGGATTCATAAAAATCAATTACCGTATTTTTCGCCCTATAATACGTACCTGTCCATAAGACGCACTTACGTTTTAGAGAAAGACAATAAGAAAATAAATATTTTTCATTAGACCTCAGATCAGTCCAGCAATCAGACCCCCAATGTTAATCAGACCTCAGCTGACAGCCCCAATGAGACCCCAATGTTAATAAGCCCTTAATCAGACCTTAGATCAGACCCTCAATGTTAATAAGACCCCCTCAGATGAGAACCTCATGCCTTAGATCAGCCCCCCATGCCTCAGATCAGCCCCTTATGCCATTTATGAGCCTCCATTATGAGCCCCCATGCCATTTATGAGCCCCCATGCCATTTATAAGCCCCAGTGCCATTTATGAGCCCCCATGCCATTTATGAGCCTCAGTGCCACAGAGTAAATAAAATTAAAAAAACACTTACCTCTCCTGCTCCGGACGCCGCTTATTTGTATTCACCCCATAAGACGCAATGGAAAGTTTTCTCCCACTTTGAGGGGAAAAAACTGCGTCTTATAGGGCAAAAAATACAGTAAATCTTTGGCATCTTTGGGCCTTAAAGAGGACCTTTCACCAAAAAAAAAAAGTGAAATAGTTATATTACCTTTTAGGGGACCTGCCCCTGAAGTCTTCACCATATTTTTTTTTTTAAATGACCCCCCGTTCGGCCGCCTTTGTCCCCGATATGTCCTGCGCCTCATATGCAAATGAGGCACAGAAAGTTCTAGTAGGCGTCTCCTCGGATGTTTTGGTGGGCGTGCCTGGGCGTTTCTCCTCTCCCCCTGGCTGCGAGCGTATCCAATAGCAGCGCTCGGCTCTTAGCCAGGGAGAAGGAGCTCAAGTTCTCGCAAGAACCGCGAAAACTTGAGCTTGCCGAGTCCCGGAACCCGCGCCATCTTGGACTCCCCAGCGCAGAAGAGGAGCGTAGCGAGTGTACCAAGATGGCGCAGGTTCCGGGACTCGGCAGCTCAAGTTCTCGCGGTTCTCGCGAGAACTTGAGCTCCTTCTCCTGGCTAAGAGCCGAGCGCTGCTATTGGATGCGCTAGCAGCCAGGGAGAGAGGAGAAACTTTATTTGTGTCTGCAGAGTGCTGTTTCATTGTCCTTTTTTCTTTGTGTTTCTAGCCATGACAGCGTGCACCTGCTCATTGGGATGTGCTGACTGACACTCTTTTTGCAGTTGTACTAGTGTGTGGAGTTAGGAGCATGGATTCCATATAAGAGCCAAGGAAATGCTGGGAGTTGTAGTTGTCTCCTCTTATGCCTCTTCCTCCTGTTATGCTCTATAATATCACATAATAACAGCCAGGACACACTAGAAGTTGTACTTCCCTCCTCTTATAGCTCCTCCTCCTGTAATGACCTCTAATATCACATAAAAGCATGCTGGGAATTGTAGTCCTCACCTCATATCTCCTCCAGTAATATCCGCTGATATCACATAAAAACAGCCTAGACTTGCTTGGAGTTATATAGTTCCCTCCTCTTATTTTACTTTCTGTAATGTCCTCTGATATCACATAACAGTCTGGACATGATGGGAGTTGTAGTTCTCTCCTCTTATACCTATTCCTGGAATGTCCTCTGGCATCACATAATATCAGTCTGGACATGCTGGGAGTTTTAGTTCTTTGCTCATATCTTCTGTTATGTCCTCTGATATCACATATGTCTAGACATGCTGGGAGTTGTAGTCCTCTCTTCTTTTTCCACCATATGTAATGTCCACTTATATCATATAATAGTCTGAACATGCTGGTAGTTGTAGTTCTCTTCTATTATACCTCCTGGCAGGGGCATTGCTAGGTCTCTCCTCATAGTCCCACCAATAGTAATTCCCTTCTAAAATGTCCTCATTAGTAATACTGCCCCCTACAGTGCCTCCAATAGTGATAATGCTCCCCAAGAGTGCCCCTATTAGTAATACTGCCCGCAACAGTGCCCCAATTAGTAGAAAAGCCCTCCAGTATTAATAATACCCTCACAGAGAACATTGTAGAAATAAGGCCTCCCTATTGCTCCCCAGTGGTAATAAAGCTTCCTACAGACCCCTTAGTAGTAATAATGCCCCCATAATGCTCTTAGTAGAAATAAGGAGGATATATAAGTCCCTCCTATTAAGCCCCCAGTAGTAATAAGAACTCCTAATGTCCCCTGGATTTAAAATGCCCTTACAGTGCCCCCAGTATTTATAATGCTCCCTGCAGTGATATTCCTCCCTCCACCATACAGTCCCATGTAAATAACATCACACCATTTCTCCTGACCCCTCCAAAATACAGTCCCGTGCAAATAACATCACTCCCCTCCCTTTAGCCCCTCCAATCTACAGTCCCATGTAAATAACACAATTTCCATCACTCCGCCATAGCGTCCTATGTAAATAACATCACACCAGCCCCCTCCAATATATAGTCTCATTTAAATAGCATCCCTCTCTATCTACACCTCCATCCAAAATACAGTCCCATGTAAATAACATCACCTTCTCCCTAGCCTCCTTTAACATCTAGTCCCATGTAAATAATATCACCCCCTCTCCAGCCGCCTCCAACATGCAATCCCATGTAAACATCACCCCCTCAACATGCAGTCCCATGTAAATAACATTGCCCCCTCAACATTCAGTCCCATGTAAATAACATTACTCCCTCCCTCAGTCCCTTGTAACATTCAGTCCCATGTACAGTAAATAACATTACTGCCTCCCCCAACGTATCTGACATACAGCTCCATTGAAATAACATCACCCTGCCCCAGCCCCCTCCAGCATTTAGTCCCATTTAAATATAACCACTGCCTCCCCCAGCCCCCTATGACATACAGTCCCATGTAAATAACATCACCCATCTCCCTCCAACATTCAGTCCCATGCAAATAACATCACTCCCTCCCACAGCCACCATCAACATACAGTCCCATGTAAATAACATGACCCCTCCCACAGCTGCCTTCAACATACAGTCCCATGTAAGTAACATCATCCCCTCCTCAGCCACCACCAACACACAGTTCCATGTAAATAACATCCCTCTCTTCAGCCCTAACATATAGTTCCAGTTAAATAACCATAACTCCCAGCATTGCTCTGCTTCTCCCTTCACTTACCTCTCCTCATGTAGCAGATATCACCACAGCTTTTTCCCCCAGGGCTTTTCCTCTTCACCGCGGTCCTCTCCTGCACTGGTAACATGGTGAACCAAGAGCAAGGCAGGTGGTTTGGCTCTGCGACCAGAAAAGAGTGCGTACGCCAGAGCTTGACAAATTTCCTTGGAATCTAGGAGCCATCTAAAAAAGGAGCCAGACGGAGCCGCGTCATAAAGCCCCCAGTAGATGCGACCATAGTGCTTCTCCTCCCCCCCACTTCTCCATAGAGCCAACCAATGATGCATGCAAGTACATAGGGCCCCCATAGTGGTCCTTCCCCTTTTCTCCATAGTGCCCCCCATAATGTGCAAATATATAGGGCCCCCCATAATGTGCCAGTATATAGGGCCCCCATAGTGCTTCCCCTCTTCAATTGGTTATATGATACGTCAGACGCTGCCAGCATCCAAGTGATCGCCCCATGACATGTGGAACCCCTTACAAGGATTACAGGGTCCGAAGAGGAGAGCAGAGGGGTCCGGAGGAGAGGGCATAGGGGTCCAGAGTAGAGGGCAGAGGGGTCCGGAGTGGAGGGCAGAGGGGTCCGGAGGGGAGGGCAGAGGGGTCTGGAGGGGAGGGCAGAGGGGTCCGGAGGAGAGGGCAGAGGGGTCCGGAGGCCATAAACACAGCGGGCACCATGACACTTTACTAAGCACTACAACCCTCAGCTGGCGCTCAGCCTCTGCAATCCCCACATCACTACAACCCCCAACTGGGGCGCAGCCTCTGCAGTCCCCGAATCACTACAACCCCTAGCTCTTTTTTTTCCCTCTTGTCATTCTCTTTCCCCCTCTTGTCATTCTCCCCCCCCCTGCCATTCACTTTCCCCCCCCCTTTTGTCATTCTCTTTCCCCCTGTTGTGATTCTCTTTCCCCCTCTTGTCATTCTCTTCCCCCCTCGTCACCCCCCCCCCATTTCATTCCCTTTCCCCCTCTTGTCATTCTCCTTCCCCCTATTGTCATTCCCTTTCCCCCTCTTGTCATTCCCTTCCCCCTCTTGTCATTCCCTTTCCCCCTTGTCATTACCTTTGCCCCCTTGTCATTCACTTCCCCTTGTCATTCTCTCCTCCCCCTTGTCATTCTCTCTCGCACCTTCTCATTATCCCCCTGTCATTGTCTTTCTCCCCCCTCCCTCCCCTACCTCTAGTGTAGCGTGGCCGAGCTCTGTATGGTCCACGGGTACAGAAGCTTTAGTTTCCTAGTGCCTGGGCGGACTGACAGAAAGTGCACACTGTGTGCGCACTTCCTGTCAGTCCGGCCGGGTACAGGAGACAGATGCTCCCTGTACCCTCGGACCATACAGGGCTCGGCCACGCTACAATGAGGGAGTGACAGGAGGGACCGCTGAGCGCTTCCCTCCTGTCAGTCCCTCTCTTCATGCTGCGCCCGGGGGTTGCACCCTCATGGACGCGCCAGCCTGAGCAGTGCTGCAGCCGCCTGAGGCTCTATATAGAGAGCTCAGGCGGCTGCGGCATGAAGGACGCGCCGGCCCTATAGGACGCGCCGGCCCTGCGCCCTGGCACCTGACAAATACCCATGGTGACCTGGCACCTGGGATTTGTCAAGCCCTGGCGTACGCAGTGGTCAAGTTTAAGAAAATTGCGTTTACTATAGATTAATAAAGGCAGGTTAATGATGAGATAACAGAGATAAAGGCAAGCAAAATACTTATAATAGCATAAACAATTCAAGTCAAATCCTGCAACAATTTTCACCTTTTCTATGTCCGTATTTGCAGTGCGGACACTCAATAAGCAATAGTCCCACAAACTGTCCCTTACTGACCCTAACTTCACAATTGGGTGCACACCCGCCTTATCCCAGTGGTCCAAGTGGACCTCTTACAGTTCGTAGAAGTACACAGTGGGGCCCCATGTTGTCCTTTTCCTTCAGTAAACGCAATATCCGGAACAACGGAGTCCTCCTCAGCAGGCTGGAAACCAGTTGGATATAATGGAGTTCAACAGCAGATGTCCCTTGGCACTCTGATCATCCTGCAGAAAGTATATACTGGAGTGTGATGTAATCCGGGATTTTACAGTTACTGTTCGGTACCTTGACAGAACTGTGAGTCTTTTACTGTTGGTGGCAATACACACAGCCCAATGTCAGCTCCACTGAGTAGTTGCTGCTCACAGTCCTTTTCAGCGTGGCTCCACTAAATGCACTGTTTCTTCATACTCCGTCCATCTCTAGACCTAAGTTTACACAGCCTGGCTGCACAGGAAAGTCTTTTAGTATCTCCACACACTTTTAACACAACAAAAACCTGTTCTGTATTTTGCCAACATGGCTGCAGCTTCTGCACAAGTCTCGTCACTTCCTCCTTCTCTATGCTCACACACTGTTTGCATCCGAGGCAGAGTGACATCATAGGGGGCGCCCTAAAGATCCAGTATCATAGTAATACAGAAACACATATACATTGAATTTTAACACAGTTTAAACAGAGTAATGAAACTTGGGGACATTACATTTTTACAACATGATGGTGACATCATCGCAGATCCTTCTTAACCACTGCCTATTTTACTGGTCACATGACCTGTGATGTCATCACAGGTCCTTCAGATTTTCCAGTGTTTTAGATGCAATTGTATTGCCATTCTGAGGACAGCAATAGACATCTAAAAGGTCACTGTGTCTGGTTTTGGGGGTAACAAAGTCTGGATTTTCCCTCTAAAAATACTACAACTCTTATGGTAGCTATGGAAAATTACCAGCTTCTCATTATTACTATTACTTTCTATTACTAGAAAGTCCAAAAAGTCTATAAGTATTCATTAATAGTGTTGAGTGAATCGAAATGAAACAGAATTGACTTTGACCGAATTTCACCACAAATCTGAATTTCATCATGCTTCGTGTTAACAAATCAGATTTTTCCTAAAATGGTGGCTACACCTGTTAAAAAGTGAAAGTAAGAAGCCGGGAACGCGATATGACCCATAATACCATACAGCCAGCCAATCAGCAGATAGCCATCTCCTGTGATATCACAGCCTTACAAAGTTTCATCCCAAGCAGTCATCTCCATTTTACTGTGAGCTGAGCTACTGTAGGGACAGTGTTTTAGAAAGCTTTTAATTGTAGAATATTGGATATTGAAAGTTCAGTGACAGTGCAAGGACAGTGTAGGGAGATCGTAGGGAGAATTTTTAGACACTGTAGGGAGAACATAGAGAGACTACAGGGACAGTGCAGACTCAGTGTAATCGACTTGACCATCTTGTTCCCCTGCTGCACCATTCATTCTTAATCTGTTCTGTTATACATAGACTTACTGTGCATCACACTCATTGTCATGAGGAGATCTAGTATATGGGCACATTTATTTAGTTCATCTGCTGTACCATTTATACTTAATTTGTTCCATTATACATAGACTTACCGTGTATCAGACCTAGTTTCAACAGACGTTGTAATATAAAGGCGCGGTTACCTACTTCAAATACTGCACTATTAATAATTTCTCTGTTCTGTTATACATAGACTTACTGTGCATCAGACACTGTACAATATGGCTAACAAACAGTTGCCTGGGCCCTCAAAAGGAATGGGCAGTGGCATACATTTGGCTGTAGCCTACACAAGTAGCAGAAGAAGGGGTGGTGGTAGCAGCAGCCTCAGCATCAGGCCAGAGCTGGTACTGCCATCCAGCGGTTGTGTTTTGACCAACAATCCAGCTGTACTGGACTGGTTAATTTGCTCTTCAACACCATCTCAGGTGACAACAGATACCCACAGCTAGAAATCAGTGGGATCCTTTGACATCACACTTAGTTGACATGGCCCTTGAACAATTAATCTATGTGCTTTCACCTGTCCTGCAACTGCTTCTTTCTTTTGCTGTTTCTTCTGCTCGGGAAGTTATGTATGCTGCCGACTCTACTACACTTTTCAGCGAGGACAAGCTTAGTGAGGACAGTCAGTAACAACAGGCAAGCACAGACTTGGAGGAGAGGTCCGCTGCATCCTCCCTTAGGCATGCAAATAGCGACAATGACAGTAGGGTGGGAACACATGTTGTTAGTGGTTAGGGACGTCGCCAAGAGACTGTTGGGGTGACATAAGTGACAAACAGACAGTAGATGATAATGTAGCTAATCACATGTCTGAGCCAGGTGAAGAGGAGGCATTATCATCATCAACAGGGAATGAGAGTGGCAGCAGGCCAGTGAGACAGCAGCAGTCCCTCCTATTCCATATTGTGGACTTTGAACATTTCAGAGAACTGATGGCTTATGCCCACCCAATGTGGAGAGTCCCAAGCCGTCATTACTTCTCTAAAAACTGTACTAGCCCTGCACATGTATGTTGAGCAGAAGGTGGGCCAGTCCTTGAGCCTTTGTACAGTTCATGACAGCACAGACGTGTGGAGTTGTAACAATGGTCAAGGACAACATATGTGCTTTATAGCTCACTGGGTAAATGTGGTTCTGGCCCAGGCACACCAGCAACTTGGCCAGGTAATGGCAATGCCATCTCCGCGATGTAATAATGTCATTTCTGTAACACTGTCCTCTTCTGCCTCCTCATCCTCCACCTTGTCCTCAGTCTTTAAAGCAGGCACAGTTCAGAGTGGTCCTCCAGCATACAACCTATGCAAAGCACGGTGTTGTTACACAGTCCTGCACCTGGTCAGCCTGGGCAAATGGAGTCATACCAGGGAAGAACTGCTCCATGTCATCAACCAAGAAATCAAATCCTAGCTGTCATCTTGACAACTGGAGATAAGAACCATGGTCACCGATAAAGGGAAGAACATTCTGTCTGTGCTGCATCAGGGGGGGCCGAGCGCATGTCTTCAATCATGTTGTCACCCGGTTCCTGAAGTCTTCCACCCACCTGCAAGACGTGTTGAAAATGTCAAGGAAATTGTGCACGCACTTCAGCCACTCTTACCGTGCAAAATATACCCTCCTTGAGCTGCAATGGCAGAATGGTGATCCCCTACATCGCCTCAGATGCGACTGTTCCACATGTTGGGCCGACTGTATGAGCAAAGGAAACCCATGACCTATTTCTTGAACATACAGACAGGACTACTCCCTGTGTAACTTTCACGTTAGACAGTGGCAGCTCATCTGTAATACATGCTGTTTGTTCAGACCCTTTGAGGAGGCCACTTTATTTGTCAGTCACCAGGAAGAAATTATATAATTCCACTCCTTCATGTCCTGGAGGCAATGCTGATAAATCTGACTGGTGAGCGGACAAAAGACATGGGGCCTACACCTCATGGCCACCTGAGCCCTGTGGAGGCATAGGAGGAAGAGGAGAATGAAGAGGAGGACATAAACACCCAGGAATTCTATTCAGAACTAGGTGGTTTATCTGCCCAAAAGACAGGAAAGAAGGAGGAGCATGAGGAGCTAGAGGATGACAAAGAATACAATGCAGATGACCCCGCCAGACCATGGCAATATGTAGTGAAGATGGAGGCAGGGAGTCCCTCTGATTCCCTTGCACAAATGGCCAGATGTATGTTGAGTTCCTTGAATAGTGATAGTCGCATTATCCCCATTCCATGACTGTTGGCTATTCACAATGTTAGACCCTCACTACCAGTCCAAAATGGGGACATTTTTTACACATTCCGAAACGGATGAAATGCTCATCTACTATCGAGACATTCTTTGTAGTCACTACCTACGTGTGCCATCGTCCATCCTCGTTAAGGTCTAATCGGAGGGACCTGCTCACGCTCAACTGCCATGATAGCTGGGGGGCAGGAGCATCACCAGCTCGATCAGCAGCAACTTAAGTCCTCAGTCTCTGATGAGCAGTTCTTTTCGGCCCCTACCGAAGGAACTGCTCACCAGCAGCAGGACATGCAGCAGAACCTGAACCAGCAGGTGTTGGCATACTTGGACTATATCCTGTCACCCCAGATCCAAGATCCTCTGGACTACTGGGCAGCCAAACTTAAACTGTGGCCGCAACTGGCAAAGTTTGCCCTGGGTAAGCTTTCCTGCCTGGCCAGTAGTGTGACATCAGAGCGGGTGTTTAGTGTGGCGAATGGCATAGTCACCTCAAAGAGAACTTGCCTTTCTACACAATATGTTGATAGTATAACCTTTATAAAGATGAATCAGGTCTGAATCAACCAATATTTCCAGACACTGGTGCCTGATGCAACAGACTAGCTGGCCAACCAACTTCTGCAATTTTACACAATCCAGTTCATTATGATAAGCGTCTTCCGTGGCCAGAAACCACAAATGTTATGTCACAAGACACTTGTTAGTGACATTGTTAGTGATGCTCCAAGTACTCGGAGGAACGCTAGGTGGATATGATTCTACCCATTCTGTCAGGACACCAAGATCTAGTGTCTGATTTAGAGTTTGATCTAGTATCACATATTTATTAGCCTAAAGGGGGCATAACTACTGTGTGGGGGCACTAAGGGGGCATTCTACTGTGTAGGAGCACTAAAGGGTAAATTCTACTGTAAGGGGACACTAAAGGAGAATATTTGCTGTGTGGCAGCACTAGGCAACCATTCTACTCAATGGGGCATTAAGGGGCCTCAACTAATATATGGGGAAACTAAGGTAGCATTCTACTCTGTAGGAGCACTAAGGCATTGAGCAAAGTTAGAAGCTTGGCTTAGCATTAAAAATGTATTGCGCCATGCTACTTGTGGCCAATATTGTCACTCCTTGGCTTTTTGAAAAGTTGGAAGGTAGTGAGGTAGTGAGGTGCTACAAAGCTCCACATGGAAGGAGAGTATAAGCTGCTACTATATGCGTAAGTTTCTCATCTGGGGTAGTGTAATCTGTAGTGGATCTGGGGTTTGTATTTAGGGATTTAGTCTGGGTCCATAGTTATTTTGGAGGCCCTTATTTATTGTGTGGTCTGTTTGTATTCTGGCCTCTGTATTTAGGGGTCTGGCCTATGTTTATATTTTTATGAGCTTTAGTAGTCTGTATTCAGAGGTCTTTATTTGCTCTGAAGTCTGGTTCGAGGTCTGTATTTGCTCTGTCATTTGGAGTCTGTATTTAATTTAGAGTTTCATCTGAAACCATATCTTAGGGGTGCATTTTGAGGTTATTCTGGGAGTGAACGTAGGGTGTGGTATAAATTTATATTTACAGTAAGTGATTTGGGGTCTTTATTTACTCTACAGTCTGGTTTGAGGTATCTAATTTTTGGGGATCTGAGTCTTTATATAAGAGTACGTTCTAGAATTATGCTGGGATTTTTATTCCTTCAGGGTCTGCTCTGAGTTTGTATTTACTTACAGTTCTTGGGGGTCTGTATTTATTCTAGGGTCTACATTTATTCAGGGGATTTGGTCTGTTGTCTATGTTTCTTTTGGGGCTCTGTATTTATTTGGGGGTCTGTATTTACTCTAGTATCTCTAGCATCTGAACTCTGTATTTAGCTTGGGGTCTGGATCATTCTATTTGGATTGTATTCTAGGGTTATTCTAGTGTCTGCATTTGTTTTGGGGACAATACTTAATTCAGGATATGCCTATTCCTAGGTATGGTCTAGATCTTTATTTTTGGGTTGTATTCTAGGGTTCTTCTAGTGTCTGCATTTGTTTTAGGGACAATACTTAATTCAGGGTATGCTTATTCCTAGGTATGGTCTGGGGTCTTAATTACGGAGTGTGATGATGGATATATGCACTACTTGTGATTGGAACACAATATGTTAGTATGTTTGGTGGCATGACCTACAGTATGTAAATGAAAGGCATATGTTAAAAAATTTTAAATTATGCTTATCACACCAATTCTTGGGACCTCATAGCCTGATTTTTCCATTCAGAACTGACTGTAAAGCAGATTTCCTGCACTCAACGACTGCCACCCCTAATTGCACCAGTGTTGTTCTCATTAGCCTCTCCTCTACAAATGACCAAATCAAATTGGAAATGGGAGGTGCAGTTTTGCAATTTCTTTATCTACCTAATGCAGCAAAATGCCCTGTTCTGAATCTGACTTCTAGCTCTGGAAGAAAAGCCTTCAGACATTCCATTGTAATGTAGCAGTCTACAATCTTAGCCTTGCCACACAATATATGCATTAACTCAAGAATATTGCCAGTCACCTTGGAACATTTGACCTCTAATATTGCTTGATAATAAAGTATACTTAATAGGTCTGTTCATGTGAATATTAGCAAATTAAACATGGCGGTATTGTAAAACTGACAGTGTTCAAGGTTTTTACCTATCCTTGAAAGTTTGATTTACAGCATGTGTTTTAATAGACTGAACAAAATCCATAAAAAGATAATAAAGAAGTAGCTTTTTGGAGCTTCTACAGCAGAAATAATATGTATTTATTTATATGTGCAATCTTTCTGAAACTGAATAAATAGAAGCAAACTTAATGTTATTACTTTATATGTAAATCATGCAAATCAGAGCCCTTTAGATGTTTTGACCTTCACTACAAGTATTCTACTTTTATCATGTTTTCCATTAAAATGTAAACCATGTTTGACCACTAGGGGTCATTTAGCTCTCCAGGACCGCTGTCTTTTCACCTAAGATGGTTGGCACACCCCAAGAAGTCACTCCAACGCTGCAGACTTAGGTGCAAACTGGCCGCGACCAGCTTTATTGTCACTTTTACAGCAGACCAAACATAAATCATAAACATAAATCCTCAGCCGTCTGGCCACTGAATATACAGTATTTCCCCTCTCTATCGGGATCTGGGTCTACCACCCATCTCTCCAAAACACAACACGGTGCTTACCCTACACAGGGTTAGAGGGTCCTGGCTCCCACAGGCCTTGACTCAGCCTGCACCTTCCCCAGACAGGGAGCTTTGATTAAGGAACTCAACTCACTTTTAGCTGATCTCCTCAGCTGGCTGCTAAGTATCTTAATACCAGCCTAGCTGCTGCAGACAGTGGAAAAAAAACAATTTTCCCAGTCTTTCTGTTTCTCAGCCAGCTTCTTCTGGGTGAGATACACCATTTTCATGGCCCTCATATGGCCCGTAGGACTTCACATTACATAACCCCCCTCTAGGGTCAAAGCTCCTACATTGGGAAACATCTGGTGTCACCTCCACAGTAGCCATATCTTGTACATCTGCAGCGTACTCAAGTTAGGGTTAATAGTGTTCTTGGGTGTGGTAGTGCAATGGTGACCACTAACCTGAGACTGCTGACTCTCTGGCAGGTAGTTGTAGATAGAGTTCGTGACGCCAGTGCCAATTAACGGTGGCACACCGTTTGCTGATAGTAGGAATAACTGAGGGACCACGTTGTAATTAAACAGAACTGGAACTTTACTAAAGTACTTGTTGGTTATCATACATGGACACAGATGGAAACGCAGTTCCTTAATGCATAGCAGTTGCAGAGTAGTTTCAGATGAGCAGATAACAGATGCATATAAGTTGTAATTCCTCTTAGATCAAGCAGGCCTAATACTGCACAGGGATTTGACTCTCCACTATTTCCTCAGGTTCTATGTAGATACAGGTGACTCCAATTCTTCTGACCTGTCTACTCCTGGGTTACTTTATCATCCAAGGCCCAAATACCTCTTAGACGGCTTCTATCCTTGGTTCTTTACACTTGGAGGATTTCCCTTGCTACCTGCTGAGGACATTGCAGGAGACCCATGCAGACTACTCTGTCTGCACACACTTCACAGACTCACTGTCTGCACTGAACTCACTCTACTCTGCCTGGGCCTACCTATATATAGTGGGGCGTACTATCTCCCTCTAGTGGCTGTAGTAGACACTACCCCTGCAGGCCTGTACAAGGAAATAAATTAAAGGTACATACACATAATAAACCTTTGCAGTGTCGGGTATTAACTCCCGTATGCTGCATACCCCTTGCTTTGAAATGAGTACGGCCTCGTACTCTAGTGGGGTGTCCCTTTACACAACAATAGGCATAAAGATACACATGCAACAATATAAAACATAGCATAAAACGGAAGGGAAACAGGGCGACGTTCTCTTCTTATCAGGAAACCATATGGAACAGGGCGCTGACCTGGCACAGCGTATTCAAGTATAGAACCAGGATAGTCCATGACAAGTATATAAGTCCATAACAGAATAGAATCAAACGGAATGCAATATAATAGTGCATGGAGGCTCGCACTAGGGAGTCCATTCTGAGCACAAAGTTTACTTAACGGATAACGTACACAGGAGTTTCCAGGGGGTGTATAACAGGCAAGGGCTCACGTGGAGGAGTCCATTCTTGCGCACAAACGTCAAGCAAGCTATTTCCAGTAGTAACTGCCCGGGAGGAGACACCACCAGCATAATCAAAGTCCCCTAAACGGACTGGCGGACGTCCCCTGTTCATCCGGGTGGACCTTCTCAACACAGGAGTTTCCTCCTCCCTTAGCATCGAGGTAGAAGGGAGAGGAGCAACAGGAGGGTCTCCACCAGTGGGACCCTGGTCAGGAACAACAGGAGCCGGAGGATCCTCTACAAGGGGACTGGATCCGGGACATTTTGAACCGGCTCTTCCGGAGGTGAAGGCACAGTAGGTGCCGGAGCGGGCACCAACAAATTTAACCAGGGTGTGAGGAACCAATGGAGTGGTTCAGCATCATTTAATAGATCTGCCACAGCCTGCATAGGCTCCACAGGCTGAGCAGAAAGTCCTGGCACAGGAGACTGGGGTCCGGAGTCTCCAGCAATGGGCCCCTTTGTCATGCAGAGTTTTAGGCGGTTTCTGTGAACAATTTGGGAACCCTTACCCTCTCTGGTGATCTCATAGGTATGGGTTCCAACATTGGGGATGGCAGATACAACATAGGGAGTCCGCTCCCATTTGCTGTCCAACTTACTGGTGCGGTGGTTATTTTTAACCATACAACATCCCCCACGGCAAGAGGCTCTGCATGGGCTGCCAGATCATAGTCTCTTTGTTGCCGTTCTCGGGCACTTTCCATACGCTCCTGGACAATCTCTTTAGCATTTAACAGGCGCCTTTGGTGTTCAATTACCCAGTCAGTTTTGGGCAGGGGATTTATGGTGTCAGGCACTTGTACATCCAGGGAATGATCCGCAGGCAATTTACCCTGACGTCCGAACATCAGGTAAAGGGAGTGTACCCGGTGGAACAATGAATGGTATTGTTGTAGGTATACATGAGCTGTGGTAGCAGGTTAGGCCAATCTCCTCTGGTCTCTGGAGGCACGGCTCTCAGCATTTCGATCAAGGTCTGATTCATCTTTTCACAGAGTCCATTACCTTGTGGATGATAGGCCGTGGTCCGGACCTTGTGGCAGTTGTGTAATCGGCACAGCTCCTGGAACAGATGAGACTCAAAGGCGGGTCCCTGGTCGGTGAGGATCTTTTCTGGACAACCGTAGGGCAGGAGGAAGTGTTTCCAGAACAACTCAGCTGTCGTCTTGGCTGTCAGGTCTTTCACAGGCACTGCTACGACAAACTTGGTGAAGTGATCAATAATAGTCATAGCATAGGTATACCCTGAGCGACTGGGCTCCAACTTTACATGATCAATAGCAACAAGTTCAAGAGGGGCGGTACTTACAATGGGATGCAGCGGTGCTCTCTGATCATGGTGTTCACCTCTCTTCAGGGCACAGGCTGTACATTCCCGACACCACCTCTCAATGTCCTCTCTCATTCCGACCCAATAGAACCGCCTACGGACAGTGGCCTCAGTCTTTTGAACCCCAAAATGTCCAGACCTGTCATGATACATTTCCAAAACCATACCTGCATCGCGACGTGGGATGAGGATCTGGTGCACTCTGTCATTTGATACAGGATCCAGGCTTCTTCGCAGCAATAGGCCTTTTTGAAGGAAAAGTTGTTGACGCTGCCTCCACAATTTGGTTAGTTCTGGGTCTGCGGTCTTTCGTCGAATTCTTTCAGGGGCTCTGCCACTGGTGAGGAAGTCCAGCAGTTCACCGAGAACTCTACTCTCTGATTGCAACTTAATCCACTTTTCCTCTCTGGGTTCAGGCTTGTTAGAGGATGGAGGATCAGTGGCTCTGTTATTGGCAGCTTGAGCCTGGTCCTGTTGAGCAAACCTGTTATAAAATGCTGGCATTTCTACATCCTCCCAGGCATCCCGCATGTCATCAGGTGCTATTTCAGTGGGGAGCCTTGACAGGGCATCAGCATTATCATTTGAACGGCCAGCCCGGTACCTTACGGTGAAATCGTAATTAGCAAGGCGGGAAGCCCATCTCTGTTCTAAGGCCCCCAGTTTAGCAGTATTCAGGTGGGCTAGAGGGTTATTATCAGTGAAAGCAATAAATGGAGTAGCAGCCAAATAGTCCTTGAACTTTTCTGTTACCGCCCACACTAAGGCCAGAAACTCCAATTTGAAAGAGCTGTAGTTCTGATCATTCTTTTCAGCTCCCTTTAAGGACCGGCTGGCGTAAGCTATCACTCTCTCTTTTCCCTCTTGCACTTGAGCCAGCACCGCTCCCAGGCCTTTCTTACTGGCATCTGTGTAAAGGTGAAATGGCTTACTGTAGTCTGGGTACCCCAACACAGGAGGCTCAGTCAACTTTTTTTTAACAATTGGAATGCGATCTCTCTCTCTTCATTCCATTCAATGGGAACAGGAGTCCTTGGGCTCTTTTTTGGTTGCCCCCTCAGGAGTTCCTGGATTGGATCCGCTATTTGAGCAAAGTGGGGGATAAAGCGCCGGTAATAGCCAGCAAAGCTTAGGAAACTCCTCACCTCTTTCACGGTGGTAGGGACTGGCCAATTTCGGACAGCAGCCAACTTATCAGGATCAGGCTGGACCCCTCTCCGCTTACAACATGTCCCAGGTATTTCACAGCAGGTTTAAGCAGGTGACATTTGGACGGTTTAATTTTGAGGCCGTATTTAATAAGGATTTCAAACACCTCAGCTAAGTGCTTTAAATGGTCCTCATACGTTTTAGAATAGATAATAACGTCATCCAGATACAACAGCACCGTCTCAAAGTTCTTGTGGCCTAAACACCGCTCCATTAGCCTTTGGAAAGTCCCGGGAGCATTGCACAGTCCGAAAGGCATACAGTTAAATTCGAACAGGCCCATAGGAGTGGTAAAAGCAGTCTTTTCTCTATCCTCAGGGGCCATGGGCACTTGCCAGTACCCGCTGGTTAAGTCTAATGTGGAGAAATAGGCTGAGGAGCCTAGAGCGGTTAGAGACTCCTCAATACGTGGCAATGGATAGGCATCTTTGTGAGTTATCTGATTTATCTTTCTGTAATCTACACAAAACGGATGCCGCCATCTTTCTTTTTACTAGAACCAGGGTGCAGCCCAGGGACTACGGCTGTCCCGGATTATGTTTGAGTCTTTCATTTCCTGGATCATCTCCTTAACAGTTTGGTATGAAGTAGGTGGTATGGGTCTATACCTCTCTTTGATGGGAGGATGAGAGCCAGTGGGTATGGTGTGTTGAATGACACTGACCTCTCCATAGTCCGTTGCATGTTTACTGAAGGCCTGATGGTGTTTCTTTACCAGATTCAGAATTCCCTCTAGTTGATGTTGGGGGTATCTTCGTCCCGACATGGAGTTCCTCCCACCAGGGCACTTGTGAGTCGCTCACAGGAAGATGTCCTTGGGCTGCAGCTGGCGGCTTCTCGGTGACAGGCAGGCGGATGACATCCTGGAAGAATACCTGGGAAAGCTGGGCAACAGGGCAGTGCTTAGTAAGCGCAACAGGATGATCACTGAGGTTAATCAGACGGACAGGTACTTTACCTTGGGAGACGGTCACCAGGCACTTGGCAGCTCTCACATAAGGATAGTTCTCCATCTGGATAGGCTCCACCAGGGCTGGATAGTCTTGGCCCTGGACTCCAAGAACGGCACGACACCACAGGAGAGTTTGAGAGTTTGGCGGCAGAGTCACCGGCCTATTATCACGGATCCTGGCGGTACAGATCTCCCCTTTCTCATTAGCAAACCTCTGCTGAGCACACAGTACACTGATAGTCTTTTGGATGGCTCTCTTGGATGCAGAGGGGCAGTAGGCAGAGTCTGGTGCAGCGCTTCAAGCACCTCAGGGTAACAGTTTTTAAAGACATTGGTCCCTACAATTACAGGATGACCCCTCTATCTGCGGCATGTACCACGATCACTCCTTGTTGAGGCAAAGTAGCTTCTCCCACTTGGAGAGTGGGCTCCCAGTATCCATGAACTTTCACTGGCTTGCCATTACTTGCGATGATCTCCAGCCAGGACTCAGGTGGCTGGGTTAGTAGGCTGGAGTCCCAGTATTTTTCAAAGGTGGGCTGCTGAATAGTGGTGACTTGAGACCCAGTGTCTAACAAAGCTTCAAAAGGGATCCCATTGATCTTGACACTTATTTTAGGACGGGACCCCACGTACCGGGGCATCCAGCTTGGGTCTTTTGGACCTATTGTTCTACCTCCCGAGGGGCGGTCCTCAGCCTCGAGGGTGGCCCGCTTAACTGCCAGCATGTAGATTCTGTGTGGCCCAACTTTTTGCAATAATTACAGACAGGCCGCTTGCGGTTCTTAAACCGGTCACTTATACTTTTCCCAGGATCTCTGGGGTGGAACTCCTGATAGGCAGGAGGAAACGGCTTTTGAGGTAGAAGCAATTCCTCTTCTAACATTACTGGTTTCTCCCACTCCTCTAATTTCCTGCACACTTTTTCCAGGCTTTTAGTGAGATGATTAACCTGTTCCACTAACATAGCAACAGTATCAAAGGTTGGAGCCTGAGCTGCTTGGCTGGCCCCGAACTGGTTAATAGTAGGCAGCGTAGGTTTACAAGCTAGGGGCTCAGGCGGAGCCACTGGTTCTGCAGGCAGGGTTTGACCCAAAATACTAATGGCCAGTTCTTTAAAGTCCAGAAAGGTGCTACTAGGATGTTGGGCAGACAACATTTTCAATTGGGCTTTTAACTGTTCGTTGTATATCCCTGCAATGAACTGTTCCCTCAGGGTCTGGTCTTGGGTATCAGCCTCCCTGGGATCTATCTGAACAACAGCCCCCAAAGCTTCCTGGAGAGATAGAGCAAAATCACGGAGAGACTCACCAGGTTTCTGTTTCTTCCCAAAGAAGCGCATCTTTACTTCGGACGCTGTCCGTGCTTCAAAAATGGTTCTGAGGCGGCTAAAAATTTGGTCCATGGTGCTCCTCTCCGAGTTAGGCCAGGACATGACTTCTCTGCGGGCTGCCCCTTCTAGCTGGGCTAACAGTATCTCCATCTGCTGTTCTGCATTAACAGGGTATAGTTTGAACAACGCCATCATTTTGTCCTTAAAGTCTTTTAAAGTATGAGGTTCTCCTGTATAGCGGGGGAACCATGGGGCCCCGAAATAATATGGCATCGTCAGCGGCATCAGGCTGGTGGCTGTGGTACCGCCGGTGGCCACAGGCTCCCTGGGGGCAGGCTGCTCGTTTATTTCTGGATCCAACATGGTGGCGCAGCCTGAAAAAGTATTGAATCGACTGGGGGTGTTGTTAGGAGCAACAATGTGGCCGGTGTGGTCCCTTTAAGGATGACTCTGGGGGTGCGCGTTTTCTGCAGTGTACCCCCTATATATTCCCCGGCTCTCTCCAGTCCTCCTATAGTACTTTTTATGCCCTCCGGTGTATTCTTACCGGGTCCGCCGGCGGTGGAGTTTCAGTCCGGCACCCGCCGGGGTTCAACAGCCCAAATCCCGCGAGATCTCGGGCGCCGCACCCGCGCGATGACGTGCAGGGTTCAAAGGCCGGGCCGCGGCGGTGCGTACAGGCGACGTCCTTCCACTGATCACAGGCAAGTGGGCGCGGCGAAGCTTCCCGCTCTTCAGGGGGTGGCACCCTGTACACTCCTCTAATGGCGCAGCAAATTTCAGTCCATGAGGTGGGCGGCCATCTTGGGCGCCATTCACCGACAGCAAGCAGGATTGTAAAGAGTTCACAAAAATCACTTTCAAGTACACAGTTCTTTTTCTTAGGGTGGCGCAACACTGCACAGCGCCTCCGGTCCACTTTAGGTACACTTTTCTGGCCCAACAATGCAAATAAAGTCCCAAAAGTCACTTTTGTCACAGGGCAAACTGGATAAGGCACAAAGTTCACGCTTTTTGCACTAACAAGCGTGCGAATCCTGTTCGTGACGCCAAAAGAGAGGTGCAGCGTACTCAAGTTAGGGTTAATAGTGTTCTTGGGTGTGGTAGTGCAATGGTGACCACTAACCTGAGACAGGCTGACTCTCTGGCAGGTAGTTGTAGATAGAGTTCGTGACGCCAGTGCCAATTAACGGTGGCACACCGTTTGCTGATAGTAGGAATAACTGAGGGACCACGTTGTAATAAAAACAGAACTTGAACTTTACTAAAGTCTTTGATAATAATCATGCACATAAATGGATGGAAGCGCAGTTCCTTAATACATAGCAGTTGCAGAGTAGTTTCAGATGAGCAGATAACAGATGCATATAAGTTGTAATTCCTCTTAGATCAAGCAGGCCTAATACTGCACAGGGATTTGACTCTCCACTATTTCCTCAGGTTCTATGTAGATACAGGTGACTCCAATTCTTCTGACCTGTCTACTCCTGGGTTACTTTATCATCCAAGGCCCAAATACCTCTTAGACGGCTTCTATCCTTGGTTCTTTACACTTGGAGGATTTCCCTTGCTACCTGCTGAGGACATTGCAGGAGACCCATGCAGACTACTCTGTCTGCACACACTTCACAGACTCACTGTCTGCACTGAACTCACTCTACTCTGCCTGGGCCTACCTATATATAGTGCGGCGTACTATCTCCCTCTAGTGGCTGTAGTAGACACTACCCCTGCAGGCCTGTACAAGGAAATAAATTAAAGGTACATACACATAATAAACCTTTGCAGTGTCGGGTATTAACTCCCGTATGCTGCACATCACCCTCCATAGGTGTACAAGACACTTGTTCAGACATGGACTTAATCCTCCATATTTTATACATGAAATCACTCATCCATTTGCTTACTCGCCTCACATGTACATTGATTTTGTGATTTTTCCTGTTACATTTAGACCCATCATTTCTCTTAGATGTCTCCAGAACATAAGCTGGCTTGACATCATGTCCAGAACATAGTACTGTACCCCGTGTCTCTACAACAGGCATATTACTCTTTTGCCTGTATGAGGACACCCTCTGACCTACAACCTCTGTACCTTGTGAACAGGGGTCACATAGTACATCCTCCCAATATGGGTCATGCTGCCCTTAACCTTCTAGTTGGTCTAGCCCAACATTGGCAGCACAATCATCCTTAACCTTCTCTGCATTTGTCTCATCTTTCTCTCATTACACCTTTCTGCAACATTACCCTCTATTCATTTCCATCCTGGGTGCATGCTTTAACCTGCAGGCTACTGTGCAGATCAGAACAATGGGGCTCTTTCCCAGCATCATGCATGTTATCTTCTATGAGCATCCCCTCTACATGAGGTTGGTGACCTTTCTCTCTGGAAGATCTATCACCTGTTCTTTCTCCATTATTATAACACAGCTCATCACCTTGGGCTTGTGGAAGTGCTATTTCAGCAATAGTAAACAAACATTCAGTAGTTAACTCTTTGACCACTGACAGTGCTGAGCCTCTACTTGGCTCTGTAACCTCATCTGCTTCAGATTTTGCAATAGTTTTGTCAACCTCCTATTTCACTATCCTGCTTGCTCTTACACGGGTTAGCATTGGATCTCTGAGTTTAGCTATCCCAAAGTTACCTCTTGTAACTGACAATTCAGGAAAAGCAGTGAATTTCCTTCCTGCAGACACCTGTGACGGAGAAATCTCAGCTTGCTTACCTGCCAGTTCACACACTTCTTTTACCTGATCAGGTTCTGCGCTCTTTTCTTTTGGGTGAGAGTCCTTTGGCTTTTCCCTTTTAGGTAGCATGCTCTGCTGGAGACTTTTACCCATCCCACAACTGCCAGAAATATTGGAAGTCTCTGCCCAGTCTGAACTACGCGCTAAGCTCAGCACGCTTTAACAGTTCATCTTGTACAGTTCCATAATTAGTCATCATAAAAGTAAGAAATACAGTCTTACTAGTCCCTGGACCCGTCTTAAGGAATAACAGTACCTCTGGAAGTACCCATGAGACTCTTTGGCAACAATCCAGCTTAACCCATAGTGGGATTCCACCCACGAACAACTTGTCTGTCTTCCTCTGCAATTCCTCTGGCCTCCTGATCATGGACAATCAGGTGCACACTTTCCCACTTGACGCCAATTCCAACAACACTCCCTCTGTTGCTGTACAGTAGCCTGCTGTAGTGGTTGGTTGCTCCTAGCAATGGCATTATGGCACTTCCATACATCCTCTCTAGGACTCTGTTCACATTGGCAGGGAACATATTAACCCCTAAGAGCCGAACCTCTGTCCATCTCACTTTGCTCCCGTTAGTTGCCCTTAACAACAGCACACATCACCTTTTCCTCTGGAACTCTAGGTACATCACCAACACTTTGGACCTTTACAAAGTGTCTACTTAGCATTGAAGACTCTCTTTCCAGGGCCAACTGCAGTTGCACCTTCAAAGCCTCCCCCTCTGCATCAAACCGTACAATTTCTTTGGGTGTAACCTATCAGTGTGGCCATGTTTTCCTGCTGCTTTATCTACCACAACCACCTGACGTATTCCTCCATGGGACCCATGGCAACAGACTTTTCAGCCAAGAAGTCCACATTAATCAGAGACCACAGCCTCCAGGTGTATCTGTCTCTAGAGACAATCTCAGCATTCACATTTTATTTGCACCGCAGACATCACAGTCTCTTTAAATTGGGCTTCTGGCCCTTTAAGCTCCAATACAGCAATTCCTTGCAAACACAGCTTTTTTCACAATAGGCTTCTGGCCCTTTAAGCTCTGCAGCACCGTGTGCCATTTTTATGCCCGCATCCTCCACCATATGTGGCCACTTGGAGTGAAGTAGCTCTCCAGGATCACCGTCCTCTCACCTTAGCCGGTGCTAAACCTCAAGAAGCCACTCCAATGCTGCAGACTTGTGTGCAAACTGGCCACAACCAGCTTTATTGTCACTTTTACAGCAGAGCAAAACATAAATTATAAACATAAATCCTTGTCCATCTGGCCACTGACTACACAGTATTTCCCCCTCTCTGTCGGGATCTGGGTCTACCACCCAGCTCCCCAAAACACAACACGGTGCTTACTCCGCACAGAGTTAGAGGGTCTTGACTCCCACAGGCCTTGGCGCAGCCTGCTCCTTCCCCAGACAGGGAGCTCTGATTGAGGAACTCAGCCAACATTTACCTGAGCTCCTCAATTGGCTGCTAATTATCTTAATTACCAGCCAATCTGCTGCAAATAGTGGGGAAAACCTATTTTCCCAGCCTTTCTTGTTCTCACCCAGCTTCTTCTGGGTGAGATACACCATTTTAATGGCCCTCATATGGCCCTGTGGCAGCTCCACTGCCACATATGATGATAACTATTGACAAAGTTCTACTAATTCATAGTTTTATTTTATCATTTAGCTTAAAGCGAAACATTGCATGCATGAACCTTTTTGTTAATATCTAGAAAGGAAATCCTTTTCATCCACCAGAAAAAAGCTATAGTGATGTCATTACTAGTAATTAGTAGTGATTATCGAGCACTAAAGTATTCGGATGTTCGGCACATTGCTATATTCGTGTGCTCTGCTGAGCACCCGAGTATAATGGAAGTTAATGGGAGACAACCAGGCACCCCCTGCTCTGAAGAGGGGAGGGTGCCTGGTCCATTGGAAAATGTCATAAAGTGACAGAAACACCACCAAAATGGATTGGGAACAGCATGGGGACGATGTCTGGATGCATCTTGGACTCCTAGGTCACTGCTGGGAACCATGTTGTCCGAGTTGTACTCTACTTTTACAGACTGACAAATACGCACAAAACCCCCCAAAAATCTATTTCACAGGATAAATTGTTAGGAAACATTCTTTCCTGTATATTCAATTCTATATAAAGTGCAAGTGCTGCCAAAAATTACAAGCAAGAGGCGACTCTGAAACAGCCTGTATATCACATAAAGGTGGGCCTTATTCACATTGTGGTACAATTGTTTAGGGAGTGGGACTCCTACACTCATAAAGCCTTTGCACTAAGTGAAAGGGATGCCAAAATTTTCAAGGAAACGGCACTACAATACACCCTCTGTTACACATAAAGGAGGGAATCATACACACCCTTGAAAAATTATGATTGGTGGCCTGCTGGTGACTCTCAAAAACATTTGGAGCATGGGCCTGCTGGTGACCCTCTAAAACATTACGGGCGAGGGCCTGCGGCTGAGCTGACTCTCTAAAACATTAGAGGCGAGGGCCTGCTGGTGAGTTGAGGCTCTAAAACATTATATGTGAGTGCCTGCAGGTGAGCTGACGCTCTAAAACATTATATGTGATTGCATGCTGTTCAGCTGATGCTCTAAAACATATGCAACTGCATGCTGTTCAAATGACGCCCTAAAACATATGCGAGTACATGCTGTTCAAATGACGCTCTAAAACATTATATGCGAGTGCATGCTGTACAGCTGATCCTATAAAAAAAAAAAACTTGAGTTGAGGGCCTGCAGTTGAGCTGACCCTATAAAAAATATTAGAGTGGAGGGAATATATACAATCTGGATGAGAAGAAGGAGAAAACAAGATTCAACCATATACTCATGGTCCAATTCGCGTTGAGAAGACGAACTGTGGGTGGTGTGGCTATCACCCTGTGTAATGTCCTCCCCCATTTCCTTGTCGACCACATTCAGAGCATCCTCCTTAACTGTGAGCAGCGATCGTCTGAGAAGACACAGCAGTGGGATGGTTACGCTGATAATAGCATTTTTTGTCACTAACCATCTGTCTGGATTCATCAAAGTTTTTAAAACTTCACAGAGGTCTGACATCAATGCCCACTCCTTGCTTGTGAATAGTGGCAGTTGACTCGAAAGGCGATGGCCATGTTGCAGCTGGTATTCCACAACTGCCCTCTGCTGCTCACAAAGCCTGGCCAACATGTAGAACGTAGAGTTCCAGCATGTGCTCACGTCGCACAACAGTCGGTGAGCTGGAAGTCGCAAGCGCTGTTGCAGCATTGACAGACCGGCTGAAACTGTGGACGACTTGCGGAAATGGGCACACACGCAGCTTCGCCTTCACAGGTAGATCTTGCAAATTGGGGTAGGCTTTGATAAACCGCTGAACCACTAAGTTTAAGACGTGCGCTAGACATGGGATGTGTGTCAGGTTGCCAAGCTCCAAAGCAGCCACCAAGTTATGGCCATTGTCAGACACAACCATGCTTGGTTGTAGGTTGAGAGGCGAGAGCCAAAGCTAGGTCTGCTCCATTATACCCTGCCATAGCTCTGTGGCGGTGGGCTGTTTGTCCCCTAAGCAGATCAGCTTCAGCACAGCCTGTTGACGCTTACCCACAGCAGTGCTACACTGCTTCCAGCAAGTGACTGATGGCTGACTGCTGCTGGAGGTGGAAGTGGAGGAGGAGGCGGCGGAGGAGGAGAAGTGGGGGTTGGAGCCAGTCACATAGCTGCTGGCGGAGACCCTGATGGATGTAGGGCCCACAATCCTGGCCATGGGTAGCACCTGTGCCATCCCAGGGTACGTCTCACTCTCGGCCTCCACAACATTCACCCAGTGTGCGGTCAGGGAAATGTAGTGTCTGTGGCCACCAGCACTTGTCCATGTGTCCGTGGTGAAGTGGACCTTCCCAGTTAGTGCGTTGGTTAGGGCAATGTTCTGGGACACATGCTGGTGTAAGGCGGGCACGGCACACCTTGAAAAATAGTGGCGGCTGGTGACTGCGTACCGCCAATATCAGGCTGCGGAAGGCTTCAGTGTCCACAAGCCTAAATGGCAACATTTCAAGGGCCAGTAATTTCAAAAGTTGTGCATTTAGTGCTATGGCCTGTGGGTGGGTGAGTTGGTATTTGCTCTTGTGTTCAAATGCCTGTGTTATCGTCATTTGGACGCTGCGCTTGGTCAGGGATGTGTGGATATTGTTGCTGATGGTTCGAAGGTCCAGGTGCAGGGTCGAGGGGCATCCGGGCCTGCGCCTTCGACAGGTGATTGTCCAGCAGTGCGTAACACAGGGGAAGAGGAGGAAGTGGTGTGACCTGCAGACCCAGATTGTGGACCCAGGCGTTCGGCCCACTTATTAGGGTGTTCGGATGCCATGTGGCGGATCATGCTAGTCGTGGTGAGGTTGCTAGTGTTCACACCCCAGTTCATTTTGGTATGGCACAGGTTGAAAACTACCACTCTTTTGTCATCTGCCCTTTCCTTAAAAAAGCGCCATACTGCGGAACACCTACCCCTTGTCAAGGTAGATTTACGCATGGGGGTGCAGGCCTGTTTAGTGTGGGCCGACTTCTCCCTTTTTCAACCCCACTGCCTCTTCCAGACTGTTGCGGTGCTACGGATCCCTCCCCCTCTGTACTGCTGTCCTCGTTCGGCTTTTCACCTTCCCATGTTGGGTCAGTTACCTCATTGTCGACCACCTCCTCTTCCACTTACACTCTGCTCATCCTCCTGACTTGACCTAACCACAACCTCAGTGATTGTCAACTGAGTCTCATCATCATCCACCTCATGAACGAATGACTGCCGCTCACCACCGTCATCTTCTTGAAGATGAAACTGTGAAGACTCAAGAGGTTGGGAATCAGGGCACAATATCTCAGGTACCTCTTCAAGCGTGCTGGGCACTAGGGCCACATCTAATAGTGGCACTTAAAAGAGCTCCTTTGAATATCCAAGTGTGGGATCACTCGTTTGGCAAGCCTCTCCATGGTGGGAGGAAGGATTGTCATAGTGAGGATTCGGTTGAACAGACTCTTGGCTACAGAGACTGGACGAGAGGGTGGTGCTTTACCGACTGGAAGCATTATCTTCAGCAATTGAACCGACCAACTGTTTGCACTGGTCCGACTTGGACAGTGCTGTCCTGCGCCACGGCAATGGAGACTGCATACATGTGTTGCTGCTCATTAGGCACATCCCCACCCTCCTCTCTGTGCTTCATGTCTCCCCATGAACTCCCATCCTATAGAGATTCAGCTAAAGATCTTATTAAACTGTATTCAGGATGATAATCCCTGACAAATAGAGCAGAGAGGAGGCTGTGGCAGCTCTGTAACATAGTGTTCTCAACTAAATTGTCCTTCTGTGTTATTAGGACAGGTTTTGTGTGCACTAATAGGACGGTAGCCATTATATTTCACCTGATTATTGCTCCCTAGAGAAAATGAGCCATTATAACTAATGAAAGGTATTTGGGAATGTATTCATTATGAACTAATATTTAAGTATTTTCAGTAATTTTATTTCATTAATAGACCTTTAATGTGTGGGATTAGCAAGTCTTGTTTTTATATTTTGTCTTATCTGTGGAACTAAACACTAGGGACTAACACTAGATAGAAGAACTTTTTCCCGGGATAAAAGACCCAGGATTGGGAGACTGTAGAACTTAACTGAAGAGTTAGTAGTTCTGTTTATCACTTAATTGGGTTGTCTTCCTAATTTATTTACACATTAGAAACATTATTCAGAAACGTCTGTTTCTAGTTCTGAATCTGTTTATTCCTATGGTTGTGTTTAGGTGTGTCTCATCTTTTATATAATAGTCCAAAAATAGGGAATACTTAAAATTTAACTTTTATTATTCAACAATAGAAAATAGTAGACGGGAGTGTTATCAAGTGAAACTCACATACAACTGTGTCGCGTCGGGTGATAAAAGCCACAACAGCGAGGCACTAGTGAGAAATGGTTGTTGGTAAACCTAGTGCACCCAGGTAATTTCCTGATTTCACCTTCACCGATACAGTCATACAGCACTAGGGCCGCTCCAACACGTGGTGCCAACCTTGGGTGCTATAAGAATAATTTGTGTATATTAAAAGTGCTCTTTAATTGCAGCGTCAAGTTTCCCCAATTGTATACTCACAAAGAGCCTCAATAACAAATGGGATACAACTATGCAAAAATTACTTCTATCTGCATTTGCAGATTATACAAACAGAGCACATAAGGACTATAAACAAATGGCGGGTAAAGGACAGTCAGTCACTTTATAAAAGCTAGTCTCCTTATATTGCTCTTTATCCATTACAAAATTGTTACCCTATGCTAGGCAAAAGCTCTGTGCATTTCTGCAGGCTTAACTGCTTCATCAGGAGCTCTGCTCAAGTGGCAAGAAAACGAGTATTGTGCTGACAAACAAACAGACAAGGAGCGCGCAACCCTCTCTTACTAGGGGCAGTGCTCCGGCACTGGGACGGCCGTGAAGCGGCCGCCCGATAGGCGCGTCTAAATGCCTTTAGCTGCGCCCACCATAGGATGACACAAACCGCCCATATCCCAGCACAGGTTTCGGTAGGCGTGTAGACACTGCAGATCGCAGCGCATCCCCGGACACCGCTGTCACAGTACGTTAGGGCTGATCTAGGCATACTAATTATTATGAAGGGACCATATGGCGGATAAAACATATATGGACTGGGTAAGGGAAGTGTCAGGGACTACAATGTAAGACCAATTCAGCCTCACAGAAAAGTGACAGGGACCAATCTTCTGATGTGATAGTCATCACCCAGATTAACAGCACAGGTGATGACTATCTGCCACAACCAAATGATTGGGACTATGATAACATTAGTGACATAAAAACCAACTACCAAGAATGACTTCCAATCCAGTACCATTCACTGTGGGCACAAGATGTTAATAATCAATGAGGGTCCAAATGCTAAACACCCCCATGAAAATATGGTGATCAACCATTAATGACCAATAGGAGATAACTCACTTACTCACAACTCACCGGGTGGGATGAAAAATCCATATTCCAAAAATATTGGTACATTAGAACTGCACCTATACTACAATAACTGGCTCTCTCAAAGGGAACACCTCACTTCAAAAAATGAGACCCCCGTACTAAAAACACCCCAAAAGGACAGGGAGTATTTGTAAGCAGGCATAATGGTCTCCAAATACCTGAGTAAAGGTAGTGCAATCCCCCACCCAGGAGAGCATAGGCGCTACTGTAATATACCTACTACCAATTCCCTGAGTCTTTCACCCATACAGGTAACTGGTCAATACGGTCACCAAAGGCCCCATAGGAAACATGGAATATTTACAAAAGCATGTCAAGGAAATATGGTCATTAACACCCTTCAGTTTCACAGATTGCAGTTTGTTTGTCAGTACGATACTCGTTTTCTTGCCACTTGAGCAGAGCTCCTGATGAAGCAGTTAAGCCTGCAGAAATGCATAGAGCTTGTGCCTAGCATAGGGTGACAATTTTGTAATGGATTAAGCACAGTATAAGGAGACTAGAATTTATAAAGTGACTGATTGTCCTTTACCGGCCATTTGTTTATAGTCCTTATGTGCTCTGTTTGTATAATCTGCAAATGCAGATAGCAGTAATTTTTGCATAGTTGTATCCCATTTGTTATTGAGGCTCTTTGTGAGTATACAATTGGGGCAACATGAAGCTGCAATTAAAGAGCACTTTTAATGTACACAAATTATTCTTATAGCACCCAAGGTTGGCACCACGTGTTGGAGCGGCCCTAGTGCTGTATGACTGTATTGGTGAAGGTGAAATCAGGAAATTACCTGGGTGCACTAGGTTTACCAACAACCATTTCTCACTAGTGCCTCGCTGTTGTGGCTTTTATCACCCGACGCGACACAGTTGTATGTGCGTTTCACTTGATAACACTCCCTGTCTACTATTTTCTATTGTTGAATAATAAAAGTTAAATTTTAAGTATTCCCTATTTTTGGACTATTATATAAAAGATGAGTCACACCTAAACACAACCTTAGGAATAAACAGATTCAGAACTAGAAACAGACGTTTGTGAATAATGTTTCTAACGTGTAAATAAATTAGGAAGACAACCCAATTAAGTGATAAACAGAACTACTAACTCTTCAGTTAAGTTCTACAGTCTCCCAATCCTGGGTCTTTTATCCCGGGGAAAAGTTCTTCTATCTAGTGTTAGTCCCTAGTGTTTAGTTCCACAGATAAGACAAAATATAAAAACAAGACTTGTTAATCCCACACATTAAAGGTCTATTAATGCTATTAAATACTTAAATATTAGTTCATAATGAATACATTCCCAAATACCTTTCATTAGTTATAATGGCTCATTTTCTCTCTAGTTCTGAATCTGTTTATTCCTAAGGTTGTGTTTAGGTGTGTCTGATCTTTTATATAATAGTCCAAAAATAGGGAATACTTAAAATTTAACTTTTATTATTCAATAATAGAAAATAGTAGACAGGGAGTCTTATCACGTGAAACACACATACAACTGTGTCGCGTCGGGTGATAAAAGCCACAACAGCGAGGCACTAGTGAGAAATGGTTGTTGGTAAGCCTAGTGCATCCAGGTAATTTCCTGATTTCACCTTCACCAATACAGTCATACAGCACTAGGGCCGTTCCAACACATGGTGCCAACCTTGGGTGCTATAAGAATAATTTGTGTACATTAAAAGTGCTCTTTAATTGCAGCTTCAAGTTGCCCCAATTGTATACTCACAAAGAGCCTCAATAACAAATGGGATATAACTATGCAAAAATTACTGCTATCTGCATTTGCAGATTATACAAACAGAGCACATAAGGACTATAAACAAATGGCCGTTAAGGACAGTTAGTCACTTTATAAATTTTAGTCTCCTTATACTGCGCTTAATCCATTACAAAATTGTTACCCTATGCTAGGCACAAGCTCTATGCATTTCTGCAGGCTTAACTGCTTCATCAGGAGCTCTGCTCAAGTGGCAAGAAAACGAGTATTGTGCTGACAAACAAACTGCAATCTATGAAACTGAAGGGTGTTAATGACCATATTTCCTTGACATGCTTTTGTAAATATTCCATGTTTCTTATGGGGCCTTTGGTGACCGTATTGACCAGTTACCAGTATGGGTCAAAGACTCAGGGAATTGGTAGTAGGTATATTCCAGTAGCGCCTATGCTCTCCTGGGTGGGGGATTGCACTACCTTTACTCAGGTATTTGGAGACCATTACGCCTGCTTACAAATACTCCCTGTCCTTTTGGGGTGACTGTTTTTAGTAAGGGGGTCTCATTTTTTGAAGTGAGGTGTTCCCTTTGAGAGAGCCAGTTATTGTAGTATAGGTGCAATTCTTCTGTAACAATATTTTTGGAATATGGATTTTTCATCCCACCCGGTGAGTTGTGACTGAGTAATCTCCCATCGGTCAATAATGGTTGATCACCATATTTTCATGGGGGTGTTTAGCGTTTGGACCCTCATTGATTATCAACATCTTGTGCCACAGTGAATGGTACTGGATTGCAAGTCATTCTTGGTAGTTGGTTTTTATGTCACTAATGTTATCATAGTCCCAATCATTTGGTTGTGGCAGATAGTCATCACCTGTGCTGTTAATCTGGGTGATGACTATCACATCAGAAGATTGGTCCCTGTCACTTTTCTGTGAGGCTGAATTGGTCTTACATTGTAGTCCCTGACACTTCCCTTACCCAGTCCATATATGTTTTATCCGCCATATGGTCCCTTCATAATAATTAGTATGCCTAGATAGCCCGGTGTCTGGGGATGCGCCTCGATCTGCAGTGTCTACACGCCTACCGAAACCTGTGCTGGGATATGGGCGGTTTGTGCCATCCTATGGTGGGCGCAGCTAAAGGCATTTAGACGCGCCTATCTGGCGGCCGCTTCACGGCCGTCCCAGTGCCCTAGCGCTGCCCCTAGTAAGAGAGGGGTTGCGCGCTCCTTGTCTGTTTGTTTGTCAGCACGATACTCGTTTTCTTGCCACTTGAGTAAAGCTCCTGATGAAGCAGTTAAGCCTGCAGAAATGCATACAGGTTTTTTTCTAGCATAGGGTAACAATTTTGTAATGGATTAAGAGCAGTATAAGGAGACTAGAATTTATAAAGTGACTGACTGTCCTTTACCCGCCATTTGTTTATAGTCCTTATGTGCTCTGTTTGTATAATCTGCAAATGCAGATAGCAGTAATTTTTGCATAGTTGTATCCCATTTGTTATTGAGGCTCTTTGTGACTATACAATTGGGGCAACTTGACGCTGCAATTAAAAGGAACTTTTAATATACACAAATTATTCTTATAGCACCTAGGGTTGGCACCATGTGTTGGAGCGGCCCTAGTGCTGTATTACTGTATTGGTGAAGGTGAAATCAGGGATTGACCTGGGTGCACTAAGTTTACCAACAACCATTTCTCACTAGTGACTCCCTGTTGTGGCTTTTATCACCTGATCTGACACAGTTGTATGTGCGTTGCACTTGATAACACTCTCTGTCTACTATTTTATATTGTTGAATAATAAAAGTTACATTTTAAGTATTCCCTATTTTTGGACTATTATAGTTATTAACAGGCATTTCCAAACTGCGGCCACTGTTTCAAAACTACAACTCCCAGCATGACCTAATAGCTGTAGGCTATCCAAGCATGCTGGGAGTTGTAGTTTTGCAACAGCTGGAGGGCCGCAGTTTGGACGTGCCTGAAAGAGGTACAAACCTGTTAATATTAATTGTCTAGTGAGCCTGTTTAAAAATCATCTTTTATATAAACAACCAGAGGTTGATTGTGTTCACGCTGATGTTTCTGATTTTTGTTCATAGAAATGTTTTATTCATACAAATGTATATTAATATACTGTATCAGATGGGTTTATGCTGCCTATGGTTGACATACTAATTTTCTCAGTCCTTGTTACATTATTCCATAGTGTAGTCCATCTTAAATCAGCTCTGTAAACAAAGCCAATTTACCAAAGACATTAGACAGTCTATCACCAAAGACATTACTAACACAGGAATTTCCAGAGCCACTGCATGTCAGAATTTGACTACCACTTTCACATAGAAGATCACATTTCTTTACTTAGGGACTTTCCAGTCATCATAAGATACAGATTTAGGAAATACACTTTGTTGTCCTGAAGGCGAAGGGAGGGCAAAGAAACTACATTTATATATAGGACTATTGAATGTAACCTTAAATAATGTAGCTGAGTTTATTACAATTCTTTGAACTATTTCAAGAGCCTTCTAACAGAAAATATAACCTACAGTAACCAGCGATAGGTAGATGCTATAGCAAAGTTTCATTAATAAAAAGCTGTATAATTTAAAAAATGCTTACTATTAAAAAGGGTTATTGTAGACATATTTGCTTAACAATTGGTACTGTTTTATTTTTTATGTGACTAGCCATATAAAATAAACATTTGAAATATTCTTGGTTTGACATAAGCCACTGGAGCACACAGAGACATTTTCTGCTTTATGCAACTCATGGGTCAGCTTTACTTTGTAGACTGAGACAGAGTCATTAGAGGACAAGGGAATTAATGCCAGAGTTATTGTACTGCTGGAGGCCAAAATAAAATGATTAAGCATTATACAGGGTGGGCCATTTATATGGATACACCTTAATAAAATAGGAATGGTTGGTGATATTAACTTCCTGTTTGTGGCACATTAGTACATGTGAGGGGGGAAACTTTTCAAGATGGGTGGTGACCACGGTGGCCATTTTGAAGTCGGCCATTTTGAATCCAACTTTTGTTTTTTCAATAGGAAGAGGGTCATGTGACACATCAAACTTATTGGGAATTTCACAAGAAAAACAATGGTGTGCTTGGTTTTAACATAACTTTATTCTTTCGTGAGTTATTTACAAGTTTCTGACTACTTGTAAAATGTGTTCAATGTGCTGCCCATTGTGTTGGATTGTCAATGCAACCCTCTTCTCCCACTCTTCACACACTGATAGCAACACCACAGGAGAAATGCTAGCACAGGCTTCCAGTATCCGTAGTTTCAGGTGCTGCACATCTCGTATCTTCACAGCATAGACAATTGCCTTCAGATGACCTCAAAGATAAAAGTCTAAGGGGTCAGATCGGGAGACCTTGGGGGCCATTCAACTGGCCCACGACGACCAATCCACTTTCCAGGAAACTGTTCATCTAGGAATGCTTGGACCGGACACCCATAATGTGGTGGTGCACCATCTTGCTGGAAAAATTAAGGGAACGTGCCAGCTTCAGTGCATAAAGAGGGAAACACATCATCATGTAGCAATTTCGCATATACCACACCATACCATCATTTTTTTGTTCCTACAGTCTTGGAGGGATCTATCCAATGTGGGTTAGTCTCAGACCAATAGTGGTGTTTTTGTTTTTAACTTCCCCATTCACATAAAAGTTTTCCTCATCACTGAACAAAATCTTCTGCGTAAACTGAGGGTCCTGTTCCAATTTTTGTTTTGCCCATTCTGCAAATTCAGTGCGCCGATCGCGGTCATCCTCGTTGAGATGCTGCAGTAGCTGGAGTTTGTAAGGGTGCCATTTGTGAGTAGCTAATATCCGCCGAAGGGATGTTCGACTAATGCCACTCTTCAGTGACATGCGGCGAGTGCTACTCTGTGGGCTCTTGCTGAATGAAGCTAGGGCAGCCACTGATGTTTCTTCATTAGTGACAGATTTCATGCGTCCACATTTTGGCAAATCCAACACTGAACCAGTTTCACGAAACTTAGCAAGCAGTTTGCTAACTGTAGCATGGGAGATGGGTGGTCTCGTAGGGTGTCTTGCATTGAAATCTGCTGCAATGACCCGGTTACTGCGTTCACCAGACATCAACACAATTTCTATCCGCTCCTCACGTGTTAACCTCGGCGACATGTCAATGGCTGTAAACAAATAGAAAAGTGTAAATAACTCATGAAAGAATAAAGTAATGTTAAAACCAAGCATACCATTGTTTTTCTTGTGAAATTGCCAATAAGTTTGATGTGTCACATGACCCTCTTCCTATTGAAAAACTAAAGTTGGATTCAAAATGGCCGACTTCAAAATGGCCGCCATGGTCACCACCCATCTTGAAAAGTTTCCCCCTCACATGTACTAATGTGCCACAAACAGGAAGTTAATATCACCAACCATTCCCATTTTATTAAGGTGTATCCATATAAATGGCCCACCCTGTATATTCATAAGGCAGTAGCACATCCTTAAGGTCATCTCCGTGGGTGCCAATATCTACTCTCTATGGTACTCACACTTTATTATACAGGTTGAAATAAATCTTCACAAAGGGATTGCAAAGTAGAGTGCTGTGGTTTTCCTTTTTCGTTATAAACATTACACATACAGATAAGGCTCCAGCTCCCCTGTCACTCCCTAGTCTCTTGCTAAGGGGATGCATTACTTTACTTCCTTGAGACGGTAATATGACAGACCAAGGGAAGGTTTTGAAAGTTATTAATAATCAGCTACAAAATTAAGACAAAATAGTGCATATTATTTACCATCTACCACTAGAATACAGTGCAGACCCGAAACGTCGCTACACCACATGGGTGAATAAACTTTTCCTGTTTTTCACTTTATTACCGTGGAGTGTTGCTCGCTTTTGTGTATCAGATATATATATATATATATAATATATTTGTGGTCAGGGCTAGGACACTGTTGGCGTGAGAATCCCAATCCTGACCACGGTGGCCGAGGTGTGCCGGGAGCCACGGCGTGGTTAAGCCAAAAGGGGGCATAACCTATGAAAGGAGTTCTGAAAAAGGGGTGGGAGGGAGGGGCACGAAGCAGGGACCAAAGTGTCCTATTGATGAAAAAGGGGTATAAATACCAGAGGCCCCTCCCACAAATACAGGCTGCAAGCAGCCTTAACTACTTGTGGTCAGGGCTAGGACACTGTTGGCATGAGAATCCCAATCCTGACCACGGTGGCCGAGGTGTGCCGGGAGCCATAGCGTGATTAAGCCAAAAGGGGGCAAAAGACTCAGAATAGTTAACAAACTTTATTGAACAAATTACAAGGCTAATGAACAAAATGCTTGTGAAATCTCTTTCTGCGGGTTAGGAATGTACCTGGTGAAGCAGGACGAATGCCAGCGCCCCATGGAACGGATTATGTGAGCCGGAACATTGTGTCGCGAGGCCGCGGATGCTGCCCCAATCCGGAATGAGTGCCCGAAATCGCACCTGAACAGAACCCCAGACCCTGTGCCAAAGAGCGAATGCAGGAGAGAAATTTTGACGTGGTTAAAGGTCTATTCCCGCAGGAGAGCAATGGTCCGTCAGGTGGAAGGGCATGGAGCAGGGAGCAAAGTTGTATGAGAACCTTGGTTTTAGTTGTAGGAATATACAAGATGAAAAACTTATCAGCCTTCACCAGGTGTTGTTTCTGAGGAAAATTGAGTTGGCCTGGACCAGTGGAGAATTCCCGGGCCTGAGGAAGCCATAAAAGCTAAGGTACATGGCTGCTTTTAGAACCAGGCTAAGGGAGGGCCCAAAGGACACCCATCTAGGGCTGAGGAAAGAGCACGGAACAATTCGCCAGAAACCGGCTGCCTCTTGGCTCGAGCTCTCCCGCCCTCTCTCTGCAAACCCCGTAGAGTGGCCTTAATGGCTTGGGTGGAAAGAAAAGAACCCCCTCTGGATTATCCCGCATGCAATGATGTTGCAAGCCTGCTAAATATAACTTGATGGTGTTGTATGATAAATGAATTTGGGAATGACAAAAGCGATGAAAGCCATAATGTACAAGGTCTCGACAGAGCTGCCCCCTGGGAAAGTGATCTCTGAATTTATTAGAACCGGCCGCGTCCAAAAACATGATGGGAGAAGAAGAATCCCAATGAGGAACGAAAAAGGAAACACCGTTCCAATCTGTAAGGAAAGAAATCCACATGGATAAATCTGCCATGGCGTGACTATCTAGGTGGACAAGGGAGTCCTGCTCAGGAGCTACCGGTAAGAGCTGCAGGAGTCTAGATAAAAGAACCGACCCTGGGGCATGACCCTGGTGGCGTGGTTCAGGAGGCCTAATAATGACTGAAGCTCGGCTTTTGTTAGAGAGCCAGAACCAACTGCCCTGGTGATGGCAAGAAGGATCTTACTAAGTTTCTACGGAGGGAGACTGGCTTGCATCTGAACCGAATCCAGGTTGATGCCCAGGAACGTGACCCTGGTTGCAGGTCCTTCGGTCTTAGCAGTAGCCACCGGGACCTGGAGGTGGGAGAAGATATCCAGGAGGGTAGCTGGGATGGAAGGAGCTGGACTGGGTTTTTCAATGAGGAAGAAATCGTCCAGATAATGTATCACCATGGAGAGCCCCCCGTGATGGTTCAGAATCCATTGAAGGGCCTTGGCAAACTGGTCAAACAGCCACGGGCTACTTTTGGACCCGAAAGTTAGCCGGTTGGCGAAAAAATAGCTGTCTGACCACTTAATGCCATAGTACCTCCACAGGTGGGGGTGGACTGGAAGCAGCTTAAACGCGTCCGCGATATCCACTTTGGCGAGCCACGACCCGACCCCGGCCTGGAGAATCAGTTGAATGGCCTCGTCCACTGATGAGTACTTCATAGTATATTCTTAGGGCGGGACAAGGGAATTCAAACTGGGAATGGCAGACATATGAGGAGTGGAAAGATCGTAGATCAGACGCTTTTTATTAGATGTTTGTTTAGTGACAAAGCCGATTGGGTTCACTCTCCAGACAGGGAACGGAATATGTGAAAATGGACCTAAGATGAAGCCCTTCTCGACCTCGGACTGCAAAAGGATGGATACTGCTTCGGGATCACTAGAAGCTGACCTTAAATTGGAACCTTCCCAGGAGTCCTGGGGAAGGGTAACAAGCCCCGTATGAAATACTTCCCTGAACCCTGACAGCAAGAATAACACAAAGTGCTGATCCGGGTGAGATGACAACAACTCAGCCAGCAACTCCTGGTTAATGTCGGCCAGTCAGGAGCTTTTGGACTTCCTGGGACAAGCGGACTTGTGGTGTGCCCGAAAACAAGCCGAGCAGATATGAAGGGCACGGCAAGCGTTAAAGGCACAGCCCCCGCATTGAAATTGTTGCACAGTTGGCTGCTGCCCAAGTAGACGATAGGTCTTCCTAATTTGTCCACAGAAGCTGAGCTCTTAGTTGCACCTGACCCGCTAGGTGACGATTCTAGCTGGGAAGGGTGGGCCAGGTTGGGGCACCAATCTGAGGTGTGAAAAATGGACTGGCATTTGGAGCAAGCTGGCACGCGGAGGCCATCAAAATGGCGACAGAACAGCTCCATATCCAGGTCGGCCCAATTGGTGGTGTACTGGAATTGAGAAAAAGCGGCGGCCGCTTTAGCGGAGAAGGACCGGTGGTAGTCATAGAATGCGGACCCGCCGTACTTATGACCAAGATCCGTCACTCTATGGAGGTAAGTGTCTAATTCCTTCCTACGATTAGGTTGGGCAGAACAGACTATGTCTCGGTAGAGGCCGAAGGCCAGGACAAACTCGGGGATGGAAAGTTTCCTATTGAGACGAGCGTCCTTGGCCTTCAGGACCACCGAGACTTCTCCGCAGTTAATGACGTGGTATTCCGATATGTCTTGGGACGCGATTAGGATGGCCGCCAGGTTCACATCCTTCCCAGCCAGGATGTCTTTCTTGATATGATCTGGTATAAAATGGGAAGGGGCAATCTGGGGACTATGGGCTGGCCTACCTGCAAAGTCCGGTGGGGAGACCGGAGGATCTGTCGCAACTGGAGGAGAAGGAGCCGCCAAAGATCTAGTTTCTAGCACCATGACCCTAGCTTGGATGTCAGCCACCGAGCTTACCAGCCCTGAAATGAATGACTGAATCTGGGCTAGGACTTGATGGATCGATGGCGTGCTAGACTGATCCTCCGTAGGACTCGGAGCGGTCATGAGAAGGCGATAAAGCTCCGCTTCACGAGGCTGTCGCGGGTGACGAATCCCCCTGCGGTTAAGTTCAGTGATGAGTCTGGCGACTGTCCAGTTTTTCAGGGAGGCGCTGCTGGCATGGCCTGAAGCAGAAGTTCCCGGCAGTAACAGGTTGTCATCCATATCTGATAAAGACAGACAAGAGGGCGAATAAGAGGAAGCCGGAAAGATACAACACCCCAGACTGAAATAGATGAAGATGCGAAAAGAATTGGGCCGTGCCTATGGTGAGTACGAAAACCTGGGGCGACTCATGGAGCGCACAGATCCGACACCCGGGAGACGGACAGATTTGATTGAAACAGGAGATGCAGAGACCTGGGCGAACCAGGAGGCGGATAGACCTGGGCGAACCAGGAGACTGAAAGGCCTGGGCGAACCAGGAGACGGACAGACCTTGGCCAATGAGGAGACGGACAGACCTGGGCGAACCGGGAAACAAACAGACCTGGGCGAACCGGGAGACAAACCAAACCTGGGCGATCCGGGACACAAACAGACCTGGGCGATACAGGAGACAGACAGACCTGGGCGATCCAGGAGACCGACAGACCTGGGCGTCAGGAGCAGACAGACCTGGGCGACTGACTGACCTGGGCGATCCAGGAGAAGGACAGACAGACCCATGAACCAGCGAAAGGCCTGAATGAGACAGTACAGAAGACGGCCTGCATGCCCTTGGAGAGATCTAAAGTATTGATAGATAGAGGGCTTGAGCGGGTACCTGGGCCAACCAGAGCGTACTGGGGATGTAGATCAAACATTGGTAAGGAAAAGCTTGAAACCTGGAATGAGGCCACCCAAAACCCTGATTTGGCAACTAAGTAGGGCACCTAGGGCCTGCCTGGAGCGACAAACAAAACCTAGAGGAGATAAAGGATCTGAACTGAGATGACCATAGCGAACCATATGCACAGTGACCCCGGGTGCAACCTGGATGATAGGCCAGGAAGGGCACTGTGGGTTTGGTGGCCACTAAGATGAAGACTGAGTGCCAATTGCGGCCAAGAACCCGTGGGGACTTAATATGGGCCCTTGAAATCCACAGTGCCCTGCCCGGAGTGATAACAAGTGAGTCCACCGGCTGCCCCTATGCCCCCTGAACCCGGGCGTGTGACCAGCGCTTTGAGTTGCCCAGTGGCCAGCACCGTCCGTAATTCAATATTACACTGTGTAGCTCAATGCAGCTCCAAACAAAACACAAGGGAATCCAGGCAAACCTTGCCATATTAACGTCTGAGTACCGTGTCTCAATATAGACAAACCAAACATGCATGTATAACTGAAGCCTTGAGGGATACAAGTATGCACATGGAACAGACAATTTATGCAATAGAGTCAGGATGCAAATAATGGTCTCTTTGGTCATTGTAAGTTCAAACTAATTTCCAAACTAAATGCCACAGATTCAGACGAACCACTACTGTTCCTCTGCCAAACTATAAGCCCGCGCTCTATCTGCGCTGTTACTCTTACAAACTGCCCCCAGGCCAGGGACTCCCCCCACGTCGGTGATCGTATGAAAACCGCATGCCGCTGGCCCGCCTGATCAGTAGGATCGGGGAGAGCGCTGAACCGGCGGTACCTGAGGAGTGAAGAGGCGGCAGCTGATAATCGCGTGGCTCGGTAAATCGCTACCTGCAGGAGAGATGGCTCCAATCGCGGAACCCCTTCACTTACCCGAGCGGCGGGCGAGACCTAGCTGGAGCGCGTCGCGTTGCCTGGGATACCTGGGAAGCTGTGGCCAGAAGCAGACAGGCAGAAGGGCGGAAGTGGTCAGAGTAGGACGGACCAGAGCCAGAGCGTCGCACGAAGCAGGGACCGTAGTGTCCCATTGATGAAAAAGGGGGGTATAAATACCAGAGGCCCCCCACAAATACAGGCTGCAAGCAGCCTTAACTACATATATATATATATATATATATATATATTCTAAGGCTGATGAGTCAGCCTGTGTTTGTGGAAGGGGCGGAGGCTCTTCATAAATGAGGCACAGCCTCACCCAGGGGCATGCATTTTCAGGTGCAGGGGGGGTGTTTTCATCCCTGACACTAGCAGCTCACACCAAACAGCAGCTACGCTGAAGCGCGCTCTATTCGTAAGTATGCATGGGCCGCGGTGCTTCGAGTCAACCAAAGTTTCTACGGTAAGCACGACTCGGGCTCATGGCCAACTGCCGCTCTGGGTTTGTTTCTGTGTGGGCTTGCAGGCAGGCAGGGATCCCGCAGCTTCAGGCACACGATTAATCCTCGATCTCCCTTTCCACCTTGAGCTTCTCTTACCTACACTCACGGCCACGCCATCCGCTTCCTTGCACGTGCGGCAGGCTCACGGTCTCACATGGTGTGGTTGTTTTAGGGTACTTTCACACTAGCGTTTTGGATTCCGTTTGTGAGATCCGTTTCAGGGCTCTCACAAACGGTCCAAAATGGATCAGTTAAGCCCCAATGCATTCTGAATGGATAAGGATCCGTTCAGAATGCATCAGTTCGGCTCCGTTCTGCCTCTATTCCGTTTTGGAGGCAGACACCAAAACGCAGCATGCAGCATTTTGGTGTCCGTCTGAAGAGGCGGAGCCTAACGGGTCAGTTTTTAATTACAATGTAAGTCAATGGGGACGGATCTGTTTTCAATGACACAATATGGTGCATTTGAAAACGGATTCGTTCCCCATTGACTTTCAATGTAATTCAAAACAGATCCGTTTTGGACTTTGTCATTTTTCTTTTAACTAATGCAAACGGATCCGATCTGAACGGATACAAAAGTTTGCATTATAGGTCCGGATCCGTCTGTGAAAATAAGCAGATGGATCCGCACCAATGCAAGTGTGAAAGTACCCTTAGTCTGTCTGCTAGTTCGCCACCCTGGTCTCGTTCGCCGCTTCTAGTGTCATGGTCACGGGGTGTCTGCCTCCAGCAATCTCTACCCTACTGGCCATGCTCCCTTGGATCCGTTTGTCTGGCACCCAGCTGCCATGTTGTACCAGCATTGCCAGGAGGAATAATGGAGGGAAAGCAACAGTTCTGTTAAAGTATAGTTATTTTACTGGAGTTCTGTTCTGTTCTGTTACAAAAAAAAAAAATATCTCGCGTTAATATCTTAGTCTGTTTAATACGGTTAGGATGACAAACCCTGGAGCATTTATAGAAAATTGCACTACATCACCCACGGAAGGACATCAACAAGACCTCGTATATCATGGCCTTCTTAGCTTATTGCCATGCTGGCCTTAGTCTCTCTTTCAACACAGCTAATCGCATTTGGCCAGGGTCCAGCATTTTTTCACATTAGAAGATCCGATGCAGTTAGCAGGTGGGTCTTGACATCTCAAGCGATAATGCTACCCTCTGGGGCATACAGAAGAACAGTGAAGAGACTGTCTCTAGTAGACAGCTGATATCAGGGGAACTATTCAGGAGTCTTTCTTCCTCCTAGATGATAATATTTTTTGGGCCCCATTCCAGCATAGCTATAAAAAAAAAAAAAAAAAAAGGATAGAACCAAATGCTTACCAAGGGTCAGGTAGTACTGCAAAATGACTATTTTACACTGCATCTATTTATAATTGGTGCCCAGTTAAGGTTTTCCTATAGATTATTGTGGAATCTGGATGTCTCCGCCCCTCTTGCCTTCTACTTCGTTCTAAGCCCGAGCCATCACCTCTTCTCAATTTTCCCACGTCCATTCCCATTGCCATTTCAGATCATTTGTTCCACAATGGAGTAGCATCCGCAGCGTCAAGCATCATGTCTTAGGCCTTGTTATCTGCAAGATGAGACGTCTGCGTTCTTCTTGTTTTGCCTGATACATCCCGAACCCCCAATGCTGAGAATCCTGTTCACAGTTTGGCTTGAAATTTGGTTATGCATGCCAATAAATTCTTTCCTATACCACATGGCTTGGTTTTTGCCTCCTTATAGGACTACCCACACTACGTAAATGCTGGAAGACTTCCATGTTTGGTATCAAGACCAACATAGCAGTGACATCAGTTGCCAGAACTATGTGTAGTGTACGGGAGTTGTACTGCCCGTCACTACGGAAGGGTCACTTGGCTGCTGTCGTTCCTCTCTGTTAGGAGGAGGCTGGTAAAGGTGCTATTTGTACCATGCAATGTAAATCAGTGTATTTAATTCTCCTGTTACTGTGAAATGTCCTATGTGCAGGCCGGCTAGGGATGTAATTCCAGCTCTAGTCACTAGAGGGAGCTAGGTTGCCCTAGTCTATATAAGGCTCAGTCAGGGGAAGGGAAAGTAGTCTAGTCTAGAGTGTGCCTTAGACAAGTGCAGGCCATGTGCCTGTGAAGGCCAAACCCAGGCCTCACGGCCTGTGAGGAATCCACCCTAGGAAGATGGTGCCCTAGGAGAAGGAATGCAGAACCCAGAGGCAATCCCTAGAGCAAGGAGGTACTAAACGTCAAGTGGAGGTAAATTATAAACTGGAGATTCAAGGATATAAGCCAGAAGTAGGGCATTGGGGCCTTGAAGCATCAATTCCAGTCAGGGCGAGTCAGGAAGAAAGTAAGGTTCACCTGCAATTTCAAGTCCTGTATTACCACCCTCTGTTTAACCTTGCTGGATGTAAGACCACTGTAATTTTGATTGTCTGCAAAAAGGAACTGTTGGAAAGACTGCTTACTGTATCATCACTGTCTTCAGTAAAGTTTGAATTCTGTTTTCAAGTTACCAGTCTGCACCTCTGTTATTCCTACTGTAAATACGGTGTGCCACCGTTTACTGGCACTGGCGTCACGACATATCAGGGACTTAGCCATAGGCACGTTAAACTATAACACCAAGGGCACCTCACCTTCCACCTGGCTGTGTCCCTCAAGAACCCAGAGAGTGCCCCAGAGGAGCAGCGTGCCGGCCTCTCCATCACTGGCATTCCCCAGGTTAGTTCCACACATTGCCCTGACTTGGGGGTGCTACATATGCATATCTGGCTTAATGAGCTTGAGAATCACTTAAAAGACAAGATTCCCAGGGAAGAAATCCTAGGTTTCATTCCCCTTCTTAGATCCGCCATTGCCTTTTTAGCTGACGCCTCAGCGGAATCAGTCAGATTTGCCGCGAAGGATGCAGCTCTATCAAACGCTGCGAGAAGGGAGCTAGGGGTTATGCTCCATTGCCTTCTCTAGAAAGTATGTGTTCAGGCCTGTTCTTAACACAATCTTGGAAAAGGCAGCAGACACAAAAACGGGGTTCCCAGAAGAGAAGAAGAAAAAATATTTTCGTCCATACTCCTCCCAGTCAAAATCCTATAGAGGTAAAGGGAAGACGGGTCGATAGAGTTATCTGAAAGGAGGCAAAGGCAGGGGTTTCCTCCTCAACGCCCAAAATAAACAGTCCGATAAGCAATGACCCCAGCATCGGGGGGAACACAAGGAGGGGGTCAGTCAGCACATCCCTGTATGCAGGTGCATGCAGCCACGGCAAAATATACATACAAATACAGAAATGCAACAGCACTCTGCAACCAGCACTCTGTCCTCAGGGCTGGGACAAGGTCCACCACCAACAGAGGCTGAGCTGCCCAAGTGCGCCCCCCCCCCCTCCAACTTGTGGATGACACTGCTATGGGGGATCTGTGATGAATGATACTGTTATTGGGGAATCTGTGGATGACACATTTGTGTCATCCACAGATCCCCCCTCCCCATAACAGGGTCCATGTAGGAATGACCCCCAATACAAGGGGTGAGGCTGTGGGGTTGTATCTGCTTTTTTGATGACCGCGCCAGCGGGGCCCGTGCAGTGACTGTATTCTACTACCCCCCCACACACACTGTATATAATCTTAACTATATAACTGTAGTGATTTGCTACAGTTATATAGTTAATAAGATTATATCCAGTGAGCGAGGGGATGAGAGGAGTAGTAGAACTACAGTCACTGCGCGGACCTACTGTCATTATGAAATAGCATATGTGACCCCCACCTCTTTTATTGGTGGTCATTCATTCAGTAAATTAACCCTGTTTTGGGGGAGGGGTGTCTGTGGGACAAATATGTGTCATCCACAGATTCTCCCCATAACAGGGTTCATTTAGTGATTGACCACCCAAATTGTGGTGACCCAATACATGGGAGTTGCATCTGCAGAGCTTTTGTATAATGCCACCCCACACTGTAGTGTCCCCTACACAGTAATGTCCGCCACACTGCCCCCGCACAGTAATGTCCGCCACACTGCCCCCACACAGTAATGTCCGCCACACTGCCCCCGCACAGTAATGTCCGCCACACTGCCCCCACACAGTAATGTCCGCCACACTGCCCCCGCACAGTAATGTCCGCCACACTGCCCCCACACAGTAATGTCCGCCACACTGCCCCCACACAGTAATGTCCGCCACACTGCCCCCACACAGTAATGTCCGCCACACGCCCCCACACAGTAATGTCCGCCACACTGCCCCCACACAGTAATGTCCGCCACACTGCCCCCACACAGTAATGTCCGCCACACTGCCCCCCACACAGTAATGTCCGCCACACTGCCCCCACACAGTAATGTCCGCCACACTGCCCCACACAGTAATGTCCGCCACACTGCCCCCACACAGTAATGTCAGCCACACTGCCCCCACACAGTAATGTCAGCCACACTGCCCCCACACAGTAATGTCCGCCACACTGCCCCCCACACAGTAATGTCCCCACACCCCCTCAACCACACAGCAGTGCCCCACATAGTAATTTGTCATGCCCCCCCTCTTGTCATTCTCCCCCTCTTGTCATAATCCCTCTTCTTGTAATGCTTTTTCTGCCCGTCATTCTCCCCATCTTTTCATGCTCTTTTACCCCCATGTTGTCATGCTCTTTCTGCCCCCATGTTGTCACAGACTTAATGAAAGGGGGCCCGGCATTTCACTGTACTTAATGCCGGGCCCCATCAGAGCGCTCCTCTCACCTCCATTATGGTCACTTCTCCAGGCTTCCAGGATCAGGCCCCAGCGCTGCCTCACATTAAGCAGGTGGGCGGAGCCTAACGGAGGTCCGTTAGGCTCCGCCCACCTGCTTACTCTGTTTCTAGTTAGAGCCAGAGGCAGCGGGGCCTGATGCTGGGGGCCTGAAGCAGCATAATGGAGGTGAGAGGAGCTCTCTGACAGGGCCTGGCTCAGGTAATGACAGGAGGGAGCGCTGAGCGGTTCCCCCCTGTCAGTCCCTCTCCCTCTCGCCGGCCCCTGCCTGCGCCCTGAGGCTGGAGCGCCCTGAGGCTGGAGCCTCCCCAGCCTCTGTGTCGGCCCGGCCCTGTCTGTCCTGCCTCTATGCTAGAAGCTATCAGAGGTCGTTGGTGTACATTTTGATTAAAAAGTAATAAGCCACTCTCCACGTCAAGACCGCCTCTATGAGTGGTCCTAACGCTAAATCCTACCTGTTATGGATCACAACAGCCACATAGAATCCAGTGAGTGCGGGCCCAGCATGCATGCTCAGATCAACCATGCTTATTAACCCAGCATCGGGGGAATATTGAGGAAATTTCTATTACCATGGCAGAATGTGACCCAAAATCCCTGGGCCCAAAATATAATCTAAAGAGGATATTGCATAGAATTTTTCTCAATACCCCCAAAAAGATTCCAGGTGACATCCCACAGCCCAAGCGTGTTACAAAAGATATGGCAGGGACTACTAGACTTAAAAACATCAGGCGTCATAACAGAGGTCCCCAATCCAGAGGAGGTTTTACTCAAGGATATTCCTGGTCCAAAAACCCGACGGATCCTCCTGTACCATCATAAACCTCAAAGAATTAAACAAGCATATAACTTACCGAAAATTACCAAGATGGAGTCGATTGCGTCCATAATTCCCCTAATCAAAAAAGGGGCATACATGACATCCATCGACCTCAAGGATGCATACTCTCATGTCCCCATATATCAAAAATCGCAAACCTACCTCAGGTTCGCACAAAAAAGATCAGAATAGGCATAATAAATAATTTCAAATTTACATTGTTGCCCTTCGGCATTTCATCTGCCCCAAGGGTATTTACGAAAATTGTAATAGAAATGATACCATATTTCAAATTAGAGGGTCTAAAAATGTTCCCCTATTTAGACGACTTCCTCATCATAGGAGAGTCTTCGCTGACAACATCCAGGCTGACCGACTATGTCATACAGGAGATGTAAAAACTGGGCTGGTTAAAAAATACAAAAAAGTTTTTGTTTAATACCAGACACAAAAATAAAATTTCTGGGAGTATTGCTAGACTCAAGTTCCCAGTCGTCATCCCTCCTACTAGAAAAGCTAGAAGCTTTCAGGGAAAGGATACAAAAATTCCAGGCTCAGAAAAAGTGCTCGATAAGAGAAGCCATGTGCATACTGGGGTTAATTACATCGTGCATTACTACCGTAGCTTGGGCCCAAGCCCACTTCAGAACGACACAAACCTGGATACTGCAGAATTGGGACGGAGAGCAATCCTCCTTGGACAGAAAACGATCATTTCCTCACCATGTAAAACTAGACCTAAATTGGTGGAAGGAAAGGAAAAACCTATTAAATTGCATAACCTGGGATACAGTCCCAGAGGTCAAAATCATAACGGATGCCAGCGGTCAGGGATGGGATGTGAAAGTGGACTCCTCAAACTGGCAAGGCAAATGGTCAGACGAAGTAAAATCCAGATCGTCAAATTACAAATAGCTAAGAGCTGTGTGGGAAACCATAGGAGTATCTCACAACCTACTACTCAAAAAACACCTGAAAGTATTTTCAGACAATACAACAACGGTAGCCTACCTAAATCACCAGGGGGGCACAAAATCTCCAGGTCTAAGGAAGCTAGCAGAACAAATCTTTTGGTGGGCAGAAGAAAACGTTCTTTCCATTACAGCCGTCCATTTGAAAGGCTCAGAAAATATAGAAGCCAACTACCTTAGCAGGAAGACTCTAGCTCAGGAGAGTGGTCTTTGTGCCAGGAAGCCTTTCTGAAAATCTGCAGGAAATGGGGAACCCCCCAAATAGATCTGTTCACGTCAAAACAAAACACAAAAGTAGATTGGTTCTGCTCCATAAATCCTAGAGACCATCCTTGGGCAATCAACGCTTTCTCCGTCAAGTTGACGTGGAATCTAGCGTACGCTTTTTCTCCCTGGGCTCTAATTCCCAGAGTCTTGAAAAAAAAATTGAGGGATCCCGTAACAGTGATACTGGTAGCCCCATACTGGCCCAAGAGAAGCTGGTTCTCTATCCTAATGGAGCTGGCCATGGAGGAACCATGGAAAATACCATCCTAAGTGAACCTTTTGTCACAAGGTCCAATCACAGATCAGAACCCTAGCCTGTACAGGCCTGTACAGACTATCAGCATGGATCCTGAGGGTGAAATGTTAAAAAGCAATGGCCTTTCAGGAAAGGTTTTCAACACTCTGAAATCTAGCCGTAAAAAAGTCACCACGGCTATTTATCTTAAAACATGGAAAAAATACTGCTCCTGGCTAGGGGTTGCCTCTCCCAATAAATCTCCCCCTTGCATTCAGAAAATTTTAGATTTTCTCCAAAGGGGACTGGACATGGGACTTAAACCGAGTACGTTAAAAGTACAAATATCCGCATTGGGAGCTTTCTATGACTCTGACCTATCCAGCCACCGATGGATTAGGAGGTTCATACGAGCGGCATCCAGAATAAGACCGTCCCTTACCCCGAGGGTCCCACAATGGGACTTAAATCTAGTATTGAGAGGACTCATGAAGCCCCCATTCACGTCTTTGTCAGACATCTCTATCAAAACGGCATTTCTAATCGCCATTACATCGGCCAGACGCTTAGGGGAAATCCAGGCCCTCTCCTGCCAAGAACACTAACTTTTCGGTGTTTCCAGACAAAATAGTACTAAAATTAGATCCAGGTTTCCTCCCCAAGGTGGTGTCAAACTTCCACAGAGATCAGGAAATCATTCTGCCATCCTTCCCTACAGACGCTCTTAGCCCAAACGAGACACAATTCCATCTCCTGGACGTAAGAGATACCATTATCCTGTATCTGACAGCCACCAAAGATTTTAGGAAAGATGATAACCTCCTAGTTCAATTTTCCAGCAGAACAAAGGGAAAAAAGTTTCCAAGGCCTCTATCGGGCGCTGGATTAAATCTACTATCTCGTGCTGTTACTCCATGAAAGGTCTTTCTAGACCAACCAACATTAGAGCCCATTCCACTAGGGCAATGGCATCCTCTTGGGCAGAGAAGGCTGGCATTTCCCTATAGACCATCTGCAAAGCTGCTACCTGGTCAAGTATAAATACATTCATAAAACACTATAGTATTAATGTTTCGGCTGGTGCACACTTGACCTTTGGTAAAAAAAATTCTGCAAGCAGCTATGCCCCCCCCCCCCCCCCCCACCAAGTAATCTGGTAGTTTACTATGGTAGCCGTCATGGTGGATGATAAGGAAAACCATAATTAGACTTACCGGTAATTTTGTTTCCTTGAATCCACCATGATGGCTCGAATATTTCCACCCAGAATAAATTTAAAGTTTCGAATATGACGGAATACTCAAAATTTTGCTTGAAATATAGTTTCTGGCTTGCTCCGGCCGTGCAATAACGCTCATCCAGGCCAACCTTAAAGAATATTCCGCATCTACTATGTTTGTCAAAAAGGTTTGTAATCTCGCATTTCAAGTCACTTTATGTTTTCTACCTTTCCACGCTATCTGTCGCCTCCACCACGCCACACTTTCTTTCTGTATCTGCTGCATTTCACCTTACTCAACCTGACAAAAAAAATTTAAATAAATAAAAGCTTAAAAATAAATAAATACATGTCCTACTCACCTACTCACTACCTCCATAAAGAAAAAAACAAAAAAAAAACGGCTTCGTTATTCAGGCCACGGTTTGGTCACATCCTCATTACCATCTGTTTAAGTCAGGTAGTTAATCTTTTCTTTATGTACACAGCCTGGTTTCTTTCAAACTACGTTTTGTCATCCATGTCTCACACCTGTTTACTTTATTCAGGCTATGTTTCTCACGTGTTTGATGCTACATGTTGTCATGTCCTGGTTTACTGCTGTTTATGTTATTCAGGCCACATCTTTGTCTCAGTGTACACAGCTGTTTTTCGTTATTCAGGTTACGTTTGTCATACATGTCTCACGCCTGTATCCGTTATTCAGGCCACATCTTTGTCTTATCCATGTTTCTCGCCTGTTTACGTTATTCAGGCCATGTTTCTTTCGATTCTTACCTCCTGTTCACGTAATTTATGTTACACGTTCGCATGTCCTGGTTTATGCCTGTTTTCGTTATTCAGACAGCATCTCTCCATGTACACGGACGGTTTCTTATTTAGGCCACGTTTGTCATGTCCATGTTTCACGCCGGTTTACGTTTTTCAGGCTATGTTTCTCACATCATTCATGCTACATGTTGTCATGTCCTGGTTTACTGCCAGTTTACGTTATTCAGGCAGCTTCTCTCCATGTACACAGCAGGTTTTCGTTATTCAGGCTACATTTGTCATAAACATGTCTCACACCTGTTTACGCTATTCAGGCCACATCTTTGTCTTCTCCATGTTTCACACCTGTTTACGTTATTCAGGCCATGTTTCTTCCAGTCTTATCTCCTGTTTACGTCATTTATGATACACGTTGGCATGTCCTGGTTTACTGCCTGTCACGCCCTTCAGGCCGCCTTTCTCTCAAACGGTCACAGCCTGTTTTCATTACAGGCTCTGTTCTTCGTTATGTTCATGTCTCCCGCCTGTTTTGTTACTCCATCCTCGGTTTTCTCTCCTTGTTCGCCGTCTAGTTACGTTATTCAGGCTAGGTGTCCATACGCTCGCACTTCCCGCTAGTTGGGTTCATTCCACCTTCAGCTCTATTCCGTTAGGCTCCCTGCCAAATGTTTTCAATATTTGTCTCATCTAAAGATCCAATTCCGATAGTGTCACCGTGAGACAACAGGACCAAGGCGCCTTTGCCAAGTCGGCTTCTCCAGGTGGGTCACTTCTCGTTACCAGGGTCACGTCATATCACGTCATTTTCTAATTTTTCTCTCCAAACAATTCAACTTGGTGTAGTAAACGCTAAAACACTAACACGGGTTTAAGGTGCTATATGTTTCTGGAAGTGACATTCTCTTTTGCAAATGAACACTAATAGTTTTCTATTGTTCAGTTTCCAGCATGCTAGCGTTGGGTAACTTATTTGCTGGACAGTTCCCAAAATCATAGCGGAATTGAACAAAAGAGGGATCCGTTACCCAGCTTCGGCTCGTAAGGCGGAGTTAAATAGACTCCTAGTATCCGATTCCTCTTCATCAAGGGAGCAGGTGTCGATGTCAACAATCAAGTTGTCTCTGACGCAGCTCCATGCCACAATCAATAACTGGTCCTCATCAATTTCGGACATCCAGAACAGACTTTCGGCAGTGGAATCCAGAGATCCAGCACCCACCCTATCCACTCATCCTCTCCCAGTCGCTTCCATGTCCCTGTCTACTCTGCCAGGTAGGGTTTTCACCTTGCCTGAAGTAGCCCCGTCACATTTCGTTACGGATAGCATCAGGACAGGACATCCTGGAAGGGAAAGATGTTAATCTGGCTGCCATTCTAATTGCCACCCACGACATGGTAGAAAATAGAACCATAGCGTGCGAAAATGTTTTGATAGTTGTCAGGTCCAGGGACGCCCGATTGAACAAAAATTTGTCAGTGCCAGAGTTCGTCCTGGCGTTTAGCCTGTTCAGGGATATAATCTGTTCAGCCTACCCCGAGCGACGGGAGGAACTAGATTTATACCTTTACAGGGTCACGGACCTGGGACACAAGTATGGAGAATACGCATTCTTTAACTACCACCACTCCTTTTCTGCAAAAGCTGCAGCAGCCCTCACCCAATTCCATCAGGTCACCAATTGGGCGTCCCTGGACATGGAACTCTTCTGCCGGCATTTCGCTGGGCTCAAAGCCCCTGCTTGCACTTCATGCCAGTCGATCCTTCATTCCTCTGACTGGTGTCCGAATTCTAGCCTTCCAGTAGCTCAACCTAGACCTTTGGCAGGCACTTCAGGTTCCCAGACAAGACAAAACTCGGGCACAGACAATCTTTGTCGCCCCATAGTCTTTTTAGGTCACAGCCAGGTTTGCAATAATTGCAATTTGACAACCTTGTTATGCAACTATAACCAATGCAGAGCGCTCCAAGTCTGTTCCACCTGCTTCAGAGCTCATCCCCTGTCCGTTTGCCCGAATAGAACCGCCAGAAATAAATGACTAGGCGGAGTTAACGTGGACCTGTTATAAACACTCCTCCATTACCATCACAATCCCCACTAGGTACAATTCCTAATCAAGGGTTTTTCGGAGGGTTTCCATACTGGTCTCATTGCCCTTCCTCAATTTACCTGGGAAGGCCCTAACCTCAGGTCAGCTGTCACCAATGCAGCTTCAATAGGTCACCTAATCCAGGCAGAAGTAGAGAAGGGTTTTCTCATTGGACCTTTCTCGAAGATTCCTTTTGATTTTTGGAGAATTAACCCCATCGGCATCGTCACAAAAAAATTCTCAAATAAAAAACGATTGATCTACAATCTCTCAGTGCCTCATGGCTCAGACGTCCCTAGCCTCAACTCTTTAGTTTCTTCCGAGGAATTCTCTATGAAATACTCCTCACTCAACAAAGCCATATCACTCATTCCTTTGGCAGGCTCAGAGGCATAACTGTCCAAAGCAGACCTTGCGGACACTTTCAAGTTGTTGCCTATTAACCCACAACTTTGGAAATTTTGGGGGTTAAAATGGGACGGGCTGTAATATTTCGCCAACTGCCTAACCTTCGGCTCCTAATGCAGTCCATGGCTATTTGACAAGTTTGCCCAGGCTCTTCACTGGATGCTGGTGAACTACTGCGATTGGCCCATGGTCATTCACTACCTAGATGACTTTCTACTGGTAGAACAACCTGGCATCAAACTCTGCAAACTTAAAAGTCTTCTCCAGGTTTTTACAAGTCTCAACATCCCGGTCGCCCCAACCAAAATCGAAGGGCCATCAATTGCAATCACCTTCCTTGGTATAGTCTTAGACACCCAACACATGGAAGCAAGACTACCAGAGGAGAAACTGTTCAAAATCAAGGAGCTTATTTCCAAATTTGAGGGTTGCAGAGCTCTCTTGAAACAGGAGCTACAATCCCTGCTGGGCATGCTGAATTTCGCCACTAGAATCATGCCTCAAGGCAAGGCATTTCTGTCCAGATTAATAGATCTGCTCCGGGCAGCCACAGAAAAGGACTCCCTGGTATCACTGGATGGCCAAGAAAAAGCCAACTTGGCCATGTGGGATACCTTCCTGACCAGCTGGAATGGGATCTCCCAATTTGTTCAATGGAGTCCCTCTTCTTCTACAGTCTTCTCAGATTAAGCTGCCTCCAGAGGTTTCACAGCAATATACAAAAACCAGTGGTTAGCAGGCCATTGGCCCCCAGAACTCTCATCACTCAACGAGTATCTCAGATCTTCCCCACTTTCAGAAATCTACCCGACTGTAGCAGCCACCCAAGTCTGGGGTAGGCAATGGGACAATTCCCCGGTGACTTTCATCACGGACAATGAGACAGTGGTGGACATCATCACCAAGGGCAGGTCAAAATCATCTCATATCATGCCCTTTGTTCGCAAATTAGTTTGGCTCTCTTTACAGTACAATTTCCAAATATCATGCAGTCATATCCAGGGCAATCAGAATGTAGCCTTTGACGCACTATCATGCTTCAATTTCCAAAACTTTTTTCAGGTCATGCCAGAGGTGGAGCCTACAGGATTATCCCCGCCAGAGTTCAATACCCTGCGCATGGATTAGCAGTGCACGCTTCATTTCATCAGCCAAATCCCTCGTACAAAGATAACTGTCGGCCAACACAGCCAGAGACTACAAGACCGTTGGAACAGCTTCAAAAAAATTTCTCTTCTCCACCCAAGGAGCAGCACAGATAATACCATTTAGGGCTCTTTCATACTAGCGTTGTGAGGATCCAGCGTGCACTTCCGTCCCTGGAAATGCCCGCCGGATCTATCACAACGCAACACGCATCAGTCTTCAAAATGCTTTCACCTTGGCAGCCAGGGCGCTACTAAAGTCCCGGCTGCCATGAAAAAGTAGTGGGGAGCAGTGGAGAAGCTACTTACCGTCCGCGCGGCTCCCGGGGCGCCCCACAATGACTTCACAGCGCCCCTACGTCGCATGGATCACATGCGCCGAAACGACGTTTAGCTTAAAGTCAGATCCGGATTAATGCTTTTCAATGGGCATTAATTCCGGATCCTTCCTTGCGGCATGCCATCAGTTTTTTTGGCCGGAGGAAAATCCGCGGCATGCTGCGGATTTTTCAACTGCAAAAAAACATTTGAATACTGAACTGAAGACATCTTGATGCATCCTGAACAGATTTATTTCCATTCAGAATGCATTGGGATAATCCTGATCAGTATCCTTCCGTCTTAGAGCCCCAAGGACGAAACTCTAGGACGGAAAGGAACAACGTAAGTGTGAAAGAGGCCTTATTTAATGGTGTTTTTGGCTTACTGTCATAAAGACCTCAAACTCAGTTATAATTCTATCAGATTGTATCTGGCAGGGGTGCAATACTACTCTAATTAAAAAAATCCAGATAGTAGAGTAGTCTTCACTTCCTCCGCAATCAAGGCAGTTCTTAGGGGTATTCAAAAAGTAGTAAACTCAGCTCTCCAAGCAGACAACCAGTGTCAGGGGAACTGTTTAAGAAGCTCTCTAATTCCCTAGACGGCAACCCTTTTGGGCTCCAACCCAGCATGGTTATCCAGGGGGCCATGTACTTAGGTTTCTATGGTTTCCTGCGACCAGGGGAATTCACAGGTTTCTCTCCCAAATCCAAGGGTTTAACTAAAAGCCAGTTAGCATGGAATGACGACCATTATATCTTGCAACTGCCATCCACCAAAACATCACAAACAGGGCCTCCCGTTCAAGTCAAATATTTCAAAACCTTCAATAAGTGGTGCCCCGTCCAGGTTCCAGATCGATTACTAAGATCCTTGGGTAATCCCTCCCCTGACAGCCAGCTATTGCCTTTCAGAACAAAGCCCCTCACGACAGTACAATTTGTATCTCACATCCGCCTATTAGTTTCCGGCATAGGTTTTGACCCCAAAACCATATCAGGACATTACTTTCAGTTCGGGGCCGCTTCCACGGCTTCAAAGCACAATGTGCCCAGCCACATCATTCGTAAGATGGGTCATTGGGAATCATCTTGTTTTAGGTACATTCACAACCCACACCAGGAAATTTCAGAAGCCTTTCGTAAATTAGTTTTGTAAACCATGTAACTATTCAATAATTCTTATAATCTACCCTGCTTGACTTCTTGGCCCTTATAGGCTACCCACGTTTGTGGCTATGGGCACAACTCAGGCCTTGTAGTTAGTCAGCAGAACAAGGATAGGTCAATCCTTGGCACCGTCACGCCAAGCTCCCGTATCCGTAGCCACGACTATAATTGTCAAGGCTGATTTCAGCCTGTTATTGTGGGAGGGGCGGAGGCTTTATAAGCTCCGCTCCCACAGGGCTCAGCGCTGGCATCACTCCGTGCCCCACCCTCCCTCCCCTTTTTTAATGGCTTTCCTCAGGGTATGCCCCCTTATAGGCTACCCGCGTTTGGGGCTATGGGTACAACCCAGGCCTTGTAGTTAGTCAGCAGAACACGGATAGGTCAATCCTTGGCACCGTCACGCCAAGCTCCCGTATCCGTAGCCACGACCATTTATATATATATATATATATATATATATTTATATATATATAATTTTTTTCACTTTAAAACCAATGACATATTTATTTCATAGATGTCTTCATTAATGCCATCAATATAAAATCTGAAATGGTTTAGTGTTCAATACAAAATTTCTATCTACTATGGTTGTTATGCTTCATATTTCATGGAGTTATATACCAGAAAAAACACAGATAACATGTCATTGACAGTATTCAGAAAATAGTAGCGCTTGGTACAAGCTATTAACTTGCCAGACTTAGAAATTATAAGCTTTTTACTGAGCTTTGTACAGAAGGCACATATTTAATGGACTCCACAGACTCCATTCTGCGATATTTGCAACACAGAAAAAAATAAAAATTAGTTACGATTAGGGATAAGCGAACCCGAACTATACAGTGTTCGTGACACGGACCCGAACCCGAACATTTACATAAAAGTTCGGGTTCGGGTTTGTTGTTTGGCGAATCCTTCCCGCTTTCTGAAGGGCTGCACAGCAGCCAATCAGCTAGCGTTTTACTTCTTGCCCTAAGAAGCCATTACAGCCATGCAAACTAATGGCATGGTTGTGATTGGACAAGTGCAGCATGTGACCCAGCCTCTATTTAAGCTGGAGTCACGTCGCGCCGCACGTCACTCTGCTCTGATTAGTGTAGGGATAGGATGCAGCTGCTGTTAGGGCGAGATTAGGCAGGGATTAACTCAGCAAAAACACTTAATGAAGTGATCGATCTACAGCTCTGAATCATTCAACTTCTGCTAGTTAATTGCTTACGGTTTTCAGGCTGCCCAGAGCATTTTTCTGTCAGTTTTTTTAGGGGTGATCGGAGGCCATTTTGTGTCTTGTGGTGCGCCAGAACAAGCTGCCACCAAGTCCATTAATCCATCAATAGTAGTTTTTTTTTTGCATATACTACATCAGGGGCTGTGCTGTGCTTATTGTCACCCCTAGAAACTCAGGATAGAATTTTCTATATTTTATTGAGAGGTGAAATTCTTTTCAAGAAATAGCAATCCCCTAAATCTGGTGTTCCAGCTGTGGCTAGCCAAGTGTAATACTGTCTGGCAAAGAATATATATTTTTTTTCTGGGGTGAAATTCAATTTCCAAAATAGCAATACCCTAAATCAGTGGTTTTTGCTGTGGCAGGACAAGTTTTATAGTGTCCGTCAAAGGAAATATTTTGTTCTGGGGTGAAATTCAATTGCCAAAATAGCAAAACCATAAATCAGTGGTTTTAGCTGTGGCTGGCCAAGTTTAATAGTGTCCGGCAAAGGATATATTTTTTTCTGGGGTGAAATTCAATTGCCAAAATAGCAATACTATAAATCAGTGGTTTCAGCTGTGGCTGGCCAAGTTTAAAAGTGTCCGGCAAAGGATAGATTTTGTTCTGGGGTGAAATTCAATTGCCAAAATAGCAATCCCATAAATCTGGAGTCCCAGCAGTGGCTGGCCAAGGTTAATAGTGTTCAGCAATGGATATATTTTTTTCTGTGGTGAAATTCTATTGCCAAAATAGCAATCCCCTAAATCTGGTGTCCCAGCAGTGGCTGGCCAAGTTTAATAGTGTCCGGCAAAGGATAGATAATTTTCTGGGGTAAAATTCAATTGCCAAAATAGCAATACCATAAATCAGAGGTTTCAGCTGTGGCTGGCCAAGTTTAATAGTGTCCGGCAAAGGATAGATAATTTTCTGGGGTGAAATTCAATTGCCAAAATAGCAATACCGTAAATCAGTGGTTTCAGCTGTGGCTGGTCAAGTTTAATAGTGTTTAATAGTGGCTATGCAAAGAGGAGGGGCAGAGGCCTAAATGTTTCTGGCGCAAGCAGAGGTCGCAGCAGATTAAGCAGTAGCAGCAGGAGTCACAGCAAGAGGCCTGAGCTCCCGATGTTATCTAGCAGTCGTGGTCTTGACCAGCAACCCAGCAGTTCTTGATTGGTTAACTCGGTCATCCACTTCATCCCAAGTGACATCAGAAATGCCCAACCAACAGTCGGTGGGTTCGTCAGACACAACCCTTAGTTGGCATGGCCCGGGAGCAGGCTCTTTGCACTCATCTGTCCTCAACCTGCCTCTGTCCTTTTCTGTTCCCTCAGCGTGAGAAGTAGTATATGCTGTAGGCTCAGCTACACTTTTCAGCGAGGAAGAGCTACTAGAGAACAGTCAGCAGCTAATGCCCAGCCAAGATGTGGAGGAGACATACGTCGCTTCCTCCGTTAGTTAGTGATGAGGAGAGTAGTTGGTGTTGCGAGCGGTCAGACTCCAGACCGAGAGGCCGTTGAAGAGGACATCAGTGACGTGCAGACACTACTCGATAATGGTGAAAGTGATTGCACTTGGGAGCCGGGTGCAGAAGGGCTCCATCATCTTTAGGAGAAGAGGTGGCAGCTTGCCTGTGAGGCAGCGGCGGAGCCAACAAATTGGTAGTGTGGTTGGTAGACAGCAAGGTGGCAGCAGTGGGAGGGCGGGAGCCAAATGTGCCCGGGTAGACCACCTGCTTCGCAGCAGCCTACCTGCCCGGGAAGTAGTGGCGCAAGGGTTCACGAAGGCAGCGGCGGTAACAGTCAGCCAGTGCGGACTGTTGGGGGGAAAATCACCTACTCGGTGATGTGGCAGCTCCACCACCTCAGCCAAAGGGAGCTGTCTGTCATTCCCATCTTCTGCTGGTCCAGATTTTCCTGCTCCTCCACCTCCTCCTCCTCTTCAGTCTTTCCGTAAGCAATCGATCACCGAAAGCATTGCCAAGAGACAGCAGAATGCATGCACAATTCCAACTGCGCAGAAGCTGAACGTGCTCCTGTCCAAGTTGCTGGTATTGAAGTCCCTCCCTTTCAAAGTAGTGGGCTCTGCACCTTTCAGAGAACTGATGGCTTGTGCTTAGCTGAGGTGGAGAGTCCCAAGCTGTCATTTCTTTGCCAAAAAGGCAGTATCAGCCCTGTACACACATGTAGAACAGAAGGTGGGCCAGTCTTTGAGTCTGTCGGTATCTGCCAAAGTGCATGGCAGTGCCGACGTGTGGAGCTGTGTCTACGGTCAGGGATAATACATGTCCTTTATGGCCCACTGGGTCAATGTTTTTCCTGTACAGACACATCAGCAACTTGGCCAGGTGACACCGTTTCCACCTCCACGTTCTCACGCCATTGGTCCAGCAACAATGTCTGCCTCTGCCTCTTCATCCTCCACCGTGTCATCAGCCTCCACTGCAGGGACAATTCACAGTGCCCCTCCAACATACCACATGTGCAGGGCACGGCGGTGTCACGCAGTTCTACACCTCGTTTTCCTGTGCAAACTGATCGACACAGAGGAGGAAATGCTCCGAGTCCTTCGTCAAGAAATCGAATCCTGACTTTCTCCCCGACAATTCAAAATCAGAACCATGGTGACCGACAATGGGAAGAACATTGTGTCGGTGCTGCGTCAAGGAAGGCTGAGTCATGCGCCCTGCATGGCACATATGTTCAATCCACTTGTCAAGTGGTTCTTGAAGTCTTTCACCCATCTTCAAGACATCCCAAAAATGGCCAGGAAACTTTGCATGCACTTTTGCACTTTTGCATTTTGACGATGCAAGCGGATAGGAGTACTCCCCTATGTAACTTCGATGTCAGCCAGTGGCAGCTCATGCGTGACACCTGCCGTTTGTTCAGGCCCTTTGAGGATGCCACGTTATTTGTCAGTCGCCAGGACTACGGGATGAATGACCTCATTCTACTGCTTCATGTCCTGGAACAGATGGTGGTAACAATGGCTGGTCAGGAGACTGGAGATGTGGCGCCTAGATCTCACAGTCACATGAGCCTGGAGGGGGCTGATCTGGAAGAGGAGGAGGAGGGGGAGGAGGACGTTGGAGCATAGTCAATGCTTAGCAAAATTAGTGTTTTTTCTACTTATTTGACAGCATGGAGGAGCAGGAGCAGCCAGAGTAGCTACAGGGTGATGAAAAGACGAGACAGAGGACCCAGACACACCATGGTATGCAGTGGAGATGGAGGCAGGGAGTCTCCCGCTGCATGCTCACTTGCTTGCATAGTGACAGCTGAATTGTCACCATTCGGCAGAGGGATGACTTCTGGCTCTTCACCTTGTTGGACCCTTGCTACGGGTCCAGAATGGGGGCCTTTTTTACACCCACTGAGAGGGAGGACAAACTGAACCACTACAGAGACATCCTATGTAGTCAGTTGGCCGCTGCCTATCTGCACCATCGTCCATCCTCTCGCAGGTCTGACCGAGGGGGCCCTCTGCGCTCACGTTTCACTGCCATGGCTGCTGGGGAGGGGTGGGGTGGCAGGAGCAGTACCGGCTCCATCAGCAGCAGCCTGAGTCTACAGTCACTGATGAGTAGCTTTCTTCAACCACATAGTAAAGAAACTACTCGCCAGCAGTAGCAGCAGGTAGACCTGGAGCAGGACCTGAACCAGCAGGTGGTGATATACTTGGACAGCACCCTGCCACCCCACATTGAAGATCCACTGGCCTACTAGGCAGCCAAACTGGATTTGTGGCCTCAGCTGGCCGAGTTTGACCAGCCAGTAGTGTGGCATCAGAGCGGGTGTTTATTGCAGCAGGGGCCATTGTGACCCCGAAGAGAAAACTCGCCTGTCCAACCAAAATGTGGAAAGACTGACCTTTGGTTTGTTAAAATGAATCAGGCGTGGATCAGCCAGGATTTACAGCCACCAATTCCTGATGCATCTGATTAGATCATCCATGCTGCCTCGCCCAATCCATAAAAAGAGACCAGTTCTTTCTGGCAACCTGCTTTAGCTTCTACTCTGTAGTGATGAGTAGAGATGTTCCGAACTATTCGCCCGCGAACAGTTCCCAGCGAACATCGCTTGTTCGTGTTCGCCGCGGCGGGCGAACATATGCGATGTTCGGTCCGCCCCCTATACATCATCATTGAGCAAAATTTGACCCTGTACCTTACAGTCAGCAGACACATTCCAGCCAATCAGCATACCCTCCCTCCCAGACCCTCCCACCTCCTATCAAAAAGCAAGGACAGCATCCATCTTAGATTTCCTCTGAAGCTGCAGTGTCAGAGCAGGGAGAGTGCTGCTGCTTAATTAATATAGGGATTCTAGGGAAAGCGTTAGCTACTAGTGTTCTGTGTCCACTCCAGTTCTCAAAGATTCATCTGCTGGAAGGACAGCGTCCTTACTGCACCCCAAAAAGCCCTTTTTAGGGCTGGTACATCAGTCGGCTTTCATTTTTTTTTCTATATATATATATTGCAGTTGCCTGCCCGTGTGTGAGAGGCCGCAGGCCCACAGACTGTACCGTGTGTACACCACTCATATAGGGTAGCACAGTACCCTGCAGATAAAAGAGTCATTTCATTTTTACCCTTTAATATAATTGCATTTGCCTGCCAGTGTGTGTCAGGCCCACAGACTGTACTGTGCCCACTGCCCACCACTCATATAGGGTGGCACAGTACCTTGCAGATAAAAAAAAGTCATTTAATTTTTACCCTTTAATATAATTGCATTTGCCTGCCAGTGTGTGTCAGGCCCACAGACTATACTGTGCCCACTGCCCACCACTCATAAAGGGTGGCACAGTACTCTGCAGTTATTTAATTTTTACCCTTTAATATAATTGCATTTGCCTGCCAGTGTGTGCCAGGCCCATAGACTGTACTGTGCCCACTGCCCACCTCTTATATAGGGTGGCACAGTTCCTTGCAGATAAAAAAAGTCATTTAATTTTGACTCTTTAATATAATTGCAGTTGCCTGCCAGTGAGTGTCAGGCCCACACACTGTACTGTGCCCTCTGCCCATCACTCATATAGGGTGGCACAGTACCTTGCAGATAAAAAAGTCATTAAATGTTTACCCTTCAATATAATTGCATTTGCCTGCCAGTGTGTGTCAGGCCCACAGACTGTGGCCATCATAGTTGTGGTGCTGTGATTTCCTTTGGCCCTATAATAATGCCCAGTGTTCAGAGGCCATGTACCCTAAGCTCAAAAAATTCTGAGGACATAGTTAACTGGCTTACAAAGGACACCCAATCTTCTACAGCTTCCGCTAGGACCCTTGACGCACCATCCTCCTCCAGCTCTGCATCGGGCACCTCTCAAGTTACCACTCACCCGCCCGCCGCCACCACCAACACTAGAACAGGGGGAAAGTTCAGATGGGGAGACAGAGAGGAGGAGAAGACAATTTGGAAGCAGGGGAAGGTCGTTGCAAGGAGCTAGTGGCAGAGTCAGACAGCATGTATCGGCACCCGGGGTCAGCCAGACAGCACACCAATGAACGCATGCTGTTGCCACCACCAGAATGCCGTCATTGCAAAGCTCAGCAGTATAGCATTTTTTTTGTGTGTCTGCCTCTGATAACAGCGATGCCATTTGCAACCTGTGCCAAAAGAAACTGAGTCATTGGAAGTCCAACACCCACCTAGGTACAACTGCTTTGTGAAGGCACATGATCTCACATCACAAACGCCTATAGTATCAACACATGAATACAAGCAGCACACAAACTCAAAGCCACCATCCTCCTCCTAGTCCAGCACCTTTAGCCACGTCAACCACTGCTGTCCTCCTTGCCCCCTCTCAACCACCCGCCAGTCTGCCTCTCACCTTCAGCAGTTCCTGCTCATCTGCCCACAGTCAGGTGTCTGTCCAGGAAATGTTTGAGCGTAAGAAGCCAATGTCACAGAGTCACCCCCTTGCCCGGCATCTGACAGCTGGCTTGTCGGAACTCTAGCCCACCAGCTTTTACCATACAAGCTGGTGGAGTCTGAGGCCTTTAAAAAATGTGTAGCTATTGGGACTCCGCAGTGGAAGGTACCCGGCTGAAATTTTTTTTCACAAAAAGCAATCCCCAACCTGTGCTCTGTTGTCGAAAAGGAAGTCATGGCATGTCTGGCACACAGTGTTGGGGCAAGGGTCCATCTGACCACTGATACCTGGTCTGCAAAGCACAGTCAGGGCAGGTATATCACGTACACTGCGCATTGGGTAAACCCAGTGACGGCTGCCAAGCATGGAATGCGTAGCTCTGCAGCGGAGTTGGTGACACTGCCACGACTTGCAGGCAGGCCTGCTGCTACCTCCTCTACTCCTCCTACTCTATCCTCTTCCCTAACCTCCTCGGCTTTTCTGCTGCTGCGTCTTGCTCCACATCATCAACTACACCCCCCCCCCAGCTCCCCAGGGGCTATTCCACATCCTGAATACGACAGTGTTACACTGTCTTGGGGTTGACTTGCCTGAAAGCAGAGAGTCACACTGGACCAGCACTCCTGTCCACCCTAAAAGCACAGGTGGATCAGTGGCTGACCCCGCACCAACTGGAGATCGGCAAAGTGGTGTGTGACAACGGAAGCAATCTGTTGGCAGCATTGAATTTGGGAAAGTTGACACATGTGCCGTGCATGGCACATGTGTTGCATCTGATCATACAATGCTTTGTGTATAAGTACCCAGGCTTACAGGATGTCCTCAGGCAGGCCAGGAAGATGTGTGGCCATTTCAGGCATTCCTACACGGCCATGGCGCACTTTTCTGGTATTCAGCGGTGAAACAACATGCCAGTGAGGCGCTTGATTTGCGACAGCCCGACACATTGGAATTCAACACTCCTAATGTTCGACCGCCTGCTCCAACAAGAAAAAGCCATCAACGAGTATTTGTATGACCAGGGTGCTAGGACAGCCTCTGCGGAGCTGGGTATTTTATTGCCACGTTACTGGACGCTCATGCGCAATGCCTGTAGGCTCATGCGTCCTTTTGAGGAGGTGACAAACCTAGTCAGTCACACCGAAGGCACCATCAGTGACCTCATCTCATTTGTTTTCTTCCTGGAGTGTGCCCTGCGAAGAGTGCTGGATCAGGCCATAGATGAGCGTGAAGAGGAAGAGTTGTGTTCACCACCAGAAACAGCCTTATCATCATCGCTTGCTGGACCTGCAGCAATGCTGGAAGAGGAGTCTGAAGAAGAGGAGTCAGAGGAGGAATGTGGCTTTGAGGAGGAGAAAGACCAACCACCGCAGACATCCCAGGGTGCTCGTTGTTGTCACCTATCTGGGACCCGTGGTGTTGTACGTGGCTGGGGGGAGGAACAGACCTTCAATGAGATCAGTGAGGACGAGGAACGGGAGACGAGTAGCTCGGCATTCAACCTTGTGCAAATGGGGACTTTCATGCTGTCATGCCTGTTGAGGAACCCTCGTATAAAAAGGCTAAAGGAGAACGACCTGTACTGGGTGGCCACGCTACTAGACCCCCGGTATAAGCAGAAAGTGGCTGAAATGTTACTGAATTACCGGAAGTCAGAAAGGATGCAGCAGTTCCAAAACAAGTTAACAAGTATGCTTTACACAGCGTATAAGGGTAATGTCACAGCACAACGGGAATCTAACAGGGGAAGAGGTGAAAGTAATCCTCCTCCTACCACGACCACGCCGGAAAGGACAGGATAATTTACAGATGTGTTGTTGATCGACGACATGCAGAGATTTTTAAGCCCTACGCATCGCCACAGCCCTTCGGGGGCCAACCTTAGAGAACGACTCGACCGACATGCAGCAGACTACCCCGCCTTAACTGCAGATATACACTCTGAGGAGCGATGAACCCCTTGACTACTAGGTGTGCAGGCGTGACCTGTGGCCTGAGCTATCCCAATTTGCGATAGCACTTCTGGCCTGCCCCGCTTCAAGTGTCTTGTCTGAAAGGACCTTCAGATCAGCAGGAGGTATTGTCACTGAGAAGAGAAGTCGCCTAGGTCAAAAAAGTCTACATTAACTCACCTTTATTAAGATGACTGAGGCGTGTATACCGAAGGGACTGACAGCGGGGGATACATTTGACTAACAAAGGCCTGATGAGATGCCTTGGGCTAAAAATGGTCCCCACGATGCTGTATTTAATCTCTGCATGCCGGAAGACTTGCGTGACTTCTCCGCCACCAACTAAGGTTCAAGCCGCAATGTTTTAGTACACTTTCTGCCTAGAAAACTACAGCAGCGGCTGCAACAATACCTGCTTTTTCAGGCATGTGTACATGGCTAATTTTTCTGGCCTCTGGTGCTGCACTGTTGCTGCAAAAACGAAACAAAAAAGAGGCACATACATGTGTCAATTCCCCTTCGTGATCGTTACCTTGTTGTGGTGAAGGGGCTTGCATATCACAATAAATCACAATGAAGTGATCACCTCTATGAGTGTGTTGGCAATGTTGGCACACCCCAGATGATAAGGTCGTTGCTTCATTGTGAACAGACCAAAAGTAATCGGCTGGATAATTTTTCATAGAAAAAACATTAATTTTCATTGTGATCATCTAAGGTGATCATTAATGCCTACTAGGCCAACAATGGACCCACGCTGCAGAATTATTGTTTTCTGGGTCACTTAACTGTCACTGAACTACCTCAGCACGACCATAGGCTTTGAAAAACCGCCATCGCCTGCAATCTCCCAAACGTGCACACGAGCACAGTCATCACTACACAAAGATTGACGCATAGAGGAATAATATAAATAGATTTTAATCTGTAAGGTGGCTCACCAACTGGTTACTATGGATACCTGGTGCTCTTACCCCAATATACTGGTTCACCCCACCAGAAGATAGTAGAAATTGCAAGTATTTGGTTAGTTTGGGTAGGCACACAGAACTATGGTTTCATGTATCAAACAAATTTATTAATAAAATATTATAATGTTAAAAACCGTGCTTCCAGTATCACTTATATATACATTACATTTCATCTAGACTCATATACAACATATTTCATCATAGGTTCCAATTTGTGATTGCTCGTACACTGGATGTAATTTAATTGTATCCCATATGACAGTATTATATCTATTATGGGAGTATTACATCAAATGTGGAGGTGTCGCAATATGGAGATGTCGCGATCAGCTGATAAAAATATATAAAACCTTGGTTCATCAATAGGGTAATGTAAAACTATACACCATTTGTATTAGTGTGATTCAGCAGGTTATCCCCCATATATATATCAATACCATAGGTAATCCTCTGTGCCGGTCTGTAGTTTGAAAAAGTCTTTCCGTTCCCGGTAAAGTTTTGTTATTATCTCCTGTTGGTTTTCAGTTCACAGTTCTGTGTGTTTTCTTAGGGGGTACGTTGTATACTTATAGTGAGGTTATAGTTTTTACTCACGGTCCCGGTGGTTGTTTGTGTGCGGTGTCTCGCATCCACGCTGAGCCTGTTGCCGGCTCTCCTCGTGTAGCGTCTCACGTGACTAGGTTCCGGTCACGTGGTTTCGACTCCCTTATCTCTTATCAGTCCGCGGCCGCGGTGATTGCTGCTTAGCAGAGTGGTCTTATCCACTATATAGGTGGGAGTTATATATATTAAGTTCTCGACTTGCCCTTGTTAGGGATCGCAATTATTTAGTCCACACGGGTCCTTTGCCTGTTAGATACCAAACGCGTTTCAAAGCCTTTCCCAGCTCCTTCCTCAGAGACCACTGAGAGGAGTCTGAAGAAGAGGAGGAAGGTGGCTTTGAGGAGGTGGAAGACCAACCACAGCAGGCGTCCCAGGGGGCTTGTTGTAACCTTTCGGGGACCCTTGGTGTTGTACGTGGCTGGGTGGTGGAAGAGACCTTCAATGATGTCAGTGAGGACAAGGAACGGGACATGGCTAGCTTGTTATCCAAACTTGTGCAAATGGGGAGTTTGCGGTTGTGCAAATGGACTGTTTGCTGTTTGCGGTGTGTTAAACCGGGAGTTTGGTCTGTCAGAGTTTGGTCTGTCACAGTGAAGCGGGCGTAACCCTTACACTACCTGATCGATACAACATTATACCTGATCGTATACACCCACTGGATGTTTTAAAGCACGTTATTCCGAACTATTTAGGAATGTTAGGTGATTTATGCCCTTTATAGATTAAAACCCGACTCTGCGTCAACTATAAGTTAGTTACTGCCCCACTCTGTCAACGGGTCACTTTGTTGTATCCTGATACTGCTGCCATCTCCACAATACAGTCATGTGAAAAAATTAGGACACCCTTTGAAAGCATGTGGTTTTTTGTAACATTTTTAATAAATGGTTATTTCATCTCCGTTTCAACAATACAGAGAGATTAAAGTAATCCGACTAAACAAAAAAAACTGAAGAAAAGTCTTTTCAAGATCTTCTGTAAATGTCATTCTACAAAAATGCCTATTCTAACTGAGGAAAAAGATAGGACACCCTTGCCCCTAATAGCGAGTGTTACCTCCTTTGGCTGAAATAACTGCAGTGAGACGGTTCTTGTAGCCATCTACCAGTCTTCGACATCGGTCTGAGGAAATTTTACCCCACTCCTCAATGCAGAACTTTTTCAGCTGTGAGATGTTTGAGGGGTTTCTTGCACGTACAGCCCTTTTCAAGTCACCCCACAGCATCTCAATGGGATTCAAATCTGGACTTTGACTTGGCCATTCCAGGACTCTCCATTTCTTCTTTTTCAGCCAATCTTTGGTTGATTTACTAGTATGTTTTGGGTCATTGTCATGTTGCATGGTCCAGTTCCGCTTCAGCTTTAATTTTCTAACTGATGGTCTCACATGTTCTTCAAGCACCTTCTGATACACAGTAGAATTCATCGTGGATTCTATGATGGTGAGCTGACCAGGTCCTGCTGCAGCAAAGCAGCCCCAAACCATGACACTTCCACCTCCATGCTTCACAGTTGGTATGAGGTTCTTTTCTTGGAATGCTGTGTTTGGTTTACGCCAAACATGTCCTCTGCTGTTGTGTCCAAATAATTCAATTTTGGACTCATCTGTCCAAAGAACATTATTCCAGAAGTCCTGGTCTTTGTCAACTTTATCTCTGGCAAATGTCAGTCTGGCCTCGATGTTTCTCTTGAAAGCAAAGGTTTCCTCCTTGCACACCTCCCATGCAAGTTAAACTTGTACAGTCTCTTTCTGATTGTAGAGGCATGTACTTCTACATCAACAGTAGCCAGAGCCTGCTGTAGTTCTCGAGATGACACTTTAGGGTTTTTGGAGACCTCTTTTAGCATCTTGCGGTCTGCTCTTGGGGTGAACTTGCTGGGGCGACCAGTCCTGGGCATGTTGGCAGTTGTTTTGAAAGCCCTCCACTTGTAGACTATCTTCCGGACAGTGGAATGGCTGATTTCAAAATCTTTGGAGATCTTTTTAAATCCCTTCCCAGACTCATAGGCTGCAACAATCTTTTTTATGAAGTCCTCTGAGAGCTCTTTTGCTCTCACCATGGTGCTCACTCTCACTTCAACAGTCAGGAGCACACCAAACTAAATGTCTGAGGTTTAAATAGGGCAAGCCTCATTCAACATGCAGAGTAACGATCTACTAATTATGTGCACCTGGTGTGATATACCTGTGTGAGATCTGAGCCAATTTAAGAGGGAATACATGTGAGGGTGTCCTATCTTTTTCCTCAGTTAGAATAGGCATTTTTGTAGAATGACATTTACAGAAGATCTTGAAAAGACTTTTCTTCAGTTTTCTTTGTTTAGTTGGATTACTTTAATCTGTCTGTATTGTTGAAACGGAGATGAAATAACCATTTATTAAAAATGTTACAAAAAACCACATGCTTTCAAAGGGTGTCCTAATTTTTTCACATGACTGTATGTCACCTTGCCATTTTGTGGTCTCCTGCTGCTGCCATCTCCACACTATGTCACTTTGCCACTCTGTGGTATACTGATGCTGCTGCTGCCACCATCTCCACACTATGCCACCTTACTATTTTGTGGTCTCCTGCTGCTGCCATTTCCACACTATGTCCCTTTGCCATTTTGTGGTCTCCTGATGCTGCTGTCCTCTCCACACTATGTCACCTTGCCACTCTGTGGTATCCTCCTGCTGTTGCTGCCATCTCCAAACTATGTCACCTTGCCATTTTGTGGTCTCCTGATGCTGCTGTTGACACCATCTCCACACTATGTCACTTTGCCATTTTGTGGTCTCCTGCTGCTGTTGCTTCCATCTCCACACTTAGTCACTGTGCCACTCTGTGGCCTCTTTCTGATGCTGCTCCACCTCCAGACTTGGTCATTGTGCCACTCTGTGGCCTAATCATGCTGCTGCCACCTCCACACTCTGTAATTTCGCCACTCAGTGGCCTCCTGATTCTGCTGCCACCTAAAGACTCTGTCATTGTGCCACTCTGTGGCCTACTCATGCTGCCGCCACCTCTAGACCCTGTCATTGTGCCACTATGTGGCCTACTCATACTGCAACAACCCCCACAATCTGTCATTGTGCCACTCTGTGGCCTCCTTATTCTGCTGCCATCTCCACACTCTGTCATTGTACTGCTCGGTTGTCTCCTCATGCTGCAGCCATCTACCAGACTCTGTCATTGTGCAACTCTGTGGCCTAATACTGATGCTGCTGCCTACTCCAGGCTCAGTCATTGTGCCACTCTGTGGCCTACTCATGATGCTGCCACTTCCAAACTCTGTCATTGTGCCACTCTGTGGCCTCCTGATTTTGCTGCCACCTCCAGACTCTGCTATTGTACCACTCTGTGGCCTACTCATACTGCAACAACCCCCACAATATGTCATTGTTCTGCTCTGTGGTCTCCTCATGCTGCTGCAGCCTCCACACTTGTTAATTTTGCCACTCTGTGGCCTCCTCCTGATGCTGCCACGTCCAAACTCTGTCATTGTGCCACTCTATGGCCTACTCATGGATCTGCCAACTCCACACTCTGTCAGTGTGCCGCTCTGTGGTCTTCTCATGCTTCTGTCACCTCCACACTTGGACATTGTTCCACTCTGTAGACTCCTTCTGATGCTGCTGCCGCCATCTCTGGACTCGGTCATTGTGCCACTCTGTGGCCTACTCATGCTGCTGCCACCTCCAGACTCTGTAATTGTGCCACTCTATGGCCTACTCATGCTGCTGCTACCTCCAGACTCTGTAATTGCGCTGCTCTGTGGTCTCCTCATGCTGCTGCCACCTCCACACTGGGTCATTGTGCCACTCTGTGGCCTCCTCCTGATGCTGCTGCTGCTGCCGCCTCCTCCAGACTCGGTCATTGTGCTGCTCTGTGGCCTACTACTGATGCTGATGTCACCACATTCAGACTCGGTCATTGTGCCACTCTGTGGCCTACTCATGCTGCTGCCACCTCCAGACTTAGTCATTGTGCCACTCAGTGGTCTCCTTATTCTGTTGCCTCCTCCAGACTCTGCCATTGTGCCACTCTATGGCCTACTCATGCTGCTGCCCCCTCCAGACTCTGTAATTGTGCTGCTCTGTGGTCTCCTCATGCTGCTGCCACCCCCACACTTGATCATTGTGCCACTTTGTGGCCTACTCATGCTGCTGCCTCCTCCAGACTCGGATTGTGCCATTCTGTGGCCTATTCATGCTGCTTCCAGCTCCAGTCACTGTCATTGTGCTGCTCTGTGGTCTCTTCATGCTGCTGCCACCTCCACACTTGGTCATTGTGCCACTCTGTGCCTTCCTCCTGATGATGCTGCTGCTTCTGCCACCTCCAGACTCTGTCATTGTGCTGCTCTGCGGTCTCCTCACTCTACTGTCACCTCCAGACTCTGTCATTGTGCCACTCTATGGCCTTCTCATGCTGCTGCCACATCCAGACTCTGTCATTGTGCCGCTCTGTGATCTACTCATGCTGCTGCCAAGATGTAGAGAGAGGAGTTGCTGAATATTCCTGATGACGTAATGTCATTGGTATTAGATAATGTGGAAATGGAGGAAATGCAGATGGCAGAAAAATGGACTTCCCCATGTAGAGCAGTTGGGGTTGGAGAAGTAGTTTCACAACTCGGGGGGGGGGGGGGATTTCTTCCTTTGTCATTTGGTGAATGCATGACCATTTTTCTCTCCTCTGCTGGTCACCTGCTGCGCCATGAGGTACTTTTCATAAGTAGTTTAAGGACGCAAGGGTTAAAGGTAACTATAACTTTAATTATTAGGTAAAATGTTTTTGGTGGTCAATTATTGTACCCATGTGGCACCTTTATGTAATTCTCATACAAAAGGAGCATTTACAGGAGATTTCAGACCACAACAACAGTAATTTGCATATTGTGTCACGCATCTAACCAGCCAAAGCCCATACCAGCAACAGCCCCTCTTTGGCTAACGTATTATATGGCAGCTACAGTACTAGTTTTTAGGCTCCTCTCCCTTATGGCAATAATCCTGCAGCCATATCTGATCCATCCACTATGTTCTGCTCATCTGGTTTTAACCCTAATACATTTTTAAAGCAAAATACCATCAGGTTCATAGTATATATTTGCATAGTTTTCGATTTTACACTGGAATATGGAAATCATTATTTTTTTAAAGGGGTTCATGTCTACAGTGTTAAAAAATAATTTCTGTTCTTTCAGTTGTTTTCCATTTGATAGATCAAAGCCATTTACAATTTTAATGTGTACATTTTTATATTTATTCTCAGTCCATTTTTGAAAGTTCTTCATTGTTTGTATTGTTTTTAGAGGATATAGTACACAGAATATTTTTATTGATCTTTTAATATTTCAGGCATTTTTGGACACGGCAATACCTAATGCTGTGTGTTTTTTTTGTATTGGTTATTTTTATATATAAAATTGGGAAAGGAAGGTGATTTAAATTTTCTTTTACAGTGGCAACTTTTAGGCACCTTACAGGGCTAGAACCTGGGATCTTTTGATCCCTTGCCCTAATCACCCGAATAGAGATCTATAAAGGTGAATAGAAGTTTGATGCACATCTCGCTGAGCCGTGTCTCGTTCACAGTGCAGGTGGGAGGTTACTATGGCAGCCATGGGAAGCTTCAAAAGCATCTGGGCTGCCATGATAACTGATTAAAGCCCCACGATTTCACTGCGGGGGCTCCAATCGGAAGGCAGAGGGAGCAGCCTTACCTGACAGATACTGCGATCAGTGTTGATCGCGGCATCTGAGGGTTTAAATGACGGTGTTTGGCGAGATCACCATTCCCTGTCATTCCAGCTGGGTGTCTTGCTGTATGATACAGTTGGCACCTGCCGCATATGGAGACAGCTCACTGCAACTGCCCACTCCATACATTCCCTCTGACATATGGGTATATCTGATGTATAGCAATTCACGACGAATTTATTTGGAACAAATTAAATTTCTTGGCTTACTTCGACAAATCTGAAAAATCTAATTCTTGGAAACTTCACTCATCCCTATTAATAGTAATAATATTATATATATACTAGCAGAAGGACCCGGCTTCGCACGGATATATTTCATCTATTTTGTTTCATGTTTCCGTGTGTTTCTAAAAAAATATCAACAGTATCCCCCATAACAGTGACCTCTACAGCACCCCGCCCCACTGTCTGCTGAGCTGTGTATCTAATCCTTCCCCGGGTGATACCATCTGCTGAGGTGTGTATCTAATCTTATGTTGTGTGATACTGTCTGCTGAGCGTGTATCTAATATTCTGTCCTGTGTGATACTATCTGCAGAGCTGTGTATCTAATCATATCCTGTGTGATACTGTCTGCTGAGCGTGTATCTAATATTCTCTCATGTGTGATGCTGTCTGCTGAGCTGTGTATCTAATCATATCCTGTCTGCTGAGCTGTGTACCTAGTAGTTGATTTTTAACTTTATTTTTTCAATACCTGTTGGCTGAGTAGGAGGGGGCATGAACTAACTGGATTGGGGTGTGTCCTTTTGAACATCTCAATCTAAGACAACAGCACTGTCCTCTCTGAGTGAGAGCTGCAGCTGACAGAAGTTGATTTTTAACTTCATTTTGTCAATACTCATTGGCTGCAGAGGGGGAGGGGTGTGTCCTAAACATATCGGGGGTGTGGCTTAGCAGACCTAAAAGTTTATTTTTAACTTTATTTTTTCAATCCCTGTTCGCTTAGTGGGGGCGTGGCCTAACAGGATTGGGGCGTGTCATTTTAAACAGCTCTCTCTAAGACAGCAGCATTGTGCTGTCTGAATGTGAGCTGCAGGGAGAAAATCACTGTGCCTCCCACCCCAGGAGGGGAGGGGGCATGGCCTAACCTAATCAGAGGTGTGGCTTATCTGGACCTGGGGGCGGAGTTTTAAGGGTGACTTGAATGGCCACCCTACTTTCCCCCTGAACTGTGACCTCCATAGCACTCCGCTCCCTTAACAATGTCATCCACAGCGCTCTGCCCCTTTAAAGCTAACCTGCAGCAGTGGAGAGAAATGGCCGAGTTGTTATGGAAACCTCAGGAAATAAGGTACTAAGTGCTATTAGGCCCTGGCTTTACTTCTATAGCGATTATCCTGGTGACAGATTTCCTTTAAATGTCATCTAGAGCAGTGAGGAAACATGGCTGGGTTGTTATGGTTACCTAGAGTAAAACTGTGTGTGTGGAGACGAACTGCCAGCGAGCAGTAAATGACAGTTTGGATTTAAGTGAAAGGCTTGCAGGCTTGAATTGGCTAATGCAGGCCATCTTTTGGGAATGGTAAGACCTAGAGGGCTGAGACCCAGTATAAAACCTTTCCGGACACCTGATGTACCCATGTGCCAAATTTGGTGAAGATCGGTCCAGTCGTTTGGTCGCGCATAATGACCGTCTAGACAGACAGACAGACGTCTAGACGTCTAGACGTCTAGACAGAAATTCATTTATTTATTATATATATATATATATATATATATATATATATATATAATATAGTTACAACCAGGTTAATAAATCACCGTTTATTTTGAAGATTGGAGAGCTGCCTTGCGTTTTTTGGATTTGTCTACAGTGGACCTTGTTGTCGGTCCTTGCAGGATTTTGCACCCTTAGAGTACAGTGTTCTTTTCCTCACTCTTTTCTTTCTTTTTGTAATATAAATACATATATATATATATATATATATATATATATATATATATATAATGGACTGCACTCCAAAAAACATCCAGAGAAAGGCTCATGTTGAGCCGAAAGGTCGCTCTGTGCCACTATGGGTAAATAACTACTCGTTTGAACTGGATGTTTTTTGGAGTGCAGTCCATTTTTTCTATCTATCTATCTATCTATCTATCTATCTATCTATCTATCTATCTATCTATCTAGTCCACAAAAGAATCAGTGGCAGCAGCATCAAAGAAAAAAAGCGGGTGTAATGTCCAACACCGGGTCCTGGCTGAACCCAATATTACAATGATAAAAAGAGGGAGGACTGCACTCCAAATTAATGAAAAATGAAAAAACTTTTATTCACCCATGGTGGGGAGCGACGTTTCGGCTCGTGTGAGCCTTTCTCAAGCATAAATAAAAGTGAAAGTTACAAACAATTTAAAGGCATTTCAGCAGTGAACAACCAATCCCAAGATGCAATCAATTATTGTGCCATTATCTGACACATGTGTAAAACCAAGTGTAAATATACCGTGCATGTGTGATAGACATGGTCACAACGATCAGTGCATTAAAACAGCAAATACATGTAAAATTCATATAGTAAATATAAAATAGATGTTTGTCTTATACAAAACTGTAATTAAAGTGTATAGTGAACTATTAAAAGACTCCAGGAGAAGAACCCACAGTACCTGCCTCCATCCATAATGGCGCCCGTGGAGATACATTGAGCGTCCCTCATGATCCATTGCGCATGTTCGGGAAAACTCCCGAGCAGCCGCGCACAAGCCATGAGCGCATGCGTGCACATTTTACTACCTGTAGCTATATCCGACATGTTTATTATGGGCAAAGAGCCCAAACATCAAAACACAGTTATTCAGCATGTTTATATAAAGGATAGGTCAAAGATACAATCGGTCGCTGTGGATAAGTACCACAAACATGGTGCAGGAGCAGGAACCAAACTCCGCCGAGATGGAACCAACTCCAATGGATTCTCGCTGTCAGATAGAGCCGTGTCAGCGGCCCACCCCACAGCAAAAAAACTTTATGCACCTAATTAAGCGGCCAGGAGGGGTTCTCCTCCAGCATCTAGACCGTCCTATATATTAAGTAAAATTCAAAAGAATGCGCAGAAAGAACAAATGATCTCCCTTGTCCGGGACTTATTCTTGCTGTGGAGGTATGGTCTGTGGATCCTCCCCTGGTGTGGTATAGATATTTTCTAAAAAAAGGAGAGAAAAATTAAATTAATTACAGATAAGAATACTTTTTCTTATTTTCCATTATATATAAATTTTCACTTGTCCTAGCTTTATCTAACCCAATGAGGGAAACTGTACGTCTAGAGCAAGGACATCGCAAGATAAGCTCAAATTCATGTTCCTACCTGAATTCCACATTAAGACCATTGGGGTGTAAACTATTTAAAGTATGTATCCATTGGAGTTCCTTCCTTTTTAAAAGTGAGGTGCGATCACCTCCCCTTCTAGGCATCTTGACACAATCAATTATCCAGCACTTCAGATCCCGCTCAGAATGTCGTAGGGATGTGAAGTGTCTGGACACTGGTAAATCAATACGCTTTTTTCTGATCGAGTTTCTGTGATTATTTAATCTTAACTTAAGTTCCGTTGAGGTTTCCCCAACATAAAGAATGTTGCAGGGACAGGACAGTATATATACAACATATGACGAGGCACATGTGAGATGGAATTTGATGGGATAAGTTTTTCCAGTACTGGGATGTATATATTAAACATTATTAAAAAACATCTATCTGATGCAATGGTGGCGGGTATTAATAGATGAAGACCTGAAAGAGTATTTAATTACTCCATTTCCAATTACCCCGGTGATATATATATATATTACCGAAGGTCCACAAGAGTTTGGTGGACCCACCTGGCCGCCCTATTGTGTCCGGTACAGATTCAATTTTCAGTCGGATTGCAGTTTTCCTTGATAAAATCTTACGTCAGTTTGCTATGACAGGACAATCTTACATCAAAGATACCAGTGATTTTTTAAGACAACTTAGAGAGGTGAATCGTTGCAAATTTGAGTCAATCACTCTGGTGTCCTTTGATGTAACATCATTGTAAACATACATTGGACACGAAAAGGCTAACAACTGAAGCTCAAGAGTGGGTAGTGTCCCTTTTGAAACTTATTCTTGAAAATAACTACTTCCTTTTCCAGGATACCTATTACAACCAGAAGCGCGGTGTGGCGATGGGGTCCAATGTGGCCCCAACGTATGCAAACCTATATATGCGCCACATGGAGGAAGACTTCATCTATGTGTCCCACCACTTTCAACATGTTTTGAGGTGGTACATAGATGACGTCTTCCTCCTGTGGACAGGCACTCAGACACAATTGGTTGAATTCCACCAATACTTTAATAGTATAGATGTAGACTTACAGTACACAATGTCCTTTTCCAATCACAGTCTGGAATTTCTAGATACAAAGGTGAAAGTAATGGGTGACATGATAGGTACAGAATTGTTTGTCAAATCCACGGATAGAAACACAACTTTGCGTTATGAGAACTGTCATCCTCGAGGCATGATTAAACACCTGCCCTACTCACAGTTTCTGAGAGCCAAACGAATTGTGTCCGACGAGATAGATCAAAATGACACACTAGATAAGATGGTTGACAAATTTAGAGAACGTGGCTATCCTCAGAAACTGTTAGTGGAACAGAAATTGAAGGTTCACTCTATGGACAGAGATGCTATTCTCTATGATCAAAGACAGTACATTAAGAAAGAGAAAAGGGTTCCTTTCATTTCCACCTATTCAGAATCCAGTCCCGAAATAGGCAAAATAGTGGGTAAGCACTGGAGCATCCTGGGCAGATGCATCAAGGATGTCCCTGAGTTTAGATCTCCTCCACTATTATTATATCGAAAAAATAAAAGCATTAAAGATCAGCTAGTAAGAGCAGATGTTGGCCCCAAGAAAATCACTATACAGCAAACACTGACACAACCAGGATTGGGATGTTTCCCATGCCTAAATTGTGTCAACTGTCGCTATATATGTAAAGCAAAAATCTTCACACATCCCAGTACTGGAAAAACTTATCCCATCAAATTCCATCTCACATGTGCCTCGTCATATGTTGTATATATACTGTCCTGTCCCTGCAACATTCTTTATGTTGGGGAAACCTCAACGGAACTTAAGTTAAGATTAAATAATCACAGAAACTCGATCAGAAAAAAGCGTATTGATTTACCAGTGTCCAGACACTTCACATCCCTACGACATTCTGAGTGGGATCTGAAGTGCTGGATAATTGATTGTGTCAAGATGCCTAGAAGGGGAGGTGATCGCACCTCACTTTTAAAAAGGAAGGAACTCCAATGGATACATACTTTAAATAGTTTACACCCCAATGGTCTTAATGTGGAATTCAGGTAGGAACATGAATTTGAGCTCATCTTGCGATGTCCTTGCTCTAGACGTACAGTTTCCCTCATTGGGTTAGATAAAGCTAGGACAAGTGAAAATTTATATATAATGGAAAATAAGAAAAAGTATTCTTATCTGTAATTAATTTAATTTTTCTCTCCTTTTTTTAGAAAATATCTATACCACACCAGGGGAGGATCCACAGACCATACCTCTACAGCAAGAATAAGTCCCGGACAAGTGAAATCATTTGTTGTTTCTGCGCATTCTTTTGAATTTTACTTAATATATAGGACGGTCTAGATGCTGGAGGAGAACCCCTCCTGGCCGCTTAATTAGGTGCATAAAGTTTTTTTGCTGCGGGGTGGGCCGCTGACACGGCTCTATCTGACAGCGAGAATCCATTGGAGTTGGTTCCATCTCGGCGGAGTTTGGTTCCTGCTCCTGCACCATGTTTGTGGTACTTATCCACAGCGACCGATTGTATCTTTGACCTATCCTTTATATAAACATGCTGAATAACTGTGTTTTGATGTTTGGGCTCTTTGCCCATAATAAACATGTCGGATATAGCTACAGGTAGTAAAATGTGCACGCATGCGCTCATGGCTTGTGCGCGGCTGCTCGGGAGTTTTCCCGAACATGCGCAATGGATCATGAGGGACGCTCAATGTATCTCCATGGGCGCCATTATGGATGGAGGCGGGTACTGTGGGTTCTTCTCCTGGAGTCTTTTAATAGTTCACTATACACTTTAATCACAGTTTTGTATAAGACAAACAACTATTTTATATTTACTATATGAATTTTACATGTATTTGCTGTTTTAATGCACTGATCGTTGTGATCATGTCTATCACACATGCACGGTATATTTACACTTGGTTTTACACATGTGTCAGATAATGGCACAATAATTGATTGCATCTTGGGATTGGTTGTTCACTGCTGAAATGCCTTTAAATTGTTTGTAACTTTCACTTGTATTTATGCTTGAGAAAGGCTCACACGAGCCGAAACGTCGCTCCCCACCATGGGTGAATAAAAGTTTTTTCATTTTTCATTAATTTGGAGTGCAGTCCTCCCTCTTTTTATCAATATATATGTATATATATATATATATATATATATATATATATATATTTATATATATATAGTAAGTACGTATTCCCTATTGTGGACTTTGCACCCAGCTCTATTTTTTGTGAATGGTGCTATCATTGATTTTTCTTATTTCTATATATTTGTCGTCGGGACTACCTGTGATGCGTAGGCTACATGACATGTAACCGTCTACCTGTCTAACTAACTAAACTAAGCGGCTTAAATTGTGCCTAAAAGGGGGCAAAAACCCCACAACTAAATGATAGATAATAGATTATAGCAACAACACTAACATGACCAACCTCTCGAATGCGAGAACAGCTCTAGACTGGGTTGAGGAATGTACCTATTGAACATGCAGAGCGCCATCAACCTATTTTCCGGATAAAATGGGTCGGAACTTTTGTTCCTAGGGGCAGCAGATGCTACACCTAACCTGAAGGAATGGCCAGATATCTGTCGGTTTCAACCTCAAATTGGACGCCGGCATACGGACATGCTGCACAACTGAGAGATGGTGAGTGGTGCAGTGGGAACGGCAAGAGAGGACTCTTAAGGTCTCTGTCTGTTAAGGCTGTCAGTAACTGCTGAAAGACACAAATCTGGCACCCTGAATGGAATGTCGGAAAGTAAATGATTATATTGGGGGACAAAAATGGCAACAAAACCAATGCCAGCTAAAGCATCCAAAAACCAAATGGTTGAAACCGCCGTGGCCTGAGTGACGTGTCAGGTCTAATGTTGTGATACCGCAAACTGATGAAAATGTGACTTACCCAACATTCTGAAGCTATAACAACCTTTGAAGAAACCTCAAGTAGCGAAGCCCGTAACCTAATGGGAAATCCACCCGTAACGTGACTCGTTGTATGCTAACAAAGTTAGTTTTTTTAATCCTTTTTTTTTTCTTCTTTTCATCCTACTACCTGAGCAAAAGATGTAATTGACCACACCAACTGAGAATGGCGAGCTGTGATGTGACCTGAAAAGCAAAAATGACATGCAATGACGATCCTGGCTGTGGTAGTATGCTGACACTGACATGAGGCATGCAGTAATATAGACCACCTGCAATACACCACACTGCTATAGATGAGTACATATAAACGATGCAACCATCAGCACGTACCCCCTGTTGAGATGTGGGTGTATATGCCGTTAAAACAGTCTAAATTCAGTTCTTGGAAAAAATAACGCTCATATCTATTTTGAGCAAAAATAAAGCAATAAAACAAGGCAAAATAACAGCAAAATAAATGGTCATTATGTGTCTTTGCAATTACCTTTGTAGCAAGTAGCTACCCCAGTGTCCAGTTAAAATTCTGAACTGAAGATGGATACCCAGCACCTTGCACAGATGCTTTTTAAGTACACAAACACGGGTTCACAACCTTAAAGTGATACACACACATTTTACATTTCCAAAAACAAATGTTACAAATGAAACATACCTCAACGCAGAGGATCTTACAGTCTACTTAATATACATATCACAAAATAGCAGTTATACTAAAGTATCAAAAACACTCTGTCAACAGAAACTCTGCCTTACCTGGGTTAATAAGCTGCCTGCATCTCACACTCTACAATGCAAGTAAGGGGATAATGCTGTATGTCAGTGTGAACAATGCCTTAATCTGTCTGCAGAAATAATAGCAGATAGAGAGAGTAGTGGCGCATAGTCTACCATGTCGAAACCCCCCCCCCTCCCCCTGCCCCTCGCAAAGCATGGCGGCCCGTGCAAAACATAGAAACCTGCGAGAAAACGAGACGGAGTCAGGCTGACCCCTGCTGCCTAACCCTACTGCCGCATGGGCGCCAAGCGTGGGCTGCCAGGCAGATCGCTCCGGTGCGGTGCTGCTCCTCCTCACCAAAGGAGCTAACATATCGCTGGCCGGACTGTAACAGGACGATGCTGCACGAGCTTGCAGCAAACCCTCACCCGACCGGAAGGACCTCAGCTGGGTTCCTGAATGCCGACTGGGTACGGAATCTGCTGATTCAGCCCATGTGCTGCATCGGATGGCTCAGACTGCACACAACTACTCAGAACCGTCGACACACCCAAGGGAGGCGCCTGCCTGGTATAAATGTGCTACTGACACCCCTCCCACAAATACAGGCCAATAAATCGGCCTTAATATATATATATATATATATATATATATATAATGTGGGGGGTTAGCTCTGGTCTCGGGGATCATCCACACAAACTTCCTTCCGGACAACGGATTTCATGTCCAAACAGTGCATTTATTTGGCAGTCTTTTCAAACAAAACGACAGGTACAAAACAATAAACACTGGCCCGGCTAGGCTCTAACTAAACATATTATTTAAATCCCTCACTCACCTAGTGGGTACAGTTCACACCCTGTGAACTGATGCGGCTTTCTCCAGCCCAATGTCCCACAGCCTCCTGGCTGTTCAGAGCACTGTTCACACACAGTCTCAGTTCAATGTCCGTTGGGGAATTCAGGCTCACCAGTCCTCCTGACTGTGGCCCTGCGACCCTTCCAGGCGTCGCTGTGTCCCCAATTCCAGGCTATCGCTTAGCCCCGTGGCCCCTCAGCCAACTTGGCCGAGACCACTCACACAGAGCCTCTGCCAAACTCTGTCTCCAAAACTCTCTCCAGAGTGGGGCCCCACCCATGTCCAACAAGAGGATTAAATAGCATCCCTGGACATGGGCGTTGTCAAAACCCCGGACTGGAGCATGGGGAACAGGCACCCACCCAGCACATTGCCTGTTCCCAGTAAAAGCCCGCCCTGGACTAGCTGGAGCCAGCTAAGCTAGTTATCTTGGTGACCACCAACTAACTTAGTGGCCACCCATCTAGACTAGGGCCTTTACTTCACCAAGGCCGGGCCCCTTGGTGACACGCTCCTGGTGCAAACAACACCCCTTGTTATTCACATTGCCACATATCCCCCTCTGTTCACACCTGTGAGGGTGAACACATGTACCGACTGGATGCTCGTGATAGGGCACCCGCATTATCTTGCCATCTTCAGGCTCAACGGTCCCCCTGGAAGATGTGGCCAGCATCACAGGCTTCCCTTTATTCTGCCACAACCACGCCAGCAGAACCCAGTTCGTCACAAACACGAAGCTTACTATCCTACCAGTCATCTTGTCACATACTAGAGACACCTGGTCGCTACTAGCAACTACCACAGTTTTAGCGGACCTTGACATGTCAGCCTCTTTTTGTCTCTTTATTTTATCAACAGATAGCATCTTTCTTTTTCCTTTACTCCCCACAGGGGTTATGTCAGGTTTGGCTTCAGTTTCAGAATCTTCTGCTTCTTCAGTGGTACTCCCCACTTCAGCAGACTCTTTTTCAGTCTTTTCTTTGGTTTCTAGAACATTCGAGGATTTCTCCCCTTCAAGACCTCGGCCTCTGTTTCTTTGGAGTCTCCATTCACTTTATTAGCCGTCTTATCCTTCACGGACATGGCATCATATCCTTTCCTTCTTAACTCCTCCTCCTCTTTCTCATCAAGGTTGGAGGCACCGGGGACATCAGGACCTTCGCCAGATTCGTCGTCTTCTGGCAATCCCTGCAGAGGATCACCCGGGATATGGTTCTCCTTTCGGGCAGGATTCAGGAGAGCCAGCCCATCGGAGTAGACAGGACCCTCATACTGGTTGTCGGTCCCCCCGTATTTCTTCCCCAGCAGACTGCTAGCTTTCTGGAAGGCATTGACAGCAGAGGGAATGTCTTTCATGACCAGGCCCTGGCCACACACTGCCACGAGTCTCTGGGCTTCTGCATCCACCTCAGCACCACCATCTGGTTCAGCAGATCCATCTTCCATCTTCTTCTCTGCCTCGGCTGGCACCACAGCGCAACCACCTCCAGACCCATTCTTAACGGGCTCTGACTTCTTGGCATCTTTCAGAGGACCTTCCTCTTCAGGCATCTTATTTTCTTCCACCTGCTGCGCAGTAGCACGCTTAGGCTTCTCCAACTCATAGACTTCATCTTTTGAGCTCCTGAGATCTTCCATCTCTGCTCTGGAGTTGCTTGTTCAGCCTCTCCAATTCGTCTTGCTCCTTAAGCACTTTTCCAAGGGAGAGGGCCTTGGTCTTCTTCTTAGTTTTTCGCCCTAGCTTGTTAGCAGCGCCCCGCTCTTGGGCCTTCTGTTCCAGCTGCTCTTCACTCTGTTCTGGTGTTACAGCCATTGTAGGAGTACCACCATTCTTCCTTAGAAACTCCGTGGGATTTTCACCCAGGGACTCTTCAAGCCCATGGTTGAGGTCTACTATTGACTTTTGTGTCTTCATGGAGTCTTTTCCCTTCCCCAGGACACCAGGCGGTAGACCCTTCAATTCACTCGTCGTTTCCAGGGTCTCCTCTTTTGACCCTTCTGCAGCCTTCTTCGGTGACTCTATGACGACAGCTAGTCCCTTCGCTATCGTACCTAGGGACTGTGTGGCGAGAGTGAGATCAGCCTCCTGTTTGCAGCTGTACTGTTCTGTCAGGTCATCTAAGACTGTCTGGATATGAGCTTCAGACACTAGGCTGACGTCCCCCGACTGATCTCTCGTCACATCAGGTATAACTATCGTCTGGTTGCTATGAGTAACCACGTCAGTTTGGCAAGACCTCAACATGGCAGCCTCTCTCTCTGAGTTGCTATCGGTCACAGCACATGCGTCATATATACTGCTCATGTCATTCTCATTTCTGCCCTCAAGGGGCACTGCGGAGCTAATCCCCACCTTGGACACTTCCCTAGCCCACATAGAACTCCGTGGATACGGCACATCCACCTCTGTTACGTGTGGTACACTCTTTGGCCCTGCCACAGTTTCCTGCCCATTCACTACAGTGGGTTCCCCCAACTCGGTGCTCTCGACATTTATCTGCATTTTTCCAAATTTTACATTTTTACCACCATGGGGCGCTTCTCCCCTGTCTATAACCTGCAATGTAAAGGCATGTCATCATCACATCCTTCACAAAAATCCGCATTAACATTATGTATTTTGGCCAACACGGTACCATCACTTTGCACCTTATCAGCTTCACTGTTTTTATTGGTCACTTCACTTAGAAAGCAATGGTTTATCCGCATTTCCCTTATACCTTCATTTAAAGGGACAGGTATAGGTTCTGCAGCGGCTTCATCACTTTCTATAGAAGTGTCTCCAGTGCCCCCAATATCACAGAACATCATTCTCTCATGTACGAGCACACTTATGGCATCAAGATCACAAGTCCCAGTTGTCACGGGAGTCTCACCCTCAGTGAGAACCCGGGATAGTCCGTATTCTTATAATTGTCCCGCACATTTAATAATCTACCAGTCTCAGGGGCGGCTATCATGCCGTCTCTTACCCGGGCTAGCATGGGATCTCTGACTTTCGCCATCCCAAATCTAGCCTTGGTCACAGGTACTTTAAGCAACACTATAACCTTCTCCTGTGCAGATCCTTGCAAGGCAGCAACCGCAACAGGCTTACCCGTCTGTTCAGACACAGCATTTTTCACATAGTCATTCATTTTTGAGACAGTTTCTCGCCTCAGTGCTTCATCACTCACCGGCCCGGCAGGTAGCAACTGCCGCCGGCTCACTGTCACAACATTTTTAACAGGAACAGTCTTACCGCCTGTCGTGGATTCGGCAGTCTCGGAAGATGACGTCCGTCCCAGGCCATTTCTACCATTGCCACCGGAAACAACATGAGGTGGGGTCCAGACCTTTCCCGGATGGTCACTCCAGCCGCACCCTTGAGGACTCTGTGCACAGTTGCAGGGAATGTAGAGGCTCCTGGGAACCGCACTACTCTCCACCTTCTTGTCTTCCCGACGGTTGCCCTTGGCAACGGCATGCATATTCTCCTCCAACACTGCACTCAGCTTTCTCACCAACCGATCAGTCTCCAGCACCAGCTGCTCCATTACACCCTCAGTGGCCTTGGTTTTCCGCCAAACCGGGCCACTTCTCACATATGGTATCACCTTTGGTATAAGCAGCTTCCGCCACACCTGACTATCTTTCACCCAGGTCGCCATTTTGAGCAAAAATTTCCACAGGTCAGTTTTTTCCTTTTTTTCTTTTGTGCTTCTGGCCCTTTAAACCTTTGCACCGCTTGCCCCACAGGGAAAAAAACAGTCCAAACTATCATCAGCAGTTCTTTTGCAACCCAGCAAAGTGTCCAGGACCACACGAGCAGGACCTGCTCCACCGAACAAACAGGCTTCCGGCCCTAAGCTCCAATACAGCAATCGCACAGCTTTTTCCTCTGTCCTGTCGTTGCCCCCAGCAACACTTTACCTTTTTCCAGCAGGGACGACTGCCCGCATCCGACACCAAATGTGGGGGTTAGCTCTGGTCTCGGGGATCATTCACACAAACTTCCTTCCGGACAACGGATTTCATGTCCAAACAGTGCATTTATTTGGCAGTCTTTTCAAACAAAACAACAGGTACAAAACAATAAACACTGGCCCGGCTAGGCTCTAACTAAACATATTATTTTAATCCCTCACTCACCTAGTGGGTACAGTTCACACCCTGTGAACTGATGCGGCTTTCTCCAGCCCAATGTCCCACAGCCTCCTGGCTGTTCAGAGCACTGTTCACACACAGTCTCAGTTCAATGTCCGTTGGGGAATTCAGGCTCACCAGTCCTCCTGACTGTGGCCCTGCGACCCTTCCAGGCGTCGCTGTGTCCCCAATTCCAGGCTATCGCTTAGCCCCGTGGCCCCTCAGCCAACTTGGCCGAGACCACTCACACAGAGCCTCTGCCAAACTCTGTCTCCAAAACTCTCTCCAGAGTGGGGCCCCACCCATGTCCAACAAGAGGATTAAATAGCATCCCTGGACATGGGCGTTGTCAAAAACCCCGGACTGGAGCATGGGGAACAGGCACCCACCCAGCACATTGCCTGTTCCCAGTAAAAGCCCGCCCTGGACTAGCTGGAGCCAGCTAAGCTAGTTATCTTGGTGACCACCAACTAACTTAGTGGCCACCCATCTAGACTAGGGCCTTTACTTCACCAAGGCCGGGCCCCTTGGTGACACGCTCCTGGTGCAAACAACACCCCTTGTTATTCACATTGCCACAATATAAATATATATATATATATATATATATATATAATCCAAATAAATATAATGCAGCACTCCTTGGATAAAAAAGTGAAAAAAATTTGATATTTATTCAACACATGTTGATACCGGCAACGTTTCAGCTCTCTCACAGAGCCATTATCAAGCCAAGTGAAACATACAATAAAGTGACTGTGCATATATAGAGACATTGCAGGAAGTAATCAGTGCTAATTTCCTGATTAGTTACACACTGGTGCATATAAAAACTCAATAAAAAAAAAAATTCATTCTCATGGGACAATTCATATTGTAGCAGCCTTCTAACGCTCTCTCACATATCCGTGTTTATCTTCAATTTCTTAGAGTTTCATGTAAAGTGCAATCGTGCTTCACCAAATTGTGATAGTACCACCTCCTACCGAAGCCGTGGTCGGTGAAACGCGTTGAGGCAGGTGAGGTTACAGGAGGCAGGGGGGCTTTGTGATGTGACTCTCTTTACTCTTTGGTCGTTTTGATTCCTCTCACTCTCTTTGCCTTTATTTTTCAGCACTTTCTGCTGAGGCTTAGAGGTTTCCCTTATTAACTCTATATACATTGCCACAGTGATCCCACAGCAACTACTTGACCTCATTAAATGCACTTTGCACTTTCCACACATTACGAATAGTGTTGCTGTTTGGATATCACTGTGACATAATGTATTATATTAATTGAATTGGTGTCTTTACATAGTTGTGCTGTGATATCTCTTCAATTTTAGTCCATGTATTTGTCATTTTTCATAGCCATTTTTAAGACTGTGTTTTTGGGAGAGAGGAGTTATTGTCACATCCTCTATGTTCTACACTATGGAATGATGTTGGTATGGTTTAAATGTTTTCTCCCCCCTTCCGTACTGTTGCCTCATGTTTACCCCTCCTGGGTACTCTGAATTGTTAATGATGTTGTTATTGTATTTATGCGATTTTCAATGAACTTGAATTATTATATGGAGTTTTTGGTGACATTATTGTGGGCAAAAACACACTGTTGAATTTTTGTAGGCTTATATACTTTATATGGTGTGACCCGTTAGGTCTTTTTCTCTTTTTTTGCAATTGTGATAGTAGTTAAAACATCCATGGCTTGCTCAATCAGAATTCACACCTGTAAGAAAACCACAGATCACAGGAATCCATAAGCTTCAGTTACCTTGTGCTCTCGCCGCTCTATGTTAAAGATGGAGCATCGCTCCATCTCGGCGTGTCACTCTGCTTACTGCGCCTGCGCTGCCCTAGTGGCGTAGTGCATCATGAACCCTGCGCTCGAGGTGGGTCAGTATCGCAACATGCAAATGTTTGACTCCGCCTCCCACCCTGTGTGTTTCTGTATGTCACAGGTCAAATCATAAGAGAGGCATTATATTTGCCACATGTGGACATCAGGCCAATTGCCAGTATCCCATCATGTAGCGACTCCGTGCCATCCATCGCTATATAAATTACATCTACGCAGCCAGGCGCTACGTGCACTGAAGACAACAGTAAATATTTTGCAAAGACACAAGCCTAGGGTATGAAATCATTGTAATCGTTACCTATATTTTATTGAGGACTAAAAATAATGTAAATCACTATCTATATCAGGCACAAAAAATATCTAGTAACCAAGGGGCACACTCATCTATGAACACCCAATAAACTGTTTATTTATATCCCTTTAAATGCAAATTAGTCAATAAAATGTATAAAAATTCATATACAATAAAATTCATATACAATGAAGTCCGTATATGATAAATTGTATACACAGCTACTGTAAATGTTACACAACTGAGGTTCATCTCATCACTGCGTTTGATGGCAAAAAAAAATCATAAGTGCAATAGCTCAGTTCATTGGTTCAAAAAAAGACACATAGGTGCGATTTAGTATCATTTGGAATCTCTGCACCTCAGTTCTTGAGAGCGCCCGGTCAACTTAATTATCAAGTGCGCTACAAATATGCCGACCACTCACATACAGCAAACCGACAGAATAACAGTTTTTATGCGCCAATTGATATATGTGCCAGGTTGAAAGTTTCACTTGTACCTGCATTTGTTCAATATATTAATTTCTGCGTAGAGTTACAGCCTGGAAGGCGCTTACCCCTCTTCACCACTCTCCCGCGGCTTGACCGCCCGGCTACCTCGCTTACGCGGCGTCCCACGTGTTGTTCTACGCTCCGGAGTGGCGTCCCAAGTGACCATGGCGCTAGGTGATCAAGGGAAGCAGAGGTGCTGTCAGTATGACTTCCGTATGCTGGGTCTATCTATATCACCCACCCGGAATACCCAGTGTATTTAGCAAATAGGCACTTGCATCCATATACTCACACATTAAAGTCTCTCTGCAATAATGGTAACGATTATTATTATAAGGTAACTGAAAAGGATAAAACCTGGATAAGCTATCTATCCTGCAGGTGTCCACAACTCACAATGAGTAACTGCGGAATATAAAAAATACCAAAATTAAGTAACACAATCCTTACATCATATGTACCATATACAATAACTCTAATTTCGCCAGAAGCCTGGGTCGCGGCACATTGCGGGCCACCTCCTGCATCCCTCAATTTATCATTCCAGTGGTCACCCTAAATTCTATATTTAACCCTTTGGGTTTAAGTGTTTCCAAACGATGGATCCACCTAAGTTCGCATTTCTTTAGGAGGGACACTCTATCTTCCCCCCTCCTCGGCATGGCAACATGTTTAAGTATCATAAACCTCAGTTCTTGTTCTTTATGTTTATACTCACTAAAATGTTTGGATACCGGGAGGTCTTTCCTCTCATTTCTAATACTGAATATGTGGTTGTTCAAACGCGTCTTTACGTCTGTGGTTTTCTCCCCCACATACTGCAGCTTGCAGGAGCACCACTAGACGTAGATCGCCCATGAAGAATCACAGGTGAGGTAATGTCTAATTGTAAATTTTTCTCCTGTTACTGGGTGTACAAATTCCTTCCCTTTTTGCATCAGTTTACAATTTACACAATTTACTGCCATTGTTTTTGGTCTTGAAGAAAGTCTGTCGTATGCGTACTTGTTCTGGAACACTAGTCCTCACCATTCTATCTTTAATGTTACATGTCCTTCTGTAGGACATCAATGGGGCCTCTTTAAAAGCTGACATATTAGGGTACCCACTCTGTAATATACCCCAATGTCTCCTGATGATTTGTTCCACCTTAGAGCTGTCTTCATTGTAAGTGGATACAAAAGGTATCCGGTTGGAGCTTTGCTTAGGGCGTTATTTTTTTCACCTCTTCACGAGGGATTGATTTTACTTTATTACTATGTCCCTTTACTAATGCTGTGGGATATTCCCTTTCTAGGAAGGAGTCCCCCATTTTTTCCAAGGCTCTATTAAAATAGATCTTAAATGTTCTTCCTCATCCACAATCCTTTTAACTCGTAGCATCTGACTATATGGGAGCGAATTAATCATCCTAGTCGGGTGACAACTTGCAAATTGTAGCAAATTATTTTTATCAGTTTCCCTGACAGGCAAATCTGTATGTAGCTGCCCATCCTTCATGTATTCCTGTGTGTCCAGAAATTGTACTCTTTCACTGGATGCCACCAATGTGAACTTGATATGCTCATCCATACCATTAAGGAATGGATGGAACTCCACCAGAGCATCCTGGGTTCCTGTCCAGATGAGGAACACATCGTCTATGTACCTCCACCACATAAGAACATGTCTATAGTGGGGAAATATACACAGACAAGGCGCTCCTCAAGAGAACGGACAAAGATATTTGCATAAGTGGGCGTGACATTTAAGCCGATGGCCGCACCCACCCGCTGCTAATAAAATCTGTCCTGAAGAAGCGGTTCAAGTCCAGCTCCAGTTGGAACCAATCCATCTTGGACTGCGGACAAAATGACGAACCCTTATTTAAAACTTTCATCTCTCTAGAATTCAACTTATATGATGATAAATTTAACACCACATTATGTGAACTTATTTCTCTTTCTGCATTTTGGAAGTCATTTGTCTCTGTGGACGTTGTGACTTGTTTCTTCCTGGATCGATGGCGACGACATCCTCCCCTCCTTGTGCGATTTCTGCGTGGGGACAACTGTCCCCTTAAAAAGGAACATCAACCCTTTTGTTGGTAGATGGCTCATTTTCCTCCTGCTGACTTCTCCTATCACACCTGGATTCCTGGAACTTCTTATAGTTTTTTTGGATATGTCTTTGCATTATTCTTTGCCTCTTCCCATATATATTTGTCCGCTCTTGTAATCCTGTTTGTCCCAATACCATTTTGCATGTTTTGTATCCCCTACTTCGTTACACATCTTAGACAGAAAAGACTGTTGCTTTTGCAGAAAGGCCACCCACTCATCTGATGTCATATTAGTTCTCAATGAGTTTTCAAGGTCTTGCATCCTGTCTTTAAATGCCGACACATCTTTCTGCAGGTAGTCAATATTAAGAAGAATAATGTCAAGTGCATATTTATTAGATATAGCTTCAAATTTAGCACAAAATTCAGCATCTTGCGTAAACATATTAGGTTTCAACCAAGTCGTTATCCCCCTCGGGATCCGGTTATGCTTATGATACTGTGCAAATGTTAGTAAACGTAGTTCAAGCGAAAGGTTCTTTTTTGTTACATTTTCATAGTCCCTTTTATTATTGGTCACTGAGGGTACATTCAGAAAGATGGCCTCACCCTCTACCGCTCCCATAATCCTTTCAACATCAGAGTCATTGTATGAAAAAACATGTGTTTCATGATAAACTGAAGAGTACTCCATACCTTGTTGCAATAAACTTGCGGGTCCACACCAGGCCCTTACTTTTTCCACGGGTGAAAAGCCTTGAAGACCACAAATATATCCAGAAAATCACAGGGCAGCACTCCTAGCTTCAAATAGTTCAGGTGCCAGCGTTATCCCCTTGGTCCTGGGGTCCAAACACAATCCAAATAAATGTAACGCAGCACTTCTTGGATAAAAAATTGAAAAAAAAAAGTCATATTTATTCAACACATGTTGATACAGGCAACGTTTCAGCTCTCTCACAGAACCATTATCAAGCCAAGTGAAACATACAATTAAGTGACTGTGCATATATAGAGACATTGCAGTAAGTAATCAGTGCTAATTTCCTGATTAATTACACACTGGTCCATATAAAAACTCAATAAAAAACAATTAATTCTCATGTGACAATTCATGATGTAGCAGCCTTCTAACGCTCTCAGGTAAAGTGCATCACATATCCGTGTTTATCTTTAATTTCTTAGTGTTTCATGTAAAATGCAATCGTGCTTCACCCAATTGTGATAGTAATTAAAACACCCATGGCTTGCTCCATCACAATTCCCACCTGTAAGAAAACCGCAGATCACAGGAATCCATAAGCTTTAGTTACCTTGTGCTCTCGCCGCTATCTCAAAGATGGAGCATCGCTCCATCTCGGCGTGTCACTCTGCTTACTGCGCCTGCGCTACCCTCATGGCGTAGGGCATCATGAACCCGGCGCTCGGGGCGGGTCAGTATCGCAACATGCAAATGTTTGACTCCGCCTCCCACCCTGTGTGTTTCTGTATATCACAGGTCGAATCATTAGAGAGGCATTATAGTCACCGCATGTGGACAGCAGGCCAATTGCCAGTATCCCATCATGTAGCGACTCAGTGCCATCCATCTACACAGCCAGGCGCTACTTGCACTGAAGACAACAGTAAATCCTTTGCAAAGACACAAACCTAGGGTATGAAATCATTGTAATCGTTATCTATATTTTATTGAGGACTAAAAATAATGTAAATCACTATCTATATCACCCACCCGGAATACTTCCCAGTGTATTTAGCAAATAGGCACTTGCATCCATATACTCACTAGTGTTGAGCGCGAATATTCGAATAGCGAATTTTTTTAGCGAATATCGGCACTTCGCTAATTCACGAATATTTCGAATATAGCGCTATAAATTCGCTATTTCGAATAGTCATTTTTTTTTGTTTTTTTTTGTTATATTTCTTTCTTTCCCACTTCCCAAAAGTAGTTCTTACCTGTCCTGAGGATTCCTGGCTTCCTGGCTGCTCTGTCAGTGCCCGTTGCCGCTTCTGCCGACTTCCGTGCTCATGGTCCCATGGAGCGTCCCCATATACTAAAATGTACTGTCGGATTTGAGGAATTACGTTGAAATCGCAATGCGATTAATTCAAGTTATATTAATCGCATTGCGATTGCAACTTAGCACTGCTATCTTACATAGGCTAAAATTAACGAATATGGAATATAGCACTAGCAGTGCTAAGTTGAAATCGCAATGCGATTACTTCAAGTTAAATTAATCGCATTACGAATTCAACTTAGCACTGCTGCTATATTCCATATTCGTTAACTTCGTTCATTCTAGCAAGCTGACCCATTATAAACCCAGCTCTAAGTTGAAATCGCAATGAGATTAATATAACTTGAATTAATCGCATTGCAATTTCAACGTAATTCCTCAAATCCGACAGTACATTTTAGTATATGGAGACGTTCCCATGGTGATGGGGACGCTCCATGAGCACGGAAGTTTATGGTTGGCTTGGTAGAATTAGCGAATAGCGAATATGACGAATGTATTCGTCATATTCCTCAAAACGAAGATAGCAGTATTCTACATCTTCGTTTTAGCAACCTATTCGTCAACTTAGCTAATTCTAGCAATCAATCAAATAGGAAGGTTGACTATAGAGACAACTGTGTTAAATTCGCTATGCGATTTTTTTTTAATAGAATAATTATATTACTTGATATAATTTATTATAATTATTCTATTTATTAAAAAAAAAAATTAAATAATCGCATAGCGAATTAAACACAGTTGTCTCTATAGTCAACCTTCCTATTTGATTGCTAGAATTAGCGAAGTTGACGAATAGGTTGCTAAAACGAAGATGGAGAATACTTTGTTATCTTCGTTTTGAAGAATATGACGAATACATTCGTCATATTCGTCATCCTCGCTATAATTCTAGATATGAAACCAATAGGAAAGTAGCCTTAAGTTAAAATCGCAATACGCGATTATTTAAATTGCATATTAATCGCGATAACTGGAATAATGACGAATATTCGATTTTGACGAATATGAAACGAATATTCTTTCGAATATTCGCGAATTTCGTCGAAATCGAATATGGCACCTGCCGATCATCACTAATACTCACACATTAAAGTCTTTCTGTAATAATGGTAACGATTAATATTATAAGGTAACTGAAAAGGATAAAACCTGGATAGGCGATCTCTCCTGTAGGTGTTGTGGGGAGTCGCTCTGGTAGACAGCGGTGCGGGTGCAGTTTAGAGGCAAAACAAGGAGTCCAGATTGTGCAACAAACAGTGTTTTATTCACACTTGCACACCATAAACGAAAAACAGTCTCTTGGTGACAGTTCACACACAACGGAAATAATGTGGCCAAACAAAAACAGGCCAACACAGGTTCAGTCACCTGGGAGGTGTAGGTGCAGGTTCGCACCACGCTGTCGGCCCAGCCGCAGGAGAATCCAGCTTCAGGTAGCCAGGAACACAACACCTCCTTGCTGAGCTCTTTCCTCCAGGACAGAGAACTCCCAGCCCTGTTAGCAGCTCCAGGAAAATCACACCCCTCAGACACAGCTGCTGGCTGCGTTTTATATCAGCCCAAAACATGGACTGGACCGTGGGGAGCAGCCACCCACCCCTACTCTTTAGCTGCTCCCAGTAAGAGCCGGCCCGGATCGGCTTTGCAGCCATGCTATTTAACAAGTCAAACAGCACTAGCTGCTGCAGACAAAAACCCGGCTCTCACCTCACCGAGGCCAGCAACCTCGGTGACACGTACCTGCCATCACATATGACACCTTGCACCTTACCACATACCCCCCTTTGTTTCAGCCCTGAGGGGTGAACACACGTGAGGCAGTGGACGCGGGACAGGGCATCTGCGTTGCCCTGCAAGCGGCCTGCCCTGTGTTCCACGGAAAACTTGAAATTTTGAAGAGATAGGAACCACCTGGTGACCCGAGCATTCCTCTCCTTGGCCTGACTCATCCATTTGAGGGGAATGGTCGGTCACCAGACGGAACCTCCTCCTAACAGGTAGTAGCGGAGAGATTCGAGTGCCCACTTGATAGCCAGGCACTCCCTCTCCACTATACTATATCCTGGACTCGGCGGGACTGAGCTTACGGCTCAGGAAGACAACGGGATGTTCTTCCCGTTGACCTCCTGCGACAGTACCGCACCGAGGCCTACCTCCAGGCGTCGGTCTGTACGACAAACTCCTTGTTGAAGTCGGGTGTCACCAAAACCGGGGACCCACACAGGGCCGACTTCAACGCGGAGAAAGCCTCCTCCGCCTTCTCACTCCAGCTAACCCTCCCAGACTTTCGCCCCTTCAACAGGTCTGTCAATGGCGCTGCTATTGTGGCAAAGTGGGGCACAAACCTCATGTAGTAACCTACAATCCCCAGGAACGACTTTACCTGCCTGGTGGTGACCGGTCGGGGCCAGTTACGAATGGCCTCTACCTTAGTTACCTGAGGTTTGATGACTCCCGCCCAATTACATATCCCAGATATTTTGTCTCCTCTAACCCTATGGAGCACTTCTTTGGGTTAGCGGTCAGTCCGGCTTTCCTCAGGGCATCCACTACACGCCTGCACCTTGGGTAAATGGCTTTCCCAGTCGGTGCTGTGGATGACTACATCATCTAAGTAGGCCGAGGCGTACCGGCGATGTGGTCGCAGCACTATGTCCATTAACCTTTGGAAAGTGGCGGGGCGCCATGCAGGCCAAAGGGTAACACCTTGTAGTGATACAGGCCCTGCGGGGTAACAAATGCGGTTTTTCCTTAGCCGACTCCGTTAAGGGTACCTGCCAGTACCCTTTAGTGAGGTCCAGCACAGAAAAATAACGGGCTTGTCCTAAACTTTCAACCAGCTCGTCTACTCGGGGCATGGGATACGCGTCAAACTTGGATACTTCATTTAACTTGCGAAAGTCGTTTGCAGAACCGCAGCGTCCCATCCGGCTTGGGTATTGGGACTATGGGACTGGCCCACTCACTTTCGACTCCTCAATGACCTCGAGCTTCAACATTAACTGTACTTCCTCCGCGATGGCCCGTCGCCGAGCCTCGGGTACCCGGTATGGTTTTAACCGGATCTTGGCCTGAGGCTCAGTGGCGATGTCATGTTGGATGAGAGACGTGCGGCCAGGGAGGTCGAGAACACATCCGTGTTCCGACTGATGAACTCCCTGACTTCCTGAACTTGTTTGGAAGACAGGCTGTCTGCAATTTTTACCGTGGTTACTGCTTCACAGGCCTCGAACTGTGGGGCTGGACCCTTTTCACCTAGAAGCCCTGGCCGGGGCTGTGGTCGTCGGCTGTGTCCCTATCTTTCCACGGCTTAAGTAAATTCACGTGGTACACCTGCTCCGGCTTGCGCCGCCTGGCTGGTGTACTTTGTAATTTACTTCCCCTACCTTCTCGATCACCTCATAGGGGCCCTGCCACCTAGCTAGGAACTTGCTGTCAAGGGTGGGTACCAGAACCAAAACCCGATCTCCCGGATGGAAGCCCGTGCCCGAGCCTGACGATTATACACCCTACTCTGGGCTTGTTGCGCTGCCTCCATATGCTCCCGGACCAGCGGCAACACCCTTTCCATCCGTTCCTGCATCTGGGCGACATACTCAATGACACTTTTGTGGGGGACAGGCTGTTGTTCCCATGCTTCCTTGGCGATATCCAACAGGCCCGAGGGTGTCTGCCATAAAGCAGTTCGAAGGGCGAGAACCCAGTAGAGGCCTGGGGTACCTCTCGCACTGCGAACATGAGATAGGGCAGAAGCAGGTCCCAGTCCTTCCCATCTCTAGACACCACCCTTTTTAACATATTTTTTAGAGTTTGGTTAAACCTCTCAACAAGACCGTCTGTTTGCGGATGGTAAACGGACGTCCGTAACTGCTTTATACGCAACAATTTACACAGTTCCTTCATTACTTTGGACATAAAGGGGTCCCCTGGTCTGTCAGAACCTCTTTTGGCAGGCCCACACGGGAAAACATCTCCATTAACTCTTTGGCAATGAGCCTAGCTGAGGTATGTCGCAGAGGCACCGCCTCCGGATACCGAGTGGCATAGTCGAGAACTACCAGAATGTGTTGGTGGCCCCTGGCAGAACTTTGGTACAGGCCCAATTAAATCCATAGCGATTCGCTCAAGCGGTACTTCAATAATTGGCAGAGGTACCAGAGGACTACGGAAATGAGGCTGGGGGCTAGTTATCTGACAGGTTGGACAGGACTTACAATAATTTTCTACCTCCTTGAACACACTGGGCCAATAAAACCGCTGCAGTATGCGGTCCTGGGTTTTCTGCCACCCCAGGTGTCCCCCAAGAACATGTTGGTGGGCAAGCTCCATGACAAGCTTGCGATACGCTGTGGGCACCACCAACTGTTCAACAGGTTCACCTCGGACTTGGTTCACCCGATACAACATATCCTGTAGAACAATAAATCGTGGGAACATTAATTCAGCCCCTGGTTTCTGGGGTTTACCATCAATTTCCAGCACATTCTCCCAGGCCCTGGTTAGGGTTTGGTCCCGGTGTTGTGCGGTCCCAAAATTTTCCCCGGAGACATTGAGGTCTGCCAACTCAGGTCCCGGTGGCAAGTCCTCCGTGTCTCCCACCATTACACTCAGTGGGGTTGTCTCCCCCTCTACCGCTGGAGCAGTGGTCACCCCTACCGCTCGGCCCTTCAGACTCGGGCTCCCAGGGTTCTGGCCTTCCAGCGGTATCAGGCCACTCTACTAGGGTCACCCTGTCTCGGGTCCCTCAGATACCTTTATTGCCGGCCACAGCGCCGGAAAACCGAGGAAGTCCCTCCCAAGTATTAGTTCGTGTGGGAGTTTAGTAGCGACAGCCACCTCGTGGGTCCACCTACCAGCCGCTGTGGACAAAGTCACTAGTGCAGTGGGATAGTCTTTCAGGTCTCCGTGGATGCACAGGACCCCGACTTTACGGCCAGTATACTCCGCAGGCCGTACAAGTGCAGCCCTTACCAGGGAGACTAAACTCCCGGAGTCCAGCAGAGCCACCGCCAGAGAGTCTCCCACCTCTACCTGACACAGGTGGTTATGGTCCTGCACCTCACGGGTGCCAGTTGCGCACAGCTTCCGTGCATACAGGGAGTGGCGACCCCGTGGTTCATATCCATCGGCTCATCCCGATGCGGACAGTCGGCCCTGATGTGGCCTGGCTCCTGACACCTCCAGCATACCACGGGAGGCGGACTCGCAGGGGGTATATTCCGGGCAGGCCGCTCTGTCGCGGACGTCGGAACTGGGGCAGAGGCCTCCGGGGTTTGACTGACCCCTTCCCGCAAGAGTCCCCTGCAGGTTTCTGGTGGCCTCGTAGCGCTCCACCAGGTCGACCATCTCCAGGGCATTGGTGGGCGATACCTGGCCGATCCAGTGCTGGAGGGATAAGGCAGGGCCCTCCAAAGATGTCCGCCAACAGTCGATCCAGCATGGCAGTGGGACTTAGTAGATCGGGCTGCAGCCACTTTTGCAGCCTGTGCAGCAGATCGTAGAACTGCGGCCTAGCGGGTTCAGTCGTTTTAAAGTCCCACTGGTGGACTCTTTGGGCGCGGACCAGCACGTTCACGCCCAGTCTGGCTAGGACCTCTCCTTTCACAGTGTCATAATCTGCCGCTTGGTCGTCCGACAAGTCGAAAAACACCTGCTGGGGTCCGGAAGCCAGGAACGGAGCGACCACCTCAGCCCACTGGTCACGGGGTAACTTTTCCCTCACGGCGACCTTCTCAAAAACCGCCAGGTGCGTCTCAACGTCGTCTGCGGGGTCATTTTTGGGATCGCCGCACGGACCGCTTTCCGGGCATCGTGGGCGTGGTGGGACGCTCCTGCCGCCTGTAACGCCATCACATGTTGTAGCAGTAGTTGGTTGGTCTCCCGCTGCTGCACGTTAGCCTCTATGAGAGCCTTCACAGCAGCCTCCATGTTGCCAGAAACTCCTGCTTGCAGCTTTGCTGGCTTAATATATTCCATGCACTTTAGAAAAACAAAACTTCGGCGTTCACGCCAGCCTCACTGCGCATGCCCGCATCCGACACCAAATGTGGGAGTCGCTCTGGTAGACAGCGGTGCGGGTGCAGTTTAGAGGCAAAACAAGGAGTCCAGATTGTGCAACAAACAGTGTTTTATTCACACTTGCACACCATAAACGAAAAACAGTCTCTTGGTGACAGTTCACACACAACGGAAATAATGTGGCCAAACAAAAACAGGCCAACACAGGTTCAGTCACCTGGGAGGTGTAGGTGCAGGTTCGCACCACGCTGTCGGCCCAGCCGCAGGAGAATCCAGCTTCAGGTAGCCAGGAACACAACACCTCCTTGCTGAGCTCTTTCCTCCAGGACAGAGAACTCCCAGCCCTGTTAGCAGCTCCAGGAAAATCACACCCCTCAGACACAGCTGCTGGCTGCGTTTTATATCCAGCCCAAAACATGGACTGGACCGTGGGGAGCAGCCACCCACCCTACTCTTTAGCTGCTCCCAGTAAGAGCCGGCCCGGATCGGCTTTGCAGCCATGCTATTTAACAAAGTCAAACAGCACTAGCTGCTGCAGACAAAAACCCGGCTCTCACCTCACCGAGGCCAGCAACCTCGGTGACACGTACCTGCCATCACATATGACACCTTGCACCTTACCACAGTGTCCACAACTCACAATGAGTAACTGCGGAATATAAAAAATACCAAAATTCAGTAACACAATCCTTACATCATATGTACCATATACAATAACTCTAATGTCGCCAGAAGCCTGGGTCGCTGCACATTGCGGGCCACCTCCTGCATCCCTCAATTTATAATTCCAGAGGTCACCCTGAATTCTATATTTAACCCTTTGGGTTTAAGTGTTTCCAAACGATGGATCCACCTAAGTATATAATAATAACGCTAATAATAATGATAGTTATACTTATTGTTATTATTATTATTATTATTATTCCAGATGCTATTTCTGTGGTTGTCTATATTTGCTTCAGTAAACATTGTCTGTAAATTCTATATTTGTACTATGACAGCCACATATACACCTCATCCTGGTGTACACATTTATATGCCTGACACACTTCCTTTCTGCCTACTTCCTTGTCTTCTGTGAGATTTCGGTTTGAATTGCACAAGCCTCTGTTAAGGAACTAGTGATTTGTATGTAATCATTATAATCGCTTAAAGCTTCTATAGTCCAAATGCCCATCTCAATCAATTCCAAGATCACAGAAATAAAGAAGTAACAGAATATGTCTGAAGTCCTGTACTGCTTGTTGGATGTAATTCAAGGTTTTGAGACGGGATTCTTGGAATACTATGTGTGAGACAACGGGTAAGCAGCAGCATTGTGTGTCTCATATGTAGAAGTAATATGTTATTGCAGATACTTGTAGCTCTCAGAATTTCACAATATTCAGAAAGAATTCAGAAATAAATGTTCCCATTTTGTAAATATATGAACATAAGTATAATAAATATGGAATGAGGAATAAATGTGGACACGTACATTATGATGCTGGAACTTGTGTGAATTGAAGGCTATGGTATTAAATATGTGTAGTAAAGATAATTTGTGGAACAGCCATATACAAATATATTATCTCACGAGATTAATTTCTGGATGAAGTATTTATCATTTGTCATATCTAGGCAGATATATCTTTGTCATAGAATGTAGCCACCAGAATGGTCAACTGATATCTAGGTTTCTGTTAGGGTGACTAGCTAATATTACCCAGGGAAAGCTCAGTGCATTACTTATTTTAAGAAATATGTGGGTGACCTTGTAATATGTAAATATTTAATACATGGTCATCATGAGTACAGTGCAGTAGGAGGTGCTCTTTGAAGCAGCTTTTTACTCCAGTCGATATATTGTAGGGGGTCCAGAGCTGTCAAACCCCCCCTCTAGGACATCCACATGTTGTAATGCGTTACATGGAAAGGGAATGTACAGCTGGAACAAGAACTTTAAACTGTCAATTAAGTAAACTTTATTAAAAGTAGTTTTTTTTTTAAATACATACTGTATTTAACTCCTTCCCAACATCCACAATACATATACGGTAGAAATTGGGTCTGAAAACAGATGTGTGCTGTTTTATAATAGCGCAAATCAAGGATTTTAAACCCCTTAGATGCCATAGTCAGTTAGGACTACCCCATCTGAGCAAGTTTTCCTGGTAGCGCCTGCACTCCCAGGGACTGCATGGCTCCCTGGCACTGAGATTGCAGGAGTCATTCAGTTGCAATTGCAGCTTTGGGCTTCCTGAAGGGTCCAAGACCTAGCATAAACAAGTTCCTATAAAGCCCTGCCTGTGGATATAAGGATTCTTCCATTGGCTGTAATGGTCCCTATGGGGCCGTAAAATAACGACAGTATCAAACAGTGAAAAAAAACATTAAAAAATATATATAAAAATTCAAATAACCCTCCTTTCCTCATTTTACAAATAAACAATAAAAAATAGAGATTATTTGTATTGCTGAATCCCAAAATGGCCATACTATTTAAATATGAGTATTTATTTCTTGTATGATGACTGGTATAACTGAAACAAATAAGTCAAAATGGGCGATTTCCCTCCCCCCAAAATAATACACATGGTATTTCTGTGACCGTACCTTTATATGACTATGTTAAGAGAAAAACAATAAAGTTATGGCTCCAGGAAGGCAGGGAATAAAAAATAAAAAGATTATGAAGCGATGTGTCAGGATGGTGTTTACTCTACTCTCTCATTTGAGCATATAATAGGATATTTTTATGTAGTGATGGTATAAAAGATACAAATAGTGATAATATTTATCATTTTAGATGAATATACTAATACATACTGAAAATACTAATACTATTTTTAAACCTAACTTAAGAGGAATTCTAAATTTGAAAATAAGACACTTAAAGCTTCATCTGTAATCTGTACACTGAGCGGGCATGGTTCCACCTTCATTAGTCTCCCCTATTGTGAAATTTCCCATGTTTACACTCCAGAAAGAAAAAGACCATGCATGCATATGGATGCCCCCCGGGGCAGACTGGCCATAGACTCTACAGGGAAATTTCCTGGTGGGCCGATGTCCAGGGGGCCACCCAAGACCTTCTCATAACCACCAGATATGATGCTCTCAGCATTAATGGCAGAAGAAAGTGCCGTTCTGCAATGAGCTGTGTTGCCATTTTTAAATGGCAATAGAGTTGAATGCTGTAGTCAGCGCCGGACTGACCTACTGGGATATCGGAAATTTCCCTGTAGGCCGCCAGCCCTTGGGCCGCTTTAAGGGGGGCGTACATACAGGCAGAGGAGGCTCTTCCATTAGACCACTTAGGCCACCGCCTAAGGCCTCACGCTGGTGGGGGCCTTGCTCTGGCTCCGGGAAGGGGGCTCGCGGCGGTGACGGCAGGTCACAGGGAGATGAACGCTTCCATTGTGGAAGTGTTCATCTCCATAGTCATCTGTATTGCCGTCCTCAGAACAGTGATACAGATGGCTGTGCTGTGGTGCAGGGAAGGGTGCAAGGCCCGCAGCCTATCAGAGGTCGGTGCAGGCAGCGCGATGACGTCTTCTCGCTGACTGAGCCGTACAGTGAGGGAAACAGGCTGGAAGAGGCCTGCATCACATCAATGTGTGATGGAGGTAAGTATAAGTGTTTTTTTTTTAAATACCGGACTGTTACTGCCACATGGGGGGAGCAGGAGGAACTTGATACTGGCACATGGGGGTGGGGGGGTTGGCACTTGATACTGGCACATGGATGGATTGGCACTTGATACTGGCACATGGGTGGGTTTGGCACTTGATACTGGCACATTGGGGGTTTGGCACTTGATACTGGCACATGGGGGGGTTCGCACTTGATACTGGCACATGGGGGGTTTTGCACTTGATAATGGCACATGGGGGGTTTGACACTTGATACTGGCATATTGGGGGTTGGCACTTGATAATGGCACATAGGTGGTTTGACACTTGATACTGGCATATTGGGGGTTGGCACTTGATACTGGCACATGGGGGTTGGCACTTGATACTGGCACATGGGGGTTGACACTAGATACTGGCACATGGGGGGTTTGGCACTTGATACTGGCACATGGGGGGGTTTGGCACTTGATACTGGCACATAGGGGTTTTGGCACTTAAAACTGGCACATGAGGGGTTGGCACTTGATACTGGCACAACAATTGCTGTGGTGCCCAATCATTTCTAGCTACGCCACTGGGTCTGCGCCATTCAACTTCTGGGTCATCAAATTGGGCACATGTCCTAAGGTTGCCCTTTACGCCTTGGAGGTGCTGGCCTACCCTGCAGCCACTGTATTGTCTGAACGTGTGTTTAGCATGGCTGTGTGTTTAGCATGGCAGCAGCCTGTCTGCAGCCAATGTGGGCAAGCTTTCGTTTATTAAAAAGAACCAGGCATGGATCCCACAGGACTTGCTTGTACCTTATGCAGAATAGACAAGTATACAGGCCTCACCCAACCACTGTTATACTACCGTGCACTTAGACTTTGTTTTATTTTTTATATTTCCCCAAAGTTTTGGGGTCTACACTAATTTATTTTAAACAATTACAAAAAAAAAAAAACAGTTATTGGCGACTACCTTTGGTTTCACAGCCCAAAAAGGCTTTATTTCATGCAAGAATATAACCGCCAATTGTAAGTTCCCTGTCAGTTATGCAGTGCAGGGGTTTGTACCTGGCAAAAATGGTAATATTTCACCCAACAATTTAAAATCTATCCTTTATCCAGTATTAAACTTGGCCAGCCACAGCTGGAACCACTGATTTACGGTATTGCTATTTTGGCAATTGAATTTCACCCCAGAACAAAATATATCCTTTGCCGGACACTATTAAACTTGTCCAGCCACAGCTGGAACACAACATTTACAGTATTTCTATTTTGCAACTTAATTTCACCGCAGAAAATAATATATCCTATGCCGGACACTGTGAAGCTTGTCCAGTCACAGCTGGAACACCAGATTTACTGTATTTCTATTTTGGCAACTGAATTTCACCCCAGAAAATAATAAATCCTTTGCCGGACACTATTAAACTTGTCCAGCCACAGCTGGAACACCAGATTTACTGTATTTATATTTTTGCAACTGAATTTCACCGCAGAAAATAATATATCCTATAACGGACACTATTAAACTTGTCCAATCACAGCTGGAAAACCAGATTTACGGTATTTCTATTTTTGCAACTGAATTTCACTGCAGAAAATAATAAATCCTTTGCCGGACACTATTAAACTTGGCCAGCCACTGCTGGGACACCAGATTTACGGTATTGCTTTTTTGGCAATTGAATTTCACCCTAGAAAAAAAATATATCCTTTGCCGGACAATATTAAACTTGGCCAGCCACAGCTGAAACCACTGATTTATGGTATTGCTATTTTGGCAATTGAATTTCACCCCAGAACAAAATATATCCTTTGCCGGACACTATTAAACTTGGCCAGCCACTGCTGAAACCACTGAATTATAGTATTGCTATTTTGGCAATTGAATTTCATCCCAGAACAAAATATATCCTTTTCCGGACACTATTACACTTGGCCAGCCATAGCTGAAACCAATGATTTATGGTATTGCTATTTTGGCAATTGAATTTCACCCCAGAAAAAATATATCCTTTGCTGACACTATTAAACTTGTCCAGTCACAGCTGGAACACTAGATTTATGGTATTTCTATTTTTGCAACTGAATTTCCCCCCAGAAAATAATAAATCCTTTGCCGGATACTATTAAACTTAGCCAGCCACAAATGAAACCTATGTTTTATGGCATTGCTATTTTGGCAATTAAATTTTACCCCAGAACAAAATATATCCTTTGCCGAACACTATTAAACTTGTCCAGCCACAGCTGGAACACCAGATTTACTGTATTTATATTTTTGCAACTGAATTTCACCGCAGAAAATAATATATCCTATGACGGACACTATTAAGCTTGTCCAGTCAAAGCTGGAAAACCAGATTTACGGTATTTCTATTTTTGCAACTGAATTTCACCCCAGAAAATAATATATCTTATGACAGACACTATGAAACTTGTCCAGTCACAGCTGGAACACCAGATTTACTGTATTTCTATTTTGGCAACTGAATTTCACCCCAGAAAATAATAAATCCTTTACCGGACACTATTAAACTTGGCCAGCCACTGCTGGGACACCAGATTTACGGTATTGCTATTTTGGCAATTGAATTTCACCCCAGAACAAAATCTATCCTTTGCTGGACACTATTAAACTTGGCCAGCCACAGCTGAAACCACTGATTTACGGTATTGCTATTTTGCCAATCGAATTTCACCCCAGAAAAATATCTATCCTTTGCCAGACAGTATTAAACTTAGCCAGCCGCAGCTGGAACACCAGATTTAGGGGATTGCTATTTTGGCAATTGAATTTCACCCCAGAAAAAAAATCTATCCTTTGCCAGACAGCAGACAGTATTGCACTTGGCTAGCCACAGCTGGAACACCAAATTTAGAGTATTGCTATTTTGGCAATTGAATTTCACCCCTCAATAAAATATAGAAATTTCTATCCTGAGTTTCTAGGGGTGACAATAAGCACAGCCAAGCTCCTGATGTAAGATATAACAAAAAAAAAAAACCCTACTATTGATCGATTGATGGACTTGGTGGCAGCTTGTGCTGGTGCACCAAAAGACACAAAATGGCCGCCGATCGCACCAGAAAAATGCTCTAGGCAGCCTTAAATACAGTGAGCTTAATTTTCTGGAATTTGTTACAATTCACTACATGAACTGTCACTATATTTATACATGGATGAGCACCACGGGAGCTATTGACTGCAGGTCTATCTGGGAACAGCGTGTTATATAAGGTGGATCTAATAGCACCTGAGCAGTGCCGCTTCACTTTCTTCTTGATTGGATTATATACCGTATTTTTCGCCCTATAAGACACACCGGCCTATAAGACGCACCTGGGTTTTTGAGGAGAAAAATAAGAAAAAAAATATTTTTAACCAAAAGGTGTTCTTTTGAAGTAATGGTGGTCTGTGCATGACAGTATTATGGGGGGGATCTGTGGATGGCACTGTTATGTGGGGGAGATGTAGATGGCACTGTTATGGGGGGATCTGTGGATGACACTGTGATGGGGGGATCTGTGGATAGCACTGTGATGGGGGATCTGTGGATAGCACTGTGATGGGGGCTCTGTGGATAGCACTGTGATGGGGGCATTTATGAATGACACTGTAATGGATTGGATCTGTGGATGACACATATATAGCATCTTATGCTATATGTGTCATCCACAGATCACCCCAATTACAGTGTCATCCAAAGATGCCCCTTTTCTAAAACATCTGGCCCATAGTGACTGCTTAGGGGCGGAGCCTGGCAACACGCGGCGGCCCGCCGCTAACAGCGTGACTGCTTTCATAACATTTATAATCTTTAATCATGTCCCCTTATTCCTATAAGCCCAGTACAGTAGCGCTCTGCTAACCTGCTATACCGATCCTCTAGCAGGCAGAGCGGTGCGGCAGGCTGCTGTGTAACGTCCTCACTGACGTCCTCTGCCTGCTCCTCCTGCTTCATTCATAAAGTGAAAGGAGCAGGCAGATGACGTCAGTGAGGACGTTACACAGCAGCCTGCCGCCGCACCGCTCTGCCTGCTAGAGGATCGGTATAGCAGGTTAGCAGAGCGCTACTGTATTGGGCTTATAGGGAATAAGGGGACATGATTAAAGCCTGCTGATACGTCGCAGGCTGTGCGATGTATCGGCTTTAACTATAGGAAAATAGCATTCGCCATATAAGATGCACTGCCATTTTCCCCCCACTTTTGGGGGAAAAAAAGTGCGTCTTATATGGCGAAAAATACGGTAAATAGCAGTAGTTGAATGATTCACAGCTGTAGATCGATCACTTCATTAGTTGTTTTTGCTGAGTTTTCCCTGCCTAATCTCGTCCTTACAGCAGCTTCATCCAATCCCTACACTAATCAGAGCAGAGTGACGTGCGGCGCGACGTGACTCCAGCTTAAATAGAGGCTGGGTCACATGCTGCACTTGGCCAATTACAGCCATGTCATTAGTAGCAATGGCTGTAATGGCTTCTTAGGGCAAGAAGTAAAACGCTAGCTGATTGGCTGCTTTGCAGCCCTTCAGAAAGCGGGAAGAAATCGCCGAACAACGAACCTGAACCCGAAAATTCGGTACGACCCTGAACTATACAGTTCAGGTTCGCTTATCCCTAGTTACCACCAAATGAAGTGTAAATGAATTTCTAAATATGAAATTCGCTCATCTCTAATCAGGGGGCCTGCCTGGATGAAATTCTGGGTATGTCCGGTTTCAACTCTAAACCTGGACAACCCCTTCAATACGACATTAAAGGGGGGGGAATAAGCTGTGTAATTTAACCGTTATTTGGGTGTCCCCCTTGTTAAATAGAGGAACAATTCTATTAGGCCTTGATTCTCAAACAGGGGTGAACAAGTAGTGTAATTTAACTGCGATTGGGGTGCCCACCTTGCTTCTTAGAAAAGCAATCCCATTAGGCCTTAATTCTCAAATTAGGGGGAATAAGCTGCTAATACTACTCTTATTGGGGTATCCACAGTGACATTGAATAACTCATTTTACATACAGATGTAGCAGAGGTAACACTCAAACTCTTAAATTATGCATCGCATTTTGTTTAGATAACACGTCTCATAAAGCAAGAGTGTTAACCCTTCTACATCCGTATACAATTACTGTTACTGTATAGTATGTCCAACAGACAGATGCCAGGGCCCTCCGAGGGAACGGCAGTGACAAAAATTGAGGTAGAGCCATCAGAAGTAGCATCAGAAGAAGGGGAGTGGGGTGGTAGCAGCAGCCGCAGCAATAGGTCAGAGTTGTCACTGTCATCCAATGGTCGTATTTTGACTAGCGATCCAGCTGTTCTCGAATGGTTGACTTGGTCTTTAGCATAATCTTAACTGGCATCAGAAACCCACAGCCAGGAGTCGGTGGGTTCCTCTGACAAAACACTTAGTTGGCATGACCCAGGAACACGCCACAAGCCCTCACCTGTCCACTCCTGAACCTGCCTCTTTCTCTTTCTACTCCTTCTGCTCGGGAAGTGTTGTAAGCTACCGGCTCTGCTACATTTTTCAGTGAGGACAAGCTTATTGAGGACAGTTGCCCAGCCCAGATTTGGAGGAGAGGTCTGCTGCTTCCTCCTGTAGGCGTACAAGTAGCGATAATGAGAGTTGTGTAGGAGCAGGTTTTGCAAACGGTCAGGGATGTGGACATGACACTTGTGAGTGTGACATAAGTGAGAAGCAAACAGTAGTGGATGATGTAACCGATTGCACGTGGTGATGAGTGTCAGGGGCTATATTCGAATTTGCAAAATTTTGTGAATATATGGGCGAATATTCGCCATATATTCATGAATTCGCGGTTATTTTCTTGATTGCAAAAAATCGGCAATGTAACATTCGCGTAATGCGTGCGCAATACAGACGTGGGTCACTTTGGGTACATTTTTCAAGCTGCTAGAGGTTTACTTATGCTGGAGATAATGGTTGGCACGGCAGAACATTACAATAGCTTTATATGCAGGTAGAGTGCTCCAATATATATTCACGATTACGAAAATTGGCAATTAATGATGCGCATATTTTTGCACAATACGTGCAACTGGGTGACATCACAGCACTATGTATGTATGGACAGCCGAACCTATAACACTACCTAACACTGCACTCTAACCTATCAGCTACATAACCTACACTGACTATCTCCCCCTAACTATCTGAATTGTATATCTAAGTTAACTGTCTAATGTATATACAGCAAAGCACAGAGCACAGCAATCACACTGCTGTCTCTGACTCAGAACTCCATTACACTACAGAAAATGGCTGATCGGGTGGTTCATTGTTGCTAAGCTCAGACAAAGACATTGCAACCTTCTCATTGGCCCCACAAGCAAGCAAGAGGGAGGTTACTGATAAAAAAAAAAAAAGTTGATTATTCGAAATTACAAATTTATAGCACTATATTCTAAATATTTGCGAATTTTCAAAGTGCTGATATTCGCAATAAATATTTGCGATTCGAATATTCGTGCCCAACACTAATTGCATGTGGGAGCTGGGTGAAGAGGGGGCTTCATCATCATCATCATCATCAGGGGTGAGGGTGGCAGCTTGCCCGTGAGACAGCAGCAGGCTGGAAGCGTGTGGCTGTGCCAGCAGAGTGCAAGCGTGGCCAGCCAGCAGGGTGGCAGCAGTGTGAGATCTGAAGCTAAACGTGCCCGAGGTAGACCATCTGCTACTCAGGAGTCTACCTGTCTGGAAATAACTAATGGTGCACAGCTTCGCCGTATGTAGGATCTGTGGGCAGAAGGTGAAGCGCAGCCATGATTCCAATGTTGGCATCACAGCCATGTGTCAACACATGGAGCCTCAACATAAAGTGGCCTAAGAAAACCATACCGCTAAAGTGGTGGTACTGCATGACACAGCAACCGCTCCATTTCACAGTGGCCCGCACCCCTTCTCCAGCAGTCAAGGCTTCTCATCGTCTACTTGTCCTCCTCCTCCTACTCCTCGTCATGCATTTCACCAGTAATTGATCACCGGGCAATTGCAAAAAGACAACAGTATGCGTGCACTTATTCAACTGGGCAGAAGCTGAATGTGCTCCTGGCCATGTTGCTGGTACTACAGGTTCTCTCTTTCCATGTGGTTGACTCTGCCCATTTCAGAGAACTGATGGCTTGTGCCTAACCAAGGTGGAGAGTTCCAAGCCATCATTACTTTTCTAAAAAAGCTGTACCAGCTTTGCACACGTATGTTGAGCAGAAGGTGGGCCATTCCTTGACCTTTTCGGTACAGTTCACGGCAGCGCCGAAGTGTGGAGCTGTAACTATGGTCAAGGGCAATATATGTCCTTTATGGCCCACTGGGTAAATGTGGTTTCTGCCCAGGCACGCCAGCAACACTGGGGAGGAACCGCTCTGTGTCATCAATCAAGAAATTGAATGATGGCTGTTTCCTTGACAATTGAAAATCGATAACAGTAAGAACATTCTATCTCTCTTGCTGTGTCAAGGAGAGCTGACCCACTTGCCCTACATGGTGCACTTCTTTAATCTGGTTGTTACCCGGTTCCTGACGTCTTCCACCCAACTGCAAGACGTCTTAAAAATGGCCAGGAAACTGTGCATGCACTTCAGTCACTCTTGAGCTGCAAAGGCAGAATAGTGTTCAACAACATCGCCTCATATACAATGTTTCCCCACGTTGCAACTCCAATGTCCACATGTTGGACCAATTATATGAGCAGAGGAAAGCAGTGACCAATTTCTTGATGATGCAGGCAGACAGGGTACCATGACATTAGCCAGTGTCAGCTCATGCGTGACACCGGCCAATTGCTCAGGCACTTTGAGGAGGCCACTTTATTTGTCAGTCGCCAGGACTACGGGATGAATTATGTCATTCCACTCCATGTCATGTCCTTCACGTCCTGGAGCAGATGCTTATAAATCTGGCTAGCTAAGGGACAGGAGACGTGGCGCCTACATCTCACAGCCATCTGAGTCCTGTGGGGGCTGAACTGGCAGAGGAGGAGGCCAAGGAGGAGGACATTAACCCCTAGAAAATGTATATAGAATTAGGTGCTTTTTCTGTGACAAGAAAGAAGCAGGAGGAGATGGAAGACGATGAGGAAGATGAGGCAGATAACTCCAACAAACCATGGCAGTATACAGGGGAGATGGAGGCAGGCAGTCCATCCAAGTCCCTTGTGCAAATGGCCAGATGCATACTGAGTTGCTTGCATAGAGACAGCCGCATTGTAACCATTCAGCAGAGGGATGACTAATGAGCCTCACTGCTGGGCCAAAATTAGGGCCTTTTTCACACCTGCTGAAATGGATGATATACTCAACTACTATAGAGATATCCTATATAGTCAGTTGGTTGCTGCCATTGTGCGCCATCGCCAATCCTCACACAGGTCTGACCTAGGGGACCCTCTGCTCTGACGCTCCACTGCCATGACTTCTGGAGGGTGATGGGGGGGGGGGGGGCAGAAGCAGCACCAGCTGTCAACAGTACCTTGAGTCTCCAGTCCCCCATTTACACGTTTCTTCAGCTGCCTACTGAAGAAACCAGCCAGCAGCAGGACATGGAGCAGAACCTGAACCAGCTTGTGGTGGCATACTTGGAGAGCACTCTGTCACCCCAGATCCAAGATCACCTGGACTACTGTGCAGCCAAACTTTAATTGTGGCCAAAACTGGCTTTGTTTGTCCCAGATAAGCTTTTTTGCCTGGTCAGCATTGTGGTGCCAGAGCAGGTGTTTAGTGCAGAAGGGGGAGGGAGGGGGGTTGCACAGTTACCCCAAAGAGAACTCGCCTTTCAACACAAAATGTAGAGAGATTATCCTTTATAAAGATGAATCAGGAGTGGATCAGCTGGGATTTCCACACACTGATGCCTGATGCATCAGACTAGATCATTCTGGCAGTAATGTTCTGACTGCAGTGTGCAGCCGCACCAGAACATTGTGAAAAATAGCCCATTACTCCTGGCCACATGCTTCAGCCACTATTCGGATGCATCCACCTAACTGATGCCACACATCTGCTGCCTCTGCTGACATCTTATCTTATTGCCACCCACCATCTTGTTCTATTACTGCCACTGCTGTTGTCCCCCATCTCTCCACTTTGTGACTGGGCCAGTATGTTGACTTCTCATGCTGTTTTCACCCTCTCCACTATGTGACTGGGCCACTGTGTTGACTCCTTATGCTGTTGCCACCCTAAACACGCTGTGGCTGGACGACTGTGTTGACTCCTCAGGTTGTTGCCACCCTCCCCACTATGTGACAGGGCCACTCTGTTGACTCCTCATGCTTTTGTCATCATACCCACTATATGACTAGGCCACTGTGTTGACTGTGTTCATGCGATCACCACTATGTGACTGGGCTATGTGTTAACTCCTCATGCTGTTGCCACGTTCACCACTCTGTTTCTGATCCACTGTGTTGACTCCTCATGCTCTTGCCACCCTCACTTGTCTGTTCTGGGGACACTAGTGACTATTTGGCCTTTATTTTACCATTCTCCTGATTCAGAAAAAAACAAAAAATTAAAAACACATCCTGTCTTTGGAATATCTATAAAGCCTCCATCATACAGTCAGTATTTTGCACCAGGATTTGATCATGATTTGGAAGCCAAAAGCAGGAGTGGATCGAAAACACAGAAGACATGCAAATATTTCCTTTACGTGTCATCTCTGTTTTGGACCCACTCCTGTGTTTGCCTTACCAATACTGATTAATTACTGACCGCGTGAAGACAAATACTCAAAAGACAAAATGCGGGTTTTTTTGGGTTGTTCTTCTGGTGGATCAGAGCACCCTCTCCACTATACCATTGGGCCACTATATGTATCAATAGGTAACAGAAAAGGTTCTCTATAAATCTATGTGGAAACAGCAGACAATGTAAAATGAGCCTGCTCTTTTTACTCAGGATGCCATTATCTCCTCTTATACATCACATTATGGTCCCCTGAAGAACCAAGTTTATCAAAGCATTGGGGAAATGTGTCAGGACAAATCTACATGAAGATAATTATTTCCTCATTTATCAGGGTTTAGCCACTGATAAGTGGGATGGCCCCTTTCATGGAGGGTGCTCTGCTTTTAGACAGGGGACAACTAGGGATATATCTCTCCCAGTCCTGACCTCACTTTGCAAATCCTCACCCCCCTATCTGAAGTTATATATCTGTAAGTTAAAACAGCATTTGCCTTTACCTCTGGTTCATCATATTACCAGTAGAGATAAGCGAACTTTAAAAAAAAGTTTGGCGTTCGGCGTTCGGGTTGTGGTAACTCGCGCATCCCGTTATGGATTCCACTATCGCGGCATATGGAATCCATAAGGGGCGGCTTCCACCAACCCGAACTGTTGAACAGCCGAAGGACCTGGGGTGACGTCAAATCCCGTGCTGAGCCACGCCCCCTGCACTGATCACATGACAGTGACGTCACCCCAGGTCCTTCGGCTGTTTAACAGTTTGGGTTGGTGGAAGCCGCCCCTTATGGATTCCATATGCCGAGATAGTGGAATCCATAACGGGATGCGCGAGTTACCACAACCCGAACGCCGAACGCCGAACTTTTTTTTAAAGTTCGCTCATCTCTAATTACCAGATATACACTGATTAACATTGTGATAGTTATATGTATCAGTGTTAATATGGCTCCTAAATACGTGAGAAGAAAGATTTATTTATCCTCTGATATATACATATTTGTTGGGATGAATATTGTTCATCTTATATTTATTGATAAAGTAAAAGTTAAGTTTTAGAGAAATTCGTTTTCAGTGATATATTTTTGATACATTTCTCATGGTATCTCCACACTTCTGTGATATTCAATATATACCTGACTTAGCGTGCTTCGTGAAAATTATTTCAGAACAAAGTGTATTTATTTGAAAACTCGTCATCGTCAAAGCGTTTTTAAAACTAGTAATAAATAGCCAGTCTCCAATGTCAGCAATGGCAGATACAGGGAGTGCAGAATTATTAGGCAAGTTGTATTTGTGAGGATTAATTTTATTATTGAACAACAACCATGTTCTCAATGAACCCAAAAAACTCATTAATATCAAAGCTGAATATTTTTGGAGGTAGTTTTTAGTTTGTTTTTAGGTTTAGCTATTTTAGGGGGATATCTGTGTGTGCAGGTGACTATTACTGTGCATAATTATTAGGCAACTTAACAAAAAACAAATATATACCCATTTCAATTATTTATTTTTACCAGTGAAACCAATATAACATCTCAACATTCACAAATATACATTTCTGACATTCAAAAACAAAACAAAAACAAATCAGTGACCAATATAGCCACCTTTCTTTGCAAGGACACTCAACAGCCTGCCATCCATGGATTCTGTCAGTGTTTTGATCTGTTCACCATCAACATTGCGTGCAGCAGCAACCACAGCCTCCCAGACACTGTTCAGAGAGGTCTACTGTTTTCCCTCCTTGTAAATCTCACATTTGATGATGGACCACAGGTTCTCAATGGGGTTTAGATCAGGTGAACAAGGAGTCCATGTCATTAGATTTTCTTCTTTTATACACTTTCTTGCCAGCCACGCTGTGGAGTACTTGGACGCGTGTGATGGAGCATTGTCCTGCATGAAAATCATGTTTTTCTTGAAGGATGCAGACTTCTTCCTGTACCACTGCTTGAAGAAGGTGTCTTCCAGAAACTGGCAGTAGGACTGGGAGTTGAGCTTGACTCCATCCTCAACCCGAAAAGGCCCCACAAGCTCATCTTTGATGATACCAGCCCAAACCAGTACTACACCTCCACCTTGCTGGCGTCTGAGTCGGACTGGAGCTCTCTGCCCTTTACCAATCCAGCCACGGGCCCATCCATCTGGCCCATCAAGACTCACTCTCATTTCATCAGTCCATAAAACCTTAGAAAAATCAGTCTTGAGATATTTCTTGGCCCAGTCTTGACGTTTCAGCTTGTGTGTCTTGTTCAGTGGTGGTCGTATTTCAGCCTTTCTTACCTTGGCCATGTCTCTGAGTATTGCACACCTTGTGCTTTTGGGCACTCCAGTGATGTTGCAGCTCTGAAATATGGCCAAACTGGTGGCAAGTGGCATCTTGGCAGCTGCACGCTTGACTTTTCTCAGTTCATGGGCAGTTATTTTGCGCCTTGGTTTTTCCACACACTTCTTGCGACCCTGTTGACTATTTTGAATGAAACGCTTGATTGTTCGATGATCACGCTTCAGAAGCTTTGCAATTTTAAGAGTGCTGCATCCCTCTGCAAGATATCTCACTATTTTTGACTTTTCTGAGCCTGTCAAGTCCTTCTTTTGACCCATTTTGCCAAAGGAAAGGAAGTTGCCTAATAATTATGCACACCTGATATAGGGTTTTGATGTCATTAGACCACACCCCTTCTCATTACAGAGATGCACATCACCTAATATGCCTAATTGGTAGTAGGCTTTCGAGCCTATACAGCTTGGAGTAAGACAACATGCATAAAGAGGATGATGTGGTCAAAATACTCATTTGCCTAATAATTCTGCACTCCCTGTATATTCAGCAACATTAGGTAAAGGTGTGCATAAATTCTCATGGATCTGGCCTGGTTTATTTCACAAATGTAATGTTTTCTTTCCTTTTGAAGGACAGCTTTGTCCTCTTCCGTTTGATGATGCCATGCAATGGAAAACTGGAACAATTCCTGCCAATGTTCCAATCTGCTGAACCATAAGTCAATGCGGTCAAGGATCAGGGTATTTCCTGGAGATGGAGAAACTTGATTAGGGTGAAGCAAGCATATTCATGTTAGAATGGCTCAGTCAAAGTCCAGCCCCAAATCCCATTTAGAATCCCATCATCCAATCTGACTGAGCTTGAGCTATTTTGCAAAGAAGAATGGTCAAAAATGTCAGCCTCTAGATGTGCAAAGCTGATAGAGACATATGCTAAAAGACTTGCTGCTGTAATTGCAATGAAAGGTGGTTCCACAAAGTATTGACTCAGAAGGACTGAATACAAATGCACACAACACTTTCCAGATTTTTAATTATTAAAAATTTTGAAAACCATGTATCATTTAATTTGTGTTGGATTATCAAAAAATACCCCAAAAAATGTATTTAAGTTTGTGGCTGTAATGTGAAAAAAAAAGTGGAAAAGTTCAAGGGGTATGAATGGTTTTTCAAGGTACTATACAAAAATTAAAGAATATTTATATTTTCATTTGTTTAAGGGATCACACAGGATAATGGCTTGTCAAGGAAATGAATATCTTTGGGTATTACTCCTTACACACATGACGGTTTGCCAACAAGTATATGTGACACATGGAAGTGTAAATTGTAAGTATGACATAAATATTTTTTTGTTTCATGTTTTACATACAGATGTAGAAAATGTAACTTCACATTTTATGTGGTACATACCATGATACATTAACTCGTTCATGTTCACAATGTCATGTGATGTGTTAAATGAGTTTTCCAGGAGTACAATACTGATGACCTATCCTCAGGATAAGTCATCATTATTAGAGTTGAGAGAACCCAAACTTTACAGTACCGGACTTTAGGAATTTTCTTACCGCGACCCGAACCCGAACATTTTCATAAAAGTTCGGGTTCAAGTTCGGCGATTTAATGGCTCTTGTTGAAAAGGCTGCAGGCAAGCGTTTAACTAGTGTGCTCTTAGAAGCCATCACAACCATGCCTACCAATGGCATGGCTGTGATTGTCAAGAAAGGGAAAACAGTAGAGATGAGCGAACACCTGGATGTTCGGGTTTGAGAGGTTCGGCCGAACTTCCGGAAAATGTCCGGGTTCGTGATCCGAACTCAACCCGAACTTCATCCCGAACCCGAACCTCATAGAAGTCAATGGGGACCCGAACTTTTGGGCACTAAAAAGCCTGTAAAAGACTCCCGGAAAGGGCTAGAGGGCTGCAAAAGGCAGCAAAATGTAGGTAAATCCCCTGCAAACAAATGTAGATAGGGAAATGAATTAAAATAAAATAAAATAAATGAAAATTAACCAATATCAATTGGAGAGAGGTCCCACAGCAAGGAATCATGCGTCATATCATCCACCACTGGAGAAGGCCACTCTCATTTATTTGGGACCAACACCCAGACAGAGGATACAGGTCCCACAGCAAGGAATCATGCTTCATATCAACAACCACCGGAGAAGGCCACTCTCATGTATTTTGGACCAGCACCCAGACAGAGGATACAGGTCCCACAGCAAGGAATAAGGCGTCATATCAACCACCACCGGAGAAGGCCACTCTCATTTATTTTGGACCAGCACCCAGACAGAGGAGAGAGGTCCCACATCAAGGAATCATGCGTCATATCAACCCCCACCAGAGAAGGCCACTCTCATTTATTTTGGACCAGCACCCAGACAGAGGATACAGGTCCCACAGCAAGGAATCATGCGTCATATCATCCATCACTGGAGAAGGCCACTCTCATTTATTTGGGACCAGCACCCAGACAGAGGATACAGGTCCCACAGCAAGGAATCATGCTTCATATCAACCACCACCGGAGAAGGCCACTCTCATGTATTTTGGACCAGCACCCAGACAGAGGAGAGAGGTCCCACATCAAGGAATCATGCGTCATATCAACCCCCACCGGAGAAGGCCACTCTCATTTATTTTGGACCAGCACCCAGACAGAGGATACAGGTCCCACAGCAGGAATCATGCTTCATATCAACCACCACCGGAGAAGGCCACTCTCATGTATTTTGGACCAGCACCCAGACAGAGGATACAGGTCCCACAGCAAGGAATAAGGCGTCATATCAACCACCACCGGAGAAGGCCACTCTCATGTATTTTGGACCAGCACCCAGACAGAGGATACAGGTCCCACAGCAAGGAATAAGGCGTCATATCAACCACAACCAGAGAAGGCCACTCTCATGTATTTTGGACCAGCACCCAGACAGAGGATACAGGTCCCACAGCAAGGAATAAGGCGTCATATCAACCACCACCGGAGAAGGCCACTCTCATTTATTTTGGACCAGCACCCAGACAGAGGAGAGGTCCCACATCAAGGAATCATGCGTCATATCAACCCCCACCGGAGAAGGCCACTCTCATTTATTTTGGACCAGCACCCAGACAGAGGATACAGGTCCCACAGCAAGGAATCATGCCTCATATCAACCACCAACGGAGAAGGCCACTCTCATTTATTTCGGCCCAGCACCCAGACAGAGGATACAGGTCCCACAGCAAGGAATCATGCGTCATATCAACCACCACCGGAGAAGGCCACTCTCATGTATTTTGGACCAGCACCCAGACAGAGGAGAGAGGTCCCACATCAAGGAATAAGGCGTCATATCAACCCCCACCGGAGAAGGCCACTCTCATGTATTTTGGACCAGCACCCAGACAGAGGATATAGGTCCCACAGCAAGGAATCATGCCTCATATTAACCACCAACGGAGAAGGCCACTCTCATTTATTTCGGCCCAGCACCCAGACAGAGGATACAGGTCCCACAGCAAGGAATCATGCGTCATATCAACCACCACCGGAGAAGGCCACTCTCATGTATTTTGGACCAGCACCCAGACAGAGGAGAGAGGTCCCACATCAAGGAATCATGCGTCATATCAACCCCCACCGGAGAAGGCAACTCTCATTTATTTTGGACCAGCACCCAGACAGAGGATACAGGTCCCACAGCAAGGAATCATGCGTCATATCATCCACCACTGGAGAAGGCCACTCTCATTTATTTGGGACCAGCACCCAGACAGAGGATACAGGTCCCACAGCAAGGAATCATGCTTCATATCAACCACCACCAGAGAAGGCCACTCTCATGTATTTTGGACCAGCACCCAGACAGAGGAGAGAATTTTCACAGCAGAGAATCATGCATTTAGATCACCCACCACAGAAGTAGGCCACCATTTAATGGGACCCCGGCAACAATGTCAGATGGCACAAACATCAGCTTCACATCACCCAGCACAAGAGAAGGCCACTTTGAGAGACTTTGACCCCTGCACTCAGGCGGAGGAGAGGGGTTTTCACAGCAGAGAATCAGGCATTTAGATCACCCACCACAGGAGTAGACCACCATTTAATGGGACCCCGGCAACCATGTCAGATGGCACAAACATCAGCTTCACATCACCCAGCACAAGAGAAGGCCACTTTGAGAGACTTTGACCCCTGCACCCAGGCGGAGGAGAGGGGTTTTCACAGCAGAGAATCAGGCATTTAGATCACCCACCACAGGAGTAGGCCACCATTTAATGGGACCCCGGCAACCATGTCAGATGGCACAAACATCAGCTTCACATCACCCAGCACAAGAGAAGGCCACTTTGAGAGACTTTGACCCCTGCACCCAGGCGGAGGAGAGGGGTTTTCACAGCAGAGAATCATGCATTTAGATCACCCACCACAGGAGTAGTCCACCATTTAATGGGACCCCGGCAACCATGTCAGATGGCACAAACATCAGCTTCACATCACCCAGCACAAGAGAAGGCCACTTTGAGAGACTTTGACCCCTGCACCCAGACGGAGGAGAGAGGTTTTCACAGCAGAGAATCATGCATTTAGATCACCCACCACAGGAGTAGGCCACCATTTAATGGGACCCCGGCAACCATGTCAGATGGCACAAACATCAGCTTCACATCACCTAGCACAAGAGAAGGCCACTTTGAGAGACTTTGACCCCTGCACCCAGGCGGAGGAGAGGAGTTTTCACAGCAGAGAATCAGGCATTTAGATCACCCACCACAGGAGTAGGCCACCATTTAATGGGACCCCGGCAACCATGTCAGATGGCACAAACATCAGCTTCACATCACCCAGCACAAAGAAGGCCACTTTGAGAGACTTTGACCCCTGCACCCAGACGGAGGAGAGAGGTTTTCACAACAGAGAATCATGCATTTAGATCACCCACCACAGGAGTAGGCCACCATTTAATGGGACCCCGGCAACCATGTCAGATGGCACAAACATCAGCTTCACATCACCCAGCACAAGAGAAGGCCACTTTGAGAGACTTTGACCCCTGCACCCAGACGGAGGAGAGAGGTTTTCACAGCAGAGAATCATGCATTTAGATCACCCACCACAGGATTAGGCCACCATTTAATGGGACCCCGGCAACCATGTCAGATGGCACAAACATCAGCTTCACATCACCCAGCACAAGAGAAGGCCACTTTGAGAGACTTTTACCCCTGCACACAGACGGAGGAGAGAGGTCCCACAGCAGAGATTCAGGCATTTATATCAGCCAGCACAGGAGAAGGCCGCTTTCAGTGACTTAGGCCTTAGCACCGACACAGAGGAGACAGGTCAGATAGCACAAGCATCAGATTTACATCAACCACCACAGGAGAATGGCACTTTTAGAGACTTTGACCCCTGCAGCCACACGGAGGAGAGAGGTCCCACAGCAGAGATTCAGGCATTTAAATCAGCCAGAACAGCCAGCACAAGTATAACATTCATATCACCCAGCACAGGAGAAGGACACTTTCATGTACTTTGGCCCCGGCACCCAGACAGACGGAAGGTTCATTCAACTCTGGGTTGCACCCCAAGATCCTACTTAATTTCAAAAATTGATTTTTCAATGAAGAAGTGGCCAGGAGTACAAGACAACATGGTTTAAGGCAGTTATTAAGGACTACTCTGCACAAGGGAGGGTCAGGTCTTGTGGGATCCATGCCTGGTTCATTTTTATAAACGTCAGCTTGTCCACGTTGGCTGCGGACAGGCGGCTGCGTTTGTCAGTAATGGCGCCCCTGCCGTGTTGAATACACGTTCAGATAAAACGCTGGCCGCCGGGCAGGCCTAGCACCTCCAAGGCATAACATGCTAATTCTGGCCACGTGGACAATTTGGAAACCCAGAAGTTGAATGGGGCCGAACCATCCGTCAGTACGTGGAGTTGTGTGCAGATGTACTGTTCAGCCATGTTAGTGAAATGTTGCCTCCTGCTAACACGTTCCGTATCAGGTGGTGGGGCAGTTAGCTGTGGTGTGGAGACAAAACTTTTCCACATTTCTGCCATGCTAACCCTGCCCTCAGAGGAGCTGGCCGTGACACTGCTGCGTGGGCGACCTCTAGCTCCTCCTCTGCCTTGGCCTTGGCCTTCCACCTGTTCCCCTGTGACAGTTGGGAATGCTCTCAGGAGCGCGTCTAGCAGTGTGCGCTTGTACTCGCGCATCTTCCTATCACGCTCCAGTGCAGGAAGTAAAGTGGGCACATTGTCTTTGTACCGTGGATCCAGCAGAGTGGCCACCCAGTAGTCAGCACACGTTAAAATGTGGGCAACTCTGCTGTCGTTGCGCAGGCACTGCAGCATGTAATCGCTCATGTGTGCCAGGCTCCCCAGAGGTAAGGACAAGCTGTCCTCTGTGGGAGGCGTATCGTCATCATCCTCTGTATCCCCCCAGCCACGCACCAGGGATGTTCCTGCGCTGTGCTGGGTGCCACCCCGCTGTGAACCTGCTTCATCCTCATCCTCCTCCACCTCCTCCTCATCCTCCTCGTCCTCCAGTAGTGGTCCCTGGCTGGCCACATTTGTACCTGCTCTCTGCTGTTGCAAAAAACCTCCCTCTGAGCCACTTCTAACAGAGTGGCCTGAAAGTGCTAAAAACGACCCGTCATCCTCCTCCTCCTCCTCCTGGCCCTGGCCCACCTCCTCTTCCATCATCGCCCTAAGCGTTTTCTCTAGGAGACATAGAATTGGTATCGTCACGCTGATAACAGTGGCATCGCCACTGGCCATGTTGGTGGCGTACTCTAAGCACAGCGCAACAGGGCACACAGGTCTCGCATGGAGGCCCAATCATTGGTGGTGAAGTGGTGCTGTTCCGCAGTGCGACTGACCCGTGCGTGCTGCAGCTGAAACTCCACTATGGCCTGCTGCTGCTCGCACAGTCTCTCCAGCATGTGCAAGGTGGAGTTCCACCGGGTGGGCACGTTGCATATTAGGCGGTGAGCGGGAAGGCCGAAGTTCCGCTGTAGCGCTGACAGGCGAGCAGCGGCAGGATGTGAACGCCGGGCGCGCACAGACGGCCCGCACTTTATGCAGCAGCTCTGACATGTCTGGGTAGATGTGAATGAACTTTTGCACCACCAAATTCAGCACATGCGCCAGGCAAGGGATGTGCGTCAAACCGGCTAGTCCCAGAGCTGCCACGAGATTTCGCCCATTATCGCACACCACCAGGCCGGGCTTGAGGCCCACCGGCAGCAACCACTGGTCGGTCTGTTGTTCAATACCCCGCCACAACTCCTGCGCGGTGTGGGGCCTGTCCCCAAACATATGAGTTTCAGAATGGCCTGCTGACGTTTACCCGGGCTGTGCTGAAGTTGGTGGTGAAGGTGTGTGGCTGACTGGATGAGCTGGTGGAAGCAGAGGAGGAGGAGGAGGAGGAAGCCGAGTAGGAGGAGGGAGGCTACAGGAGGCAAAGAATGATGCCCTGTGATCCTTGGCGAGCGGAAGGACGTGCGCCAAGGAACTCTCCGCCTGGGGCCCAGCCGCCACTACATTTACCCAGTGTGCAGTTAGGGAGATATAGCGTCCCTGGCCGTGCTTACTGGTCCACGTATCTGTGGTTAGGTGGACCTTGGCACAAATGGCGTTGCGCAGTGCACACTTGATTTTATCGGACACTTGCATGTGCAGGGAAGGCACGGCTGTCTTGGAGAAGTAGTGGCGGCTGGGAACCACATACTGGGGACAGCCATGGCCATCAGCTGTTTGAAGCTGTCTGTGTCCACCAGCCGGAATGACAGCATTTCAAAGGCCAGTAGTTTAGAAATGCTGGCATTCAGGCCAAGGGCTCGAGGGTGACTAGGTGGGAATTTGCGCTTCCTCTCAAAGGTTTGAGAGATGGAGAGCTGAACGCTGCTGTGTGAAATAGTGGAGGCGCTAGGTGACGGTGGCGGTGGTGGTGGTGGTGTCAGTGGCACATCCTCTGTTTGCTGCTCGGCAGGTGGCAACATTCCTATCGAGGCGGAAGCCGAGGCAGCAGCGGTAGAGGGAGCAGGGGGAGCCTGAGCGGGTTCCTTGTTTTTAAGGTGTGTACTCCACTGCAGTTCATGCTTTGCATGTAGATGCCTGATCATGCAGGTGGTGCTCAGGTTAAGAACGTTAATGCCTCGCCTCAGGGTCTGATGGCACAGCGTGCAAACCACTCTGGTCTTGTCCTCAGCACATTGTTTGAAGAAGTGCCATGCCAGGGAACTCCTTGAAGATGCCTTTGGGGTGCTGGGTCCCTGTTGGCGCTGGCCAATAGCAGGCGAACTCTCTGGACGGCGGCTGTTCTGCTTTTGCCCCCTGCTCCCTCTTTGGCTTCGCTGTTGTCTCGGTCTCACCACTGCCTCTTCCTATTTAAGTCAGCGGCACGACCTTCAGTCCATGTGGGGTCTAAGACCTCATCGTCCTCTGCATCGTCTTCCACCCAGTCTTCCTCCCTGACCTCCTCCTGTTCAGTCTGCACACTGCAATAAGACGCGGCAGTGGGCACCTGTGTTTCGTCATCATCAGACACTCGGTCACTCTGCTGTGGTGGTATTCCCATGTCCTCATCATCTGGATACATAAGTGGTTGTGCGTCAGTGCATGGAATGTCTTCCACCGCTGGGGAAGGGATAGGTGGACGCACCTGGAAAACCGTGGGAGCAGAGTCTTCAAACAGAAGAAGAGACTGCTGCATAACTTGAGGCTCAGCCAGTTTCCCTGATATGCATGGGGGTGATGTGACAGACTGATGGGCTTGGTTTTCAGGTGCCACCTGTGCGCTTTCCGCAGAAGACTGGGCGGAAGACAATGTGGTGAACGTGCTGGAAGCACTGTCGGCCACCCAATCGACTAATGCCTGTACCTGCTCAGACCTTACCATCCACATAACGGCATTGGGCCACACCAAATATCGCTGTAAATTCTGTCGGCTACTTGAGGGAGTTGTTTCACTACTGTGTGCGCCTGAGGCCGAACGGCCACGTCCTCTGCCAGCAACAGAGGCTCCACGGACACCACCACGACCGCGTCCTTGTCCCTTAATAGAATGTTTCCTCATTGTTGCGATTCAACTCGCACCACAATAAAATATATTCTTTTTTAGCCCCAAAATTCCCACACTGGAAGATATAATTCCTTTTTCCGGTATTAATTACAAGAACACTGCTGCTAATTGGACACCAGATTTTTTTATAATGCTAGTTTTGGTACATAGATTCCCACACGGGGAAATATAATTCCTTTTTAGAGGAGTGAAAACGTGAGGCCTAGTTTTTCTGGTCTAACAAACACCGGATTGATTAAATTGGCCTTTTTTTCACCAAAATTACAACACTAGACAATAATGCCTTTTGGCGGTATTAATTACCAGAACACTGCTGCTAATTGGACACCAGATTTTTATAATGCTAGTTTTGGTACATAGATTCCCACACGGGAAATATAATTCCTTTTAGAGGAGTGAAAACGTGAGGCCTAGTTTTTCTGGTCTAACAAACACCGGATTGATTAAATTGGCCTTTTTTCACCAAAATTACAACACTGGACAATAATGCCTTTTGGCGGTATTAATTACCAGAACACTGCTGCTAATTGGACACCAGATTTTTTATAATGCTAGTTTTGGTACATAGAATCCCACACGGGAAATATAATTCCTTTTTAGAGGAGTGAAAACGTGAGGCCTAGTTTTTCTGGTCTAACAAACACCAGATTGATTAAATTGGCCTTTTTTCACCAAAATTACAACACTGGACAATAATGCCTTTGGCGGTATTAATTACCAGAACACTGCTGCTAATTGGACACCAGATTTTTTATAATGCTAGTTTTGGTACATAGAATCCCACACGGGGAAATATAATTCCTTTTAGAGGAGTGAAAACGTGAGGCCTAGTTTTTCTGGTCTAACAAACACCGGATTGATTAAATTGGCCTTTTTTCACCAAAATTACAACACTGGACAATAATGCCTTTTGGCGGTATTAATTACCAGAACACTGCTGCTAATTGGACACCAGATTTTTATAATGCTAGTTTTGGTACATAGAATCCCACACGGGAAATATAATTCCTTTTAGAGGAGTGAAAACGTGAGGCCTAGTTTTTCTGGTCTAACAAACACCGGATTGATTAAATTGGCCTTTTTTCACCAAAATTACAACACTGGACAATAATGCCTTTGGCGGTATTAATTACCAGAACACTGCTGCTAATTGGACACCAGATTTTTATAATGCTAGTTTTGGTACATAGATTCCCACACGGGAAATATAATTCCTTTTAGAGGAGTGAAAACGTGAGGCCTAGTTTTTCTGGTCTAACAAACACCGGATTGATTAAATTGGCCTTTTTTCACCAAAATTACAACACTGGACAATAATGCCTTTTGGCGGTATTAATTACCAGAACACTGCTGCTAATTGGACACCAGATTTTTATAATGCTAGTTTTGGTACATAGAATCCCACACGGGAAATATAATTCCTTTTAGAGGAGTGAAAACGTGAGGCCTAGTTTTTCTGGTCTAACAAACACCAGATTGATTAAATTGGCCTTTTTTCACCAAAATTACAACACTGGACAATAATGCCTTTTGGCGGTATTAATTACCAGAACACTGCTGCTAATTGGACACCAGATTTTTATAATGCTAGTTTTGGTACATAGAATCCCACACGGGGAAATATAATTCCTTTTTAGAGGAGTGAAAACGTGAGGCCTAGTTTTTCTGGTCTAACAAACACCAGATTGATTAAATTGGCCTTTTTTCACCAAAATTACAACACTGGACAATAATGCCTTTGGCGGTATTAATTACCAGAACACTGCTGCTAATTGGACACCAGATTTTTTATAATGCTAGTTTTGGTACATAGAATCCCACACGGGAAATATAATTCCTTTTAGAGGAGTGAAAACGTGAGGCCTAGTTTTTCTGGTCTAACAAACACCAGATTGATTAAATTGGCCTTTTTTCACCAAAATTACAACACTGGACAATAATGCCTTTTGGCGGTATTAATTACCAGAACACTGCTGCTAATTGGACACCAGATTTTTTATAATGCTAGTTTTGGTACATAGAATCCCACACGGGAAATATAATTCCTTTTTAGAGGAGTGAAAACGTGAGGCCTAGTTTTTCTGGTCTAACAAACACCGGATTGATTAAATTGGCCTTTTTTTCACCAAAATTACAACACTGGACAATAATGCCTTTTGGCGGTATTAATTACCAGAACACTGCTGCTAATTGGACACCAGATTTTTATAATGCTAGTTTTGGTACATAGAGAATCCCACGAGGAAATATGCCGTATTTTTCGCATAAGAGCGCCTTTTTCCCCCAAAAATGGGGGAAAAGTGCCCTGCGTCTTATGGGGCGAATGCTGTATTTTACATCGCCAGCTGCGATATGCCTGACGAGGAGGGACTGGGAGGAGGAGCTGGGGGCCGGCAATTGCGGAGGGCCGGTGCAGTGACTGTGCTCCGCCCCGCCCCGCTCCAGTGCTGCACTATTGAAATATGAAATATGTAATCCCAATTAAAAGTTCCTGTCTATGCCCCCACCCTAATATTACCGACACATGGCGGCTTGTTTGAAAGCAGGCGGTCCGGGCGGCCGGCGTCACTCCGCAGGCGTCACGTGCCTGCGCCGCCTCAGCACGTGCATGAAGTGGGCGGGCGCGGGCACCGTGATGTCAGTAGTGGCCGCCGGCCCGCCGCGAGACCTGCCATGTCAAGCTTATACCAGGGAATGTGAAGGCCACTCAGTTTGAGAGCGCAATCGGACCAGCCTGTCACTCTTCAGCTAGTGCAGCACTGGAAGCGAGGCGCTACGTCACTGCACCGGCCTCCTGCGCACGGCAGCTCGCCCAGTCCCCTCCAGCTGAAACTCAGTTTTATGAGGGGTGCTGAGGATGGCACTGTTATGGGATGGGGATCTGTGGATGGCGCTAGTCATGGGGTGGGGGCGTTCTGTGGATGACACACACCACTGCAGTGCACATCCGCAAATCTGGCTGTGCCATCACAGATGCCCCACATACCAGTGCCATCCACAGATGCCCCCATACAGTGCCATCCACAGATGCCCCCATACAGTGCCATCCACAGATGCCCCCATACAGTGCCATCCACAGATGCCCCATAACAGTGCCAGCCCTGTTATGGGGGGGATCTGTGAAGGATACTGTTACAGGGGCTGTAACAGTATCCTTCTCAGATCCCACCACCATAACAGTATCCTTCACAGATCCACCCATAACAGTCGTCATCCACAGATCCCCCATAACAGTGCGTCATCCACAGATCCCCCCATAACAGTGCGTCATCCACAGATCCCCCCATAACAGTGCGTCATCCACAGATCCCCCATAACAGTCGTCATCCACAGATCCCCCATAACAGTCGTCATCCACAGATCCCCCATAACAGTGCGTCATCCCCAGATCCCCCATAACAGTGTGTCATCCACAGATCCCCCATAACAGTGTCCTTCACAGATCCCCCCCCATAACAGTGACATCCACAGATCCCCAGTAATAGTGCCATCCACAGACCACCATTAGTTCCAAAACCACCAAAAGCACACCTTTTGGTTAAAAATATTTTTTTTCTTATTTTCCTCCCCAAAAACCTAGGTGCGTCTTATGGGCCGGTGCGTCTTATAGGGCGAAAAATACGGTAATTCCTTTTTAGAGGAGTGAAAACGTGAGGCCTAGTTTTTCTGGTCTAACAAACACCGGATTGATTAAATTGGCCTTTTTTTCACCAAAATTACAACACTGGAAATAATGCCTTTTGGCGGTATTAATTACCAGAACACTGCTGCTAATTGGACACCAGATTTTTTATAATGCTAGTTTTGGTACATAGAATCCCACACGGGGAAATATAATTCCTTTTTAGAGGAGTGAAAACGTGAGGCCTAGTTTTTCTGGTCTAACAAACACCGGATTGATTAAATTGGCCTTTTTTCACCAAAATTACAACACTGGACAATAATGCCTTTGGCGGTATTAATTACCAGAACACTGCTGCTAATTGGACACCAGATTTTTTATAATGCTAGTTTTGGTACATAGAATCCCACACGGGGAAATATAATTCCTTTTTAGAGGAGTGAAAACGTGAGGCCTAGTTTTTCTGGTCGAACAAACACCGGATTGATTAAATTGGCCTTTTTTTCACCAAATTTACTACACTGGAAATAATGCCTTTTGGCGGTATTAATTACCAGAACACTGCTGCTAATTGGACACCAGATTTTTTATAATGCTAGTTTTGGTACATAGAATCCCACACGGGGAAATATAATTCCTTTTAGAGGAGTGAAAACGTGAGGCCTAGTTTTTCTGGTCTAACAAACACCGGATTGATTAAATTGGCCTTTTTTCACCAAAATTACAACACTGGACAATAATGCCTTTTGGCGGTATTAATTACCAGAACACTGCTGCTAATTGGACACCAGATTTTTTATAATGCTAGTTTTGGTACATAGAATCCCACAAGGGGAAATATAATTCCTTTTTAGAGGAGTGAAAACGTGAGGCCTAGTTTTTCTGGTCTAACAAACACCGGATTGATTAAATTGGCCTTTTTTTCACCAAAATTACAACACTGGACAATAATGCCTTTTGGCGGTATTAATTACCAGAACACTGCTGCTAATTGGACACCAGATTTTTTAAAATGCTAGTTTTGGTACATAGAATCCCACACGGGGAAATATAATTCCTTTTAGAGGAGTGAAAACGTGAGGCCTAGTTTTTCTGGTCTAACAAACACCGGATTGATTAAATTGGCCTTTTTTCACCAAAATTACAACACTGGACAATAATGCCTTTTGGCGGTATTAATTACCAGAACACTGCTGCTAATTGGACACCAGATTTTTTATAATGCTAGTTTTGGTACATAGAATCCCACACGGGAAATATAATTCCTTTTAGAGGAGTGAAAACGTGAGGCCTAGTTTTTCTGGTCTAACAAACACCAGATTGATTAAATTGGCCTTTTTTCACCAAAATTACAACACTGGACAATAATGCCTTTTGGCGGTATTAATTACCAGAACACTGCTGCTAATTGGACACCAGATTTTTTATAATGCTAGTTTTCGTACATAGAATCCCACACGGGGAAATATAATTCCTTTTTAGAGGAGTGAAAACGTGAGGCCTAGTTTTTCTGGTCTAACAAACACCGGATTGATTAAATTGGCCTTTTTTCACCAAAATTACAACACTGGACAATAATGCCTTTGGCGGTATTAATTACCAGAACACTGCTGCTAATTGGACACCAGATTTTTTATAATGCTAGTTTTGGTACATAGAATCCCACACGGGGAAATATAATTCCTTTTAGAGGAGTGAAAACGTGAGGCCTAGTTTTTCTGGTCTAACAAACACCGGATTGATTAAATTGGCCTTTTTTCACCAAAATTACAACACTGGACAATAATGCCTTTTGGCGGTATTAATTACCAGAACACTGCTGCTAATTGGACACCAGATTTTTATAATGCTAGTTTTGGTACATAGAATCCCACACGGGGAAATATAATTCCTTTTTAGAGGAGTGAAAACGTGAGGCCTAGTTTTTCTGGTCTAACAAACACCAGATTGATTAAATTGGCCTTTTTTTCACCAAAATTACAACACTGGACAATAATGCCTTTTGGCGTTATTAATTACCAGAACACTGCTGCTAATTGGACACCAGATTTTTTATAATGCTAGTTTTGGTATATAGATTCCCACACGGGGAAATATATTTCCTTTTTAGTGGAGTGAAAACGTGAGGCCTAGTTTTTCTGGTCTAACAAACACCGGATTGATTAAATTGGCCTTTTTTTCACCAAAATTACAACACTGGACAATAATGCCTTTGGCGGTATTAATTACCAGAACACTGCTGCTAATTGGACACCAGATTTTTTATAATGCTAGTTTTGGTACATAGAATCCCACACGGGGAAATATAATTCCTTTTTAGAGGAGTGAAAACGTGAGGCCTAGTTTTTCTGGTCTAACAAACACCAGATTGATTAAATTGGCCTTTTTTTCACCAAAATTACAACACTGGACAATAATGCCTTTTGGCGGTATTAATTACAAGAACACTGCTGCTAATTGGACACCAGATTTTTTATAATGCTAGTTTTGGTACATAGATTCCCACACGGGGAAATATAATTCCTTTTAGAGGAGTGAAACGTGAGGCCTAGTTTTTCTGGTCTAACAAACACCAGATTGATTAAATTGGCCTTTTTTTCACCAAAATTACAACACTGGACAATAATGCCTTTTGGCGGTATTAATTACAAGAACACTGCTGCTAATTGGACACCAGATTTTTTATAATGCTAGTTTTGGTACATAGAATCCCACACGGGAAATATAATTCCTTTTTAGAGGAGTGAAAACGTGAGGCCTAGTTTTTCTGGTCTAACAAACACCGGATTGATTAAATTGGCCTTTTTTTCACCAAAATTACAACACTGGACAATAATGCCTTTGGCGGTATTAATTACCAGAACACTGCTGCTAATTGGACACCAGATTTTTTATAATGCTAGTTTTGGTACATAGAATCCCACACGGGAAATATAATTCCTTTTAGAGGAGTGAAAACGTGAGGCCTAGTTTTTCTGGTCTAACAAACACCGGATTGATTAAATTGGCCTTTTTTCACCAAAATTACAACACTGGACAATAATGCCTTTTGGCGGTATTAATTACCAGAACACTGCTGCTAATTGGACACCAGATTTTTTATAATGCTAGTTTTGGTACATAGAATCCCACACGGGAAATATAATTCCTTTTTAGAGGAGTGAAAACGTGAGGCCTAGTTTTTCTGGTCTAACAAACACCGGATTGATTAAATTGGCCTTTTTTTCACCAAAATTACAACACTGGACAATAATGCCTTTTGGCGGTATTAATTACCAGAACACTGCTGCTAATTGGACACCAGATTTTTTATAATGCTAGTTTTGGTACATAGAATCCCACACGGGAAATATAATTCCTTTTAGAGGAGTGAAAACGTGAGGCCTAGTTTTTCTGGTCTAACAAACACCGGATTGATTAAATTGGCCTTTTTTTCACCAAAATTACAACACTGGACAATAATGCCTTTTGGCGGTATTAATTACCAGAACACTGCTGCTAATTGGACACCAGATTTTTTATAATGCTAGTTTTGGTACATAGATTCCCACACGGGGAAATATAATTCCTTTTAGAGGAGTGAAAACGTGAGGCCTAGTTTTTCTGGTCTAACAAACACCGGATTGATTAAATTGGCCTTTTTTTCACCAAAATTACAACACTGGACAATAATGCCTTTTGGCGGTATTAATTACAAGAACACTGCTGCTAATTGGACACCAGATTTTTATAATGCTAGTTTTGGTACATAGAATCCCACACGGGAAATATAATTCCTTTTAGAGGAGTGAAAACGTGAGGCCTAGTTTCTTCTGGTCTAACAAACACCAGATTGATTAAATTGGCCTTTTTTCACCAAAATTACAACACTGGACAATAATGCCTTTTGGCGGTATTAATTACCAGAACACTGCTGCTAATTGGACACCAGATTTTTATAATGCTAGTTTTGGTACATAGATTCCCACACGGGGAAATATAATTCCTTTTAGAGGAGTGAAAACGTGAGGCCTAGTTTTTCTGGTCTAACAAACACCAGATTGATTAAATTGGCCTTTTTTCACCAAAATTACAACACTGGACAATAATGCCTTTTGGCGGTATTAATTACAAGAACACTGCTGCTAATTGGACACCAGATTTTTTATAATGCTAGTTTTGGTACATAGATTCCCACACGGGGAAATATAATTCCTTTTAGAGGAGTGAAAACGTGAGGCCTAGTTTTTCTGGTCTAACAAACACCGGATTGATTAAATTGGCCTTTTTTTCACCAAAATTACAACACTGGACAATAATGCCTTTTGGCGGTATTAATTACAAGAACACTGCTGCTAATTGGACACCAGATTTTTATAATGCTAGTTTTGGTACATAGATTCCCACACGGGGAAATATAATTCCTTTTAGAGGAGTGAAAACGTGAGGCCTAGTTTTTCTGGTCTAACAAACACCGGATTGATTAAATTGGCCTTTTTTTCACCAAAATTACAACACTGGACAATAATGCCTTTGGCGGTATTAATTACCAGAACACTGCTGCTAATTGGACACCAGATTTTTATAATGCTAGTTTTGGTACATAGATTCCCACACGGGAAATATAATTCCTTTTAGAGGAGTGAAAACGTGAGGCCTAGTTTTTCTGGTCTAACAAACACCAGATTGATTAAATTGGCCTTTTTTCACCAAAATTACAACACTGGACAATAATGCCTTTTGGCGGTATTAATTACCAGAACACTGCTGCTAATTGGACACCAGATTTTTTATAATGCTAGTTTTGGTACATAGAATCCCACACGGGGAAATATAATTCCTTTTAGAGGAGTGAAAACGTGAGGCCTAGTTTTTCTGGTCTAACAAACACCAGATTGATTAAATTGGCCTTTTTTTCACCAAAATTACAACACTGGACAATAATGCCTTTGGCGGTATTAATTACCAGAACACTGCTGCTAATTGGACACCAGATTTTTTATAATGCTAGTTTTGGTACATAGAATCCCACACGGGGAAATATAATTCCTTTTAGAGGAGGAAAACGTGAGGCCTAGTTTTTCTGGTCTAACAAACACCAGATTGATTAAATTGGCCTTTTTTTCACCAAAATTACAACACTGGACAATAATGCCTTTGGCGGTATTAATTACAAGAACACTGCTGCTAATTGGACACCAGATTTTTTATAATGCTAGTTTTGGTACATAGATTCCTACACGGGGAAATATAATTCCTTTTAGAGGAGTGAAAACGTGAGGCCTAGTTTTTCTGGTCTAACAAACACCAGATTGATTAAATTGGCCTTTTTTCACCAAAATTACAACACTGGACGATATAATGCCTTTGGCGGTATTAATTACAAGAGGACTGCTGGTATTTCAGAACACCGGAATTGTTAAAATGCTAGTTTTGCTAGATAAATTTCCCACACTGGGAGAAATATTGCCTAAGCCTCTTTTACAGTATTAATTACAACAGGAGTGCTTCTTCTGGTCTAACACCAGAATAATTTTATTATTACGGTGAAAGCTTTTTCCAATTTATATTTCTGGCACATAAAAAAAAATATTTCTGGCTGACAGTATTGGACAAAGTAGTGGCACTGGCTAGCCTAGCTGGAACAGCACATTCATGGGATTTGCTATCCAAGTGGGTTACTTTCAGTTTCACCACTGATATATTAAATATCTTTGCAGTTAGTATGGGTGACACAAGCACAGCCAAACCCCTGATGTAGTATATCTATGAAAAATCGACTATTACATTAGATTAATGGACGTTGTGGCAGCTTTTGCTGTAGCACCACAAGTCCCAAAATGGCCGCCGCCTATCAGCCCAGTAACATGTGCCAGAAAACAGTCTGCCCAGCCAGAAAAAAATTGACTTTGACTGAGCAGCTGAATCGCTGTTGTTCTGATTCACAGGTGTAGATTTTTAACTTCTTTGGAGCTTTGGTTTACACTCTGTGGCAGCAGTGCTGGCGCACCACAAGTCCCAAAATGGCCACAGCCGGTCAGCCCAGTTACATGTGCCAGTAAAAATCACTCTGGCCAGTCTCAACAAAATAGTGACTTTCAGTGAACAGCTCAGCTGAGTTGTTCTGATGCACAGGTGTAGAAAGGTAGATCATTCAATCACTTCTTTATCCCTGCCTATCTCGCCCTCACAGAAGCTGCATCCTCTCCCTACACTAGTCAGAGCAGTGTGACGTGCGGCTCTACGTGACTCCAGCTTAAATAGAGGCTGGGTCACATGCTGCATCTTGGCCAATCACAGCCATGCCATTAGTAGGCATGGCTGTGATGGGCTCTTAGGGCAAGAAGTAAAACGCTAGCTGATTGGCTGCTGTGCAGCCCTTCAGAAAGCGGGAAGTAATCGACTGAACACCGGACCCGAACCCGAACTTTTTTGAAAATTCCGGTACGGACCCGAACGATTTTCGAACTGTTCGCTCAACACTAGAAAACAGAAGAAAAAAATGTGTTTTGCCGCTTTAAATGGCGCCACAGACCCTTGGATGAAAATATATATTTTTCGCCACAGACCCTTGGATGAAAATATATCTTTTTCCTAAATTTTTGTGAACCTCCTTGATGGTTGTTTGCTCCTGGCAGCCTAATATCCCTCTCACTTAAACTGAAACCAAACGTATACCTTCACAGGTCTTCCCTCTGGCGCACTGCTAGGTACTCTTAAACTTCTTCATGTGAAGAGTAGAGATTAACCCCTCTTTCTTTTTTTCCCCTCTACCATATGGCTGTGATTGGCCAGTGCAGCATGGGATGACATATTCCCACTTTTTTCTGTGAACTACCCCCGTGCTGATTATCTGACAGGGAAAATCTATTCAATTAATCCATCTGTTAGATTCTAGAGGGACAAATTCCATATTTTTGGTGGTCAAGTACCCCTGCGGCCTGCAGTGCATACCTGGCAGTGAAAATAATTCAATTACATTAGTCTGTAACATATTTGTGGGACCTAAAGCGATTTTTGTCTCTTTCTGACACCAGCACTGCATATCTGACAGTCAAATAAACCAATTAATACTGCTGTAACATAGTCGGTTGACAAATACCCATTTTTTGTGCTAGAAATTAAATTTCTGTCAAATAAAACCGTTAAATACTGCATTTACATTTTTGGTTTAAAAAAGCACACTTTTTGTGCTAGATAGTACATTTGCAGCCTGTGCTGCATTTTTGGCAGTCCAACAAAACCGTTAACTACTGCATTTACATTTTTGGTTTAAAAAAGCACACTTTTTGTGCTAGATAGTACATTTGCAGCCTGTGTTGCATTTCTGACAGTCCAATAAAACCGTAAAATACTGCATTTACATTATTGGTTTAAAAAAGCACGCTTTTTTGTGCTAGATAGTACATTTGCTGCCTGCACTGCATTTCTGACTGTCCAACAAAACCGTTAAATACTGCATTTACATTTTTGGTTTAAAAAAGCACACTTTTTGTGCTAGATAGTACATTTGCAGCCTGCGCTGCATTTCTGACAGTCCAATAAAACCGTTAAATACTGCATTTACATTTTTGGTTTAAAAAAGCACACTTTTTGTGCTAGATAGTACATTTGCAGCCTGCGCTGCATTTCTGACAGTCCAATAAAACCGTTAAATACTGCATTTACATTTTTGGTTTAAAAAAGCACACTTTTTGTGCTAGATAGTACATTTGCAGCCTGCGCTGCATTTCTGACAGTCCAATAAAACCGTTAAATACTGCATTTAGATTTTTGGTTTAAGAAAGCACACTTTTTGTGCTAGATAGTACATTTGCAGCCTGCACTGCATTTCTGAGAGTGCAATATAACCAGTAAATACTACTGTGACATTGTTGGTGAAAAAAAATACACTTATTTTTTGCTATAAAGCACTTTTGCGGCCTGCACTATATTTCTGACAGTGAAATATAACTAGTAAATACAACTGTGACATTGTTGGTAAAAAAAACACGTATTTTTTGCCATAAAGTACATTTGCGGCCTGCACTGCATTTCTGAGGGTGAAATGTAATCAGTAAATCCAGCTCTTAGATTATGGCTCGACATTTCCACGGTTTTCAGACCAGTCATTCACAAGTGGCTTGGAGGGTGTGTTCCTGCTGGACTGCATACCTGACAGGGAAATATATTCTTTAAATTCAGCAGCTTTTAGATTGTTGGGTGATCTGTACCCCTCTTTTCTTTCACACTACCCCTGCCCTGCATACCTGACTGGGAAATATATTCTGTAAGTTTGGAGGGGTTTAGATTGTTGGGCGAACGATACCCCTTTTTTCTGTCAAACTACTGCATACCTGACTGGGAAATATATTCTGTAAATTCGGCGGCGTTTAGATTACTGGGTGATCTGTATCCCTTTTTCCTTTTAAACTACCCCTGCACTGCATACCTGACTGGGAAATATATTTGGGTGCTGTAGCTATATGCTGTAAAATCTTTATGATGTGTCCATGATAAATCTGTAGCGTCGGGGCCCTGTGTGGCTTCTAAACACTTTTAAAATAATCCTTCAGCAGGGCGAATAGATGCCGGATGACACAGCGGGGGCACCGCCAACACCTCAGAAGGCAGGGTTAGCATGGCCGAAACGTGGAAAAGCTTTGTCAGCACACCACAAGAAGCAGCACCACAAGCTGATATGGAATGTCTTAGCAGGCGGCAGCATTTAAGCAACATGGTGGAACAGTATGTGTGAACATGCCTACACATACTAACAGATGGGTCTGCACCATACAACTTCTGGATCTCCAAATTGGGCAAATGGCCTGAGCTTTCCCTTTATGCCTTGGAGGTGCTGGCTTGCCCTGCAGCATGTACATTTTCTGAATGTGTGTTTAGCATGGCAGGGTGCGTTATCACAGACAAGCGCAGTCGCCTGTCCACAGCCAATGTGGATAACGCTCACGTTCATTAAAATGAACCAGGCATGGATCCCACAGGACTTGTCCATACCTTGTTCAGAATAGTCATGTATACTGGCCTCACCCAGCCTTTGTTATACTCCAGCGCACTTTCTCTTTCTTTTCTTTTCTATATTTCCCAATGTTTTGGGGTCTACCATAATTTTAAAAAAAAACAGTGCTGTTGGCGACTACCTCCTCGACCACTGCATCCACCTACACCGCCACGTCCACCGCCTCCTTAACCTCCTACTCCATATGGACCTCCTCCTAGTTCCCTATCCATATTTGTTTGCATGGCAATTGTCCAGCTCTTACCCCCATTTTGCTTCCTTTTGCAGCCCTCTAGCCCTTTCCATTACTTTTTTAGAACCATTTTAGTGCCCCAAAGTTCGGGTCCCCATTGACTTCAATGGGGTTCGGGGTTAAGTTCGGGTCCCGAACTCGAACTTTGCGGCGAAGTTTGCCCGAACCTGGCGAACCCGAACTTCCAGATGTTCACTCAACTTTAATTATTATAAAAACAGTGGGGGCACAGACAGTACGAAAAGCAGTTTGAAAAGGCTGCATCACTTTAGCGAGCACTGCGGCCTCTTTTTAGGCCAGTTACGTCATGTTCTGTCACATGCTCTATGTGCAAATCAGCCCCATTCAAGTCAATTGCCCTGGGCTACAATGCCAAGCACAATCATTATACAATGTATGGAACTGTACTTGGTAAGCTGGGAGGAGGCTGCAGCCCTCTACTCAACAGAGTGCTGCAACCTCTTCAAACAGCTGAATATTGGAAGTGCCAGGAAACGGACCTCCACTATCCTGATTCCTGAGGATAGATTATCAATATTGTACGCCCGAAAACCTCTTTAAAGATCTATTTAAGTTTGTTGCATCATGTTATGTAACATGTTAATGTCAAGTTAAAGTTTCCTACATCCTTATATCAGCAAAGGCAATTCTCCAAGGAAGAACTGCAGTCGGTCCTTTACTTACAGAATTATAAATTGTCATCACTGTCATATATAAATGGTTTAATGGTTGAAAAAGGGTATGCTACTATTCATTTGGACCAATGAACCAAAAAGAAGAAAACTGACTCTGCCCATTCAAATTTTTACCAGAAAGCCAAACAGACCTCAGCCGTCCTCCATTCACTTTTATGGGGCTGATGGAAATAGCCGTCCAGCACTAGAAGTGAATGGAGCAGTGGCTACACTTTCGTGGTGAGCTTTCCACTTATTTCTAATCAAACAAAATAATAGTTGATCTCAGGGAAACCAGCTACAGAAAACACCGCAGAGCCTCATTTAAGAGTCTCAACATAGCAATCCAAAGTGCAAAAGCGGGATCTTGACATAGGGGTCCCTTAATATGGTGGATTTGGTGATCTCTATAATGGGGACACCACTTTGCTTGGTTTTCCTTCCTTTGAGGGATATCTGGCTTTCATTGTGTTGTAGACCCAATACTGGAGCTCCACATTTATTTTGCATATTACTTATTTCTAATGGACTTCTGAATATAGCCAATCTGCACTCCCATAGAAATTAAGGGAGCGTGGTCACACATGCTCAATCCATTTTCCTTCATTTTTCATGCTCCATTTTAGAGATAGCTGCTGTAACAAAGTTGCGACCCACAACTATCAGACATTGGTGACATATCCTAGCGATATTCCACCAATGCTTGAGATAACACAACTTCTTTAATTGTTATGTTATGTAGTCTTTTAGGTATAAGAAAATCAAGGAAATAACTAATTGTTTTATCTATAATAATTAGGGGCAATTGAAGACAATATACATGAAGACAAGTGAAGAAAATATACATGTCTTCAACAGGGACACAGTGATGCTTGAAAGTTTGTAAACCCTTCAGGATTGCTAGTTCTGCATAAATTTGACCTAAAACGATATCACATTTTTACACAAGTCCTAAAAATACAGTAGATTACAATAAACCACATCAAACAAATGAAACATTTATTTGCAGTTATTGCTGCACAAGGGAGTGACAATAGATCCTGAAAGCAAAGGTTCACATACTTTTGCCACTCACGAACGTGATATTGGATAATTTTCCTCAATAAATAAATGTCCAAGTCTAATATTTTTGTCTCATTTCTTTGATTTGGTTATCTATATCTATTTTTAGGTCAAATTTATACAGAAATATTACAAATTCTGAAGGGTTCACAAACTTCCAAGCACCACTTGGGGTTAGTGAATTTTATCGAGTGTTTGATTGATGCTCATTGATGTGTTCACGTAAAGACTTTGTTCACGTTGCTAACAGAGATAAGTCTATATTAGGTGTATTGCTTGTGCAGATTGCGGCGCAAAGTTTCTTAGCAGCACAATCTGCAACTTTTCACCGCTCATGCCAGGTCTTAAAAAGTGGACAGGGAAAGGACACCGGGCGGCAGGCCAGTCTCATTCATCATTATCTACACCTGTTTTATCCTATGGATAGGTCATCAGTATCTGATCGTTGGGGGTCTGACACCCAAGCCCCCACCCGATCAGCTGTTTGAGATGTCACTGTTGCTTACAGTAGATTTGCAGCCTTCTCTCTGCTCACCAAGCACAGCGACATCCATTTGATAGTGACTGTGCTTGGTACCACAGCTCAGCCCTTTTCACTTCAATGGGCCTGAGCTGCGTCTAGGCCATGTGACGTCCTTTTCAAACAGCTGATCGACAGGCAGTCCTGGGTGTCGGACCCCACAAATCAGATATTCATGACTTATCCATAGTATAGGTCTTCAGTAGTAAAATCTCAGAAAACCCCTTTAATAATGACATCACAGGAAACTCCTGTGCAGAGAGGATATGAAGCATGCAGAGAACATGCTATATGGATTTTCTTTGAATGTCTGTATACACTGATCACTGGTAGCTGTAGTATAATGGACTGTTATCAGCAATTTGTATATAGAGATTACAGAGAACACATCGGACAGGTAAATATAAACTGACAAATAATAGGACAAATAAATACATACTGTTTAATGAGAAAAAAAATAAAAAAGTATTTTTCTTCTTACAGTGGAAATCATCATATTATTATTATCATACTAATAATAACCTGTTTGCAGTTATTCTTAAACAGCCCAATGTTACAGTATCAAATTATGGCTTCAACTCTGTCAATATTTCCTGGGAAGCAGAAGAAATTGCAGAAAGGGGAAATTTTGATGTTTGCTATAAGCTATCCTATCGATTTTTGGATAAAGAAAAATGGGTAATGACTATTTTATTCTTATCTGCATTCATTATTATGCATTGTTCATTATTAATATTTTTATTATTCTTAACAAATTTGCAGGGAGAGTTCAGATATTTAGAAAAGACATTAGAATCATACAATTGTATGTTATATCTTGCTTTATGATAATGACTACTTGAACAGGTCACATAACGTGTCATCCTACAGTAGCTCAGGGATCACCAACCACTCCACTCCAGCTGATGTGCAACTATAACTCCCAGCATGCACACTTACTCGGCTGTTCTTGTAACTCCCATAGAGGTGAAAGGAGAATTCTGGGAGTTGTAGTTTCAGAACAGCTGGAGTGCTGGAGGTTTCTGATCCCTGTCCTAGGTATTCCTGACTTCCTATTAGATCCAGTGTTCCATATATAGTTGTTGCAGGGCAGTTTTGTATAGGTGGCTGCTGTGACACCATAGAAAGGACCCCTATGTCAGTCACCAAACCCCTCAAACCCTGTACCTGCATTGCTAGTATTGCTCATGGGTTTCCTTTAACTATTATTATTATTTTTTTACTCTAAAACATATAAGAAAATGTTGTGCTTATTTCAGGGGTTAGCAGGCTGTGGACACCAAAAGCTTTAGACCAGGGGTAGGCAACCTCCGGCACTCTAGCTGTTGTGAAACTACAACTCCCAGCATGCATACTTCCTCTACCCTTCTCAGAACTCTCAAAGGAATGAATGGAGAATTTTGGGAATTGTAGTTTCACAACAGTGCTGAAGGTTGCTGAACCCTGCTTTAGACCCTCAGGGGTTCAAAGATGAACCTCTCTTTTTTTTCTCTTCTGATATAAACCACATTATTTGTCCTCCTGCAATTTCTATTTGTTAGAAAATGCATTATTAAGAAAACTGAATATTTTATTTCTTCAGTTATGTAGAGAATAGTGAAGGAAGTGTAAAACTACCTTCCATATTTATTCATATAAGACTACAGTTTTTATAATTTAGATAGTGATTGATGTTAATCATTTTACCATTTTCTTTCTTTTTTTTTTTAGCTAGTATTGACAACAAAGCATCACACGCTAAAACTACGCATGCATTCTAGACTGGTGGGGTCAGTATCAAATGCACTTTGTGAATCCGACAACATAAAATATCAAAGCAAGCCTGCAGAATTTGTTTACAATGTCCCACAGGGTAAGTTTTAAATTTCTTTTACATATGGAATAAAAAGTGTTAAAGTATAAAATATGCCTAAGAATCTGCACTACTCTCCTTTGGTTCATCCAAAATTCATTACTTTCATGATAATTTAAATGCAATAATGAGCAAAAGCAGTATAGCTGTTTAAATGCCATGGGAGACACAGTTTAAGGGCTCACGAACATTAATGTATTTTTTTCTCTGTCCGTTCCGTTTTTTTGCAGCCTGCCTGCATTCCTATATACAGTAGATCACGTATATTCACAAAGTGATTAATACAATAACTTGTCAGCACATCTCGTGTCTTGCTCACTTCAGCAAATAGCATTTATTATGTAGAGGAGGTTGATACAAACCACTTACTAATGTATTGGGATTGTCCATATTGCCTCCTTTGTTGGCTTGATTCATTTTTCCATCACAATATACACTGCTCGTTCCCATGGTTACGGCCACACTGCGATAAATCAGCAGTGGCCGTGCTTGCACACTATTGGAAAAAGTACCAGCCCTGGTGCGCTCCTACAGTCCCAGCCACCAGAGAGGCCGATGTTTTTCCTACAGTGTGCAGGCACGACCACCGCTGATGGATTGCAGGGTGGTCATAAATAAACATGGATACTAGCAGTGTACAATGTGATGGAAAAATGAATCGAGGCAATGTGGATAATCACAATATTTTAAGTGCCTTGTATTAACTTTTTCTACATATTAAATGCGACTTTCTGAAATGAAACAACCCCTTTAACTGCGGCTAATTGTTTATAAATGAATATACTCATTACAGTGGTTCCCCCATTAGTTCTGTCAATCCCAGCCAGTGTCATTGTTAGCTCCATAAACAGACATGAATGTAATATCAGCCATACACTGTGGTATACAGTAGGTCCAGTTAGGTAGTCATATCTTATTCTCAGAATAAGTACTGTATGTCCTGATCACTACCCTATTAAGCTTAGTATTTCTCTCCTCTATTATAAACTTTCTACAGGAAATGACTTGAATTATTTCTTTATCAGTGATTGTTTAGGAGTGGCCTTGTATTACAAAATGCATAATACTGTATAAAGGATTTATACAAGCACTTACAAATTCCAAACTGTTTACCTATACCGCCAGTTGTAAATCCATTAAAAGTTGATTCTTCCCTTTGAATAGCCATTGCTTTGAGTTTGTAAACTTCTTAGGATATAAAATACATTTTCCTATGTTCGGGTATTAGGTATTGTTGTCATTGAATATATTTCAGAGATTATTATAAAATCTGTTTTTCAGCTTCACTCATAAAGATGTGTATTTCTTGTTTTAGTTTACATCACCAAAGTGTCATGTGTATTATTCAACATAACTAGTCTAAATTGTTCCTGGACCTTTGGAACAGATACCCCTGAAGACATCAACTACTCCTTTGCATTGAGGTATAACATTATATCTTTTTTCTCTGTCATAAGTAACAAAAAACACTAACTCTGTACATATATTTCTCTGCACAGGTTAAACGCTAAATGGTTTTCTTGCCCACACTATTTGAAAGGACACAAAAAGAATGTTGGCTGCTATATGGAAGATGTTTTTTCAGGCTGTACAAACACATATCTGAATAAGATAAGGATCTGTTTTTTTAGTGGCTCATACAATTTCTCAAAAACATTCAGGCCTGAAGCTGTAGGTGAGATGCACTTGATTAATTTATTTTCTCCAAATACACTACTGGAAAATGAAAAACGAACACTTAAAGAACCTAAAGGGGTTAATCAACACCTATAATGCCCCCCAAAATGCCCGGGCACCTAATACAGGTTATACCTACCCTGCTCCCCGGCACCTGCATTGTTCCTGTGACCCGCATGGCCGCTGCAGCATCTCCCTGTCGCGGACATCAAAACACCCGAAGACCAGGGGGGGGGGGGCCTTGAGTGGCGGGTTGGGGGCTGAAGAGCCTCCTCAGCATCGTGATGGGGAGATGCAGCGGGGAAAGTATAACCTGTATGAGGTGCCCGGTTAACCCCTCAAAAGGCTATGTATACCTTCAGCGGCAATTTTTTTATGATTGCATCTTACTCATTTTGGGCAAAAAAAAAATTTTTTTTTCAATTATTATTATTATCTCAAAATATTGAGCCGTTCTGTCACAAAGGGTTAAATGTTTGTCTAGCTATGTGAATAGTACTTTTTACTTTCACTTTGTGACGGTCATCTAATAACCCTTATCTCTTATTTACTAAGAGCTGTATTACACCAACAGATTATCTGATCGATTGTCTGGCCAACCATTGTTCAGATGGTCATTTATACACACAGATATTTTGTTATACACACCAACTATTGGTCTTATTGGATAGAAATTGGTCAGATAATCTGTTGGTGTAATACAGCCCTAAGAGGTCATAAACATTTATTTAAGCCACATTCTTATCAGTGGAGGGCCCTTAACATGGGCAAAAATTGAACAGATGATCGCTCAAAAGCATTCATAGTAATGCTCATTAGAAATTATCTAGTGGTATAAATGCTTGCCGATTACCCAATCAGCTTAATTGGATCATTTGCGCAGTACAAAAAATCCTGTTTCCCGGTGGCAGATCATGCTTTGTAAACACAATCTGCTGCTGGGAAACAATGAGTCTGTATGGGGAAGAGCAATGGCATTAGCGATTGCTCCTCTCCATACTTTGGAGGAGCTGGCGGAGATTGATACATGTAAATGCAGCAGCCTCCTCTTCTAGCAATCAGCAAATTGTTGGAAAGGAACGCTTACCAACAATCGGTTTGTATATCGTCTCATGTAAAGGGACCTTTGGATAAGAACGGAGCTATAATGAGTGTTTATAATGTCAGAGAGCAGAGATAAGGACCTCGTCAGATTAGCTGGCTAACAGAACAGAGGGAAAATTCAGATCCCTCTATTAGAGAATCTCAGCCCTGTACAGAAAAAAGGATCCATATTCGTAATAAAGACCAATTTAAAAGTGATTTTTTACTCAAAATGAGTACAGCGCAATCATAACAAAATTGCCCCCAAAGGTGTACATAGTCTTTAATGCGATTGAAAAAATATAAACTTCTAGTGGAGCTTGGTCAATGATCACAGAACCAAGGTGGTGCACCCTTTATTTTGGGTTCTGAAGAAGGATATATGTTAAGACAAGGTCACATTAATATGGCATCTCCCCTTGCTGTGATACAGGCTGCCACTCTGGCACGTGGCCTTCATTAGAACCAAGGCAGAACCTGTTTTTATTACTGAACATGGTTGCATCAAAGTCCATAAGACAGCTGGAGAGTACCCAACACCATCACCCAAAGTGCAGAGACAAACATGATCAATACCTGGTGTCATGGTGTGGCGCTGACACACTGTCCGCATGACACAATGTACTCTTTAGGGTATCCAGCAGCTCCCCTACCCAGCTCAATCACCAGATCTCTCCCCATTGAGAATGTCTAGGACTGCATGGGTGATGGATGTCCCATACACAGCAGCCCACAACCACTTTGGCTGAACTGCAGGTCCAAGTTAAAAGAGCTTGGATTTACATATGTACTCCAGGAAGATACCCAGCATCTGTATGACCATTACCATGCCAGAATATCAACCTGTATCGCAGCAAGGGGAGATACCACCCAGTACTATGTGACCCTGCTTTCAACATATGCCCTGCTGCAGAACCTAAAATAAAGGATGCAACACATTGGTTGTATTATGATCATTGACCAAACTCTACTAGCCAATCTCAGCTGAACGACTGCTGCGCTCCCCACCCCACTCTGCCCCTTCAGCTTTCATCGGCTCTGTTGAGCTTTTAGAATGTGAGGCTTACAGTTTCCATATACGTTCTGGGGATTCAAGCAGGATAAGGCCATGTTCATATGGTGGAAAAATATGTTGGATAAATCCAGTGTTTATTTTGCAGTGGACCTCTCAGCAGAAATCTAAAGCTGACCTTTAGGCTGGGTTCACACGTGACTGATTAGCTACGGATTTGGCGCTGTGACTTTTTGTGCAGCAAATCCGCAGCGTTGTACAGTACCAACAAAGCAGATGAGAATTTCAGAATTCTCATCCACATGCTGCATAAAAAATGTAGCAGAAACCCTGCAGTATTACATATTTGAAATCTGCACCATGTCAATTTATCCTACGAAATTCATTGCAGATTTCTTCCTTTTTAATTAAAAGAATGACACTGTGTCTAATCTGCAACAAAATCCGCAGCGTGTGCATGCACCCTTTGGTGCCTTTTTTCTGCTGCAGATTAGAAGCAGAAATGCTACAGATTTTCTGCTGCGGAATTTTGTGGATTTTGGCATAGAAATAACATGAACATAGCCTAATATTTAAATCTATCTTCCACCCTCTCCCACCCCACCAAATATTACCTTACTCTAAGCTCCTTTACTGCTATTATCCCTATGCAGCGCTGCAAAATGAAACATGAATTCACTGTAATCTCATCTTAATTGTAGAAATACTTACCCCTCCAAGAAATATTCAAGTGTTATCTGAAAATGGGAAAACTATAATAAAATGGCTTCCACCCCCAAGTATTGTGATTGGTGGCCTTGAAGAAGGAATGACGTCTACATATGATGCTGAGGATGAGGGGAATTTTCTTTATGAAATAAGAGTAATAGAGGACAAATCAAAGCGGATATTCAGGGTAAGCACATACAACGTATAGCTGATGCTGCTGACAGAGGTACCAAGCCATTGCGAGTAGCACGTGTAAGTAGATGACAAATATTGTCAACCTCATGGGTGTTTTTTTTTTCTGAACTGGACGGATCTATCTCCCCATTATAATGGTATGCCATTGTACAGGAACTACCCCACCCCATGCCATGCCATAACGGTGCAGTGCAGGGAGAAATAAAACATCTGAAAACATCTGGCTCAGCAGAATTTTAATAATTATGCCTCATTCACACGTCAGTGATTTGGTCACTGATTTCCATCAGTTATTTTGAGCCAAAACCTGTTACGGCTCCAAACACAGAACAAGTGCAGATCTTTAACTTAGACCTTATGTTTGTGGAGGCTCCAATCCAGATTTTGGCCCAAAATCACTGATAGCAATCACTGACCAAAACACCGACATGTCAATGAGGCATCAGGAACATGTACAAAGGGGCTAATCATATTTCACAGCACTCTATCTACTGTGAAATCTTATACGTAGAAGTTATCATTTTTTTCCATATTACAGGAAAATATATACACTGAAAAAGAAGAACAAATATTTACTGATCTGGAAAAGAACAAAAAATATTATGTGCAAATAAGGGCTAAGCACAGGCTGGAATTCGGCAAATTATGGGGAGAATGGAGTGTACCAGTATTTATAAGTAAAGGTATGATACTTTATATACAAAAAGTTACCATTTCAAAAGTTTTCAGAATGTCAAAGTAGAGAACATACTAAATTACCGCCTATACTGTGCTTCGAAACGGATTACTTGATGTTCACATGATCATTGGATATAAAACTTATAATACTGAAATCTACCAATAAAGGTGAAGATGTCTCAGACAGTGACTACAGGAAAAACCCCTACACAACAAAAAGGAGTTGGCCACTTTAAAAAAATGCACAATGAACATGTACACAAGTCCATGCTGTGCTACAGTAAGTAGACATGTCAGTTTCAGATCACCGGCGCTTGTCTCATTGTCCCACCTATGTAAACATCCCACTGCTGCTTCCACCATGTTAATTGGAATCCAAATGGCAATGGTCATATGGTGTCATATGGTGTAATCACATGTCCCCATTCCTACCTATGAACAGCTGGGACAGCATTTTGACTCATCCAGCGCCTGCGCAAAAGAAGATGTGGATGAGTAAGGCTACTTTCATATCTGCGTGTTTGCTGTATGATTTTGAGATCTGGCAGAGGATCTTAAAACCACAGTGAGACACTTCTATTATAATAGTACAATCAGATGCATCCGTTCAGAATGGATACGGTTGTATTATATTGCAAAAAAAGAAACCCGATTTACTTACAGTGGTTGAACTGCTGGAAAAAAACTGATCTGGCTTCATTGACTTGCATGGTTTTTTGATGCTGGATCCGGCTTTTTTAGTTTCCCATGCTGCACACAAAAACGATTTTGTATCCGGTATGGGAAAGCAAAAAAAATGCAATAGAATGCATTCTTGTGAACGCCGTTCTGGTTTGTTCTGTTTTGTTCCCTTTGAGGACAAAACAGAAGTGTTGTGCTGCGGTTTTAAGACCCTATGCCGGATCTCAAAACCGGACAGCACAACGCAGATGTTAAAGTAGCCTAAGAAAGCAGTCACAGGATTTAATCATGTGATTCTTGCCATTTTGGTTTTCTTGCTTATTATAGACTTGGCAGCGGGATGTTCACATAGCCTTTGGATGGGAAGCTGGATGCCTTGTGACAAACAACTCAGGTGAGCTGAAAGGTACATATGCAATTACTGTGGCACAGCATGGACTTGTGTTGTGTGCCTATTCAGCCTGAATTCTTTTAGAGTGACCAACCCTTTGAAATTTGAGGAGATCAATTATAATTGATAATGATTATGTGGTCAGAGGAGTGTCATGGGCATAAAACTACCAAACTACTTAGAACATGGATACGTTTTTGTCTGTGGTATGCAGGTTACTTTTTGATGAGCTACAACAGCTGATAAACAGATCTGCTGATGCCAGGAGCGAAAGAACAATGTAGCTAGGTATGGTGTGATAAGATTATGGGGTACACAGGTCATACCACAAAGTTTTTTGTTTTTTGTTTTAACTTATTATCAAACTCACTGTTTTTGACAGCATGTCGGCCTTAGATGCCTCCTTTTACAGCCTGCATCAGCTACAGGTTCCCCCTTACAGCCTGTGCCAGCCAAAGATACTATGAGGAAAATCAAACTGGTGTAAAGTAGAACTGGCTTAGTTGCCCATAGCAACCAATCAGATTCCACCTTTCATTTTTCACAGCTCCTTATATTACGACTAGTGTTGAGCGCGAATATTCGAATAGCGAATTTTTATCGCGAATATCGGCACTTCGCTAATTCGCGAATATTTTGAATATAGTTATATTTTTTTCTTTCCCACTTCTCAAAAGTAGTTCTTACCTGTCCTGAAGATTCCTGGCTTCCTGGCTGATCCAGTCAGTGCCCGTTGCCGCTTCTGCCGACTTCCGTGCTCATGAAGCGTCCCCATCACCATGGGAACGTCTCCATATACTAAAATGTACTGTCGGATTTGAGAATTACGTTGAAATCGCAATGCGATTAATTCAGGTTATATTAATCGCATTGCGATTATTACAACTTAGCACTGCTATCTTAGATAGGCTAGAATTAACGAATATGGAATATAGCAGCAGTGCTAAGTAGAAATCGCAATGCGATTACTCCAAGTTATATTAATCGCATTGTGATTTCAATTAGCACTGCTATAATATATTCCATATTCGTTAACTTCGTTAATTCTAGCAAGCTGACCCATTAAAATCCCAGCTCTAAGTTAAAATCGCAATGCGATTAATATAACTTGAAGCAATCGCATTGCGATTTCTACTTAGCACTGCTGCTATATTCCATATTCGTTAATTCTAGCCTAATATGTAAGATAGCAGTGCTAAGTTGTAATCGCAATGCGATTAATATAACTTGAATTAATCGCATTGCGATTTCAACAGACATGGTTTACTATATAGTCAACAAGGAGTTAACACTGCGTGTCCCACACCTAATAGCAGCAGCAACAAAAGAGGGTAATAGGCTCAATCCCCGTGTATGGAAGCAGTTTTATAAGAGTTGAAGCCACGCTGGTTGCACACAGTACCTCCAGTATTCTATTAGCAACTATAGTTGCTAAAACGAAGATGGAGAATATGTTCGTTATCTTCGTTTTGAGGAATATGACGAATACATTTGTCATATTCGCTAATTCTACCAAGCCAACCATAGTAAACCAGGTCTAAGTAGAAATCGCATTGCGATTTCAACGTAATTCTCAAATCCGACAGTACATTTTAGTATGGAGACGTTCTTGGCTTGGTAGAATTAGCGAATATGACGAATGTATTCGTCATATTCCTCAAAACGAAGATAACAAAGTATTCTTCATCTTCGTTTTAGCAACCTATTCGTCAACTTCACTAATTCTAGCTATCAAATAGGAGGGTTGACTATAGAGACAGCTGTGTTTTAAAAGTGTTGAGCCCAAATATTTGAATAGCGAATTTTTATCGCGAATATCGGCACTTCGCTAATTCACGAATATTTCGAATATAGCGCTATAAATTCGCTTGTTATCTTCGTTTTGAGGAATATGACGAATACATTCGTCATATTCGTCATCTTTGCTATAATTCTAGATATGAAACCAATAGGAAAGTAGCCTAAGTTAAAATCGCAATACGCGATTATTTAAATCGCATATTAATCACGATAGCAAGAATAATGACGAATATTCGATTTTGATGAATATGAAACGAATATTCTTTCGAACATTCGCGAATTTCGTCGAAATCGAATATGGCACCTGCCGCTCATCACTAGTTACCACCAGCTAAAAAAATGCCTATTGAATACAGAACCACAATATAATATTGACAACCCCTGCTCTGTCGGCTGTATTTAGAGAACGTTGCAAGTAATGATGTCGCGAACATAAAATTTTCAGTTCGCGAACGGCGAATGCGAACTTCGACAAATGTTTGCGAACCGGGCGAACCGCCATAGACTTTAATAGGCAGGCGAATTTTAAAACACACAGGGACTCTTTCTGGCCACAATAGTGATGGAAAAGTTGTTTCAAGGCGACTAACACCTGGACTGTGGCATGCCAGAGGGGGATCCATGGCAAAACTTCCATGGAAAATTACGTAGTTGACGCAGAGTCGGCAACTGCAATTATATTAAAGGGTAAAAATTAAATGACTTTTTTATCTGCAAGGTACTGTGCCTCCCTATATGAGTGGTGTGCACACAGTACAGTCTGTGGGCTTGGGCCTCTCACACACGGGCAGGGAACTGCAATATATATATTAAAAAAAAAAGCAGACTGATGTACCAGCCCTAAAAAGGGCTTTTTGGGGTGCTGTCAGGATGCTGTCCTTACAGCAGATGGCCCCTTTCACACAAGCGAGTGTGACGTGAACACATAGCATCCGCACTGAATCCTCCTGACCCATTAATTTCAATGGGTCTGTGTACATGAGCGTTTTCTTTCATGTATCACGTGAAAATCGCAGCATGTTTTATATTCTGCGTTTTTCACGCAGCCCTAGCCCCATAGAAGTGAATGGGGCTGCGTGAAAAATGCATTGCATCCGCAAGCAAGTGCGGGTGTGTTGCATTTTTCACTGATGGTTGCTAGAAGATGTTGTTTGTAAACCTTCAGTTTTTTATCACGTGCGTGAAAAACGCATCAAAACGCATTGCACCCGTGCAGAAAAAACGGAACAACTGAACGCAATCGCAGGCAAAACTGACCTAAGGCCCCATTCACACATCCGCAATTTCTGTCCGCATCCATTACGCAATTCTGAGGAATGGATGCGGACCTCATTCATTGTGAATGGGGCCGGACGTGGTGCGGAGAGAACACTATGTGCTCTCCGGCTCCACAAAAGATAAAGCATGTCCTATTCTTGTCCGCAGCCCGCGTTCAGGCAGCAGCACAGCAGCGCACGGAGATTGGCAGCTGGACTAAAGTTCTGCATGTCGTACTTTTAGTCCGGTGGCCTCTCGCCGTGCGCTGCCATGCTGAAGCCGGAACTCTGCCCCCACCACCATTATGGTCAATGGGGACGGAGCGGCAGTCCGGGGGCACATGTGAACTAGCGGCAGGATGGATCTAACAGGCTGTTCACCTGCTGGAACAGCCTGAAGGACTCCCCTGCCGCTAATGTGAAAGTACCCTTAGTCACAAGGCAAGGACATTTATACGCTAAGGTAGGGACAGCCTCTTGACATCTTGGGAGCTAGCAATAATTTTTTTTCAGTTTACATTTTGATGAAAGTTAAGCCTTAGGAGAATATATCTGTAGCACTCTAAGTCATAAAAGGTTTACTAAAATAACAATGTAATGGGCCTGATTTATCATATCATTTTGTGTTTCTCTGCTGCCTTCGGCACTTTCCCATAAAGAGGAGTAACCAAGGCAGGTAGAGGACAGAGCGACTGGGCTCGCCACACTTACAGTATCATCTTTTACACTTTTTGTTGGCATGAAAGAACACTGAAATCTACGCCAGCCTGGAGATCAGTATGAGCACACAGACTGCGGGATGCTGTACCTAATTTATGATGAAGCATATGCCTCGTGATAAATTAGGCGACATGCCTCTAGCAGTGCATGGGGTTATAATAGACAAGTTTACGTCGCCGATCTCTGATAAATCAGGCCCAAAATGTTTTAAGGGCTGTATTAGACCTGGAGATGGTTGGTAAGGTCAACGCTAAAAGCATTCATAGGAACGCTCGTTAATGATGATCTGCCTGTGTTAAGGTGCCTCCAGTTACACGATGAACAAGAACGTTCATTGGGCAATCGCAATTTATATGTAGGTTAAATAATCATATTTTGCCATTGGCAGATCCTGCTGTTTAATCACTCTCCTCTGCTGGCATATAATGATTCTGTATGGCGATGAGCAAAGGTATTGCGATCGCTATTACTCATACTATGGAGGAGATTGCAGCATATAATAGCAGCAGTCTCCTTCACTGACAAACAGGTGATTATAAAGAAGAACAATCGTCAGCCGCATCTGTCGGTGTAATACAGGCCCAATACTGCACCCAAAATACATTTATTCAATGAATCTTGAGCAAAAAATTGGAATTACATTTAACCTTGGTCAAAAACTTAAATTTATAGTATACTAAAAAACAACAAAACACTTCATAGCATCAATTTAATATACTTCCATCCTCTTTGTTAGATAATACCGTCTTTCCAGAATGGATTTTATTTGTGATTGTACCCGCTTTCTTTGCTGCTATTGCTTTCTTCTTCTGTAAAAGGTAAGGATTTTCTATTTATGTGATATAAAACTAAAGCTTTTGTAGAGCAGCTTCTTAAACTGCTGGATATCTAAGGACTCACAACATAGGCTGTTTACTTAAAGAGGTTGGATCACTTCAGCTAATGGCATTTATCATGTAGACAAAGTTAATACAAGACACTTACTAATGTAGTGTGATTATCCATATTGCTTCCTTTGCTGGCTTGATTCATTTTTCCATTACATTATACACTTCTCGTATCCAGGGTTACAGCCACTGCTACATCTCAGATACGAGGTGGCCCGGGACTGGGAGGAGGGCTGCTGCGCATGTGTGCCTGTGTATTTCCCACATTCCCAGCCACCAGAGAGGCCAGGGCTTTTTCCTATAGTGTGCAAGCATGACCACTGCTGCTGGATTGCAGGGTGGTCGTAACTATGAATATGAGCAATGTATAATGTAGAGCAGCTTGTTGCGGCATCCACCGGGATACTGTATGGGATGAATTAAGTAATAAATGTATTACTGATGTGACGATACCAAATATGTGAAGGGGATTTTATTTTAGCCATGTTTTCCACTGAAGAGCTTTTTTCCAATGGCAAAAGATTTTTAAATTTAATTTTTTTATTTAATAAAACTTTTTTAAACTTTTTTTTACTATTTACTCATCCCACATGGGGACTTTAATAGGCGATCGTTTGATCACTTACATTAAAATACATTCCATTGCATAAGCAATGCAATGTGTTATAGAAGATCAATAATGACATCCACCAGCAGCCTGTGCCAGAGAGGCGCAGCCAGCTACAAATACTCTTAAGGCCTCATGTGCACGACCATATGTATTTTGTGGATGACATCTGTGTGCATTCTGTATCTTGCGAAATGGAACAGCTGGCCCCTAATAGAACAGTCCTATCCTTCTCAATAATGCGGACAATAATAGGACATGTTTTATTTTTTGGCGGAACGGAAATACGGAAACGGAATGCACACGGAATACCTTCTGTTTTCGTTTGTGGACTCATTGAAATGAATGGTTCTGCATACGGTCCGCAAAAAAAACGGAACGGAAAGAAAATATATTTGTGTGCATGAGGCCTAAAGCAGGCCTGGGCATTCATTATGTGTCCTTGCACACCCCTAACTGGTAACACCCACTGCAATCTTCACTGCAAACTGATATTTATTCATTCATAACTTCTAAAAGGAATAATAAAGGAATGGCACAACATAAGAATGGATGCTCCAGAACTGTTATCACAAGAAGGATACAAAACTAAAACACACCTTTCCAGAGAGGTCACAGAACCTCTTTAAGATAAGTAGTATAATTGGTATGTATGTATATATATACATATATTTTTTTATATATATATATATATATATATATATATTTTTTTTTTTTTTTATTATTATTTTTTTTTACTAAGGCAGAGTATTAGACCACCTTTTTCCAATTTATATCATGTTTTCATCAGTGTATCATTATTAATATTATTGATATAATCTATTATTTTTTTCTTTCATTTTTTTCCTTTTCATTCTAGTTATATCGGTGCACAATTATCTGGTTACTATATTATTACATTCTTACAAAAATGCATTATATTATCATTTTGCAGATATATGAAAATACTGCTTCTTAAACCAATTCCGCATCCATCTCAAAATATTAAAAACTGGTTGTATACTAATGGAGAAAACGATTTAAGTACACAGGTAAATTTCTGTTGAACAGAAACTAATTTCCGAATTATTACATTTTTCAATTGTGAATGAACATGAGTAGACTGAATTTAAAACAGAGAACCTGTCACAGTGAAAATTGCAGGCAGCATAGAGTAGGAGGAGCTGAGCAGATTAACCTCTTAATAGTTTTGCCCAAGCTTTGCTTCAGCATTTGAGAATGTAACTAACAGTTTATCCAGGGCAGAACAGGCAGCAGCTGAAGGGTGAGGTCTGTTCATCTTCTCATATCTCAGGCTTGGTTCAGTTAGAGGTATGGAACGGCTCTTATGTGAAAGCTAACAGTCTAGGTTTTATAACAAGAATGTCACATTATCTCCTCAACATTGGGAGATATAGCTGTCAGCAGGAGTAGAAAGGAGAATTCCAGCACCAAAAAATTCCTGACGATTTCTTTATTTCCAGCGGTGAATAATGCAACGGTATCAAATCATATCTTCACAAATCCTGTTATTAGTCAACGCGTTTCAAACAAATATAGTTCTTACTCATGACTGACGTGCTGCTCCAAATAGTCCACATTTTATAGGTCTTTAGACTAACCGCCCCCCATGAATTGGGAGGAGTAATAAGAGTCAGGTGTAAATGCTCGAGTGGGCTAATTGAGAGCAGAACGACTGTCTGTTTTTATTTTCCTCAGAACAGGTATATATTAAAATGATTTCGGTTTTCATAAGACTATAACTTCGTTTTGGGAAGAGGAGAAACATTGCAGTTACATAATAAAGCAAAAATAATATGGTTAGATCTTCATATTCACTCCTCTGGACCAAAATGCAGTGTCTGAATCTAAAGCTATAATAAAATCTTTACAAAATCTTGTCCAAACAATAGTTAAAAGCAAATATGGCATATGTGTATAGACATCAATGTTTAGGGAGAATCAATATATATACATTAGTTATTTTCTTAAATTTAGACCTGCAGTGTGTCTAGCATTTAGTCTAAATATCCAAAACGCTTCTCTTTGAGAAATTAACCCTTTCAAGTCCCCACCTCTTTTGGGAGAAAACACCCGTTCTATAGCATAAGCTGAAAAAGTATGTAAACTTCTATTGTGGATCATAATATAATGTCTGGCTGCATTTGAGATATTGACATATGCGGTGTTAGTAATGTGATTCAGATGTTCTAACCATCTGGATTTAAATTTCCATATTGTGCATCCTACATAAAGTAGTTTGACATTCCACATATTTTATCACATAAATCACTCTAGTGGAGTTAATGTAAGATTTGATAGGGAAGTGTTTTTTGTCAGCAGAATCATGGAATGTCTTCCGAGGGATGACATAGCCACAAGCCCTACATGGATGGCTACCGCATCGTGTGAACCCGGTGTAACTCAACCAGGTTGGTGGACATTTTTATTTTGTTAGAGAAGTGAACAGAGAAGGGGACAGAGAGGTCGCAAGATACAGCGGACGTCTTGAGACCACCCTATGTCCATCTCTGAACAATTTGTACAGTATTTCATCTTCAAAGAGCAATGAGATACACTTAGAAAAAGCTACTTGTATTTGGTAAAACTGGTTACTGTAAGTAAGAACCATAGTGGGTAATTGTTTCCGCTTAGATTTATTTTTCCAAGAACTATCCCTAAACAGCAAATCTCAACAATTTTTCTTTTGTGCTATTTTGTATGCCCTCTATATCATTCACATTGGGTAGCCCCTAGCTTTAAGACGCAAAGTAATAATATCACTTTCACTCTGAAATTACACATCCTCACTGCAATTGTATCTATTAGCTAAGGAGGGGGAGAATTTGGCCCCCATGGAGACTCCTCGTATTTTCAAAAAACCAACTCATTAAAACAAAAATAGTTATGTGCCAATAAAAACGGTGTGACTTCTAATATATACTCAATGAATTCATTGTTATGGTGAGTATATTTGTGCAAATGGAACTCCAAAGCTAGAAGTGCTACCTTATGTGGAATAGATGGATATAAACTAACATCGGTAGTTAACCAGACATAATTGGGTAGCCATTTTTTTTTTATCAAAAAGTTTTTTTTAGCACATCACTGGTGTCCTTTATGTACCCTGGAACTCATTTTACTAGGGGTTGCCAGATAGAATCCAACCATTGGCCTAACCTCTCAGTCAGAGAACCGATGCCTGATACAATGGGGCGGAGCCTCAATCGGTTCATTCCTTTATGGATTTTCAGTAAAGCGTGGACAATTGGCATAATAGGTGACTCTACATTCAAATAAGAGTATTCTTTATTTGTAAAATAACCTGAATCCCTACCTTTGCATAAAATATCAAGATATTCTTTTCTATATTTCTCCGTGGGATTTGATTTTAATTTCTTGTATGTGGAGGCGTCCATGACAACGTCCATTATCTTAGGTTCATAAACATCTTTGTCTAGAGCCACCACCGCTCTGCCCTTATCAGCCATCTTATTCACAATATCATGTTTATTTTTCAATTCTGTGAGGGCTATTTTCTGTTGTTTAATTAAATTTATATGTCTGTGAGCAATGTCCCTCTCTGCATGGATAAAAGACAATTCCTTTTCCATGACTTCTTGAAAGACATCCATGCCTGAGGTTCGTGATTTTAGAGGATAGAACTGTGGATTGCCACACAGAACTCCTGATTCCAAATTGTTATTATAAATAATGGTGTTCACATGGTGCGTTTTTCCACTTTTTGCATGGTGACATTAGAGTAGCGCATAAATATATAATTTGGTTCTAAAAGAGCTTACTGTTTAAACAATGTTCAAGTCAACAATATTAGAGAATACAATCACCATGGTATATCTTTCCTTTATCGCTTGATTCATAATGAATTAGTTCCCTCAATTACAATAAAACCAATAAAAAAATAAAAGTGCTTGCTATACAAATAAAAACATATTTATGAATAAAAACAAACACAAAAAAAGATGTGTATATGAAGAACTCAAGATACGTGATGGATTCTGTTCATGCATTTTGTCTGCGTTTACAGTATATGAAAGGACTCGATTCAATACCCTAATGGATCAATTACGGTAATATTTGGAGAAAGAATAGGATTGTTGATTGCAAAGGTGGGTCCCGCAGAGAAAAGGGGGAGTGTGGTTGGGTAGGGAGGGGAGATCAGTGCTGGTAGACAGCCTGACTTTGATTTCGCATCACCGCACGACAACCCCCCTCTACAGGAATCCAAACAATTCTCCTAGTTTCTTGTCTGGTTTTTTGTCTGGACATCTGCGTGACATTACCTTCCCTCCAAGAACGCCTAACTTTTTCAATGGCTGTAAAGGTTAGGGAAGATGGATCACAGTTATGCACCTCCTTAAAATGCTTAGACACAGAATGGAGCTCGTATCCTTTTTTAATATTGGAGATATGCACCACAACCCTTTTTTTTAAAAGTCTCTTTGTTCGTCCGATGTATTGTTTAGTACATGCGCATTCCAGGAGGTAGATCACATCCTTGGAATCGCAGGTCAACATATCACGGATTTCTATGTGCATTCTTGAGTGACGATTTCTTTATTTCCAGCAGTGGATAATACAACGGTATCAAAACATATCTTCACAAATCCTGTTATTAGTCAACACATTTCGAAACAAATATAGTTCTTACTCATGACTGACGTGCTGCTCCAAATAGTTACTTACAGTAACCAGTTTCACCAAATACAAGCAGCTTTTTCTAAGTGTATCTCATTACTCTTTGAAGGTGAAATACTGTACAAATTGTTGAGAGATGGACATAGGGTGGTCTCAAGACGTCCACCGTCTCTTGCAACCTCTCTGTCCCCTTCTCTCTTCACTTCTCTAACAAAACAAAAATGTCCACAAACCTGGTTGAGTTACACCGGGTTCACACGATGTGGTAAATGTATAGATAGCCGCACTCACCATCCGTGCATGAACAAATCTCATCTTTATTGCAGAGTTCAATGCATTACAGGGGTAAACTCACATGGAATGTAGAGATAACAGCGACGGCCATTTCGCGGTGTGACCGCTTCTTCCGGCTGCTCAATATACTTTAAAATTCGGGCGCGCGCAGCTTAAAAACGTCACTTTGGGGAAGATCCAACCGATTCATCACTCGGCAACCCCTGACACTATAGAAGCAGCGCGCGCGTGACTCACAGATCCAAAGGATATTGCTGCACACATATTAAAAACAAAAAACAGAAAAAATCAATCAAAAGCTGACATATGGAGAGAAGGTCTCTCATTTAAATACATACAGGAGGGACTGCGATCGAATCATTAATATATTTAAATAGTACCTTACTCAATAAACACTGCCATATCGTTCTGCTCGTTTAACCCTAAATGACCAACATGTACGCTGTCAGCATGGCGGAGACGTAAACGTCCTGAGGTTTTATGGCTTGGAGCATGTTCCCCCATTATCACAGGGAGAAGACAAGCATTGTGTCCTGCTCCAGAATGAGGCTCGGTTTATCATTAAAACCGATGCCACCGGTCATTTAGGGTTAAACGAGCGGAATAATATGTCAGTATTTATCGAGTAAGGTAACACTTTAATATATTAACGAATTTGACTGCAGCTCCTCCCTTATGTATTTAAACGAGAGACCTTCTCTCCATACGTCAGCTTTTCATTGATATTTTCTGTTTTTTGTTTTTAATATGTATGTAGCAATATCCTTTGGATCTGTGAGTCACGCGCGCGCCGCTTTTATAGCGTCAGGGGTTGCCGAGTGATGGGTTGGTTAGATCCTCCCCCAAGTGACGTTTTTAAGCTGCGCGCGAGAGAGTTTTAAAGTGTATTGAGCAGCCGGAAGAAGCGGTTACACCGCAAAACGGCCGTCGCTGTTATCTCTACATTCCATGTGAGTCTACCCCTGTAATGCATTGAACTCTGCAATAAAGATGTGATTTGTTCATGCACGGATGGTGAGTGCGGCTATCTGTACATTTCGCAATTATCTGAGACTCTGAATAAGCTTGCACCCCGTTTCCGAGAAGGTCGGAAGAGGCTGGAAGGTGGTTCGCTTCTATCCAGGTGTGAATTGACGGTGCCTTCAGTACCTCTTGCATCATTCACACGATGTGGTAGCCATCCATGTAGGGCTTGTGGCTATGTTATCCCTCGGAAGATATTCCATGATTCTGCTGACAAAAACACTTCCCTATCAAATCTTACATTAATTATAACTCCACTGGAGTGAGTTATGTGATAGAATATGTGGAATGTAAAGTACTTTATGTAGGATGCACAATACAGAGATTTAAATCAAGATTGTTAGAACATCTGAATTTCATTACTAACACCGCATATGTCAATATCTCAAATGCAGCCAGACATTATATTATGATCCACAATAGAAGTTTACATACTTTTTCAGTTTATGCTATGGAACGGGTGTTTCCTCTCAAAAGAGGTGGAGACTTGAAAGGGTTAATTTCTCAAAGAGAAGCGTTTGGATATTTAGACTAAATACTAGACACACTGCAGGCCTAATTTTAAGAAAAGGAATAATGTATATATGTTGATTCTCCCTAACCATTGATGTCTATACACATATGCCATATTTGCTGGTTTTGTTTTTAACTCTTGTTTGCACAAGTTTTTGTAAGAATTTTATTAAAGCTTTAGATTCAGACACTGCGTTTTGGTCCAGAGGAGTGAATATGAAGATCTAACCATATTAATTTTGCTTTATTATGCAACTGCAATGTTTCTCCTCTTCCCAAAATGTAGTTCTGGTCTTATGAAAACTGAAATTTATTTTAATAAATACCTTTTCTGAGGAAATTAAAAACAGACGGTCGCTCTGCTCTCAATTAGCTCACTCGAGTATTTACACCTGGCTCTATTCATGAGAGGATGGTTAAGTCTAAAGACCTATAAATATAGGACTATTTGGAGCAGCATGTCAGTCATGAGTAAGAACTATATTTGTTCGAAACGCATTGACTAATTACAGGATTTGTGAAGAGAGGTTTTGATACCGTTGTATTATCCACTGCTGGAAATAAAGAAATCGTCACTCAAGAATTTTTTGGTGCTGGAATTCTCCTTTTTATTTTTGCAAGCAACGGGTCTTACCTACTTTCCAAGCACTAGGGAACACTAGTTTTTGATGGTTATAACAGGTGAGCTAGATTTCCTATGTTACTTAGGTATAGCTGTTAGCAATCATCGGAAATGAAAGCAGCTGAAAGTGAAAGCAGGTTTCAGCAGTCCACACATACATGGACTGGAACCCAGGCACTCATACTGGAACCTGAAAAAACTGCAAATGACACAGTACAGACAAGACAAATGGGAACCAGCACAGTAGCAGCTGCCTGGACCCCATGCAGTACAGATGCATGGCGGACTCAGCCAGAGCTACGAAAACAGGCAGACAAGCAGATGCCATTACCCCATGCAGAATGACACATGGCGGTGGCAGAGCTGCACAAAGAATTCCCTCTGGAGAACCCAGGAGCCCTCTCACCAAATGCAGAACGTAAACAGGACTGGAAGAGAAGCAGCAAAGCACTGCCAGGATAATATGAACAATACAGAAGACAGAGATGCCCTCCCTCCGTAGAAACCAGAAGCCCTCTCACCGAAGGCATAGAACATACACAACAGGAACAGACAGGAGAAGCAGATCTCTATTTCCCATGTAACACATGGCAGACACAGGCAGAGCAGCACAGACAGGCAAATGTCTGGACACCATACAGGATGACACATGTCGGTCACAGACCAAACACGGAACTAGACAAGGTGACCATGATGACTTAGTAGGTGGCCACAACAATAGGTCAGATGGAGTAATCCAGGTCAGGTGCATAGCCCCTGCACCTAGCAAGGCTGTAGATAGACTGACGTCTAGGCCCACAACAAACAGATAGGAATAGCTGTATAACGAGGGCATCTGATAAGCCACACACAGGCCCAGACCAGGGAATGTTAACCACACAAGAACCAGTAGTAACAAGAACCACAGAACAAACAATACAAGTGTCAGTTCACACCAGTCACAAAATGCTGCAGCCAGCAAGCACAAAACAACAACCAGCATACACAGGCTAAACTGTAGCCAGTATGAGGTAACAGGCAGTCAAGCCAACACAACAAGGAGTGATAAAATCACACAAATGCATCCATACTCAGACCATGTTCACACTCAAGGCCGCAGCCAACATGCATTCCAGAACCAGCGAACATGGGAACCACCACAGCCAGTACACAAAGTGCATGCAGTCAGCCTGCACGTCACCGGTAACAGGAACTACAGATATATGGAAGTGGGGAGACACAAACACAGGCAACAGTTCACACAGAGAACACTGCAGCCAGCAAGCAGTCTGAAGCAACCAGCATACACAGGACAGTGCCTGCAGCCAATAAACGAGAGGGCCTGTAGCCAGCTTGCACAGCAACTCATGACACAGTGAGCCACACTGTGACAGCAGCCCACCCTCTTCAGAAGAGATAATATATATATAAAGCTGAGTGTATGTATGTGTGTGTATGTATATCCACTAAAGGAATAGACACCGTCGCATTTACAATCACGAAATTTGGCACACAGGTACGTCAGATGTCCGGGAAGGTTTTAGACCTGGTACAGCTCTCTACCACGTACCATTCCTGAGATATTCCCAAAAAATGCAAATATGGCACATCACATGACCTACATTAGCCAATAGAAGCCTGCAGGTCTTTCTCTTCATATCCCAACTGCAATACACACGGTCACATGTCCCTTATCATCCAATTGAAGCTTGCAGGCCCTTAGTCTCCACATACACACAGTTTTACACCAGGCTTCCATAACAACCCCGCCATTTTTCTTCACCGCTGTAGGTCAGCTTTAAAGGGGCAGGGCGTTGTGGATGACACTGTTAAGGGGGTGGAGTGCTGTGGAGGTCACAGATAAGGGGCAGGTGGGGTGGTCATTCAGGCCACCCTCAAAAACGGATGTAAAAACCCCGCCCCCAAGTCACACTAAGCCACGCACCCTCCCTCTCCGCAGCCAACGGGCATTGAAAAAATGAAGTTAAAAATCAACTCCTGTCAGCAGCAGGAGGGGGGGAGGGTGACTTTCTTCCTGCAGCTCACGCTCAGACAGCACAGTGCTGCTGTCTGAGAGTGAGTTGTTCAAAGGAACATCCCTGTGTCCGTCCTGGCCCTGCACTGGACGGAGGACAGGGAGTCTGAAAGCCGGACTGTCCAGCCTAAAAGGGGGTGAGTTGTTGTTGAAATCACTGTTAAGGAGATGGGTACTGTGGAGGTCACTAATAAAGGGGTCGCCGCTGTGGAGGTCACTGTTAAGTGGGCGGGATGCTGTGGAGGTCAATGTTAAAAGGGCAAGGACTGTGGAGGTCTCTGTTAGGAGGGCAGGGAGTGGTGGAGGTCATAGTTAAAGGGACGGTCCGCTATGGAGGTCAATGTTAAGGGACGGTGTGCTGCAGAGGTCCCTATTAAGGGGGTGGGGTGTTGTGGAAGTCACATTTTAAGGGAACGGAGTTCTGTGAAAGTCACTGTTAAAGGGGAAATATTGTGGAAATCAATGTTAACGAGATGGGGTACTGTGGAGGTCACTAATAAAGGCGCAGCCACTGTGGAGGTCACTGTTTTAGGGGAGGGTCCTGTAGATGTTACTGTTAATGGGCAGTCCGCTGTGGCGGTCACTGTTAAGGGAGAAGGGGACTGTGGAGGCCACTTTGTCATTTGTTATTGCTATATTGTTATATTATTTATCACATCCACACTATTGCCATTTTGTGTAGGATGTCTATTGTGGTACTTGTGGTCCGCTGCGGGCATCCTCCACCGTATGCATTTTTGCTGGGGATCGCCATTAGCAACGGGCCACAAGTGCAGGATCTGCTCCCCTGTATATATATATGCACAACTGCATTTTTAGGTTGAGCACATCCTGCTTCATGCCACCTTTCAGTTGGTTTGTGCCACTATTAAAGGGCAGCGGGGTACTGTGAAGTCACTGTTAAGGCAGCAGGGTGCTGTAGATGTCGCTGTTATAGTGGATACTGTCGATATCTTTTAATTACACTCACAAACATTAAATGAAATAGATGAAATATACTCATGAGAATCAGGGTCCTTCTGCTAATATATATATATATATATATATATATATATTAACATAGTACATAAGGCCGAAAAAAGACATTTGTTTATCCAGTTCGGCCTGTCATCCTGCAAGTTGATCAAGAGGAAGGCAAAAAAAACTGTAAAATAGAAGCCAATTTTCCCCTCTTAAGGGGAATAAAAAATTCCTTCCAGACTCCAATCAAGCAATCAGAATAACTCCCTGGATCAATGACCCCTCTCTAATAGCTGTAGCCTGTAATATTATTACACTCCAGAAATACATTCAGACCCTCCATTTGAATTCCTTTATTGTACTCACCATCACCACCTCCTCAGGCAGAGAGTTCCATAGTCTCACTGCTCTTACAAACTTTGTTTCCTCCAGACGCAGAGGATTTCCCCTTGTCACAGTCACAGTCCTGGGAACAAATAGATGATGGGAGAGAAGTCTCTATTGACCCCTGATATATTTATACATAGTTATTAGATCTCCCCTCCTTCACCTTTTTTCTAAATTGAATAACTCTAATTTTGATAATATTTCAGGGTACTGTAGTCCCCCATTCCAGTTATTACTTTAGTTGCCCTATTTTACTGTACAAGCCTTCTACAAGATCATTAATAAATATATTGAAGAGAATAAGGACCAATACTGACTCCTGAGGTACTCCACTAGTGGCAGTGACCCAATCTGAGTGTGTACATTAATAACCACCCTCTGTGCCAGTTCCTTAACCACATACAGACATTTTCTCCCAGTCCAAGCATTCTCATTTTATATACTTACCTTTCATGCAGTATAGTGTCAAATGCTTTGGAGAAGTCTAGATATACGACATCTATTGATTCTCCGCTGTCAAGTCTAGAACTTACCTCCTCATATAAACTGATTAAATTTGTTTGACATGGCCAATCCCTCATGAAGCCATTCAGATATGGCATCAATTGCTTAATTTCATTGAGGTACTGTACTCCAAGATAGCACCTTAAAAAAGTTTACCCAAGACAGATGTTAAACTTACCGGCCTATAGTTTCCGGGCTCTGTTTTTGGACCCTTGAATATTGGCATAACATTTGCTGTGCGCCAATCCTGTGGAACACTCCCTGTCATTATAGAGTCCTTAAATATCAGAAATAGGGATATGGCTATGACGTTACTTAATTCTCTTAGGATACGGGGGTGTATGCTATCTGGTCCTGGCGATTTGTCTATTTTAATCTTTTTAAGAAGCCGCTGTACTTTTTCCTGGGTCAGACAGGGCACTTTTAATGGGGAATTTACTTTTACATTCTGCATTTCATCTGACAGTTTATTTTCCTCGGTGAATACAGTGGAGAAAAAAAAAACTGTTAATAGCTTTGCTTTCTCCTCATCACTCTCTGCAACTCCCCCCTCATTACTCTTTAGAGGGTCGACACTTTCAAATTTATACTTTTTACCATTTACAGATGTAGTAGCACTAGCGATCACTCTATTCGCATAGCGTTGCTGACAAAGCGCAACTTCTATTTCACTGGGAACGAAACAAAAACGGTAACTGTGATACACAACAAGGCCAGTAGATGGCAGTGTTAACCTAAAGTGCATACAGTAATGAATGAGTAGTAAATGACACCTGTCACTTCCTCATCTGAAGCTACTGTGCACCTCATTTAATGTGATAATATATAAGCCGCTCGGCAGGCACATCTACCGCTTTGCACCCATCATATTCTACTCTCATGCAAGGTTGACAGCGGGCAAGCGGGCACCATAGCATTACCTTGGGGGGGGGGTCTTGGATTGGAGGAATGAGTGGGCACCGTGGTGTTACCTGGGGGAAGATGAAGAATGAGCTGGCACTGTGACATTACCTGGGGGAGGGGGTGAGAGGAGATGAGCGGTCACCGTGGCAGAGGAACGAGTGTTGAGCATGCCTAGTGTGGAAGCTGCTATGCAGTTAAGCCCTCGTCTCCCGCAGGTTTGTCCCAGATAAGGACTTTTTGGGCTGGATCAGAAGCAGCGCAGGGATGGCCTGGAGCATTTCCAGGAGCATTCCTTCAGGGTAGAAGTGCAGAAAGTAGAGAAAGCTTGAAGAAGTGGAAGATGATTGCTACTGCCACTGTCAAGAACAGAAAATTTAATTACTGGAGGGAAGAAGAAAGTGACCATGAAGAGGAAAGGACCAAATAAAGCCAAGACTGGAGGAAAGAACAGCAAGGAGTAAGAAGACTTGCCTTTCCTCCCCCCACTTCATATGTAACAGTGTTCTTATACTAATATTCTGATGATTATGAAGCTGTTAACTTTATCATATAGAGTACTAACAGGCACTCACACATATGGAACTGGATTAAAAATCTGCAATTTATTAGACCAATTAACAAACAATAGGTAAATAAAAATAGTAAGAAGATTAATTGATAAGAATTAATGCAAATTTCATAACACCATATTAGCATTAAAAAGTGGGTGCATGTTCCCTATATTGCTCAGCCAGATATACCTATATAAATGACTGAGGGCAATAATAGCACATGTTAATCAATATATATTCCTCAGCATGTTATATCAATGAGACCATAAGAGAACCTGATTAGGGAATATTTGCATATACTGTACATTATATTCAATTCACTTCTGCTATTAGATATTTATGTAGCTCTATAGATACCTCTGATATTAATGTGCATTAATCAAAATGTCCTTAATGGGTTCAAAAATCAATATATTAAAAATATAAAAGGTTAAAATAAAACATAAAAATTAAGGATGTCCAGAATCAGTGTCTGTTCCTTATTGTGTAGTAGAATATAAGTATGCTTTCCTATTTCAGTAATTAGTACATCCAGATGATACAGTACACATAATTAGATCAATGTTCATGATAAATATTGTACATATTTCATTTTTCTTCTTTCTTTTTTAAAAATATCAATAGTATTAGGAATACTGACTGATTCAGTCCCATTCACAAAACACTGTTTATGATTGTATACAGTAAGCGAGTGTTTGCTTTATTTTCTTTTTTAAGATATAGATACTGTTGTAAATAATGACTTGTTCAATCCCATTCACAAAATGTTATTCATGATTGTATAGAGTAGGCAGTTAATTGCATTGTGTCTGCTCGGCGTCCCACGTGTCTGAGCTGTTTGTTCAATCTGCGGTGCAGCGCTGTTACTTTAGAATGGCATGATCCTTGCATTGAATATTATGATCATGTGCTTCTATACTGCTTCTGTGCAATTGTCGGGGGTATCACTCGGAATATTGTACTTACACCATATTTATATTCTTAATATATTGATTTTTATCAGTGGTCTCTTTAGAGCTACATAAATATCTAATAGCAGAAGTGAATTGCATAAATTGTTCACCTGGGTAATACAACCACAATATTCCACTATGCAAGTGGTGCCCCTCTTTATTGTAATGTAGTGTGTACTGTACATTACAATACAGCTTTACAATACATTACAATGAATGCAACTTTGGAAGGGATTGGAGTCTTGTTACTGTATACAATGTTAGGCTGGGGAATATATAAAAGAATACTGTAGTAATGAAAGCTTGAAGAAGTGGAAGATGATTGCTGAAAACTTCAGGCTGTAATTACTGGAGGGTAAAAGAAAGTGACCGTGAAGAGGAAAGGACCAAACAATGCCAAGACTGGAGGAAAGAACAGCAAGGAGTAAGAAGACTTGCCTTTCCTCCCCCACTTCATACGTAACAGTGTTCTTATACTAATATTCTGATGATTATGAAGCCATTAACTTTATCATATAGAGTACTAACAGGCACTCACACATATGGAACTGGATTAAAAATCTGCAATTTATTAGACCAATTAACAAACAATAAGTGAATAAAAATAGTAAGATTTATTGATAAAAATGTATGCAAATTTCATAACACCATCTTGGGTGCATGTTGCCCTATATTGCTCTGCCAGATATACCTGTTGGAATTATATAAATGACTGAGAGCAATAATAGAACATCTTAATCAATATATATTCCTCAATGAGACCATAAGAGAACCTGATTAGGGAATATTTGTATATACTGTACAATGTATTCAATTCACTTCTGCTATTAGATATTTATGTAGCTCTATAGAGACCTCATATTAATGTGCATACTGACCATGTGCATACTGACCATACTTATGCCAAATGGAAACCTTTTGGGCAGATTTTTGCCATGTAACAGAAACTGCCACATTGAGCACACAGTGGCAAAGGTATCTGTCAGTCACTGAGTAATCCTGCCCACATGACTACTAAGCCCAGCATGAACAGAGAATAGCTAGATCCAAAAGAGTTCCCACAGAACTACACATCAATCTGCTCAGCTCCTCCTGCTCTATAACCGCCTGCAAATTGGGTTATTAGAAATATGTGGGTCCATTCTATACTTCTGTCTGCCTGTAACTGTACATGGAGACACACAGAATTGTGTTATAAATCATTCTGTGTATCCGTGAGTAAAAATTGTGGAATGAGATATCACATGTCAGATGTTTTACAGAGAGAGCCTTTGGGCTGAGCATCACTGAGCAAGTATTTCTGTGTGTAAGACACCTCAGGCTAAAAAATTATTTAAAAAAAAAAAAAAAAAAAAGCTTTTATAACATTACATGTAGGCAAATAGTAATGCACACATTTCTTGATGTATATATATTATAGTTAAATACATTTTATTTTGTTTTGTTTTTTCACCTTTTCAGGCAAATGTCACTGCACAAAATGAACAGTCTGTACCCCTTACTGAAATAGAGATTGTAGCAACTACTAAAGACTGCGATGAAAAACCTTAGTATAAATAAATTTTGTATAACATGCCTCAAAAATGTCATCTTTATGGTGAAACTTGAAATGTTCACTTTTGTGTTCCACACGAACCAATAGCTTACAGACATACAAGTAACAAACATTGTAAAGAGTGAATAGATAAATACTGTATGTAGATATTCGTTGTGTCGAGAGACTATCACAGCCAAACAATCTAATTCAATAAAAGGGCAATCAAAAACATATAAAGCGGTCCCTCAAATTGCAATATTAATTAGCTCTTGGACAAACATTGCAAGTTGAAATCATTGTGACTTGTGACCATAAATCTATGGAAAGCTAATACAGTGCCCCAGAATAAGGTACTTGTACATTGTTTCTTGTTGTATAATGTTATGTAATGTATTGTATACCCAGTATAACTTTGTGTGGATCAGTCAGGGTTAACTATCCTGTAGGAATCTAGGTGATGTACTTAGGTCCGCCTCTAGTTCAGTCTAGAGTTAACTAAGGAAGTGAGAGAAATAAAATGTGCTCACTCCTCAGAGCACTAGGCCAACATCCTGTCCCTGAGAAACCCACAGAGAGAAAACCATCTCTACTTCACAGTACTCCAGGGAGAAAATAGGCCGAACTAGAAGATCCATAGTCTGTAAGGCCAAGCGTTGGAGTCAGTCAGTAAGGTATTTGCTGTTTAAGGCTGATAAAGACTACAGTGAATGTGACATTGATAATGCACCATTCCATGCTTTGCCATGATCCTGGCCAGCCGTATGTTAATCCTGTATCACTCAGCTGGGAATTACAGACAAGTTGGCAAGAACCTTATTGCCAGCCTTAGATTCTACAGAAAGAAACTTTGGAAAGAAAAAGAAGGAGTACTACAATCCCCAACCTTGCTTATAGCCATTTATCGTTATCTGGGAAGGTTTGCACTATTATTTGTTTGGAACTGTGTTTTGATGTTGTTGGATGTTCTATGACTTTCCTTCTGCACTTTAGTAAAGAGATGCTTGTTTATTTTCTACAATCGGCCTGGTTACTGACTCTAGCACCATTCGCTGACCACAGGAACCTACATCTTCTGCCTTGCACTCAAACAAAACTCTTAACAACAAGGGCCTCAACATCAGGGTGTACCCCAAGGGAAAAAGGATGTGTCCTCCCGTCTCTGCCCAGCCTTAGGGAGAATTGATATGAGGATTATCACTGTGAATAACTATTGTAGCGAGAGCTCCTACCAATCTCAGTCTCCAGTCCTCATGGGCTTGCAATACTAGTCATTTTTTCTAAAGTGCTGAACATAAAACCAGAATTTTGGTGACTTTAGTTAATCTTAGATTTATTAATTTTAAGTCCCATACTGGTTTTGTTAGTGTGACCTGGCTTCACCATGAAAATCCAGTGCAATCTGCAGACAGCATTTAATAGAACAGGATAAGATGAATATGGTAGATTGATTTATAATTTTGTCAGGAAAAAAAAAAATCAGTAAAACTTGTAACTTATTCATTTAAATCTCCTCTTTCTAGGTTTGGAAGTCATATGTGCAGCTCTATCAGTGATTGACAGTTATCAGTGTATATAGACTTATACAGCGAAGACTGTCAATCACTAATAGGACCACCCACATGACCCATAAGGCCAGAATGACAAGAAATGTAAATAAATAAATGCCAAATTTACTGAGTTTTTTTAATACAAAACTGTATTGATTTTCTCAGCTCCTCCTGTGTTTCACAAGAATTAAAGGAACATGGAGATGAAATTTTAAAATTTCACTTTTTTGGCAGATTTTCCGTTTTAATCCATTTTTTTTCTTTAAAGGGAATCTGTCACCACATATAACCCCTATGAGCTAAACATATGCTTATGTCCAGGGTTATAATAGGATCCCTAAGGTGGCCTTATAAACCCTATTTGTGGCTTTATTGTGCTAAAAAACTGGTTTTACTAATCTGTCAATCAATGAATTAAGGTGCTCAAGTGGAGGTCCGTGGATCCATGGTGCCCGGCCATTAGGTGCCCAGCGCCGCCTTCTTCACCTCTGCGCCGCCTCTCCCTCCTCCTGCTTTCAGATCCTGCGTGTGCGCACAGGCTAGGGCTCGAGTGAAGTACGCATCAGGCGAGCGCATGCGCACTTCGCAAACAGAAGCCGATACCAGCAGTCCGCGCGTGCGCACAGGCTTTGCGCCCGTGCGGACTGCTGGCATCGGCTTCTGTTTGAGAAGTGGGCACTTCGATCAATGTGTCTCTATTTTCTGAATGCCTTATTTTTTTTATTAGTCTGCTGATCGTCCTGTGCAGGGGCTCATTGGGTACATATGATATTTTGTTAATTTATTGTTACACTTTAAATTGGTTGTTTTGGCACAGTTTTCATTTATTTATTTTTACCTGAGGGGTTAGGTCATGTGACATTTTTATAGAGCAGATAGTTATGGATGTAGCAATACCTAATATGTTTTTATTATTATTTATTTAAGTTTTACAAAATAATAGCAGTTTTGAAACCAGAAAAATTATGTTTTAGTGTCTTCATAGTCTGAGAGCCATAGCTTTTTTATTTTTTGACCGATTGTCTCAGGTAGGGTCTAAATTTTTGCAGGATGAGGTGACGGTTTGATTGGTACTATTTTGGAGGGCATATGCCTTTTTGATCACTTGTGGTGTTGCACTTTATGTGATGTTAGGTGACAAAAAATTGCTTTTTGGCACTGTTTTTATTTTTATTTTTATTTTTTACGGTCATGTGATATTTTTATAGAGCAGGTTGGTATGGATACAGCAATACCTAATATGTCTCCTTTTTTTATTTATTTCACTTTAACACAATAATAACAATTTTGAAGCAAAAACAATCATATTTTAGTCTCTCCATTGTATAAGAGTTTTATTTTTATATTTTTTGAATGATTGTCTTAGGTAGGGGCTCATCTTTTGTGAGATGAGGTGACAGTTTGATTGGTACTATTTTGGGGGGCATATGCCTTTTTGATCGCTTGGTGTTGCAATTTTTGTGATGTAAGGTGACAAAAAAATGGCTTTTTTTGGCACTGTTTTTATTTATTTTTGTCTACGGTGTTATGGTGTTTATCGGACGGGGTGGATCATGTGAGATATTTATAGAGCTGGTCGTTTCGGACGCGGTGATAGCTAATATGTTTGTTTTTTCTTTTTTATTTGTTATTATAAAATCAGAGGAAAGGGATGTTTTTTATTTTTTACATGAATTTTTTTTTAATTAAAAACACTTTTTTTGCTTTTTTTAAACTTTATTTCTGTCCCACTCTGGGACTTCAACTTTTGAGGGTCTAATCCCCTCTGCAATGCATTACAATACAGCTGTATTGTAATGCATTGCCTGTTAGTGTGATACACTGAGTAATACACTAACAGGTTTCCTAGGAGACGAGCCTGGGGCTGGATCTCCTCGTCACCCATAGAAGGCAGGTCCTGATGCCGTGCAAGGCATTTGGCAAACTGTGCATGGCATCGGGCTGCCCTGTTACACATCGGATCCCCGCCACAGCAGCGCAGGGACCGATGCTCTCCCTCATCCGCTGCAAACCCCTTCTATGCCACTCTCAGTGCTTTCTGAAGGGGTTATTACACCGGCACCGGCTTTTAAAGGGATGCCAGCGGATATAGAAGGGGTCCAGCTATCAGGGACTGCCGGACCCCTGCAGTGATGGGGCGCGCACTGCTCCAGTGCCTGCCCGATCACCATGACGTAATAGTATTTCAAAATGCAGCAAGTCACTTGCCGCCATGACGTACTATTACGTCATATGTCGGGAAGGGGTTAACTGAACTTTTTTTTAAGTCTGCAATTAAAAGAAAACAAGCAAAGGTAGGAAAGTAATAATAATTGAAAGGAATGGCTTTTTTCAGTCAGTGATGCTGCATAAGGCCTACCAGTCAGTGACGTTCTCTCTTCTGCAGCTTGCCTGTGGGCCGGGAGACTTCCTCTCCGTCCATGCGCGTTCTAAGACTTCACCTGCGGATTGTCTCTCTATCAATGTCCTTTGCACTGGGGCACTCAGAGATTTCTTTGTACTCCTTACTTTGGAATCCTCATATGCCCTATTTTCTCTGAGGAGGGTGATAAGGAGGGATCCATGTCTTTCTGTTCTGCTATAGGCGGCATAGCCCCTCAATCACCTTCCCCTCAAATGGGGGCCTTTGGTCAGAGTGTAGTTGGGCAGGGCAGCCATACACCAGAATCAAATTCTTCCACAATGCCAAGGCAAGAGTCTACAGCCATTTGGTCACGAGTAGGTACAGCAACTGCCAACTTAGTGAAGTCATTGACAATGACTATTTATACCCCCACACAGATTACTTTACAGTGAAGTAGTCCATCATAACTAGATAAAGTGCATAGAAAGACTGGATGTTCCTTATCAGCGCCTATTGCCCGAGCAAAACCATAATTCTGGCATCTGTTACACACATTATCAGGTAGCTTCCTCATTCTGGGTTGGAAATAATACCTCTTTAGCCACTCAAAGGTCTAAGCAGAACAGCATTGTCCTTTATTTGTATGTATCTATTTTACTATTTTATCTACCTTGTTGCTGAGTACCACCACTTGCCAGGTGGGGCCTATTTCAGAGGATAGCTGAACTTGCCTGTAGAGTACTCCTTCCTGGACTATCAGTCGATCTTGCTGCTGCCAGAGCTTCTTCCCATAAAGTAAAAGAGGATCTCGCTCACCTGAGGTGGAGCAGAGTCCTAACTGGATCTAGTCTCATACTCTTCATATCTGAAGGTCCCTTTGCTGCCAACCCCTCCAAGTCTGCTTGGGACCCCCCAAACTCCGACCTCGGCAATCAGAACTGCTACAGACTTCTATGGCTGCATAGTTTGACTAGAAATAGGTGTCTTTTCTCTCTCCCATTGGGCCTTTTGACTGGGCTATGGGACAGAAGCAGCATTGGGAGACCAAAAAAATGTCAAGGTAAGATAGTGTGGAGATGGCAGCAACAGCATTAGCATTAGGATACCACAGAGAGGCAAGGTGACATAGTGTGGAGATGGCAGCAGCAGCAACAGGATACCACAGAGAGTCAAGGTAACATAGTGTGGAGTTGGCAGAAGAAGCATCAGGAGACCAAAAAAATGTCAAGGTGACATAGTGTGGAGATTGCAGCAGCAGCATTAGGATACCACAGAGAGGCAAGTACATAGTGTGGAGATGGCGGCAGCAGTATCATGATACCAAAGAGAGGCATGGTGACATAGTGTGGAGATGGCAACAGCAGCAGCATCAGGATACCACAGAGTGGCAAGGTGACAACAGTGGAGATTGCAGCAGCAGCAACAGGATACCACAAGGTGACCCAGTGACAGGGTGGGGAGGTGGGTGGCAATACCTGTACCCGCTGACGAAGGTGGGTGAAAGAAAGAGCACTTGGCATCAGATGGGTGGCATCAGGTGTGTGGCAGCATCAGAGTAGTAGCTGAGGCATGTAGCCAGAAGAAACTGGTCTCTTTTTTCAAGGTTTGGGTGAGGTGGCATGGATGATCTAATCACATGCATTAGGAATTGGTGGGTGTAAATCCTCGGTGAGCCACGCCTAATTTCATCTTGACAAAGGTCAGTCTGTCCACTTTCTGGGTGGACAGGAAAGTTCTCCTTGGTGTCAGTATGGCCGCCACCGCACTAAACACCAGCTCTGATGCCACACTACTGGCCGGGCAGGACAGCTTTTCCAGGGCAAACTCGGTTAGTTGCAGCCACAAATCCAGTTCAGATTTCCAGTAGTCCAGCGGATCTACAATCTGGGTTGGAAGGGTCCTGCCAAAGTATGCCCTGACCTGCTGGTTCAGGTCCTGCTCCAGGTCTACCTGCTGTTGCTGTTGAGTAGTTTATTCACTATGCTGGTGAAGAAAGCTACTCATCAGCGAATGTAGACTCAGGCTGCTGCTGATGGAGCTGGTACTGCTTCTGCAACCCCATCCCTTCCCAGCAGTCATGGCAGTGGAATGTGAGTTCAGAGGGCCCCCCTGGTGAGACCTGCGAGAGGATGGACAATGGCGCAGATAGGCAGCGGCCAACTGACTACATAGGATGTCTCTGTAGTAGGTCAGTTTGTCCTCCCTCTTAGTGGGTGTAAAAAAGGTCCCCATTCTGAACCGGTAGTGAGGGTCCAACAAGGTGGAGAGCCAGAAGTCATCCCTCTGCCGACTGGTGACGATTTGGCTGTCACTCCGCAAGCAAGTGAGCATGCAGCGGGCCATTTGTGCAAGTGAGTCAGAGGGTCTCCCTGCCTCCATCTCCACTGCATACTGCCAGGGTATGTCTGGTTCCTCTGTCTTGTCTTCGTCATCACCCTTTAGTTCCTCTGGCTGCTCCTGCTCCTCCTCTCCTGTCAGATGAGTAGAAAAACCACCAATTTCACTACACATTGCGTGTGCTACAATGTCCTCCTCCCCTTCCTCCTCCTCTTCCAGTTCAGCCCCTGTGTGGCCATGAGATCTAGGCGCCACGTCTACAGTCCCCTGACCAGCCACATTTACCAGCATGTGTTCCAGGACTTGAAGCAGTGGAATGACGTTTTTCATCCTGTAGACAAATAACATGGCGTTCTCAAAGGGCATGAGCAAACAGCAGGTGTCACGCTTGAGCCTCCACTGGCTTACATCGAAGTTACACAGGTGTGTCCTCTTGCATCATCAAGAAATCGTTGACGGCCTTTCTCTGTTCGTACAGTCCATCCAACAAAAGGAGGGTGGAATTCCAATGGGTGGAAACATCGCATATCAGCCTATGTTGGAGAATGCCTTTCTGCCGCCACAACTAAGGGAGGGTGTGCTTTGTGTAGTACGAGTGGCTGAAGTGCATGCAAAGTTTCCTGCCCTTTTTTACGATGTCTTGCAGATGGGTGGAAGACTTCAGGAACCGCTTGACAACCAGATTAAACACGTGTGTCATGCCGGGCGCATGGCTCAATTTTCATTGATGCAGCACTGACACAATGTTCTTCCCGTTGTCGATCACCATGGTTCCGGATTTCAGTTGTTGGTGAGAAAGCCAGGATTCGATTTCTTGATGAATTACACGGAGCAGTTACTCCCCTGTGTGACTCCATTCGGACAAGGAAACGAGATGCAGAACAGCGTGACACCTCCGTGCCCTGCACACACGTGCCTGCTGGAGGGACACTGTGACTTTTCCCTGCAGTGGAGGCTGAGGACATGGTGGAGGATGAGGAGGCAGAGGCAGACATTGTCGCTGGACCAACAGCGTGAGAACGTGGAGGCGGAAGCGGCGTGACCTGGCCAAGTTGCTGGTGTGGCTCTGCAGGAACCACAATAACCCAGTGGGCTGTAAAGGACATATAGTGTCCCTGACCGTAGTTAATCCACACGTCAGCCCTGCCGTGCACTTTGCAGACACCAACAGGCTCAAGGACTGGCCCACCTTCTGTTCTATATATTTGTGGAGGGCTGGTACTGCCTTTTTCGCAAAGAAATGATGGCTTGGGACTCTCCACCTCGGCTGGGCACAAGCCATCAGTTCTCTGAAAGGTAAATATCCACCACTTGGAACAGGAGGGACTGCAGCACCAGCAACTTGGACAGGAGCACATTCCGCTTCTGCGCCACTGGATACGTGCACGCATACTGCTGTCTCTTGGCAATCTCTTCAGGGATCGATTGCTGATCACTTACAAGGAGTAGGAGGACGAGGAGCAGAAGCTTCTAGACCAGCAGAAGATGGGAATGACAGATGGCTCCCATTCGGCTGAGGTGTTGTAGCCTTGACTGCATGAAACCGGGTGCGTGCCACTGGGTGATGCATCGGTTGCTGCGACAGACTGGACCACCACATAACTGCAACAACGTTGAGTTGGTGATTTTCCCCGTCAACAGTCCGCACTTACTGACTGCTACAGCTGCTGCCCTCGTGAACCCCTGCACCACTACCTGCAAAGCAGGTGGTCTACCCTTCACTACAAGAAGACCACCACTACCTGCAAAGCAGGTGGTCTTCTTGTAGAACAGAAATACCTCACTAAATGCTTTTAACCCCAAATAACTGCAGAAGTGAACTGCGTATATATATTTTTGTAGTACAGAAATGTGTCGCTAAACGCTCTCAGCACATATAGCTGCAGTTGTGAACTGCTTATATATTATTCTTTTTGTAATGAAGTAGGCCACAAATGCTTTTGCCGCAAATCACGGCAACAATGAATTGTGTATATATTTTTCTTGTTGTGCAGAAATACGTCTCTAATCGCTCTCAGCAGATATAGCCACAGAAGTGAACTGCGTATATATTATTCATTTTGTAATAATTTAGGTCACTAAACGCTTTTTCCGTAATTAACTACAACAGTGAACTGCATATATATTTTTCTTGTAGTACAGAAGTACATCACTAAACTCTCTCAGCACATATAACTGCAGAAGTGAACTTTGCATATATTTTTCTTTTTGTACTGAAATACGCCACTAAACGCTTTTACCGCAAATAAAGGCAACAGTGAACTGCGTATATATTTTTCTTGTCGTACAGAAATACCTCACTAAACGCTTTTATCACCAAATAACTGCAGAAGTGAATTGAGTATATATTTTTTTGTAGTACAGACATACAGTCTCAGCACATATAGCTGCAGAAATGAATTGCGTATCTATTATTCTTTTTGTATGCCACTAAACGCTTTTACCGCAAATAACGACAACAGTGAACAACGTATATATTTTTCTTGTAGTACAGAAATACGTCACTAAATGCTTTCACCACATATAATAGGCGTATATATTTTTCTTTTTGCAATGAAATAGGCCACTAAACGCCTTTACCGCAAATAAAGGCAACAGTGAACTGCGTATATATATTTTTTGTGGTACAGAAATACCTCAGGTGCAGAACTGAACTGCGTATATATTTTACTTTTTGTAATGAAATAGGCCACTAAACCCTTTTACCACAAATAATGGCAACAGTGAATTGCGTATATATTTTTCTTGTAGTACAGAAATAAGTCACTAAATGCTTTCAGCACATACAGCTGCAGAAGTGAACTGCGTATATATTATTCTATTTGCAATAAAGTAGGTCACTAAATGCTTCTTCTGTAATTACCGGCAACAGTGAACTGTATATATATTTTCTTGTAGTACAGAAATATGTCATCAAATGCTCTCAGCACATATATCTGCAGAAGTGAACTTTCTATATATTTTTCTTTTTGTAATGAAGAAGGCCACTAAACGCTTTTACCGCAAATAACGGCAACAGTGAACTGCGTATATTTTTCTTGTAGCATAGAAATACCTTACTTAACGCTTTTAACCCCAAATAACCGCAGAAGTCAACTGTGTAAATCTTTTTCTAGTACAGAAATACGTCACTAAACGCTTTCAACACATGTAGCTGCAGAAGTGAACTGCGTATATATTTTTCTTTTTGTAATGAAGTAGGCCACTAAACGCTTTACAGCAAATAACAGCAACAGTGAACTGCGTATATATTTTTATTTTTGTAATAAAATAGGCCTCTAAACGCTTTTACCACAAATAATGGCAACAGTGAATTGCGTATATATTTTTCTTGTAGTACAGAAATAAGTCACTAAATGCTTTCAGCACATACAGCTGCAGAAGTGAACTGCATATATATTATTCTATTTGCAATAAAGTAGGTCACTAAATGCTTCTTCTGTAATTACCGGCAACAGTGAACTGTATATATATTTTCTTGTAGTACAGAAATATGTCACTAAATGCTCTCAGCACATATATCTGCAGAAGTAAACTTTCTATATATTTTTCTTCTTGTAATGAAGAAGGCCACTAAACGCTTTCACCGCAAATAACGGCAACAGTGAACTGCGTATATATTTTTCTTGTAGCATAGAAATACCTTACTTAACGCTTTTAACCCCAAATAACCGCAGAAGTCAACTGTGTATATCTTTTTCTTGTAGTACAGAAATACGTCACTAAACGCTTTCAACACATGTAGCTGCAGAAGTGAACTGCGTATATATTTTTCTTTTTGTAATGAAGTAGGCCACTAAACGCTTTTACAGCAAATAACAGCAACAGTGAACTGCGTATATATTTTTATTTTTGTAATGAAATAGGCCTCTAAACGCTTTTACCACAAATAATGGCAACAGTGAATTGCGTATATATTTTTCTTGTAGTACAGAAATAAGTCACTAAATGCTTTTAGCACATACAGCTGCAGAAGTGAACTGCGTATATATTATTCTATTTGCAATAAAGTAGGTCACTAAATGCTTCTTCTGTAATTACCGGCAACAGTGAACTGTATATATATTTTCTTGTAGTACAGAAATATGTCACTAAATGCTCTCAGCACATATATCTGCAGAAGTGAACTTTCTATATATTTTTCTTTTTGTAATGAAGAAGGCCACTAAACGCTTTTACCGCAAATAACGGCAACAGTGAACTGCGTATATATTTTTATTTTTGTAATGATATAGGCCTCTAAACGCTTTACCACAAACAATGGCAACAGTGAATTGCGTATATATTTTTCTTTGTAGTACAGAAATAAGTCACTAAATGCTTTCAGCACATACAGCTGCAGAAGTGAACTGCGTATATATTATTCTATTTGCAATAAAGTAGGTCACTAAATGCTTCTTCTGTAATTACCGGCAACAGTGAACTGTATATATATTTTCTTGTAGTACAGAAATATGTCACTAAATGCTCTCAGCACATATATCTGCAGAAGTGAACTTTCTATATATTTTTCTTTTGTAATGAAGAAGGCCACTAAACGCTTTTACCGCAAATAACGGCAACAGTGAACTGCGATATATTTTTCTTGTAGCATAGAAATACCTTACTTAACGCTTTTAACCCCAAATAACCGCAGAAGTCAACTGTGTATATCTTTTCTTGTAGTACAGAAATACGCCACTAAACGCTTTCAACACATGTAGCTGCAGAAGTGAACTGCGTATATATTTTTCTTTTTGTAATGAAGTAGTCCACTAAACGCTTTTACAGCAAATAACAGCAACAGTGAACTGCGTATATATTTTTATTTTTGTAATGAAATAGGCCTCTAAACGCTTTACCACAAATAATGGCAACAGTGAATTGCGTATATATTTTTCTTTGTAGTACAGAAATAAGTCACTAAATGCTTTTAGCACATACAGCTGCAGAAGTGAACTGCGTATATATTATTCTATTTGCAATAAAGTAGGTCACTAAATGCTTCTTCTGTAATTACCGGCAACAGTGAACTGTATATATATTTTCTTGTAGTACAGAAATATGTCACTAAATGCTCTCAGCACATATATCTGCAGAAGTGAACTTTCTATATATTTTTCTTTTTGTAATGAAGAAGGCCACTAAACGCTTTTACCGCAAATAACGGCAACAGTGAACTGCGTATATATTTTTATTTTTGTAATGAAATAGGCCTCTAAACGCTTTTACCACAAACAATGGCAACAGTGAATTGCGTATATATTTTTCTTGTAGTACAGAAATAAGTCACTAAATGCTTTCAGCACATACAGCTGCAGAAGTGAACTGCGATATATTATTTCTATTTGCAATAAAGTAGGTCACTAAATGCTTCTTCTGTAATTACCGGCAACAGTGAACTGTATATATATTTTCTTGTAGTACAGAAATATGTCACTAAATGCTCTCAGCACATATATCTGCAGAAGTGAACTTTCTATATATTTTTCTTTTTGTAATGAAGAAGGCCACTAAACGCTTTTACCGCAAATAACGGCAACAGTGAACTGCGTATATATTTTTCTTGTAGCATAGAAATACCTTACTTAACGCTTTTAACCCCAAATAACCGCAGAAGTCAACTGTGTATATCTTTTTCTTGTAGTACAGAAATACGTCACTAAACGCTTTCAACACATGTAGCTGCAGAAGTGAACTGCGTATATATTTTCTTTTGTAATGAAGTAGGCCACTAAACGCTTTTACAGCAAATAACAGCAACAGTGAACTGCGTATATATTTTTATTTTTGTAATGAAATAGGCCTCTAAACGCTTTTACCACAAATAATGGCAACAGTGAATTGCGTATATATTTTTCTTGTAGTACAGAAATAAGTCACTAAATGCTTTTAGCACATACAGCTGCAGAAGTGAACTGCGTATATATTATTCTATTTGCAATAAAGTAGGTCACTAAATGCTTCTTCTGTAATTACCGGCAACAGTGAACTGTATATATATTTTCTTGTAGTACAGAAATATGTCACTAAATGCTCTCAGCACATATATCTGCAGAAGTGAACTTTCTATATATTTTTCTTTTTGTAATGAAGAAGGCCACTAAACGCTTTACCGCAAATAACGGCAACAGTGAACTGCGATATATTTTTATTTTTGTAATGAAATAGGCCTCTAAACGCTTTTACCACAAACAATGGCAACAGTGAATTGCGTATATATTTTTCTTGTAGTACAGAAATAAGTCACTAAATGCTTTCAGCACATACAGCTGCAGAAGTGAACTGCGTATATATTATTCTATTTGCAATGAAAGTAGGTCACTAAATGCTTCTTCTGTAATTACCGGCAACAGTGAACTGTATATATATTTTCTTGTAGTACAGAAATATGTCACTAAATGCTCTCAGCACATATATCTGCAGAAGTGAACTTTCTATATATTTTTCTTTTTGTAATGAAAAAGGCCACTAAACGCTTTTACCGCAAATAACGGCAACAGTGAACTGCGTATATATTTTTCTTGTAGCATAGAAATACCTTACTTAACGCTTTTAACCCCAAATAACCGCAGAAGTCAACTGTGTATATCTTTTTCTTGTAGTACAGAAATACGTCACTAAACGCTTTCAACACATGTAGCTGCAGAAGTGAACTGCGTATATATTTTTCTTTTTGTAATGAAGTAGGCCACTAAACGCTTTTACAGCAAATAACAGCAACAGTGAACTGCGTATATTTTTTTATTTTTGTAATGAAATAGGCCTCTAAACGCTTTTACCACAAATAACGGCAACAGTGAACTGCGTATATATTTTTCTTGTAGCACAGAAATACCTCACTAAACGCTTTTACCACAAATAACGGCAACAGTGAACTGTGTATATATTTTTCTTGTAGTACAGAAATACGTCACTAAACGCTTTCAACACATGTAGCTGCAGAAGTGAACTGCGTATATATTTTTCTTTTTGTAATGAAGTAGGCCACTAAATGCTTTTACAGCAAATAACGGCAACAGTGAACTGCGTATATATTTTTATTTTTGTAATGAAATAAGCTACTAAACGCTTTTACCACAAATAACGGCAACAGTGAACTCTGTATATATTTTTGTGGTAGTAGAGAAATATCTCACTAAATGCTTTTAACACCAAATAACTGCGGAAGTGAACTGCGTATATTATTTTCTTTTAGTAAAGACATACGCTCTCAGCACATATAGCTTCAGAAGTGAACTGTGGATATATTTTTTTTTGTAATGAAGTAGGCCACTAAACGCCTTTACTTAAAATAACAGTAACAGTGAACTGCTCATATACTGTATTTTTATTGTAGTACAGAAATATCTCGCTAAACGCTTTTAACCTCAAATAACTGCAGAAGTGAACTGCGTATATTTTTTTCTTGTAATATAGAAATACGTCGCTAAACTCTTTCACCACATATTTCTGCAGAAGTGAACTGCTTATATATATTTTTTTGTCTCACATATAAGCCACTAAAGGCTTTTCAACATAGCCCTTGCACCCAAAGAACAAATTGCTGGATTGACAGAGCTGTATAATGGCTATTTTGATCCCCAAATTATCTTTCCCTGCACTTATAAATCACTTTTTTAGCACTGTCTCTAGTGTCTTCTGAAGTTTCTCCTTGCATTAGGATGCTGTGAAAAGATTCCTCCCTATCCTTTCCTGCACTTATAAATTGTTTTTTCAGTTTTTTTTTCACAATTAGCTTTTTCTAATTACTGTCCCTAGCGCCTTCTCTGTTCCTGCACTCAGAAAGCTGGAAAATGGCAGAATCTAAAATGGCTGCCATTTTTATAGGGCTGTGACATCACACGTGTGGCCTCCATTTTAGAAAAAATTGCGATTCGTTACTACAAAGCGTGAGGAAATTCGCATTCATTGCGAATCAAATTTTTCCTGAAATTCGGATGGATTTCCACTTCGTCTTATTCAATTCGCTCATCTCTAATAATTTTCCTAAACAGGTGATTTTCTCTATTAACTAAGACTTACATAATAGAAGATACTGTACTATATGACATTTTTTGTTGTTGTTTTTAATAATGGATAACCCATTTAATTCACAATAACATACTTGAATTTATACCCTCTGGGGCATATCTAAATATGCAGAACTCTTTAAGTAGTAATAACAGTACAACCCCATTTTCATAAAGGTTGATATTTTGTGTAAAATGTAAATAAATGTAAGTAAAAATCAGAATGCGGTGACCGCAAAATACATAAGGTCATGTGAATACACCCTAAGGCCCAATTCATACGAACGTAAGATGCTGGTGCCTGTATTGCGCACAACAAATAGTAGGTCTGCAATACATGGGCACCAACCGTGTGCACTCTGTGCTACGGATGCGGACTCATTGACTTGAATGAGTCTGTGATCTGCAAGATATGCCAAAAATTTGGACATGTCCTATCTTTTTGGTGCGGAAGCATGGATTGGTAGGCCATAGAAACACTCAGAAGCACTTCCGTGGGCTTTAAGGCCCATGCCTCTGCACCTGAAAAAATAGGACATGTCCTATCTTTTACTATGTTGTGCAGATCACAGGACCATTCAAATCAATGGGTCCACATCGCAATACAGGATTCACATGGCCGGTAACTGTGCATTGCGGACTGCTATTTGCGGTCTGCAGCAAGTGCAAGGTGACCATATAGTTGTGTGAATGAGCTCTTAGTGCCCTGACTAGATATAAAAAGAGCATATTAGAAACAAAGATGAGCAGAGGTTAACCAGTCTGTGAAAAACTAGGCCTGAAAATTGTGAAATAATTTAAGCATAATGTTTTTCGATGTAAAATTGCAAAGACTTTGAATATCCCACCATCTACAGTACATAATATCAAAAGATTGGAGAAATCCATGTGTAAAAAGGACTAGGCTGATTGTTAATATTGCATGCTCGTGATCTAAGGGCCTTCAAGCAGCACTGCATTAAAAACAGGCATCATTCTGTACTGGCAAATCACTGCATTGGCTCAGGAACAATTCCAGAAATCATTGTCTGTGAACACAGTCTAAAGAGCAATCCACAAATGGAAGTTATGGCGTATCCCAAAAAGAAGCTGTATTTCAATATGATCCAGGAACATCATCATCTTCTTTGGGCAAAAGCTCATTTAACCCGTAGGCGACCTGCGCCATACATGTACGGCCCTGCAGGCCATCACTTACGGCGCATTGTTCGAGCGGGTGCAGGAGCTGTGCCTGCTCGATCAGCGGCAGGGATACGGCTGTTCTTGACAGCCAAGCCCTTGCTATAAACGCCAGTATGCCGCGATCAAAGTTTGCGGAGGGTACAGGCATCTCCCCCATCTTATCTAATCCCCGGGCTGTGGTGACAGGGACCCAATGGCTGGTGTGGCAGACCGATATCTTGTACAGGCACCAAGCTTGTCAGCTACGGAATGAGATCCATTATCTAGACTGGGTATCATATGCATTCTATCAATGTAAAAGCTGACAGGTAATGCATTAAAATACACAATGTGTTGTAATGCATTGTAGAGTGGATCGGACGCCCCAAAAGTTGAAATCCCATAGTGGGACAAAAATAAGAAGTAAAAAAAAAGAAATTGATATCGCCATATCTGTAACAACCAGCTCTATAAAAATATCACATGACCCATGCTGTCAGGTTAATGCTGTAAAAAAAAATGCAATTTTTTATCACCTTGCTCACAAAAAGTGTAATACTAAGCGATTAAAAAGACATACCAAAAAAGACATACCAAAGACATTGGCACCCCAAAATGGTACCAATCAAACTATCACCTCATGTAGCAAAAAATAAGTCCTCAAACAAGACTATTGCCAGAAAAATAAAAATAAAATATGGCTTTCTTAAAATGACAATGCAGAAACATGATTTTCTTAACAAAAATAAAGTATGTAAAAGTGGTAAAATGTAAAATAAATATATAAAATTAGTATCTCTAACTGTTCTGACCGACAGAATAAAGATAATATTTGTCAGAAAATGTGTGTACTGGTCCACAGAGGCTTTTCAATAGCAACATGGCACCCATAACCTAATCCATCAAAATCTGTGCAGCAAAAGTAAAAAAGCGGTCTTTTCTGAACTCTGCAGTATACACAAACAGCAGTTTATCTCCACATTCCGTACCTAGTAGAACCCACCAAAAATTTAAAGGCCATGGTGAGTCTCAAATGGGAAACTGTGGGCACAGCATATTGGGCACTGAAATGCCATATCTGTTGAAAACTTGCAATTTTTATTTTACACAGACCCCTGCTCATACATTTTTACAAAACACCTATGGGGTCAAAATGCTCAATCCACCCCCTAATAGGTACCTTGGGTGTGTAGTTTCCGAGATAAGGTCAGTTCTCTGGGGTTCCATTTATTATTTCACCTCAGTGCCCCTACAATTCTCAGCACAAGATGTGTAAATCACCACACTGGGCATCAAATGCACATAGTGCTCTTATACTCCTGGGCCTTGTTACATGTCCAGGCAAAAGATTAGGCCACAGGTAGGGTGTTCATAAAACCAGAAAGCACATTATAATAATTAGAGGGCTTGATTTTCACACTGGCATACACTGGGCCAACATATTGGACAATGAAATGGCATATCTGTGGAAACATTGCAATTTTTCACTCTGCGCCATTTGCTGTGAATTTAATTAGCAAAACACCTGTTGGGTCAAAACCCCCATTGGAAAATAATGTGTGGTGTTTGGTTTCTAAAATAAGGTCGTTTCTTGAGGGTTTCTTTTTTGTTATTTAACCTCAGAGCCTCTACAGTTGTCGGTCAATGCTGTATAAACAACCAAACTAGGCCTCCAATGCATATGGGACTCCTTCCCTTCTGAGCCTTGCAGTGTTCCTGTATAGCACTTTATGACCACATATGGAGTACTGTTATATTCAAGAAAAAATAGGTGACAAAATATGGGGTGATTTTCTCCTGTTACCACTGTTACCAATTGTAAAAATAAAAAACTTGTACCTTGGAATATTTCCATTTTCGCAGCCAAGGATTTCTAAATTCTACGAAATGCGGGCAAGCTGCTCACTACACCACATTTAAAATTTCTTGGGTGGTGTAGTTTCTAATTCTGGGGGTTTTCACTTTAAAGTTGTTCAGTTTTTATTGCATGTGTGCAATGCGTTTTGATGCTTTTTTCACGCACGTGATAAAAAACTGAAGGTTTACAAACAACATCTCTTAGCAACCATCAGTGAAAAACGCACATTGCATCCACACTTGCTTGAATATATATCTATATCACAGAATATAGAACATGCTGCGATTTTCACGCAATGCAGAAGTGATGCGTGAAAAACAACGCTCATGTACACAGACCCATTGAAATGAATGGGTCAAGATTCAGTGCGGGTGCTATGCGTTCACATCACGCATTGCACCCGCGCGGAAAACTTGCTTGTGTTAAAGGGGCCTTAGACTTTTCCCTGAAATTCATCAGAGCAGGGCGTTCTGTGAACGGCACAGGCAGAGCAGCGATGCTGCCTGTGCCTGCAATTACCAATAACAAAGCTTCTTACAGCAAGGAGCTTTGTTATTGGTTAGTTTGGGCGGGCACCGGAGCAATACAGTGCCCTACAGCATTCACTACACACTGTACCACATACATCACACAATGCACTACTTACAGCAAAAAAACATGTAGGCTAACATATACTTTTTTTTCTCTTTTAACTCTATGGTGACGGATGCCTCAGTATGGAATCTATCTGAGGCGACTTTTAACATATATAAGTTTTTTTGTGTACATTAAATATATGGCAAAATTGTGATATGAACCCAGCCTAACTGACAGGGAAAAAGCTAAACAGACTCCTCTGATTATGATGGACTCCATTCAGTTTCCATTCATGACTCTGTCTCTTTACCAGACAGAAAAGTGCTGCATGCAAGGCAGAATCAGCAACAGAGGCTGTAAGTGCAGCCACCAATGTAGATGTGAGCAAGTGTAGGTCTACATATCATGTATCTGAATTACTGCAACTTTCGTACTCCTCCTCAGGTAAAAGTACTCCTCAATAATGGAAAGAGGAGTATTTTTAGTCTTCTGGAAAAAACGGAGTGTGACCTCTGGTTCCAAAAGCTATATAGCCCTCCTTCCCGTTTGAACTCAGCTTATTACCATGTTTGGGGTGTTGCTGTATTCAGGTGAAAATAGGTAACAAAATATTAACCAATGTGAAAATGAACAAATTGTACCTAAAGCAACATTTTCTTGTAAAATATGTAATTTTTGAATTTCATGGCCAAGTGTTTCTTAATTCTATGAAACACTTGTGGGCCCAAAGTGCTCAATACACTCCTTAAAAATTCCATGGGGGTGTAGTTTCCAAAATGGGGTAACTTTTTGGGGGTTTCCACTGTAGGGGAGCATCAAGGGGTCTTGAAATGCGATGTGGTGCCTGAAAATTATTTCAGTGAAATCTATCCTCCAAAAGCCATATGGTGCTCCTTCTCTTCTGAGCCCTGCTGTGTGCCTATACAGCTGCAGTTTATGACCACTTATGGGGTGTTTATGAATTCAGGAGAAAATGGGTAACAATTTGTGGGGTGCTTTGTTTTCCATTATTCCTTGTGAAAATAAAAAAATCTGAAGAAAACATTTTAGTTGAAAACATGTATTTTTTCATTTTCACAGTCCTTTGCTTCTAAATTCTATAAAATGCCAGTGGGATCGAAGCACTCACTACACACCTCAAAAAAATTACATGAGATGTTGTTTTCAAAATGGGGTCACATTTTGAGGGTTTGCACTGTTGGGGTATCCCAGTGTCTCTTCAAACACAACATGGCTCTCGAAAACTATTCCAGCAAAATCTGCTCACCAAAAACCATATGGGGCTACTTCTATTCTGATCCCTTCTGTGTGCCCATAAAACAGTTTATGACCACATATAGGTTGTTTCTATAAACAGCAAAATTGGGGTTATAAAAATGTATATTTGTTTTTACTGTGTACCCATTCTGCATTACAGGAAAACATGATTGAAATGAAAAATCTGCAAAACAACAGAACATTCACCTCTTTCCTTTAACTCTTGTGGAACATCTAAAGGGTTAAAATAATTTGTAAAATCAGTGTTGAATAATTTGAGAGGGGTAGTTTCCAAAATGGGTACATTTATGAGTGGTTTCTGTTATGTAAGCCCCTCCGAGTGACTTCACATTTGAATTGGTCCTTTAAAACTTGGGTTTTGGAAATTTCTAAAATTGAAACAATTGGTTCTAAAATTTGAAGCCTTCTAACGCCCTAAAAAAATAACATGACATTTACAAAGTTATGACAACATAAAGTAGACCTATGGGAAATGTTAAGTATTAACTGTTTTATGAGGTATCACTAGCCATCTTAAAAGCAGAGAAATTCTAATTTTGAAAATTGCTAATTTTTCTAAATTTTCAGTAAATTTTGTATTTTGTTTAAAAATAAACCTGAAACATATGGACTCAAATCACTCATTACTAGAACATGTGCCCAGTAATAATTTGATGTTACCGTATACCATGGAGCGCTATACACTGTGAGGTGCTATACTGAATAATGTAGAGTGCTGTATACTGTGGGGTGCTGTATACTGTGGACCGCTATACAGCATACTGTGGGGTTCTGTATACTGTGGAGGTACTAACTGTATACTGCGGGGTGCTGTATACTGTGTGGTGCTGTATACTGTGGGGTGCTATACAGTAGAGATGGCCCGAACTATTCGCCGGCGAACAGTTCCCGGCGAACATAGCTTGTTCGCGTTCGCCTCTGCCGGGCGAACATATTCGATGTTCGCGTTCGCCCCTATACTTTATCATTGAGCAAACTTTGACCCTGTACCTCACAGTCAGCAGACACATTCCAGCCAATCAGCATACCCTCCCTCCCAGACCCTCCCACCTCCTATCTAAACGCAAGGATAGGATCCATCTTACATTCATTCTGAAGCTGCAGTAATAGTAAATGTAAATCGCAATGCGATTAATATAACCTGTATTATTCGCATTGCGATTACAACTTAGATCTGAGTTCCAAATGGTTGTATTGCTAGAATATATTAACGAAGATAACAAATATAGCACTATATTCTCAATCTTCATTATATTCTAGCAATAAAACCATTAGGAACTTAGATCTAAGTTGAATTTGCAATGCGATTAATATAACCTGCATTAATCGCATTGCGAATTCAACTTAGAGCTGAGTTCCTAATGGTTGCTGTATTGCTAGAATATACGCTATATTCTAGCAATACAACCATTAGAACTCAGCTTTAGTTGTAATCGCAATGCGAATAATACTTAGAATTATTAATCGCTTTGCGAATCCATTTGATGCCTCTGTTTGATTGTATATGACGGTTGACTATGACTACCACCAACGTTCTGCTGCCTCCAAAGCAAGATATCTGAACCCTCAGGGCCATTTGGGCATTTTTAATAGAAAACGCATAAAAACGCATAAAAACGCATCTGCGTTTTATAATTTTTCATTTTTTAGTTTATTTTTTTGTGTATTTTGCCACATTTGGTTGCATATTTACATTTGGTATAGGCAAATATGGTAGTCTAGATCATGTGTCTATACCAAAACCTAGGATCATTGTTTGACAGCATATTTTCTAAGCCATGTAGCTGAATATAGATTTGGGCAGAGTAATGATCTAGACTACCATATTTGCCTATACCAAATGTAAATATGCAACCAAATGTGGCAAAATACACAAAAAATTAAACTAAAAATTAAAAAAAACGCAAATGCGTTTTGATGCGTTTTCTATCAAAAACGCCCAAATGGCCCCTGGGGGTTCAGATATCTTGCCTCGGGGCAGCAGAACATTGGTGGTAGTCATAGTCAACCGTCATATTCAATCAAATAGAGGCATCAAATGGATTCGCAAAGCGATTAATAATTGTAAGTATTATTCGCATTGCGATTATAACGTAGAGCTGAGTTCTAATGGTTGTATTGCTAGAATATAACGTATATTCTAGCAATACAACAACCATTAGGAACTCAGCTCTAGTTGAATTCGCAATGCGATTAATGCAGGTTATATTAATCGCATTGCAAATTCAACTTAGATCTGGGTTTCCTAATGGTTGTATTGCTAGAATTATATAACGAAGATTGAGAATATAGAGCTAAATTCCCAATCTTAGTTATATTCTAGCAATACAACCATTAGGAATAGGAACCCATCTCTAAGTTAAGTTCGCAAATATGATGTCCCAACTCCCAAACTATTCACCGGCGAGTAGTTCCCAGCGAACATAGCTTGTGCGCTGCTCGTCGCGGGCGGGCGAACATATGCAATGTTAGGTCCACCCCTATCATTGAGTAAACTTTGACCCTGTACCTCACAGTCAGCAGACACATTCCAGCCAATTAGCATACCCTCCTCCCAGACCCTCCCATCTCCTGGACACAGCATCCATTTTAGATTCATTCGGAAGCTGCAGTCTTAGTGAGAGGAGGGACAGTGTAGCTGCTGCTGAGATTTAATAGGGAAATTGATAGCTAGGCTAGTTTAGTCAGTGTCCACTCCAGTCCTGAAAGACTCATCAGATCTCTGCTGTAGGGCTGCGTCCTGACAGCACCCCAAAAAGCCCTTTTTAGGGCTAGTACATCAGTCTCCTCCCAGACCCTCCCACCTCCCATCAAAAAGCAAGGATGGCATCCATCTTAGTAGTTGTAATCGCAATGCGATTAATACAGGTTATATTAATCGCATTGCGAATTCAACTTAGAGCTGGGTTCCTATTCTCAATCTTCGTTATATTCTAGCAATACAACCATTAGGAACTCAGATCTAAGTTGTAATCACAATGCGATTAATATAACCTGTATTAATCGCATTGCGATTACAACTTACCACACTCTGCGTCAACTAGATATTTTTCCATGGGAGTTTTGCCATGGATCCCCCTCCGGCATGCCCCAGTCCAGGTGTTAGTCCCCTTGAAACAGCTTTTCCATCACTATTGTGGCCAGAAGGAGTCCCTTTGTTTTTTAAAATTCGCCTGTCTATTGAAGTCTATGGCGGTTCGCACTGTTCGCATGTTCGCGAACATTTGCGGAAGTTCGCGTTCGCTGTTCGCGAACTGAAAATTTTATGTTCGCGACATCACTACTATACAGCATACTGTGGTGTGCTGTATACTGTGGAGTGTTGACTGTATACAGTAGGGCATATCTTCCAACAGTTCTGGATCCAGCGGGACAGTCCTGGATTTCAGTGGCTGTCCCGCTGTCCTGGTACGGGGAAGGTGTGTCCCGCTTTTTGGCAGCTGTCCCTGCTTCCATAGGAAGCAGAGACAGTTGCCTTTATTGATGAAGCAACAGCCTTCTATCAGCTCCCTGCTCCATCTTTCCTCCCTCCTGCCGGCGCTCTACACTGCAGGTCTGTGCAGGCGATGGGGTTGGGGTCAGCGCCGGCTGAGAGCTCTGTGTGTCCTGTTGCTGGGAACGAGGTGAGTATGTGGACTTTATTATTATTTTTTTTACTGCCTGTGAAGGGGGCACTTTACTGGGCATAGTACTGTGAGGGAGCACAGTCCTGGGCATATTACTGTGAAAGGGCACAACTAGGCATATTACTTTAAAGGGGCACGTATCTGGGTATATTACTGTGAGGGGGCACACACCTGGGCATAACTACTGTTAGGGGGCATATAACTGGGCATAACTACTGTGAAGGGACAAAAAACTGAGTATAACTACTGTAAGGGAGAATATGACTACTGTGAGGGGGCACATAACTGGGCATATCTACTGTGAGGTGGCACATAACTGGGCATATTACTTTGAAGGGGCACATATCTGGACATATTACTGTGAGGGGGCACATAACTGGGCATAACTACTGTGATGGGGCACATAACTGGGCATAACTACTGTGACGGGCACATAACTACTGTGAGGGGGCACAAAACTGGGCATAACTACTGTAAGGGAGAACATTACTGTGAGTGGGAAGAAAGCTGGGCATAACTACTGTGAGATGGCACATAACTGGGCATAACTACAGTGAGATGGCACATAACTGGTCATAACTACTGTGAGGGGGCACATAACTGGGCATAACTGCTGTAAGGGGACACAAAAATGGGCATACTACTGTGAGAGGCCACTGCTGGGTATATTCCAGTGAGGGGACAAATCTGGGCACCTCTATTGTGAGGGAGCACATATCTTGGCATAACTACTGTGAGGGGGCACATATCTGGACATAACTACTGTGAGGGGGCATATACAGTATCTGGGAATATGTACTGTCAGGTGGCATATATCTGGGCATAAATATTCTGAGGAGGCACATATCTGTCATAACTACTATGAGAGGGCAGATATCTGAGCATAATATGTGAAGGGGGCACAATGCTGGCATAACTACTGTGTGGTGGCATAAAGTAGGAATGATTACTATGTGGGGGCATTTGGGGGACTGGGTGGGATTACCCGTTTAGTCATGTTTTGGGCGGAATTGGAGGCGAGGCCTAGTGTGGAAAGAATTGCTGCGGTGTCCTTCAAATGGCAGGTATGCTGTAGGGTGCTGTATACTGTGGAGTGCTGACTGTATACTGTAGGGTGCTGTATACTTTGGAGTTTTGACTATATACTGTAGGGGGCTGTATACTGTATATTGTGGGGTTCTGTATACTGTGGAGTTCTATACTGCATACTGTGTAGTGCTGTATACTTTGGGGTGCTATACTGAATATTGTGGGTTTCTGTATACTGTGGGTTACTATACGGAATGCTGTGGGGTTCTGTATACTGTCGGGTGCTATATGGAATACTGTGGGGTTCTGTATACTGTGGGATACTATACGGAATACTTTGGGGTGCTGTATACTATGGGGTGATATACGGAATACAGTGAGATTCTGTATACTGTGGAGTGCTATACCGAATACTGTGGGGTTCTGTATACTGTGAGGTACTATACTGAATACTGTGGGGTACTGTATAATGTGGGGTGCTATTCTACATTTTGTGGGGTTCTATATACTATGGGGTACTAAACTGCATACTGTGGGTTCTGTATACTGTGGGGTACTGTGTGTTAAATCAAATATCAACTATATAGCTGGCACACACACTATCTGACATTCAAATGTAATATTGTGATGAAGTTGTATAGCCGGTAGATTGCGAGGATCATGTGTAATAAGTTAGGTGACTCATCGTGGACTTGATATATACCCCTGGTATATAGAAGAGGATTTGAAACTATCACCAGGGGCGCAGCTACAGGGGAAGCAGCGGCTGCTTTAGGTCCTGAACTCAGAAGGGGCCCGCCCAGGAGGAGGACTAAAATATTTTATTGTCAGGGCTCCCTCAACAGTACTGTACAATGACATTATATACAGAGACAGTGTAGGAAACAAGCTGCTGACAGGCCTGGTCTGAGAAAGCGATTTTCACTAGCCAGAGGAGTGCGGGTTGCACGGGGCAGAGGGGATTGGAAAAAGTTGCTTGGGGGAGGGGGCATTCAAAAATTTGCTGTGGGGCCCATTCATTTCTTGTTACACCACTATCACTTAATTAGTTATGTATAAAAAAAATATTACAGCTAGAAATAGGTGAAGTTTGGGAAAATTTGATTCAGCAGCTTCACCAAAATAAGACAAGAAATTTGATTTGTTCTGACTTTGTGGCCCAATCCCAGTGTGAAAGCTTGGAAGTTAAACTGCAGGGAGAATACAGAGAGAGTGCAGGGATAGAGCGTAGGAGAAGGCTGAACTAGACTCTGCTACAATTTATTGCCATGTACCTAACTGTGCAGTGCACCAATATTTAAGTAGTGGCCCTTGACAGAGTGGGGAGGGTGGCAGCAGCAAAAGCAGCAGCAGTAACATTGACAAAAGTGGGCCCACAACAGAGAAGGGAGACTGGCAACAGCTACAGTGGCAGTAGCAGTGACAATAGTGGCCCCATGACCGAGTGGGGAGGGTGGCAGCAGCAGTGGCATACAGCACAAGATCACAGGAGTAGCAGAACTCAACAACAGCAGTGTGATAGCAAGTCGCAGTGGCAGGGCCGATTCTAGCTCTTCTGCTGCCTGTCACGCTGCGGTTCGCTGTTATGTGGTTTGTACCCCCTCGCAGGCGGTATTGTCTCCCTGTGGGTATTCAGGTCTGTTGCACCCTTGCGATCTGGCTGCGGCATTCCGTGCTTGCTGGTTGCTAGGAGCAATGTCCTGTATCGCAGCTTCTTTACTGTGGTTTCTTGTTTACCCAAGACTTGATTTGGTACCTCCCTGCTTGGTTCTGATGGGGTTAAACTCCCGCTTCGGTTCCTGGGTATGTCCTTTAAGGTGCGCTCGTTAGACTGTTACTTCTGTCTTTTCAGCGTGGAGTCTCAGGGCTCAGTCTGCATAGCTTGTGGTCAGTTCTGTTAATTCAGGCTGTTCCTGTTCTTGTGTGAATTCTGGGGCTCATTACTGTTAATTCAGGCTGTCCAGTACCCTGCTATGTTTCTTCTCTGCCTGTCCATGCCACGCCACGCCATGCCTAGAGAGTGTCTGTAATCTGCTATGTCTTTGTTCATGTCGGTCCTTGTCCATGCCATTTTAGCTCTGTCATGTCTGTCTATGTTTTGCTTTGCCAGGTTTTGCCTTTGTCCTGCAATCTGTGTCTCGGTATGGGCCGCCTGGTTCTGCATTGTTGTCTTCTGTTCCATTCCATGTCTTGTACCTCACTATGCCTGTTCATGAATCTATGCTATGTTCACGTCGTGATTGCTGCACTCCTAGTCGGCTCCAGTTGGCTCCAGGTCTCCTAGTTGTCTCCAGTTGGCTCCCATTCTCCTAGTCGGCTCCAGTTGGCTCCAGGTTCGCCTGCAGAAGTGGGCTCCATGTATTCCCCGGAGTGACCTTTCTTGCTATGCCTTGTCCATGCCTTGGACAAGCCTGCCTCCAGGCCCTCATCTCTAGGGTGCCTCCAGGCCCTTGGCACGTGATACTGCCTAAGGCATAAATTTAAATGGCGCCCCCTCCCATTAAGAAATAGTATGAAAGCCTAGTTCTGATAATGTGGTAGTGTTACCTCCAATCCTATGTAAAACCACAGATAACACTAGTACAGATCATGTGGTAGAGTTATCTATGTCCTAAGTGTGCCTCTCTGTGACTCTCCCATGGGACTTCATGCTGGCGGCACTGCCTCCTCTTCCTTGTTCTTCTTCTTGCCTGCACATAACACGCTGACGTAGCAGCGTCAAGACATACAGTAGGAACACTATGGGCAAGGTGATGGTGACACACACACAGTGACACAGACACACACGGACAGACACACACCCAGGGATGGTCAAATCCACACACAGACAGACACACACACGGGCCGACACACACACACACAAGGACACACACACCCAGGGGCAGGCACATATAGAGAGAGACACACACACAGGGACAGACACACACACAGGGAGAGACACACACAAAGGGACAGACACACACACACAGGGAAAAACACACACACAGAGATAGACACATACACACATGGACAGACAGGCACACACAGGGCAGACACACAGTGGGACAGACACACACACAGGGAAAGACACGCACACAGGGACACACACAGAAAAAACACACACAGGGACAGGGACAGACATACACAGGGACAGACACACACATAGGGACAGACACACACACAGGAACACACACAGACAGACAGACACCCACACATGCAGGAACACACACACACAAATTCACACAAAAACGACACACACACAGAGACAAGGACATACACAGAGGGACAGACGCACATGTAGCGGCACATACACAGGGACACACACAAACAGTGACAGACACACGGACAGGTGACAGGCACACACAGGGACAGGGACACAGACAGATACACACACAGGGACAGACAAACAAACACAGGGACAGATACACAGGGACAGACAAAGACATACACAGGGACAGACACACACAAGGAAAGACACACATAGACACAGGAACACACAAAAACAGGGACAGACATACAAACACAGGGACAGACACACACAGGGACACACAAACAGGGACAGACATACACAAACAGGGACACACACACAGGGACACACAAACACATGACACACACACAGGGACATAGACACACAAACAGGGACACACACAGGGACAGACACATACATTAAGACACGGACACACACACACACACACAAGGACACAGAAACAGACACACATACAGAGACAAACACAAACAGGGACATACACATACACACAGGGACAGACATACACACAAGGAACAGACACACAGAGGGACAGACACACACAGAGAGAAAGACACACACAGAAGGACAGAAACACACAAGGACACATAGGAACAGAAACACACATGGGCAGACACACACAGGGACACACACACACATGGACAGACACACACACAGGGACAAACACAAACAGGGACATACACATACACACAGGGACAGACACAGGGACACACAGAGGGACAGACACACACACAGAGAAAGACACACAGAAGGACAGACACACACAGGGACACACAGGAACAGAAACACACATGAACAGACACACGCAGGGACACACACACACAGGGACAGACACACACAGGGACAGGGACAAACACACACAGAGACTGACAGACACAAACATATACAGGGGGAGACAAATACACACAGGGACAGACACACAGACAGCGACACACACAGGGACAGATGAAAACAGGGACACACACACACAGCTAGGCCTCACTACACTCCGTTAGGTTCCTCTCCATATAGGAACACAGCTCTCTGCTCCTCCAGCTCCTTCCCAACTGGTCACATGGGCGGATGACATTAGGAAGGCCCTTTAGCCCTGTAGGAAACACCATCTACCGTGTTCTGAGTCCTGGGGCCGCCACCCTCCCCCCGCAGTGCACATGTTGAAAATTGTCACACAGGGACATGGACAAAGACACACAGGGACAGACACACATAGGGACACACACACAAACAGGGACACACACACACACAGGGACACCCACACACATGGGCACCCACACACACAGGGGCACCCACACACACACAGAGGGACACACACAAACAGGGACAGACGTACACACAGGGACACACACACAGGGACACAAACACACACAGGAACAGACACACACACACACACACACACACACACACGGACAGACTAGCACAGAGACACGGACATACACATACACAGGGGCACACACAAATAGGGAAAGACAGACACACAGGGACAGAGACATACGCACAGGGACAGACACACACACACACACAGGGACACAGACACACACAAACAGGGACAGACACACACATAGGGACAGAGACACACAGGGTCAGACACACACAGGGAAAGACACACACAGGGACACACACAAGGAAAGACACACACAGGGACACACACAAACACAGGGACAGACGTACACACAGGGATAGACACACAGGGACAGACACACACAGGGACAGACACACACACAGGGATAGACACACACAGAAGGACAGACACACACAGGGACAGACACACTCAAACTAACAGGGACAGACACACACAGGGACTGACAAACACAGAGACACGGACATACACATACACAGGAACAGACAAACACAGAGACATGGACATATACATACACAGGGACAGGCATAAAAAGGGAAAGACACACAAAGGGACATACACATACACACAAGGACAGACACACACAGGGACAGACACAGACACACACACAGGGACACACACAGGAAAAGACACACACACAGGGACTGACAAACACAGAGACACAGACATACACAGGGACAAACACAAACAGGGAAAGACAGACACACAGGGACAGACACATACACACGGGGACAGACAGACACACACACAGGGACAGATACACACAGGGACAGACACACACACAGGGACAGACACACACAGGGTCAGACACACACAGGGACAAACACACACAGGGAAAGACACACACACAGGGACAGACACACACAAAGACAAGGACACAAAAATACGCAGGGACAGACACACACAGGGAATGACAAACACACACACACAGGGACAGGGACATACACACACGGACAGACACACATACACACACACACACACGGACAGACACACACAGGGAAAGACACACACACAGGGACACACACACAGGGACAGACACACACACAGGGACAGCCACACACAGGGAAAGACACATACACACACACACACACACACACACACGCAGGAACAGACACACACAGGGACAAACACACAAACAGGGACATACACATACACACAGGGACAGACACACACACAGGGACAGACACACACACAGAAAGACACACACACAGGGACAAACACACTCACAGAGACAGACACACTCACAGGGACAGATACACTCACACATGGACAGACACACACAGGGACAAATACAAACTGGGACATACACATACACACAGGGACAGACACACACACACACACACACACAGGGACATACAGACAGAGGGACAGACACACACAGAGAGAAAGACACACACAGAAGGACAGACACACACAGGGACACACAGGAACAGAAACACACATGGACAAACACACACACACACACGGACACACACACACACAGGGGCAGACACACACACACAGGGACAGAGACAAACACACACAGGGACAGACACACACACACACACACACACAGCTAGACCTCACCACACTCCAGCCAGGCTCCTCTCCATTTAATAACACAGCTCTCTGCTCCTCCAGCTCCTCCCCCACTGGTCACATGGGTGGATGATATCAGGAAGGTCCTTTAGCCCTGTAGGAAACACCATCTACCCAGTTCTGAGTCCTGGGGCAACCCACCCCAACAGTGCACACAGTGAAAATTGTCTGAATTGTTTGGGTAAGCTGCCCTAGAATTCAGAACAGCCAGTTTGGGGAAGTCCAGGATACGACTGCAGGGGTGAGAGGTGTGCCTAGGGTGTTTGGAACCTGGGGCGGGTCCTTTCTCTGGCACCCCCCCCCCCCCAATACTTTAAAAAATTGTGCCACCTTACAATAGCATTGACCTCCTTATACAACCTTCACGATAGTTATTTCCAGATACGTGTCCCCTAATAAAATCCACATTGTCCCCCCTTAAAGTACTTATCCCTTCATTGTGCCCCTTTCACAGTAGTAATGTCCTGTCTGTTCTCCCATCACAGTGGTAATAGCCTTTTTGTGCCCCCTCACACTAGTTACGCCCTCTTTAGGCCCGCCTTGACAGTAGTAATCCAATCTGTGGCCCCTTCACAGTAGTAATGCCCATTGCATCACCTTCACAGTAGTAATGCCCATTCTGTGCCGCCGGAATAGTTATGCCCCTTCAGAGTAGCTATTTACCTCTTTGTTACGCCTTCACATTAGTAATGCACTCTGTGCCCTTTCACAGTAGTAATGCCCACTGTACCCCTTCACACTAGTAATGCCCACTCTGTGCCCCATAACAGTTATGTTCCTTCACAGTAGTTATGCCCTATTTGTTCCCCCTTCACATTAGTAATGCACTCTGGGTCTCCTTCACAGTAGTAATGCCCATTGTGCCTCTTCATAGTAGTGATGACCACTGTGCCCCTTTCACAATAGTAATGCTCACGCTGTGCCCCATAACAATTATGCTCCTTCACAGTAGAAATGCCCTCTGTGCCCTTTCACAGTAGTAATGCCCATTGTACCCCTTCACAGTAGTAATGCCCATTGTGCCCCCTTCATAGTAATAATGCCCATTGTGCCCACTTCATAGTAATAATGCCTATTGTGCCCCCTTCACAGTAGTAAAGCCCTCTGTGCCCCCTTTATAGTAGTAATGGCCTCTGTGCCCCCTTTATCGTACTAATGCCCTCTGTGCCCCCTTTATAGTAGCAATGCCCTCTGTGTCCCCTTTACAGTAGCAATGCATTATGTGCCCCTATTATAGTAGGAATGCCCTCTGTGCCCCTTTATAGTAGGAATGCCCTCTGTGCCGCCTTTATATTAGTAGTGTCCTCTGCACCCCTTTATAGTAGAAATGCCTCTGTGCCCCCTTTATAGTAGGAATACTCTCTAGGCCAACTTTATAGTAGTAATGCCCTCTGTGCCCCCTTTATAGTAGCAATGCCCTCTGTGCCCCTTTATAGTAGTAAAGCCCTCTATGCCCCCTTTACTGTAGCAATTCCCTCTGTGCCCCCTTTACAGTAGCAATTCCCTCTGTGCCCCCTTATGGTAGTAATGCCTGTTGTGCCCCCTTTGTAGTAGTTATGCCCTTTCTGTGCCCTCTCAATGTAAAAAAAAAAAAAAAAAAACACAACAAAAAAACAGTAACTCACCCTGCCCTGTTCCTGAAGCTCACAGTCCTCTCTACCATGCAGACACTGCAGATCGCTCTGCAGCCCTGTGTGGGAGGAGCTTAGGCAGATTGCCAGGCTGCAGGCTCCTCCCACACAGGCTGGCAGTGCGATCTGTGCCTGCAGGCTGAATGGTGGAGTAGAGAGAATTCTCCCTGCTTCACCATTCTGTGCGGCGCCGGCCTGAAGGATGGGAGGAGCGTGGGGAGCTGAGCGGTCAGTCAGTGACAGGACCACAGCTCCCAGAGCTCCAGCAACGAGCGTTTCCATCTGTTTTGACCATGGAAGCTGTTCAGCTGCGCAGCTTAACCCCTTAGTGACCAAGCTTGTTTGGCCCTTAATGTCCAAGCCAGATTTTGGAAATCTCGCACGTGTCACTTTAAGCAGAGAATAACTTTGTAACGATTTTGCACATAAAAGTAATTCTGACATTGCTTTCTCATCACATATTGCACTTTACTTAGGTGGTAAATTAGCATATTTTCCTATTTTTTTCTTCTTTTTTTAAACAATTTTATTAGAAATTTCAACAATACAATTCAGTCAAAACAACCACATAGTTATTTATTTTTTCACCCCAATAAACCTTACCCCCCTTACTCAAACCAAAACAACCCATTCCTTGTTATACGTCTCCTGCCCCCTCCCCCATCATACAAACAGAAAGGGGGAAATATTGAGGAAATGATGCCATGAACACCTTAGAACTTCCAATCTCCCTAAATTTTAATCCCTTTTTCCTCAGTATTTCTATGTTTATATAGAATATTTTCATATAGCTCAATCTTATTAGCCAAGTTTAGCCAAGTAGCAATATTTGGAATATTTCGAGAAAACCAATCTCGGGTAATCAATAGTCTTGCCAGAAACATGATTTTAATCAAAAGGATCCTTTTATATTTCGGACAGTGCACATTGGAGAGGTCACCCAGTACCCAGCCTTCTGCTGTAAATGGAATCTCTACCTTAAATTCCCGGGTAATAAAATTGAAAATTTCAACCCAATATTATGTCAACTCTGTACATGACCAAATGATATGCAAATGATCCGCCTGACGTGAATCACACCTCGGACAATTCAAAATATTCCTTAAACCACATTTATTTAACCATAAAGGTGTAAAATAATTTTGGTGTAAAATTAAATTGAACCAAAACGTGATTAAAATTATTAGAAACTAAAATTCCCAAATATATTATCCTAATCTTCACAACAAATTTCTGGACAATTAATTTGGCAAGTCCTCTGTCCCAGAGAACTTATATTATTAAATTGTACTAGAAGTTTATATAATTGAGAAGTCTTAACCTTCTGACCCCTATTCCCTATAAAGTGATTTAATGGTACAGAACTGTCTATCTCAAAAAAACACTTTTTTCTTTACACTCGCTAGTGCCGATCGTAACTGAAAATACTTAAACCAGGATAAATTCAATATATTTTCTCTTTGTACTAACTCCAAAAACTAAAGTATATCCCCATTCCCTACCACTTGTGCAACATAAAGGATACTCTTTTTTTTGTCAGTACTGATCTCCAACCAATTTGTCTAGAGCTTGCAGATGGTAATTATGCCAAAGAGGGGTGCAATAAAGAGAGCCCTTTATACCCAGCCAATCCCTGATGGTACTCCAGAAGCTAGTATACAACTTCCCGGCAGCTTTATAAACCTTTTGGGAGTTAATTAATTGCCCAAATTCCAATAAAATAAACATATTATCATACTGAGATTCCCTGACCAAAGTTCTACAAAGTGGGCTATTCTTCCATTAACAAAAGAAACATAGTTGTACAGTTATAAAGTATATCTTAAAAAAGGAAAGGTTAAGTTCTCCCTGTTCTATTGTCTTATAAAAATGTTCCAATTTCAACCTTACTCGTTTTCTTCCCAAGAGTAAGTCATTAATAATTCTTTCAATTAATTTGAAAAACTTATCCTCGATCCACACTGGGGAATTTCTGAGAATATAAAGTAATTGAGGCAGAATCACCATCTTGACTAGGAATATCCTATCGGCTCTCAATAGCGGAAGCCGGAGCCATATAATTATTTTAGATCTCAATTTATTTATCACTGGCATAAGATTTAGCTGTAGAAAGTCTAGGATCTTTGGAGATATTACTATGCCTAAATATTCAAATGAATCAACGATCTTAATAGTATTTAAGAGCCCTACTTGGCAGAATTCAAATCTGTCCAGAGGCATAAGACTAGTTTTTGACCAGTTTATATCAAGTCCCGACATTTCTCTAAAATAATTAACCATTTGAATAATTTTTGGAAGTATAGTATTCATATGTAAAATAAGATATCATCAACTTAGGGGGAAATACGATTTTCAGCTTCCAATACCCCAAAACCTTCAATCTAAGGACCCTGTCTAACTCTGGCTGCAAGAGGCTCAATATAAATATCAAATTGCAGCAGAGAGAGAGGACATCCCTGCTGGGTTCCTCTTTCTAAAAAAAAAAAAACTCCTAGTAAGGAAACCATTTAGATTTAACCTCGCACTAGGGGATCTATACAAAAGCTTAATCATTTTGATGAATCTAGTACCAAATCCCACGATCTGCAAGCGGACAAAGTCTGTCCCCCTATAAAAATGAATGGGTCCGCAATTCAGTTCCGCAAACAGAATTGCGGACATGTGAATGGGGCATAAGGGTCCCTTATCACCGCCAGTTAGTTAGCTACTTGTTAGGTAGTTAGCGCCCACCGGACCGCAGTCACTGATTTTGGCAGAGATTTTTTCATCCACATTGATCGATGTGAATGAAAAAATCTGTGCCGTTCATTTATTTATTTTTTTCAGCCCAGAGGCTGAACGGAAGAAAAAAATCTCATTACCCGTATTCTGAATATAAGGAGAATCGCAGAAACTCCTAATGCTGGCCATACGTGGAATATGAGACTGAGGGGCATAGTGAGTCTATGAAAAATTAAACTTTTAGTCAAAAGTTAGCGGAAAGGGAGACTTTGTGAGAAAAAACAATAAAAAATCAATTTCCACTAACTTGTGCCAAAAATCTTCATGAACTCGCCATGCCCCTCATGGAATACCATTAGGGGTGTCTTCTTTCCAAAATGGGGTCACATGTGGGTATTTATACTGCCCTGGCATTTTAGGGGCCCCTAAAGCGTGAGAAGAAAAATGCGTAAAAATGCCCTCCTAAAATGTACTCATGGAATTTGGGCCTTTGCACATCTTGGCTGCCAAAAAGTGTCACACATGTGGTATCGCCGTACTCCAGGAGAAGTAGGGCAATGTGTTTTGGGGTGTATTTTTACATATACCCATGCTGGGTAAGAGAAATATCTCTGTAAATTGGACAACTTTGAATAAAAAATAATTAAAGTTGTCGTTTACAGAGATATTTCTCACACAAAGTATGGGTATATATAAAAACACACCCCAAAACGACCCTACTTCTCCAGAGTGCGGCGATACCACAGTGACACTTTTTTGCAGCCAAGATGCACGAAGGGGCCCTAAACCAATGGTGCCTTTAGGATTCACAGGGCATTTTTAGCATTTATTCTCACGCTTTAGAACCCATAAAATGCTCAGGGCAGTATACAATCCCACAAATGACCCCATTTTGGAAAAGACACCCCAAGGTATGTTCTCTGAGGGCATGGCGAGTTCACAGAATTTTTATTTTTGGCACAAGTCAGCGGAAATTGATATTTTTATTTTTTTATTTTGTTTTTTACAAAGTCTCATATTCCACTAACTTGTGACAAAAAATAAAATTTTACATGAACTTGCCATGCTCCTCACGGAATACCTTGGGGTGTCTTCTTTCTAAAATGGGGTCACATGTGGGGTATTTATACTGTCCTGGCATTTTAGGGGCCCTAAAGCGTGAGAAGAAGTCTGGAATCCAAATGCGTAAAAATGCCCTGTGAAATCCTAAAGGTACTCTTTGGAATTAGTGCCCCTTTGCGCATCTTGGCTGCAAAAAAGTGTCACACATATGGTATCGCCGTACTCAGGAGAAGTAGGGAAATGTGTTTTGGGGTGTATTTTTTTATATACCCATACTGTGTGTGAGAAATATCTCTGCAAACGACAACTTTTTAAAAAATTTTATGCAAAGTTGTCAGTTTACACAGATATTTCTCTCACCCAACATGGGTATATGTAAAAATACACCCCAAAACACATTGCCCTACTTCTCCTGAGTACGGCGATACCACATGAGTGACACCTTTTGCAGCCTGGGCAAAGGAGGCCCAAATTCCAACTAGTACCTTTTGGTTTTACATGGCTGCTCACAATTTAGCCCCGCCCAAAATGCCAGAACAGTAAACACACCCCACAAACGACCCCATTTCGGAAAGTAGACTATTCACTGAGGGGCATAGTGAGTCCGTCTGAGATTTTTTATTTTTTTTTGCCAGAAGTTAGCAAAAATGGAAACTTTATTATATATTTTTTTTTACTCAGAAAGTGTAATTTTCTGCTAACTTGTGAAAAAAAATGAAATGATACATGAACTCACCATGCCCCTCCGCGAATACTTTGGGGTGTCTTCTTTCTAAAATGGTGTCATTTGGGGGGTATTTATACTATCCTGACATTCTAGCACCTGAAGAAACATGACAGGTGCTCAGAAAGTCAGAGCTGCTTCAAAATGCCGAAATTCACTTTCTTGCACCATAGTTTGTAAACGCTATAACTTTTACCCAAACCAATAAATATACACTTATTGGATTTTTTTTTATCAAAGACATGTAGAACAATAAATTTAGAGAAAAATGTATATAGAAATGTATTTTTTTGAAAAAGTTTACAACAGAAAGTGAAAAATGTCATTTTTTTTGCAAAAATATCGTTAAATTTTTATTAATAGCAAAAAAAGTTAAAATGTCAGCAACAATGAAATACCACCAAATGAAAGCTCTATTAGTGAGAAAAAAAGGAGGTAAAATTCATTTGGGTGGTAAGTTGCATGACGGAGCAATAAACGGTGAAGTTAGTGTAGTGCAGAATTGTAAAAAGTGGCCTGGTCATTAAGGGTGTTTAAGCTAGGGGAGCTGAGGTGGTTGAACAGAAGTCTATATAACTGAGAAGTCTTAACCTTCTGACCCCTATTTCCTATAAAGTGATTTAATGGTACAGAACTGTCTATCTCAAAAAAACACTTTTTTCTTTACACTCGCTAGTGCCGATCGTAACTGAAAATACTTAAACCAGGATAAATTTAATATATTTTCTCTTTGTACTAACTCCAAAAACTAAAGTATATCCCCATTCCCTACCACTTATGCAACATAAAGGATACCCTTTTTTTTTGTCAGTACTGATCTCCAACCAATTTGTCTAGAGCTTGCAGATGGTAATTATGCCAAAGAGGGGTGCAATAAAGAGAGCCCTTTATACCCAGCCAATCCCTGATGGTACTCCTGGAGCTAGTATACAACTTCCCGGCAGCTTTATAAACCTTTTGGGAGTTATTAATTGGCCAAATTCCAATAAAATAAACATATTATCATACTGAGATTCCCTGACCAAAGTTCTACAAAGTGGGCTATTCTTCCATTAACAAAAGAAACATAGTTGTACAGCTATAAAGTATATCTTAAAAAAGGTAAGGTTAAGTTCTCCCTGTTCTATTCTCTTATAAAAATGTTCCAATTTCAACCTTATTCGTTTTCTCCCCAAGAGTAAGTCATTAAAAATTCTTTCAATTAATTTGAAAAACTTATCCTCGATCCACACTGGGGAATTTCTGAGAATATAAAGTAATTGAGGCAGAATCACCATCTTGACTAGGAATATCCTATCGGCTCTCAATAGCGGAAGCCGGAGCCATATAATTATTTTAGATCTTATTTATCACTGGCATAAGATTTAGCTGTAGAAAGTCTAGGATCTTTGGAGATATTATTATGCCTAAATATTCAAATTAATCAACGATCTTAATAGTATTTAAGAGCCCTACTTGGCGGAATTCAAATCTGCCCAGAGGCATAAGACTAGTTTTTGACCAGTTTATATCAAGTCCCGACATTTCTCTAAAATAATTAACCATTTGAATAATTTTTGGAAGTATTCCTCCAACTCCTTCTCCCTCCTAGTGTAACGTTTTTTTAAATTACAAACATTACTACGAGGACCCCGCCTTGAGTGCATCCCACACGACTGGGTCTTGACCGAACCATAATTTCTATCCCAGAAAGAGATAATCTCATTTTTTATCAACTCATGATTATCCATTATGGAGAGCCAATGGGGATTCAGTCTAAAGGGAAGCCTTACATTAAGATTATTTTCAACCAGACATAGCTCCACCCAAAAAGGTGCGTGATCTAATAAGGACTTCACCTCATATTTTTTCCGTTTAACATACTTCAATATTTTTTTTATTTATCAAGGCCAATCAATTCTGCACATAGAATTTCCAGATAAACTTACACAAGAGTAGACTCTTTTCCCCTTAGCCAAGAATCTCCATACATCCTCGAATCCAAATTCCTGACAAAAATGTGCCAGTGGTGATCCCTGAGAAGAAGTATGAATGTTATCTCCCAAGGATATCCTATCTTTTTCTCTATTGATAACACAGTTAAAATCCCCATTCACTATGGAAGGACACTCAGGCCACTGATCCATAAATGTTAATAAACTATTAAGCATAGAATGAGAAAAAGGAGGAGGAATGTACACAAAGGCCAACATGCAGAATCTCCCAGTGAGCTTTCAATAGAGAAAAACATATGTCCCCTGTTTATCAATAGAGGAGGCCAAACATACTAAATCAATCTGCTTGTGAATTAGTACTGTCACTCCTCTCAAATAGTTAGGATAACTGGAGTGATAAATTTGTGTAGCCCATCTCCCACCAATGGGAGGGGTCCTACCATGGGTAAAATGTGTCTCCACCAAACTCACAATCGCAGGAAGATGTCTCCGAACTACAGTAGGTCAGCGACGGCCTGTCCCCAGACATTCCAAGTTAATATTCTAACTGGAATTATTCACAAACTAAATTCCCCAATACAAAATTAATAGTGTTGAGCGAACCCGAACTTTCCATTTCCATAAAAGTTTGGGTTCGAGTTCGGTGTTCAGCCGTTTGGCACTAATGGCATGGCTGTGATGGGCCAGTGCAGCATGTGGCCCAACCTCTATATAAGCTGGAGTCACATAGTGCTGCACGTCATGTCAGCTCTTACTAGTGTAGGGATAGGATGCTGTTACTGTGAGGGAGAGATTAGGAAAGAATCTGATATCAGAGCTTGGTGTTAAGTCTGCGATCTATAGCTATTTTTTTTGTGGGTGCAAAGCAACATTTTTGTACCCTGCCCTGAGCCCAGTGACACAGAAAAATAAGTTTTAATCTGTCTGTTAGTTAGGTGGGCGTCGGTGGCCATTTTGTGCAAATGCAGTGCGCTTGCATCTGCATATGTGCCAGAGACAATAATTTAATCCTGTTTTTGTAGTTCAGTGTGTGACACTTATTTACAACGCCTAAAAGGCTTAACCTTATCTTGACCCAGGTATAATATGGTAAATAAGACTTGACTTTTATTGATATCTAATAATAAAATGGCTGTGAGCCAAGACAAACAGTTAAAAATTATGCTGTCAACGAAAATCACTGAAGTGATTGATATGCTGGAAAATAGAGATTTGCACAATCTCTAAATCACTACTAGCTGTCTGTGCTAGCATAAGTATGAGGCCAGTGGAGATTCACTATATAGCTAGCAGCCGCTCGACTGACATGACTCTGAGACACGGTGCATGGATGAGCTAGGCGAGTGAGCCACCTGTGGTTTGATCCTAGATGGTGACAATCCTGTGAATGTTTCTGTGCTGAGAACAAACGCACTCAATGACCTGCACACTTGTCCGACACTACGTCAGTAGCTGTCGAATCACATTCATGCAACAACACACACACCGCACACTGTGACCTATAATCAAATGACGTGATGTCTTGGCTGACTAGCTATGCGAACTCAGCTGGCCTCATCTAACGCTGCAGTACTCAAGAAGGTGTCCTACTACAGAACTACCTAAAAACTGCATTAGGGTGACCAACAATTGCTAAAAACTGCAACTTCCCCCGACGTGTTTCGCCAGATCTCTGGCTTCTTCAGGGGTTTAGAGTAGAATGGGTGACATATACCCATTTTTTAAGTGCACCTGCACTGCTTATGTGCCAGGGGAAGGGAAAATAATATAAGTAATCCGTCTGTGACATTTGCAGCCTGCACTCCATTTCTGAGAGTGAAATATAATGAGTAAATACCACTGTGACATTGTGGGTGAAAAAAATCCCCTTTTTTGGTCATAAAGTACATTTGCGGCCTGGACTCCATTTCTGAGAGTGAAATATAATCAGTAAATCCAGCTTTTAGATTGTGGGTGGACATTTCCACGGTTATCAGGCAGGTCAAAAGGGATTTCAGAAGATGTCGCAGCACTCTCAATCCAATATTCGTGTGTATTCACACCGAAGAAAAGCAATGTTTCGACACACAGGTCCTTGTAGCTTGAGAAATACTTTTTGCATTTGAGGGGTCTCTAAGGCCGGGACCTGACGCCGTGAGCACCGCCGCAATTACATTGAGCAATTTTCCAGCTAGTGGTGCTGTCCTACTCTGTTTCTTTTGTTATATCAGGCAAGTCATTCACAAGTGGCTTGGAAGGTGTGTTCCTGCTGCACTGCATACCTGACAGGGAAATATATTCTGTAAATTTGGCGGCGTTTAGATTGTTGGGTGCTGTAGTTATATGCTGTAAAATCTCCATGATGTCTCCTTTATAAATCTGCAGCGTGGGGGCCTGGTGTGGCTTCTACAAACTTTCAAAATAATCCTTCAGCGGGGCGAATAGATGACGGATGACCGTGACGCTCAATGGCCCCTTTTTTCTTTCAAACTACCCCTGCACTGCATACCTGACTGGGAAATATATTCTGTAAATTCGGCGGAGTTTAGATTGTTGGGTGCTGTAGTTATATGCTATAAAATCTCCATGAGGTCTCCTTTACAAATCTGCAGCGTGGAGGCCCTGTGTGGCTTCTACACACTTTCAAAATAATCCTTCAGCGGGCGAAAAGATGCCGGATGACCAGGACGCTCAATAACCCCTTTTTTGTTTCAAACTACCCCTGCACTGCATACCTGACTGGGAAATATATTCTGTAAATTCAGCAGAGTTTAGATTGCTGGCTGGGCTATCTGTACCCTTTTTTCTTTCACACTACCCCTGCACTGCATACCGGACTGGGAAATATATTCTGTAAATTCGGCGTAGTTTAGATTGTTAGGTGATTTGTACCCCTTTTTTCTTTCACACTACCCCTGCACTGCATACCTGACTGGGAAATATATTCAGTAAATTCGGGGAGTTTAGATCGTTGGGTGATCTATACCCCTTTTATCTTTCACACTACCGCTGCACTGCATACCTGACTGGGAAATATATTCAGTAAATTCAGTGGAGTTTCGATCGTTGGGTGATTTGTACCCCTTTTTTCTTTCACACTACCCCTTCACTGCATACCTGACTGGGAAATATATTCAGTAAATTCAGTGGAGTTTCGATCGTTGGGTGATCTGTACACCTTTTTTATTTCACACTACCCCTGCACTGCATACCTGACTGGGAAATATGTTCTGTAAAGTCAGGGGAGTTTAGATTGCTGGCTGGGTGATCTGTACCCTTTTTTTCTTTCAAACTACCCCTGCACTGCATACCTGACTGGGAAGTATATTCTGGAAATTCTGCGGAGTTTAGATTGTTGGATGATCTGTACCCTTTTTTACTTTCAAACTACCTCTGCACTGCATACCTGACTGGGAAATAAATTTTGCTAATCCGTCTGTTAGATTGGTGGGTGAACACAAAAAATGAGGAGAGAGTCAAATAAGGGACATGGTCCTGGTCGTGGTGCTGCTGGTGGTGGTGGAGCTCCTTTTGCAGGGAGAGGACGTGGTCGATCTGTGCCAGCTATCTGCCAAAATGAAACACCTTCCTCAGGTGCGCATAGGCGACAGAACGATCATGGTTATTTTGTGGGCCCGAAAGCCGCTCTACAAATGGTGAAGCAAGAACAAGTGCAAGTGATAGTAGATTGGGTGTCTGACAGTGCCTCCAGTTCCTTCACATTGTATCGCACCCATTCCCCTGCTGAAAGCTCAGAGTTGGCACCTGCAGCAGTCTCTTATGCTTTTCATGACTCTGCTGGCAGCGTTTCCGTGGGCCATCCACATAGCCCTGCCCCAGAAGTGGAAGAGATTGAGGGCACCGATGCCCAAACACTTATGTTTAAGGATGTGGACATGGGAGCGGGACACGGGACCACCGTAGCACATCTCTGATGATGACAAAACAAAGGTGCCAACTGCTTCACCATTCTGCAGTGTGCAGACCGACAAGGAGGGCAGGAGTGAAGAGGGGGTGGAAGATGATGTGGAGGATGATGATGTAATAGACCCTACATGGAATCAAGGTCATGCGGGTGATGTGTGCAGTTCGGAGGAAGAGGTGGTGGTTGCACAGAGCCCCCAGCACAGCAAAAGAGGGAGCAGGGTGCAAAAGCAGAACGGCCATCCCTTAGACAGTACGCCTGCTACTGCCCACTGCACCCAGGGACCAAGCACACCAAAGCCAGCTCCAAGGTGTTCCCTGGCGTGGCAGTTCATAAGACAACGTGCTGATGACAAGACACGAGTGGTTTGCACACTGTACAATCAGAGCCTTAAGCCAGGCATAAACATTCTAAACCTGAGCACAACCTGCATGACCAGGCATCTAAATGCAAAGCACGAGCTGCAGTGGAGTAAGCACCTCAAAAACCAAAAAAGGTCTCAGGCTGCTCCTGCTCCCTCTTCTGCTGCAGTCTCGGCCTCTTCCTTCCCCTCTCGAGTGACACTGGCACCTGCCACCCAGCAAACAGAGGATGTGGCAGCAACGCCACCATGTCCGTCACCGTCACCAAGCATCTCTACAATGTCCCATGGAAGCATTCAGCTGTCAATCTCCGAAACACTGGAGAGAAGGAGGAAGTACCCCACTACGCACCCACGATCCATGGCCCTGAATGCCAGCAGTTCAAAATTACTTGCCTTTGAAATTCTGTCATTCCGTCTGGTGGAGATGGACACTTTTAAAAACCTTATGGCAGTGGCTATCCCACAGTACGTCGTTCCCAGCCGCCACTACTTTTCCAGGCGAGCCATCCATTCCCTGCTCAACCAAGTGACGGACAAAATCAGGTGTGCACTGCACAGCTCCATCTGTGGCTAGGTCCACATAACCACCGATACATGGACCAGTAAGTACGAGCAGGGACGTTATATATCCCTAACACCACACTAGGTAAATGCAGTGGTGGCTGGACCTGAGGCAGATAGCAGTTTGCCACATGTCCTTCCGCTACTGAGGTTTGCAGGGCATTTCTCTTTGCCACCTGTTGCCTCCTCCTCCTCCTCCGCTTCCTCCTATAACACCTCCTCATCCAGTCAGCATAACACCTTCACGGCCAACTTCAGCACAGCCTGGGAGAAACGACAACAGGCTGTTTTGAATCTCAACTGTTTGGGGGAAAAAAAACACACCGCGCAGGAGCTGTGGACGGGCATGGAACAACAGACCGATGAGTAGTAGCCACTGAGACTCAAGCCCAGCCTGGTGGTGTGCAATAGTGGGCGAAATCTCGTAGCAGCTCTGGGCCTAGCCGGTTTAACGGACATCCCTTGCCTGGTGCATGTGCTGAATTTGGTGGTGCAGAAATTCCTGAACGCAGCAAGAGACAAGGCACCAGGAGAGGGAGGCAAGTTCACCGCGAGTTAAACAGCAGGCAAGGCAGTGAAGAAGGGTCAAGCAGTCAATCTAAAAGATCCTCCAGGAGTCTGGCCAGCAGACAGAGTGGGTCTAGGAATGATCAAATCCCCCAATTCAAGCAAAACAGGTAGAGGAACTCGTCTCCAGCATGGTGCAGCGGGGTAGGACGTTGGGAGGGAGGAGCAATGTCGGCACGTCCTATGTCATGATGTCATATTTTCCTATTTTCAACTGCAATATTTCACATACATAAATACTATTCAATATTTTATCAAAAATATATTTCCACATTTTTACTTTATTTTGGCTGCACAAAAAACATTTACTTTTTTTAAATATAGGAGACTTACCATTTATAAGTGTCAGAATAATATAACCCCCCAAAGGGATCCTATTATGAAAACTAAACCCCCTAAGGTATTTATCTAGGGGTGTAGTGAGCTTTTTGACCCCTAGTTTTTTGTAGAAATTGTTAGAGATGTGTGAATGTTATTCTAAATTTTTGTATCTCTAGGACTGTAACTGGTTAGCTTTTCTTAACTGACTTCTACTTCTTATCTAAACAGCCTCCCCCTCCCCTCTCTGCTGTTAGTCAAGCTCTGTCTATGCAATGCTATGAGAAGAAGAAAAGGGGGGGTGCATCTGTGGGCAGTGTTTTTCCTCTCATCTCCCTACAGATGATTCATGGAAGGATGCTTAAACCTATCACTTAGCTGGATGAATATGATACACAAATATTACTCACAGCCTATAGAACAGCACCTTCTTGAGGTGTCACATATGACATATGTAGTATTGGTGTTAGTAAGGCCGCCATTAAAACATGGCGGCGATAACCAGATGTTTACATTCAAAATTTTATGAGCTAGTGCATACAAGGCAACATGTCTAAGAAAACACAGGAAAATGTCTCCAACTATGTTGCAAATTCCAGTTTGTTCACAAGATACAAGAACACCGCTAGGGCTGTAATGACAAGCTGACATTCAAGTACAGTGACTGGTCGTGAACCGTCTCTTTAGCCCCATCAATCCCTATATGAGAGACGAACATGCTAAGTGACGTGGTACACCATAACAGGCCCCTGCTTGGCAGAGTAGAAACACAATCAACCAGTCACCTACAGAATACATAAAAAGACAGTGTCCAGAACCATCTGTAGGAACAGTAATGGATCACTAATTCCCAAAATGATGTTAGGATTTTTAGACGTTTTGTTGGGTGCAAGAGGTTCACAAAAAAAAAATTCTTAATAAATCCCTTAATGTATCGGTGAGGAACAACTCAATCATTAGAGATCCTTTAAATAAAAAAATTATTATTGCCAATATCATGATACAGTAAAGTGAATGGAATTAACAGCTTTGTGTGGCAGGACATAGTCATTAAAAATAAAATAATGAAAATTAAGAAAACAAATCAGAAAAGGTAAAATGTGTTTTAATATCTGAAATTATTTTTTTAGCTCCACAACCCATCCCAAAAGGATCCTTCCCTCCCTGGAAAGTCCACAAACTAAACAGAAAATGAGAATAAATTGACTTCCTGAAAAGACCCCCCACCCTTTTTGGCATTAAATAAAATTAATAATTAGCAATGGTATGGTATGTCTCAAAACGGGGGTAATTGCAGAGGCCTGGTTGTGAAGGGCAACTAGGGCAGTAAAATCGGTGTCCCTCCTCCTTCCATGTTTGCTACACACACGGCATTATTTCTGAGGATATGTCTTGCTGGCAGTGGCAGGGACGTCGCGAGGAAAGTGGCGTTCTGAAAGCCTTCGAACATCCTCAGATTCAAAGGCTTGCCCAGGTGTTGGAGACTCAAACAGGAGACTCTCAACCAACCTTCTCCTGGAACTCTAGGAAGCTGAGGGTTCCTTGGGCCTTCCTAAATGAAACAAAACTATAATAGGTAGCAATCTGAATGAGGTAGGTTGCTACCTTTTTATACCAGGCCCTATTTTTTCGCCCCACCAATTAGAGTTCAAGCGCCTGGTTTGAGAGGTCTACACCTCCTTTAAATATATTATAATTAGAGATGAGTGAATCGAAGCTGACGAAGCGGAATTCGATCAGAATTTCCTCACAATTCATGGTAATGAATCACATTTTTTCCTAAAATGAATGCTACATGTGTGAGAACATGGAGCAAGGAACCCTGGGAAGGCGGGATCACCCATAATGCCATGCATGCAGCCAATCAGCAGCCAGCCATCCCTGTACCTAATCCTAACCCTATAAATAGCCTCAGCCATCTTGGATTCTGCCATTTATCAGTGTACTCAGTGCAGGGAGAGACGTCAAGAGGCGCTAGGGACAGTGTTAGAAAAAACATCATTGTGCTAAAAAACCCGATTTACAAGTGCAGGGAAAGATTATTCAAGTTGTAGGGAAATAATAAGTAGTCATCTCGAAATGTGTCTGGACAGATAACCTGTATATCGAGGAGTCTCACAAGATACATGGCCATGTATTGAAACACATCGCAAAAAAGCAAAGTATTTCTTGTCTTACGAAAGTAACACACGGACCAAGTCTCACGAGAACTGGGACGAGATCCCAAGAGACGGTGCAAACCGAGAACCAAAAACCGCCTGAGTGTGGCGAGGCCGAGGTCTGGAGTTGTGGGATGCCACAGGATCTCCACATACCAACGGGTTTGGAACAGCGCAACTCACCGTGAGTACAAAGTGTGAACATTGTATGCTCTCTATATATGAGCGAACTACTTTACTTTGAAAAATCGTGATGTCTCTTATACAAAAACTATAAGCTCTACGTATATGGACTGACGATATTACATCAGTGATTGGGATCCTATCTATAAGTGTATGATCATCTATACAGTGAATTAAAGACCACTAATTCCATCTAAGGTGGAACTTCACCTGTGCACAGTAAGAAGAGTTCATGATTCGATGCATCCTATGAACTGAACCTGTATACTGCATGGGACAAGACTATTTATTTAATTACCAGTCTAATAACTAGCTCAGTATCTATTACAGATTGAGAAATGTGCTAGTTGTTTGGTCCTACTATATACACTACACAGAACCCTTTTAGATAACAGTGAATTGGATACAGCTACAGTACCAGATGTGATGTACTATATGTGCAACCGTTGTTTATAACTGCTAACTGAAGTCCTAAGCAGACTATACGGTTCCACAAAATGAACAGCTGCAGCAATTTTATTTCCTTTAGGTTGCCATTCTGATAGCCAAGTGCAGCGTTTTTCTTCCTTAAAGTGGCTATACACCAACTTATTGCGTATGCTATGGCATCTTGTAAAGGCGACAATGGGTTTGCTACCTCGTATTTGTTTAGAGCATCATCTGCCTCTACTATACCACAGTGTTTTTTGATTATTTGCATTATGTAATTAGCCATGGGGCTGAATTTAAATGAGAATACAAAATTTGGGGGACCTTTTTTTTTTTCTATATGAAGTCCTCTTTTTCTCCCCCTCTTGTTCGGATGGGGGATTCGATATTTGGCGTCCTAAGGCTGTTGCTTTTTCCATGGCTTCATCCAGCAAATCTGCAGGATAACCCCTAGATCTCACCCTATTTCACAAATCAGCTGCGTGTTTTTGATAACTCTTAGTGGTTTTATTTATACGTGCTAATCTCATAAATTGGCCATAGGGTACAGTTTATTTTACTGTTTTCGGATGGTAGCTTGAAAAAGGTAGGAGGCAGTTGGTCGCCGTCGGCTTACGATAGTCCTCGGTCACCAACTCCCCCCCCAACCACGGCGACCACCACGTCCAGGAACTCAATCTTGTTTCCCCCAAATTGATATGTAAATCTCAAATTCATATTGTTATGTTTGTTTAAATATTCTACAGATTCCCCAAATAATTTTTCACTTCCAGACCAGATAATAAAGATACCATCCACAAACCTATAAAAGGTATAGATATATCGTAAAAAGGGATTGGACAGAGAGTAAACATAACAATCCTCGAACCGTGCCAGGTATAGATTGGCAAAAGTGCAAGTGACAGGGGTCCCCATCGCGGTACCCACATTTTGCCTATACCAGGCATCTCTGAACATGAAGCATTATTTTTCAGAATTAATTCTAAGCCATTTCTGATGAAGTCCCTAAAGACCATGCTTCTGTCTGTATTTTCTAGGACCTCAATCATGGCCTTAATGCCTTCACCTTGGGGGATGCGGGTGTATATTCTTTCCACGTCCAGTGACACCAAACTGAACTCCTCACGCCAATGAATGTCTCTCAGTGACTGGAGAAGATCAGAGGTGTCCCTGAGATGTGATGGGATTATTTTTACAATGGGTCTCAGCAACCAATCCATATATCTGGACAACGGTTCGGACAATAGGTCTCCCGGGGGGCTGGGTCAGTGACTTATGGATTTTTGGAGGAAATACCAAGTAGGTCTCCTCGGGTGTAAGGGGGACAGCTTTTCTGCCTGGCTTCGTGACAGCATATCATTCTCCACGTAGGTATGTAGGAACCGTTAACCCCCAGTGGTCATCAATCTCCTTTGCAGGACTTGAACATAAAGTAAACACACTCATTACTTGCCGGAGTAAGTTTGTTGTTTATATTATCCTTTGCAAATGCGGAAGATTTTATATCGGGAAGACTATCAGCTGTTTGTATGAACGTTTCCACGAACATTTGCATTCCATAAGAACTGGTAAAGGAGTGCTGCGATTAATTGAGCATATAAATTCTGCACATAATGGTGACACCAGCGTATTGAAGTTCACTGGTTTTGAAGTAGTTAATCGCCCAGCTCGGTGTGGTGATAGGGAACGAGAACTCTTCAGGAGAGAAGGAAGATGGATCCTTCGATCGAATGCAACTGGTCTGTTGGGTCTAAATGAAAAAATAGATATAAGTGCTTTTTTATAAGTTCATGCAGTGACTTTTTGTCTATACTGTAATATGTGTGTTAAATGTTTCTTTTGCTAAAGATATTGATATAATGTATTGCAAAGAGGCTGCCATTAGAGAAATAGCCCCGGTTTCAGAGTTCGGATGACGGGGCTTCCTACGTAATAGTAATGCGCCAATTCAGGTGCGGCTGGGTGCATAAATTGGATTGTGCCAGGCAACCTCATTGCAAGTTAAACTCCCAGACAATGGGGCGGTCATTAGACAGTAAAAAGAGTTAAATGTTTGCCACCAAGACAGCAAGCAAGTATGGGAAAGTTAGGCCCCTGACACCCAGACAGAGGAGAGAGGACCCATAGCAGCAAAAGAGGCATCATGTCACCCAACAACGGAGAAGGCCACTTTTAGTTATTTAGGCCCCAGCACCCAGACAGAGGAGAGAGGTCCCAAAGCAGAGAATCAGGTTTCATGTCACCCACCAATGGAGAAGGCCACTTTCAGATATTTAGGCCCCTGGCACCCAGATGGAGGAGAGGTTCATTCAACTTTGTATTGCCCTGCAAAATAATGGTAAAATTCAAAAAAGAGGATTCAATAAAGAAGTGCCCTGGAGTACAAGAATATATGGTTAAGGGAAGGTACTGTAGTTATAAATGTCTATTCTGCACAAGGTATTGACAGGTCCTGTGGGATCCATGCCTGGTTCATTTTTATGAAAGTCAGCTTGTCCACGTTGGCTGTGGACAAACAGCTGCGGTTGACAGTAATGACGCCACCTGTCGTGCTGAATACACGTTCAGACAAAACCAAAACACTGGCCGCCGGGCAGGCCAGCACCTCCAAGGCATAAAAGGCTAGCTCTGGCCACGTGGACAATTTGGAGACCCAGAAGTTGAATGTGGCCGAACCATCAGTCAGTACGTGGAGGGGTGTGCACACGTACTGTTCCCCCATGTTAGTGAAATGCTGCCTCCTGCTAACACGTTCCATATCAGGTGGTGGTGCAGTTAGCTGTGGCGTGGTGACAAAACTTTTCCACATCTCTGACCATGCTAACACTGCCCTCAGAGGAGCTGGCCGTGACACAGCTGCGTTGGCGACCTCTAGCTCCTCCTCTGCCTGCGCCTTGGGCTTCCACTTGTTCCACTGTGACATTTGTGAATGCTCTCAGTAGCGCGTCTACCAATGTGCGCTTGTACTCGTGCATCTTCCTATCATGCTCCAGTGCAGGAAGTAAGGTGGGCACATTGTCTTTGTACCGGGGATCCAGCAGGGTGGCAACCCAGTAGTCCGCACACGTTAAAATGTGGGAAACTCTGCTGTTGTTGCGCAGGCACTGCAGCATGTAGTTGCTCATGTGTGCCAGGCTGCCCAGAGGTAAGGACAAGCTGTCCTCTTTGGGAGGCGTATCGCCATTGTCCTCCGTTTCCCCCCAGCCACGCACCAGTCATGGGCCCAAGCTGCGTTGGGTGACACCCCGCTGTAACATGCTTCATCCTCATCCTCCTCCACTTCCTCCTCATCCTCGTCCTCCAGTAGTGGGCCCTGGCAGGCCACATTTGTACCTGGCCTCTGCTTTTGCAAAAAACTCCCTCTGAGCCACTTCTAAGAGACTGGCCTGAAAGTTCTAAAAATGACCCCTCCTCCTCCTCCTCCTCCTCCTCCTGTGCCACCTCCTCTTCCATCATCGCCCTAAGCGTTTTCTCAAGGAGACATAGAAGTGGTATTGTAGCGCTGATAACGGCATCATCGCCACTGGCCATGTTGGTGGAGTACTCGAACGGCGCAACAGGGAACACAGGTCTCGCATGGAGGCCCAGTCATTGGTGGTGAAGTGGTGCTGTTCCACAGTGCAACTGACCCGTGCTTGCTGCAGCTGAAACTACACTATGGCCTGCTGCTGCTCGCACAGTCTCTCCAACATGTGCAAGGTTGAGTTCCACCTCGTCGCATCTGAGGCGGTGAGCGGGAAGGCCCAAGTTACGCTGTAGCGCAGACAGGAGAGCAGCAGCAGGCGGTCTGCATTTTATGCAGCAGCTCTGACATGTCGGGGTAGTTGTGAATGAACTTCTGCAACCAAATTCAGCACATACGCCAGGCAAGGGATTTGAGTCAAACCGGCTAATCCCAGAGCTGCGACAAGATTTCGCCCATTATCGCACACCACCAGGCCGGGCTTGAGGCCCACCGGCTGCAACCATTCGTCAGTATGTTGTTCAATACCCCGCCACAACTCCTGCGCGGTGTGGGGCCTGTCCCCCAAACATATGAGTTTTAGAACGGCCTGCTGACGTTTACCCCGGGCTGTGCTGAAGTTGGTGGTGAAGGTGTGTGGCTAACTGGATAAGCAGGTGGAAGAAGAGGAGGAGGAAGCCGAGTAGGAGGAGGAGGCTACAGGAGGCAAAGAATGATGCACTGCGATCCTTGGCGGCGGAAGGACGTGCGCCAAATAACTCTCCCTCTGGGGCCAGCTGCCACTACATTTACCCAGTGTGCAGTTAGGGAGATATAGCGTCCCTGGCCGTGCTTACTGGTCCACGTATCTTTGGTTAGGTGGACCTTGCCACAGATGGCGTTGCGCAGTGCACACTTGATTTTATCGGATACTTGATTGAGCAGGGAATGCACGGCTGTCTTGGAGAAGTAGTGGCGGCTGGGAACAACATACTGTGGGACAGCCACCGCCATCAGCTGTTTGAAGCTGTCTGTGTCCACCAGCCTGAATGACAGCATTTCAAAGGCCAGTAGTTTAGAAATGCTGGCATTCAGGCCAAGGGCTCGAGGTTCGCTAGATGGGAATTAATGCTTTATCTCCAATGTTTGTGAGACGGAGACCTGAAAGCTGCCGTGTGACATGGTGGAGATGCTTGGTGATGGAGGTGGTGGTGTTGGTGGCACATCGTCTGTTTGGTGGGCGGCAGGTGCCAACATTCCTCCAGAGGCAGAGGCAGAGGCAGCAGCAGAAGAGGGAGCAGGGGGAGCCTAAGTTAGTTCTTTGTTTTTAAGGTGTTTACTCCACTGCAGTTCATGCTTTGCTTGTAGATGCCTGGTCATGCAGGTTGTGCTAAGGTTCAGAACGTTAATGCCTCGCATCAGGCTCTGATGGCACAGCGTGCAAACCACTCGGGTCTTGTCATCAGCACATTGTTTGAAGAAGTGCCATGCCAGGGAATTCCTTGAAGCTGCCTTTGGGGTGCTCGGTCCCTGGTGGTGGTGTCCAGTAGCAGGCGAACTCTCTTGGCGGCGGCTGTTCTGATTTTGCCCCCTGCTCCCTCTTTTGCTACGCTGTTGGCTCTGTCCCACCACTGCCTCTTCCTCTGAACTATGAAAGTCAGTGGCACGACCTTCATTCCATTTGGGGTCTAGGACCTCATTGTCCCCTGCATCGTCTTCCACACAGTCTTCCTCCCTGACCTCCTGTTCGGTCTGCACACTGCAAAGAGACGCAGCAGTTAGCACCTGTGTTTTGTCATGATCAGAGACGTGCGGACTCTGATGAGGTGGTATTCCCATGTCCTCATCATCAGGAAACATAAGTGGTTGTGCGTCAGTGAATTCTATGTCTTCCACCACTGTGGAAGGGCTAGGTGGATTCCCTTGGGAAACCATGCCAGCAGAGTCTTCAAACAGCATAAGAGACTGCTGCATAACTTGAGGCTCAGACAGTTTCCCTGATATGCATGGGGGTAATGTGACAGACTGATGGGCTTGGTTTTCAGGTGCCACCTGTGCGCTTTCTGCAGAAGACTGGATGGGAGATAATGTTGTGAACGTGCTGGATCCACTGTCGGCCACACAATTGGCTAGCGCCTGTACATGCTCAGGCCTTACCATCCTTAGAACAGCATTGGGCCCCACTAAATTTCTCTGTAAATTCTGGCGGGTACTGGAACCTGAGGTAGTTGGTTCACTAGGACGTGTGGCTGTGCAGAACGGTCACGACCTCTCCCAGCACCAGAGGGTCCACTAACAACATCACGACCATGTCCACGTCCGCGTCACTTATTAGATGTTTTCCTCATTGTTACCGTTCACCACAATAAGAAAAAAATTATTTGGCCCAATGTATTGAATTAAATACTGGCTTTTTTTTTACAGGCACCTAACACTATCTGGCTATCTATTTATGTACCGTATTACACTAATCCAGGCACAGCAGTAACCACAGATTTAGGGGAATATCAATTGTAGGCCTAGTATTTAGGTCCTGGATGAAAGGTATCTTTTTACGGAAAGATTTACACTTGGAGATGCACAGTAGCGTGTGAAAAAATATATAGGATTATGCTTTTAGCACTTGTATTTTAACAATTTGTGTAATATACCCTTTAACGGAAAGAAATACACTTAGAGATGCAAAACAGTGTGTGCAAATGTAGAGGATTATGCTGTATTTTAACACTTACTGTAATATAACCTTTAACGGAAAGAAATACACTTGGAGATGCACGCTGAGTGTAATACACCCTTTTACGGACGAATTTACACTTGGCCTGCAACAGCTGGAACACCAGATTTTGGGTATTGCTATTTTGGCAATTGAATTTCACCCCAGAAAATAATATATCCTTTTTTTTTTTTTTTTTAAATGGTTGGCATCATAAAGTTTTTTTTTTTATTATATAATTTTTTTATTTTGAGCAACATAGAAAATACAATCCATAAAAAGTTACAACATTACAAAATCATGCCTATCTGCCCCACAAATATGGTATTTCTATTTTTGCAACAAAATTTCACCCCATAAAAAAATCTATCCTTTGCCGGACACTATTAAACTTGGCCAGCAACAGCTGAAACCACTGATTTACGGTATTGTTATTTTGGCAATTGAATTTCACCCCAGAAAAAGAATTATCCTTTGCCGGACACTATTAAACTTGTCCAGTCACAGCTGGAACACCAGATTTATTGTATTGCTATTTTTGCAACTGAATTTCATCCCAGAAAATAATATATCCTTTGACGGACACTATGAAACTTGTCCAGTCACAGCTGGAACACCAGATTTACGGTATTGCTATTTTGGTAATTGAATTTCACCCCAGAACAAAGGTTATCCTTTGACGGACATTATAAAACTTGTCCTGCCACAGCAGAAACCACTGATTTAGGGTATTGCTATTTTGGAAATTGAATTGAAAAAAATATATATTTTTTGCCAGACAGTATTACACTTGGCTAGCCACAGCTGGAACACCAGATTTAGGGGATTGCTATTTTTTTAAGTGAATTTCACCTCTCAATAAAATATAGAAAATTCTATCCTGAGTATCTAGGGGTGACAATAAGCACAGCCAAGCCTCTGATATAGCAAAAAAAAAAAAAAAAAAAAACTACTATTGATGGATTAATGGACTTGGTGGCAACTTGTGCTGGCGCACCACAAAGACACAAAATGGCCGCCAATCACCCCAGAAAAAAGTGACAGAAAAACGCTCAGGGCAGCCTGAAAACAGTGAGCAATTAACTAGCAGAAGTTAAATGATTCACAGCTGTAGATTAATCACTTCATTAAGTGTTTTTGCTGAGTTAATCCCTGCCTAATCTTGCCCTAACAGCAGCTGCATCCTATCCCTACACTAATCAAAGCAGAGTGACGTGCGGCGCGACGTGACTCCAGCTTAAATAGAGGCTGGGTCACATGCTGCACTTGGCCAATCACAGCCATGCTAATAGTAGGCATGGCTGTGATAGCCTCTTGGGGCAAGTAGTATAATGCTTGTTGATTGGCTGCTTTGCAGGCTTTCAAAATGTGCCATAGAAATCGCAGAAATTCTTTTACGTAAATGTTCGGGTTCGGGTCTGTATCACGAACACCATAAATTCGGTACGAACCCGAACTATACAGTTCGGGTTCGCTCATCCCTACTTGAGATGAAGTTCAATGGCAGCTTTACTTGGATAAACGTTTCTTAATCAGTTTTCAGGCTTTGTCTTGGTTCCTGCAGGCTTTAGCATAAACTCGCAGGTAAACTCAACTCTGCTTTATCTCTTTCTCTCTGCTGTACTAGTTTAGTAACTTTGATTCCTTCTTTATGCTGCACTTCACTCTTTAGTGTGACTTAGTTTCAGCCAAGGAACTATTCTCCTGGCTTCTGAGGCTTCTAAGCTTCTGCCTGTATGGCCAGCAGAGCTTAGGGTGGTCTGGCTGGCGTGGGCACGTGCCTGACGTGTCCCTGCACTCCCTTCCCCTGTCTAGGGAAGACAATAACTAACCGACTATAACTAACTGGAAATTTCTGCCAACACCCTTCCGGCAGGAAGCAGGACTCGCCCACTTCTGACCAGATGGGGGACAGAGAATGGAATAGTAAGTTACATTCTCTGTAAGTGTAGCTCTGCAATACACGTTGCCACCTGCTGGTGAACCAGGTATATTTCATGAACATAATAGTTGCATAACAATATTATAGATACACATTGTGGTCAACCTGGAACAGAATTACACAGATGACATTCATGTTCGACCAGGGATGGGCAAACTGTGGCTCTCCAGCTGTTGTAAAACTACAATGCCCACCATGCCCTGCTGTAGGCTGAAGGTTGTAAGCAGTCTTTGCTGCTTGGAGTTGTAGTTTTGCAACAGCTGGACAGCCACAGTTTGCACATCCCTGTGTTAGACCATTAAAAACAGTAGCAGGGTGCAGGAGTGGGGTGTTACACAGATACCCTTGCACCTGGCTTGAGGCGGCAGTCTCAGTCCTTATTTCATCAATATTGCCATCCTCAGGACTGTAATACAGAGTAATACTGCAAGGGGGGGGGGGGAGTTAGTATTTTGTGCTGCACTGTGGTATTTGTTTCTGCTAGGGTGTTTTTCTGTGCTGCACTAAGGTATTACATTCCCTGCCATTTGGTGCGTTCTCCAGATGAAGCATTAAGAAGCGAAACGCGCGTCGGGACTAAAGGGTGACTAAGTGACACGGACACCTGATATTAGTAAGGTAAATACTTTATATACCAGGAGTGTATGTGGGGTCTTTTATGTGATGGGATGGCTCTATACTTCATTATGCACTGTGCACTTTATTGATAGTTGCTGCTATTGATCCGCCATTGACCAATCTTTACTGTTCGTTTACGCTGCTCCTGGTAGTTCAACCTCTTATGATATTCATTATATATATAATGATTATATATATAATCATTTGGACATTACATGGTCCGGTATGTAGCTTGCACCACCTAACTCACCTCTCTCACACAGCATGGGTATATGTAAAAATGTGTTTTGCTCTCCGCATCAGCATTTGCGGAGCTGGGGCCGCAAACTTCCAGGTTTCGGCCCTGAAACATCCGGCAGCAGATCCGCAAAAGATAGAGCATGTCCTATTCTTGTCCGCAATTGCGGACAATAAAAGGCATTTTCTATATAGTTCTGGCAATGTGTGGATCCGCAAAATGCGAAAAGCACATTGCCGGTGTCCGTGTTTTGCGGATCTGTGGATCCGCAAAACACATACAGACGTCTGAAGGAGCGGGGGGTGACTGGGGGTGATCAGGGGGTTACATGGGGTGATCAAGGGGTTAATCAGTGACGGGGTGGGGGGTGTTGGTGTGTAGTGATTGGCGCACTTACATAGCTGCCTCAGTGTCCTCTGGTGGTCCCAAGCAAAAGGGACCACCAGAGGAGCAGGCAGCAGGCATATCAGACGCTGTTTATAAAACAGCGTCTGATATGCTATTCAGATGCCGTTTTTTTAACATCTACAGCCTGCCAGCGCATGATCAGTGCTGGCAGGCTGTAGTTAAACATCCTCCCGACGCGATCCTGTGAGCGCGTGCGTTCACAGGAAATATCGCCTCTCGCGAGATGACGCGCTGATGCGTCAACGAGGAATAACCCGGCCGCCGAGATCATGCGATTCTGCATGAGGCGGTCCGGAGCTGGTTTAGGAGATGGGGCACAGTGGGGGGGTCAGTATTAAGGGGTGGCGGTCTGTGGAGGTCACTGTTAAGGGGGTGGGGTGCTGTAGATGTCACTGTTATAGTGGATACTCTTGATTTCTTTCAACGACACACAAACATTAAATGAAATAGATTAAATATACCCATGCAAAGTCAGGTCCTTCAGCTAGTATGGACATTTAATCCATAGAGCCTCATGTACTATACTCTTTAAGGTGATCCCCTTGCTGTTCATGCTTTGATTTAGTTGTGACTTCTATCTATCCCCCATTCAATACCATACAGCTGTAATACATATTGCTACTAAATATTTAACATATTGCAATTAGCAACTGTGGAAAATATTGGTATTACTAAAATGCTATACATTTGCAAAGCCATGAATAACTTTCACTTAATTGTTTTGATTCTAAGAACTGTTTAAAAAAAAATGACTTATGAGAAAAATTGAGTTGACAAAAGTAAGTGTGTATTTTCTGCATTAGATTGTCAGAATTATTCTTGATGGACTGATTTTCAGTTACAAGGTCGTATATTCTTTCGTTTTATGCTTTTAAAACCAAGGCCAAATAGTAGCAACAAGAGACCTTGAGCATGTCATTGACTGGAAAAGTATAGGCTCTGAAGTTACAGTACTAATTATTTGCTGCTTATATTGTTATGGATATGAAGAAAGATAAAGGAGAAAGGAAATAAAATCTTTAGGGAAATAGTCACTGGTACAAATATTATATACATTTACTTTATTGACAGTATTTTATATATGTGAAACCAGTTTATTAGCATAAAGATAAACTTCAGTATAAAAGTAAATGAGTCCCTTTGAACAACATTTTGTTACTACTATATAATCAAGGTCCAAATAACTGCACTGATTAATTTTTTAATGTACCTACTGTATATGGTAATTGGAAATCTGCCTTTCTGTTACTGGACTCCAAATCCCCTGGCAGGCATTGTTCTACCATTGAAACATCAAGCGTAGTGTCTCTCTACCACTGGTCCATCAATAATAAAGTTAATAGAGAAGATTATAGAAAAGTATTTTTTCTAATACTGAACCACAAACAGTTAGAACACTGAGGTATTGTTATTATTCCTGGATCACCAAACCCATAGTAACATATTAACATAGTTTATAAGGCTGAAAAAAGACATCTGTCCATCCAGTTCTCATACAAGTTGATCCAGAGGAAGGCAAAAGGGGGGGCAGGGGGGGGGGGAATCAATCAGAATAACTCCCTGGATCAACAACCCTTTTCCAGAACTGTATTAGTTATAACCTGTAACATCCAAAAATACTTCCATAGTCTCACTGCTCTTACAGTAAAGAATCCTCTTCTACAGTTGTGTTCAAAATTATTCAACCCCCAATGCTATAAAGGGTTTTAGGGAATTTAGTGTACATTTGTAACTGTGTTCAGAATGAAATCTTACAAGGACTTTTTAAAGAACCAAATGCAACTAAAATGACATCAATTGTTTGTGTAATACAGTATTAAATGTTTTTTTTGTGATTTCTTCATTGACACAATTATTCAACCCCTTAAAGACTACCACTCTTAAAAACAGAGGTTCATTCAAGTGTTTTCGATCAGGTATTGAAAACAGCTATGGATGTCAAGGAGCAGTAATCAAGCATATTAAGCACCAATTAGGCAGATTTAAAATGACTGTGATACTCAGCTCCTTCTAGACATTTACTGGTGTGCTTACAAACATGGTGAAGTCAAGAGAATGGTCTAGGAAGACAAGAGCAGAGGTGATTTCTCTTCACAGGAAGGGCAATGGCTATAAGAAGATTGCAAAGATGTTAAACATACCAAGAGACACCATAGGAAGCATCATTCGCAAATTCAAGGCAGAGGGTACTGTTGAAACGCTACCTGGTCATGGCAGAAAGAAGATGCTGACTTCGACTGCTGTGCGCTACCTGAAGCGCAAATTGGAGAAAAGTCCCCGTGTGACTGCTGAGGAACTGAAAAAAGATTTGTCAGATGCGAGTACTGAAGTTTCAGCTCAGACAATAAGGCGCACACTGCGTAATGAAGGCCTCCATGCCAGAACTCCCAGGCGCACCCCCTTGCTGTCTCCAAAGAATAAGAAGAGTCGACTGCAGTATGCCAAAAGTCATGTGGACAAACCACAAAAGTTTTGGGATAGTGTTCTGTGGACGGATGAAACAAAATTAGAACTGTTTGGGCCCATGGATCAACGCTATGTTTGGAGGAGGCCTATGAAGAAAAGAACACCTTGCCTACTGTTAAGCATGGCAGGGGGTCAATCATGCTTTGGGGCTGTTTTGCTTCTACAGGTACAGGGAATCTTCAGCGTGTGCAAGGTACCATGAATTATCTTCAGTACCAGGAGATATTGGATGAAAATGTGATGCAGTCCGTCACAAACCTGAGGCTTGGGAGACGTTGGACCTTTCAACAGGACAATGATCTCAAGCATACCTCCAAGTCCACTAGAGCATGGTTGCAGATTAAAGGCTGGAACATTTTGAAGTGGCCATCGCAGTCACCAGACTTAAATCCAATTGAGAACCTCTGGTGGGACTTGAAGAAAGCAGTTGCAGCGCGCAAGCCTAAGAATGTGACTGAACTGGAGGCTTTTGCCCATGAAGGATGGGCGAAGATACCCGTAGATCGCTGCAAGACACTTGTGTCAAGCTATGCTTCACGTTTAAAAGCTGTTAAACTGGAATAGGATGTTGTTCTAAGTACTAAGATTAAATGTCACTTGGGGGTTGAATAAAACTGATAATGATGTGAGCACAGAAAAGACATTTATGGTTATTTCATTATAAATGTTATGTTATATTTGTCTGACTTACAAGTGCCTCTTTGATTTAATTGTAAACAAGATGACTGAAATGATCAAAATCAATGTCAAACTGGCCAAAACACTCAATTTCAGTGGGGGTTGAATAATTTTGAACACAACTGTATGTTTGTGTACAAACCTTCTTTCCTCTAGATGCAAAGGATGTCCCCTCGTCACAGTCACAGTCCTGGGGATAAATAGATGATGGTGTCAGCAGTAAGGCTGTGTTCACATCAGTGTTTATTTTTCCGTTCTTATAATATGTCAGAAGAACAGCCCAAGAAAAGCAGATCTTATAGTTTGAGCATCTGCCTTCACATCATCAGTATTTGATCAGTATTGGTAAGGAAAAAACAGGAGTGGGTCCAAAACAGAGATAATGTGTAATGGAAACAGTTGCATGTCTTCTATGTTTTGGACCTACTCCTGCTTTTGGCTTTCAAATCATGATCAAATCCTGATACAAAATACTTACCGTGTGATAGAGGTTTTCTAGAGGTTCAAACGTCAGGACCCAATTTTTATTTTTTATTTTTCGTTCTTCTGACGGATCAGATGAACGGAAAAACAAACTGTGATGTCAACACAGCCAAACAGGGACACTAGTGGACCTGTAACAGACTGGTGAAGGTGGCAACAGCATGAAGAGTCACAATAGTAGAAGGGGTAGATAGCAGTAGAGGCAGCAGGCGTGTGGCATCAGACAGATGACAGCATCAAAATAGTGGAAGCAGCATGTGGGCAAAAGTAAATGGCCATTTATGACAGTGTTCTGGTGTGGCAGCACACTACAGTCAGATCACTACTGCCAGAATGATCTAAACTGTTGTACCAGGCACCAGTGTCAGGAAATCCTGGTTGATCCAGGCCTGATTCATCTCTATAGTTTTTCAACATTTCGACAGGTGAGTTCTTTCCAAGGTAACTATTAGTGTTAGGTGCGAATTTTTGAATCGCAAATTTTAATTGCGAATATCGCCACTTTGAGAATTTACAAAGATTTAGAATATATTGCTACATATTCATATTCGTGAATATTCTAGATTTTTTTTCCTCTGAACCTATGATTCATCAGTGATTCTTGCTTGTTGGCCAATGAGAAGGCTGCAATGTTTTTGTTTGATATTAGCAACATCCCTAGCAACCAATAGGAAAGTTACCTACCCCTTACTATATAAGAACCTCCCAAGCAGCCATTTTCTGCCGTTTTTTTTTTTCAATTCTGAGGGAGGCAGCAGTGTCACTGCTGTGTTCGGGGCTTTTCTGTGTCACATTACATTAGATAGTTAGTTAGCTTATATATATAATACAGATAGTTAGTGGGAGATAGTCAGTGTAGGTTAGATCATGATATAGTGTAGCTGATAGGTTCCAGTGCAGGGTGTTAGGTAGTGTGATAGGTTCTGCTTTCCATACATGCATGCTGCATACATAGTGCTGTGATGTCACAAGTTCACAACAATACTTAGTGCACCAATCACTAATATGTAGTCAGTTCTGCTAAAATGTGAAGTTGCACTTATTGCGCAAAAATATGCGCATCATTAATTGCCGATTTGCGCAATCACAAATATATTGGAGCACTCTATCTGCATATAAAGCTATTGTAATATTCTACCATGCCAACCATTTTCTCCAGTCTCAAGAAACTTCTAGCAGCTTGAAAAATGTAGCAATAGTGACCCATGCCTGTATTGCACGCCCAATATGCGCATATTACATTGCCGATTTTCGCAATCAAGAAAATAATGACGAATTTGTGAATTTATGATGAATATTCACTCAAATATTCACAAAATATCGCAAATTGGAATATTGCTCCTGCTGCTCATCACGTCATCACGTCTGCTGCTCATCGTCGGGTCTCTATGCCGGAAAAATCCTGATCAGGATTATCCCAATGCATTCTGAATGGAGAGAAATCCGTTCAGGATGCATCAGGATGTCTTCAGTTCAGGACCGGAACGTTTTTTGGCCGGAGAAAATACCGCAGCTTGCTGCACTTTTTGCTCCGGCCAAAAATCGTGAACACTTGCCGCAAGGCCGGATCCGGAATTAATGCCCAATGAAAGGCATTAATCTGGATCCGGCCTTAAGCTAAACGTCGTTTCGGTGCATCGCCGGATCCGACGTTTAGCTTTTTCTCAATGGTTACATGGCAGCTAGGACCATAAAGTTCTGGTTGCCATGGTAAAGTGTAGTGGGGAGCGGGGGGAGCAGTATACTTACGGTCCGTGCAGCTCCCAGGGCACTCCAGAGTGACGTCAGGGTGCCCTACACGCATGGATCACGTGATCGCATGGATCACATGATCCATGTGCATGGGGCGCTCTGACGTCATTCTGGAGCACCCCGGGAGCCGCACGGACTGTAAGTATACCGCTTCCCACTACTACTATGGCAACCAGGACTTTAATAGCGTCCTGGCTGCCATAGTAACCTCAAAGCATTTCGAAGACTGATCAGGATCCTGATCAGTCTTCTAATGCTTTCAGGCGATGGATCTGGAGTGACAGGGTGCAGTCCAAGTATGCCACCACCTGCTGGTTCAGGTTCTGCTTCATGTACTGTTGCTACTGCTGGGTGGTTTCTTTAGTAGGCAGGTGAAGAAAAGTGCTTATTAGGGACTCCGACTTAAATTGCTGATGATGGAGCTGATGCTGTGCAAGAGACAGATGAGGGTCACACAAAAGACAACCAAACAGATGTTGATGATTATGTAACTGATCGCACGTGGGAGCCCAGTGAAGAGGGGCATCATCTTCATCTGGGGGCGATTGTGGCACCATACTCGTGAGACAGCAGGGTGGGTGGAATTGGAGATCTGCAGACAAACACAGGAGTTGTACACCATCTGCCTCTCAGGAGACTAGCTGTGAGGAACACACTAGCAGTACACGGGTTCAAAAACGTAGGAGGGCATCAAGCTGTGGTGGAGGGAAAATGTCATACTCGGCATTGTGGGAATTTTTCACCAAGTCACTGGGGGACATTAGCGTGGTGGTCCGCAGGATGTGTGGGCAGAAGGTACGGCCAGAGTGCTAAAGTTGCACGAAGGCCCTGCATCAACACATGGAGCATCACCATAAAGTGACTTTGGAAAGCAGTGCCACACATTTAGTGTTACAACCACTGCACCTCCCATCGGCATGCACCTCATCTCCAGCAGTTAGGGCTTGACAACGTCAGCAGAAGGAAGCTGTTGTCCCTTCCCATCAACGTCAATGTCATCTATTGCTCCTAATGCTCTTACTCCTCCTCCTCATCAGTTTTTTTTAACAGCTATTGATCAGCGAAGCAATTGCAAAAAGACAACATTATACATGCACTCATCCAATGGAGCAGAAGCTGAATGTGCACCTAGCCAATTTGCTGCTGCTACAGTCCCTCCCTTTCCATGTACTTGACTCTTTCAGAGAATTGATAGCTTGCACCCACTTTTTTAGAAAAGTAAGCCAACAATACTTTTCTAAAAAAAAAGCTGTACCAGCCCTGCATATGTATGCTAAACTAAAGGTGGGCCAGTCCTTGGGCCTCTCAGTGTCTGGTAGAGTTCACACTAGGGCTTCATACAACATACAGTTGTGTTCAAAATTATTCAACCCCCACTGAAATTGAGTGTTTTGGCCAGTTTGACATTGATTTTAATCATTTCAGTCATCTTGTTTACAATTAAATCAAAGAGGCACTTGTAAGTCAGACAAATATAACATAACATTTCTAATGAAATAACCATAAATGTCTTTTCTGTGCTCACATCATTATCAGTTTTATTCAACCCCCAAGTGACATTTAATCTTAGTACTTAGAACAACATCCTATTCCAGTTTAACAGCTTTTAAACGTGAAGCATAGCTTGACACAAGTGTCTTGCAGCGATCTACGGGTATCTTCGCCCATTCTTCATGGGCAAAAGCCTCCAGTTCAGTCACATTCTTAGGCTTGCGCGCTGCAACTGCTTTCTTCAAGTCCCACCAGAGGTTCTCAATTGGATTTAAGTCTGGTGACTGCGATGGCCACTTCAAAATGTTCCAGCCTTTAATCTGCAACCATGCTCTAGTGGACTTGGAGGTATGCTTGGGATCATTGTCCTGTTGAAAGGTCCAACGCCTCCCAAGCCTCAGGTTTGTGACGGACTGCATCACATTTTCATCCAATATCTCCTGGTACTGAAGATAATTCATGGTACCTTGCACACGCTGAAGATTCCCTGTACCTGTAGAAGCAAAACAGCCCCAAAGCATGATTGACCCCCTGCCATGCTTAACAGTAGGCAAGGTGTTCTTTTCTTCATAGGCCTCCTCCAAACATAGCGTTGATCCATGGGCCCAAACAGTTCTAATTTTGTTTCATCCGTCCACAGAACACTATCCCAAAACTTTTGTGGTTTGTCCACATGACTTTTGGCATACTGCAGTCGACTCTTCTTATTCTTTGGAGACAGCAAGGGGGTGCGCCTGGGAGTTCTGGCAAGGAGGCCTTCATTACGCAGTGTGCGCCTTATTGTCTGAGCTGAAACTTCAGTACCCGCATCTGACAAATCTTTTTTCAGTTCCTCAGCAGTCACACGGGGACTTTTCTCCACTTTGCGCTTCAGGTAGCGCTGCAGCAGTCGAAGTCAGCATCTTCTTTCTGCCCACGACCAGGTAGCGTTTCAACAGTGCCCTTTGCCTTGAATTTGCGAATGATGCTTCCTATGGTGTCTCTTGGTATGTTTAACATCTTTGCAATCTTCTTATAGCCATTGCCCTTCCTGTGAAGAGAAATCACCTCTTCCCTTGTCTTCCTGGACCATTCTCTTGACTTCACCATGTCTGTAAACACACCAGTAAATGTCTAGAAGGAGCTGAGTATCACAGTCATTTTACATCTGCCTAATTGGTGCTTATTATGCTTGATTGCTGCTCCTTGACATCCAATAGGTGTTTTCAATACCTGATTGAAAACACTTGAATGAACCTCTGTTTTTAAGAGTGGTAGTCTTTAAGGGGTTGAATAATTGTGTCAATGAAGAAATCACAAAAAAAACATTTAATACTGTATTACACAAACAATTGATGTCATTTTAGTTGCATTTGGTTCTTTAAAAAGTCCTTGTAAGATTTCATTCTGAACACAGTTACAAATGTACACTAAATTCCCTAAAACCCTTTACAGCATTGGGGGTTGAATAATTTTGAACACAACTGTATGAAGTTGTAAGTATGGTCAAGGACAATATATGTCTTTCACAGCCCACCAGGTAAATGTCGATCCAGACCAGACGCACCAGCAACTTGGTCAGGTGATGGCAATGCCATCTGTGTGTTTTAATGCTGGGATTTCTGCGCCAATGTCCTCATCTACCTCCTCATCCTCCACCTTGTCCTTACCCTCCTATTTAGGCACCGTTCACAGTGGTCCTCAATCATATCACCTTTGCAAAGTTAGGCATTGTCACGCGGCTCTGCACCTGGTCTGCCTTGGTGAACAAAGCCTCACCAAGGAGGAACTGCTTCACATCATCAATAAAGAAATCGAACACTGGCTGTGTCCTCACCAACTGGAGATAGGACTGCTGATAACAGGAAGAACATTTTGTCTGCGCTGTGTCAGGGAGAATTGGTGCATGTCTTTAGTCTCATTGTCACCCAGTTGATCAAGTATTCCACTGAAATGCAAGAGCTGTTAAAAATGTCCCGAAAATTGTGCATGCACTTTAGCCACTCTTACCGTGCAAAACATGCCCTCCTTGAGCTGCAAAGATAAAATGTTCTTCCCCAACATCATCTGATAAGTTAGAAGGCTGGTTTATTGGCCTGTATTTGTGGGAGGGGCGTAAGTAGTACATTTATACCAGGCAGGCGCCTCCCCTGGGTCTGTCGACAGTGCTGCATAGTTGTGTGCAGTCTGAGCCACTTGTTGCGGCACACGGGCTGAATCTTCAGCTTCCACACCCAGTCGGCGTTCAGGATCCCAATTAAGGTCGTTCCAGTTGGGTGAGGGTTTGCGGCAAGCTCGTGCAGCATCGGCCCGTTACAGTCCGGCTGGCGATGTGTCAGTTCCTTTGTTGAGGAGGAGCAGCATTGCACTGGAGCGATCTGCCTGGCATCCCACGTTTGGCCCCCACGTGGCAGCACGGTTAGTACGGCCGGCAGTGTGTCGGCTCCTTTGGTGAGGAGGAGCAGCACTGCACCGGAGCGATTCTGCCTGGCACCCCCACGTTTGGCACCCACGCGCAGCACGGTTAAGCAGCAGAGTTCAGCGTGACTCCGTCTCGTTTTCTCGTGCCTGGTCGCCCATGCTTGGCACCCAAACGGAAGCACGTTTAGGCCGCAGGGGTCAGCGTGACTCGTGTCTCGTTTCTCGCAGGTTCCTATGTCTTGCACAGGTCACCTTGTTTGTCTGTGTATATTTGTATGTCTTTCTTGTCTGCTTTCACTTCACTGCTCGCCAGCTAAGCTCTCTCGCTATCCGCTATTATTTCTGCAGACAGACTAAAGCCTTGTTCATATATATACTGGAGAGTGAATCTGGATCGCAGATCCTCAAACAATATGCTTTTGATATAACGACTGTCTCAGCATAATTACGTGGCGTATCCGCCAAATATGTAATACATAGTATGCTGTGCATAAGAGGCATTAGTTAACAGTTTGATCAAAGAGCATAAGCCCACTTTCCACGACAAGGATGCCTCCGCAAGTGGGAAACTACTCTAACCTATAAATGGCGCAGCGTGCGCGGCGACCACCGGCGCCCCAGTACCGCACCAGCAGCAGACAGCGGGACACAGGAGCCACACAGCAACCCCACTGTGCAGCAAAGCCTCCTTGGCTCTGGGGCCCGCCGTCCCGCCAGCACAGCACTGAGGCAGCAATGGCAGACACGCAGTACTGCACCATGTGAACGAGTGCAAAGAGCTCACCCAGTCACGACCCTCAGGAAATGCAACTGAGAGATAGTAGGAGTTTATAAACCCCTTGCAACTAAGGCTAATTAAAAACACCTAGTCCAAATGGGAGGAGTGCTGACCCAGAGGGGGGAAAAAGAGTATACACACTTAGAATATATACTGGAGAGTGAATCTGGATCGCACATCCTCAAACAATATGCTTTTGATATAACGACTGTCTCAGCATATTACGGGCGATCCGCCAAATATGTAATACATAGTATGCCGTGCATAAGAGGCATTAGTTAATACTATGTATTACATATTTGGCGGATACGCCACGTAATTATGCTGAGACAGTCGTTATATCAAAAGCATATTGTTTGAGGATGTGCGATCCAGATTCACTCTCCAGTATATATTCTAGTGTGATACTCTTTTCCCCCTCTGGTCAGCACTCCTCCCATTTGGACTAGGTGTTTTAATTAGCCTTAGTTGCAAGGGGCTTATAAACCCTACCATCTCTCAGTTGCATTTCCTGAGGGTCGTGACTGGGTGAGCTCTTGCACTCGTTCACATGGTGCAGTACTGCGTGTCTGCCATTGCTGCATCAGTGCTGAGTTGGCGGGCGGCGACCCTAGAGCCAAGGAGGCTTTGCTGCAAAGTGGGGTTGCTGTGTGGCTCCTGTGTCCCGCTGTCTGCTGCTGGTGCGGTACTGGGGCGCCGGTGGTCGCCGCGCACGCTGCGCCATTTATAGGTTAGAGTAGTTTCCCACTTGCGGAGGCATCCTTGTCGTGGAAAGTGGGCTTATGCTCTTTGATCAAACTGTTAACTAATGCCTCTTATGCACAGCATACTATGTATTACATATTTGGCGGATACGCCACGTAATTATGCTGAGACAGTCGTTATATCAAAAGCATATTGTTTGAGGATGTGCGATCCAGATTCACTCTCCAGTATATATACTAAAGCCTTGTTCACACTGACACCCAACATTATCCCCTTACTAGCATTATTGAGGGTGAGGTTCAGGCAGCTGATTAATCCAGGTGGAGGAGAGTTGCTGTTTACAAAGTGTTTTTGTTTCTTTAGTATAGATGCTATTTTGCGATATGTATCTTAAGTAGACGGTAAGCTCTTCTGTGTTGAGGTATCTTTCATTTGTCTTGTTTCATTTGTTTCGGAAATGTGAAATGTGTGTGTGTCACTTTAAGGTTGTGAACTTGAGTTTGTGATAGGCACCTGTGCGAGGTGCTGGGGATCCATCTTCAGTTCAGAGTGTTAGCTGGACACTGGGGAAGCTACTTGCTACAAAGTTATTGCAGAGATCCAAGAGGACCTTTTTTTTGTTATTTAGACTCATTTTGTTGCTTTATTTGTGCTAAAATAGATATGAGCGTGGCTTTCGCCATGAACTGAGTTTAGTTTGTTTTTACGGCATATACACCCACATCTCGACAGGGCACAGGTGCTGATGGTGGCAACGTTTGTATGTACTCACCTATAGCAACGTGGTGTGTTGCAGGTGGTTTATATTACTGCATGCCTCGTGTTAGTGTCAGCATACTACCACAGTGAGGATTGTCTTTTCATGTCATTTTTTTATTTATTTATTTTTGCTTTTCAGGTCACGTCACAGCTCGCCATTCTCAGTTGATGTGATCAATCACATATTGTGCTTTGGTAGTAGAAGAAAAAAAAAAAAGTCACATTACGGGTGGATTTCCCATTAGGTTACAGGCTTTGCTACTTGACGTTTTATTTTTTAGGTTGTTAGAGGTTCAGAATGTTGGGTATGTCACTTTTTCATCAGTTTGCGGTCTCACAACATCAGACCTGACCTGTCACTCAGGCCTCGGCGGTTTCAACCATTTCGTTGGTTCTGATGCCTGCAGGCCTCATGTCAGTGTCGGCATACTACCACAGCCAGGATCATCATTGCATGTCATTTCGCTTTTCACGTCAAAGCTCGCCATTCTCAGTTGGTGTGGTCAATTACATCTTTTGCTGAGGTAGCAGAGAAAAAAAAATAAAAAAAGTAAAGGGGCATTTAAAGAAAAAAAAAAAGGTGGTTTAAAAAAAATAAAATAAACTACAACAAAAATTTTATGAAAAATAAAAAATATATAAAACTTTATCAGCTTACAAACTCGCTACTTGACATTTCTTCAAAGACTGCTATAGGTTCCGAGTGTTGGGTAAGTCACATCTTCATCAGTTTGTGGTATCACAACGTCAAATCGAACACGTCGCTCAGGTCACGGCGGTTTCAACTATTTTGTTTTTCTCATGCTCCCGCTGGCACTGGTTTTGTTGCCATTTCTTGGTTCTCAATATAATCATTTTCTTTCCGACTTTCCATTCAGGGTGCCCTGTTCATGTCTTTCAGCAATTACTGGCAGCAGAAATAGACCAAGGCCTTGCAAGTACTCTGTTGCCGTTCCCACAGCCCACTCACCACTGATGTTGGGCACGAGTATTTGCAAGGCGAGTTTGATCTAGAATTTCGTGATTTCAAGATTTGCGGATATGTCGAATACATGAGCCCATACTCACAGTTACGTATTTTCACTCTTGAGATGGATAGTGAGTGATAGGGAAACTGTACCTTGAAATATTAAAAATAAATAAAATAAATAAAAAATAAATAAAATTCAGATATAATTTCCCCAACCTTAGTTGCTTCTTTAACAGTTTCCACTATTCCTGTCAGAGTAAAGACTTAATAGGTAAAACTGTCCTGCAAATGTTCGTCACTTGAATAATCTCATTAATCTATTTGTGGTTTGTATTCCCTTATCTACCTAGCGTTAACAGGTCGCGTCAGACTCCAGTACGCTGAATGTATTGCGAAAATTCGTGTATGTCCTTTTGCGCCCTTCCATTCGCTCAAATGACTCCCGCCATTTCAAGCTTTTAATACGTGTAAAGCTGTTTAAACATGAATAATGAAGGGATTCTATGCGCACGTGAATATAACTTAAAAAAGTAATCGCAAGTCATGACATTGAATGCGAAATAGCGAATATTGATAAATCGCGAATGTGTGACGTATGTGATGTGGGATGTCCGTCGGATGTCGCGAGGTCGAATCTGGGTCTTTGCGCTCATCACTACTCGAGCGAACCCGAACTGGCTAGTTAAGGTTCGTACCGAATTTTGGGGTGTTCTGGACACGGACCCAAACATTTTCAATTGTTCGGCGATTTCTTCCCGCTTTCTGAAGGGCTGCACAGCAGCCAATCAGCTAGCGTTTTACTTCTTGGCCTAAGAAGCCATCAAAGCCATGCCTACTAATGGCATGGCTGTGATTGGCCAAGTGCAGCATGTGACCCAGCCTCTATTTAAGCTGGAGTCACGTAGCGCCGCACGTCACTCTGCTCTGATTAGTGTAGGGATAGGACGCAGCTGCTGTGAGGGCGAGATTAGGCAGGGAAAATTCAGCAAAAACACCTAATGAAGTGATCGATCTACAGCAGTGAAACATTCAACTTCTGCTAGTTAATTGCTCACTGGTTTTTAGGCTGCACAGAGCGTTTTTCTGTCACTTATTTTCTGGGGTGATCGGCGGCCATTTTGTGTCTTGTGGTGCACCAGCACAAGCTGCCACCAAGTCCATCAATCCATCAATACTAGGATTTTTTTTGCTATACCCTACATCAGGGGCTTGGCTGTGCTTATTGTCACGCGGTGGGACTGCTCCCCTAATGAGAAACAAGCTACAGTGTTTGGGGTCTGAGCAGTTCCCCCATATTGGCCACTATATTTCTGTTCTTATTGTCACCCCTAGAAACTCAGGATAGAAATTTCTATATTTTATTAAGGGGTTAAATTCAATTGCATTGCCCTAAATCTGGTGTTCCAGCTGTGGCTAGCCAAGTGTAATACTGTCTGCTGTCTGGCAAAGGATAGATTTTTTTGTATGGTGAAATTAAATTGCCAAAATAGCAATCTCCTAAATATGGTGTCCCAGCAGTGGCTGGCAAAGTTCAATAGTGTCCGGCAAAGGATATATTTTGTTCTGGGGTGAAATTCAATAGCCAAAATAGCAATACCATAAATCAGTGGTTTCAGCTGTCGCTGGCAAAGTTTAATAGTGTCTGGCAAAGGATATATTTTGTTCTGGAGTGAAATTCAATTGCCAAAATAGCAATACCGTTAACCTGGTGTTCCAGCTGTGACTGGACAAGTTTCATAGTGTCCGTCATAGGATATATTATTTTCTGCGATGAAATTCAGTTGCAAAAATAGAAATACCGTAAATCTGGTGTTCCAGCTGTGACTGGACAAGTTTAATAGTGTCCGGCAAAGGATATATTTTTTTCTGGGGTGAAATTCAATTGCCAAAAGAGCAATACCGTAAATCTGGTGTCCTAGCAGTAGCTGGCCAAGTTTAATTGTGTCCGGCAAGGGATTTATTATTTTCTGGGGTGAAATTCAATTGCCAAAAGAGCAATACCGTAAATCTGGTGACCCAGCAGTGCCTGGCAAAGTTTAATTGTGTCCTGCAAGGGATTTATTATTTTCTGGGGTGAAATTCAGTTGCCAAAATAGCAATACCGTAAATCTGGTGTCCCAGCAGTGCCTGGCAAAGTTTAATTGTGTCCTGCAAGGGATTGATTATTTTCTGGGGTGAAATTCAGTTGCCAAAATAGAAATTACCGTAAATCTGGTGTTCCAGCTGTGACTGGACAAGTTTAATAGTGTCCGGCAAAGGATATATATTTTTCTGGGGTGCAATTCAGTTGCAAAAATAGAAATAACGTAAATCAAGGCCAACACAGGTTAGCATATTTGACAATGTCTAAACCGAAAAACTTAGGGGGACTAGGACTACCAAATTTCGAAGATTACGAGATCGCGGCACATGTCTCCAGAGTTCTAGAATGGAGCATTCGACCGGTTAGGAAACCCTGGATAGACTTGGAAGAGAGCTACCTGAACTTTCCTATAAACCATATTATCTGGAGAACTAAATATAACCAAGACCAATTCAGGAAGATAAAAAAAATTTGTTATACCAGTTCTACCTCCAAAAGGTGGCTCCATTGTGTGAAAAAAAAGAAATTAGTTACCCCGACATAAGACAACCTTCCGCTTTTTACTATAACTCCAAAAAAAATAGGACTATCAGAATTAAACTAGAGAAATGGCCCAAGAACTCGGAAGTAAACTTGAGGAATATTATGATAGGTGGTGATTTCATAGAATATGATTCGGTTAAAAATTTAGCACAGTTCCCACAAATCTCTTTAAGGGAATACTCACGATTAAAGGAACACCTAAACAAACTTAATCTAGGGACATCCTCTCCATTAAAACCTGAAGGACTAACTAAAATTATCACAGATAAACGCCCAATCCCACATTGCATCTCAGTAATGTACTCCCTATTACGTGAAGATAACACGCACCCAGCATACCTAGACGGCTGGGCTAAAGAGTTAGGAAAATCCTTTAACGAGAGGGAGAAGCAAATTATCCTGACCTCTGCAATTCCTAAAATTACCTCGGTTAGGTTGCAAGAGGTACACTATAAGTTACTCACAAGGTGGTATCGCACGCCAGTATTATTAAATCGAATCAACAGTAATATTTCTCCAGATTGTTGGAGATGTGGGACTCAGAAGGGTTCTCTTTCGCACATTTGGGTTTCTTGCTCTAAAATCACCCCAACTTGGGATAAATTTAGCCACATATTATCTGAGATTTATGGTTTTCCTGTCAAACTGACGGAAGAAATGATATTGTTGGGACTATATACCCAAGACTCACGTTTACTTAATGACAAACTATTTCCCTTCCTGCTAACGACCTTCAAAGCTCTGATTCCAAAACATTGGATGAGCGATTATATACCGACAATCAATAATTGGCTATCAGAAATAAATTTAGCTAGCAGTTTTGAAAGTCCTAAATGGTCTACTCTAGGGAAACATAAAAAATATTTGGAGATTTGGTCAAAGTGGACTGATTTTATACAATCGGACAAGATAGTGAAATATCTAGATACACGAGTGGCATTATTCTTCTGGATAAGGAATAGAAATAAGCATTAACATGTGACATAGTACCAATTGTTCTCTGTTAATTTTTTCAGTAGTTTGTTTATTTCCTATGTCCCACTATCCTCCCCAGCCTCAACCCCCCCCCCTGGTCCCCCCCCATCCTTCCCCCCTCCCCCCCTTATGCCCCCCCCCATCTACCCTTATACGACGGGTTCATTTCTACTCGCATTGATTCCTCACCATGAGAAAGTAATATGTGAAGGTTTTTCATGCACTACTTAATTTCTATGGTAGCAGAATGCTCATAGATAATTTGATCCTTTTCAATGACAAAAAAGGACTCTGATTTAATTCTGGGAAGGAATACTCTCAGTTTGTTGACATATTAACAGAAGAAGATAACAATCTATGGACTCTCGTCTTCTAAAAAGATTCGATGCGACGCTTTATAAAGGTTGGCACTGTACCTTAGACTGTGAACCTGTCTGTATGTAATACAGTTCTTGATGTTATTATTGTGATTATACTTGCTATAACTAAATAAACTTAAATTTACAAGAAATAACGTAAATCTGGTGTTCCAGCTGTGACTGGACAAGTTTCATAGTGACCGTCATAGGATATATTATTTTCTGCGGTGAAATTCTGTTTCAAAACTATAAACACCGTAAATCTGGTGTTCCAGCTGCGGCTGGACAAGTTTAATAGTGTCCGGCAAAGGATATATTTTTTGCTGGGGTGAAATTCAGTTGCCAAAATAGCAATACCGTAAATCTGGTGTCCCAGCAGTGGCTGGCCAAGTTTAATAGTGTCCGGCAAAGGATATATTTTTTTCTGAGGTGAAATTCAATTGCCAAAATAGCAATACTGTAAATCTGGTGTCCCAGCAGTGGCTGGCCAAGTTTAATAGTGTCCGGCAAAGGATTTATTATTTTCTGGGGTGAAATTCAGTTGCCAAAATAGAAATACCGTAAATCTGGTGTTCCAGGTCTGACTAGACAAGTCCTGCAAAGGATATATTTTGTTCTGGGGTGAAATTCAATTGCCAAAATAGCAAAACCGTAAATCAGTGGATTCAGCCGTGGCTGGCTAAGTTTAATAGTGTCCGGCAAAGGATATATTTTGTTCTGGGGAAAAATCCAATTGCCAAAATAGCAATACTGTAAATCTGTTGTCCCAGCAGTAGCTGGCCAAGTTTAATAGTGTCCGGCAAAGGATATATTTTTTCCTGGGGTGAAATTCAATTGCCAAAATAGCAATACCGTAAATCTGGTGTCCCAGCAGTGGCTGGCCAAGTTTAATAGTGTCCGGCAAAGGATATATTTTTTTCTGGGGTGAAATTCAGTTGCCAAAATAGCAATACCGTAATTCTGGTGTTCCAGCTCTGACTGGACAATTTTAATAGTGTCCGGAAAAGAATATATTTATTTCTGGGGTGAAATTCAGTTGCAAAAATAGAATTACCGGAAATCTGGTGTTCCAGCTGTGACTGGACATGTTTCATAGTGTCCGTCATAGGATATATTATTTTCTGCGGTGAAATTCAGTTTTAGAAATATAAATACCGTAAATCTGGTGTTCCAGCTGTGGCTGGACAAGTTTAATAGTGTCCGGCAAAGGATATATTTTGTTCTGGGGTGAAATTAAATTGCCAAAATAGCAATACCATAAATCAGTGCTTTCAGCTGTGGCTGGCCAAGTTTAATAGTGACCGGCAAAGGATATATTTTTTTCTGGGGTGGAGTTCAGTTTCAAAAATAGAAATACCGTAAATCTGGTGTTCCAGCTGTGATTGAAAAGGTTTAATAGTATCCGTCAAAGGAAAGATTTTGTTCTGGGGTGAAATTCAAATGCCAAAATAGCAATACCCTGAATCTGGTATTCCAGCTGTGATTGGTCAATTTCCCTAGTGTCCGTCAAAGGATATATTATTTTCTGGGGTGAAAGTCAGTTGCAAAAATGGAAAAAAAAGTACATCTGGTGTTCCAGCTGTAACTGGACAATTTCCCTAGTGTCAGTCAAAGGATAGATTTTGTTCTGAGGTGAAATACAGTTGCAAAAATAGAAATACCATAAATCTGGTGTTCCAGCTGTGGCTGGACAAGTTTAAAAGTGTCCGGCAAAGGATATATTTTGTTCTGGGGTGAAATTCAATTGCCAAAATAGCAATACCATAAATCAGTGGTTTCAGCTGTGGCTGGCCAAGTTTAATGGTGTCCGCGCAAAGAATATATTTTTCTTCTGGGGTGAAATTCAGTTGCAAAAATAGAAATAACGTAAATCTGGTGTTCCAGCTGTGGCTTGACAAGTTTAATAGTGTCCATCACAGGATATATTATTTTCTGGGGTGAAATTCAATTGCCTAAATAGCAATACCCAAAATCTGGTGTTCCAGCTGTTGCAGACCAAGTGTAAATCTGTCCGTTCAAGGGTATATTACACTAAGCGTGCATCTCCAAGTGTATTTCTTTCCGTTAAAAGGTATATTACAGTAAGTGTTAAAATACAGCATAATCCTCTACATTTGCACACACTGTTTTGCATCTCTAAGTTTATTCCTTTCCGTTAAAGGGTATATTACACAAAGTGTTAAAAGTGCTGAAAGCATAATCCTATATATTTTTTCACACGCTACTGTGCATCTCAAAGTGAAAATCTGTCCGTAAAAGGATACCTTTCATCCAGGGCCTAAATACTAGGCCTACAATTGATCTTCCCCTAAATCTGTGGTTACTGCTGTGCCTGGATTAGTGTAATACCGTACATAAATAGATAGCCAGATAGTGTTAGGTGCCTGTAAAAAAAGGCTTGAATTTGAATTCAATACATTGGGCAAAATAATTTTTTTCTTATTGTAATGAACTGTAACAATGAGGAAAACATCTAGTAAGGGACGCGGACATGGTCGTGCTGTTGTTAGTGGACCCTCTAGTGCTGGGAAGGACTTAGCCGTTCTGCCACAGCCACACGTCCTAGTGAACCAACTACCTCAGGTTCCAGTACCCGCCAGAATTTACAGTGATATTTGGTGGGGCCCAATGCCGTTCTAAGGATGGTAAGGCCTGAGCAAGTACAGGTGCTATTCACTTGGGTTGCTGACAGTGGATCCAGCACATTCACAACATTATCTCCCACCCAGTCTTTTGCAGAAAGCGCACAGGTGGCGCTTGAAAACCAAGCCCATCAGTCTGTCACATCACACCCATGCATATCAGGGAAACTGTCTGAGCCTCAAGTTATGCAGCAGTCTCTTATGCTGTTTGAAGACTCTGCTGTCAGGGTTTCCCATGGGAATCCACCTAGCCCTTCCCCAGTGGTGGAAGACATAGAATGCACTGATGCACAACCACTGATGTTTCCTGATGATGAGGACATGGGAATACCACCTCATCGGAGTCCGCACGTCTCTGATGATGACGAAACACAGGTGCCAACTGCTGCGTCTTTCTGCAGTGTGCAGACCGAACAGGAGGTCAGGGAGGAAGACTGTGTGGAAGACGATGCAGGGGACGATGAGGTCCTAGACCCCACATGGAATGAAGGTCGTGCCACTGACTTTCATAGTTCAGAGGAAGAGGCAGTGGTGAGACCGAGCCAACAGCGTAGCAAAAGAGAGAGCAGGGGGCAAAAGCAGAACAGCCGCCACCAAGAGAGTTCGTCTGCTACTGGCCACCGCCACCAGGGACCAAGCACCCCAAAGGCAGCTTCAAGGAATTCCCTGGCATGGCACTTCATTAAACAATGTGCTGACAACAAGACCCGAGTGGTTTGCACGCTGTGCCATCAGAGCCTGAAACGAGGCATTAACGTTCTGAACCTTAGCACAACCTGCATTAACAGGCATCTACATGCAAAGCATGAACTGCAGTTGAGTAAACACCTTAAAAACAAGGAACTCACTCAGGCTCCCCCTGCTCCCTCTTCTGCTGCTGCCTTGCCTCTTCTTCCGCCTCGGGAGGAATGTTGGCACCTACCACCTACCAAACAGAGGATGTGCCACCAACACCTCCAGCTCTGTCACCAAGCATCTCCACCATGACACACGGCAGCGTTCAGCTCTCCATCTCACAAACCTTGGAGAGAAAGCGTAAATTCCCACCTAGCCACCCTCGAGCCCTGGGCCTGAATGCCAGCATTTCTAAACTACTGGCCTTTGAAATGCTGTCATTCAGGCTCGTGGACACAGACAGCTTCAAATAGCTGATGGCGATGGCTGTCCCACAGTATGTTGTTCCCAGCCGCCACTACTTTTCCAAGAGAGCCGTGCCTTCCCTGCACAACCAAGTATCCAATAAAATCAAGTGTGCACTGCGCAACGCCATCTGTGGCAAGGTCCACCTAACCACAGATACGTGGACCAGTAAGCACGGCCAGGGACGCTATATCTCCCTAACTGCACACTGGGTAAATGTAGTGGCGGCTGGGCCCCAGGCGGAGAGTTCCTTGGCGCACGTCCTTCCGCCACCAAGGATCGCAGTGCATCATTCTTTGCCTCCTGTAGCCTCCTCCTCCTACTCGGCTTCCTCCTCCTCTTCTTCCACCTGCTCATCCAGTCAGCCACACACTTTCACCACCAACTTCAGGACAGCCTGGGGTAAACGTCAGAAGGCCATTCTGAAACTCATATGTTTAAGGGAGAGGCCCCACACCGCGCAGGAGTTGTGGCGGGATATTGAACAACAAACCGACGAGTGGTTGCTGCCGGTGGGCCTCAAGCCCGGCCTGGTGGTGTGCGATAATGGGCGAAATCTCGCCGCAGCTCTGGGACTAGCCGGTTTGACGCACATCCCTTGCCTGGCGCATGTGCTGAATTTGGTGGTGCAGAAGTTCCTTCACAACTACCCCGACATGTAAGAGCAGCTGCACAAAGTGAGGGCCGTCTGTGCGCGCTTCCGGCGTTCACATCCTGCTGCTGCTCGCCTGTCTGCGCTAAAGCGTGACTTCGGCCTTCCCGCTCACCGCCTCATTTGCGACGTGCCCACCAGGTGGAACTCCACCTTGCACATGCTGGAGAGACTGTGCAAGCAGCAGCAGGCCATAGTGGAGTTTCAGCTGCAGCACGCACGGGTCAGTAGCACTGCAGAACAACACCACTTCACCACCAATGACTGGGCCTCCATGCGAGACCTGTGTGCCCTGTTGCGCTGTTTCGAGTACTCCACCAACATGGCCAGTGGCGATGACGCCGTTATCAGCGTTACAATACTACTTCTATGTCTCCTTGAGAAAACACTTAGGGCGATGATGGAAAAGGAGGTGGCCCAGGAGGAGGAGGTGGAGGAAGAGGGGTCATTTTTAGCACTATTAGGCCACTGTCTTAGAAGTGGCTCAGAGGGAGTTTTTTTTCAAAAGCAGAGGCCAGGTACAAATGTGGCCTGCCAGGGCCCACTCCTGGAGGAAGAGGAGGACAAGGATGAGGAGGTGGAGGAGGATGAGGATGAAGCATGTTCACAGCGCAGGTGGCACCCAACGCAGCTTGGGCCCATCACTGGTGCTTGGCTGGGGGGAAACAGAGGACGATGACGATATGCCTCCCACAGAGGACAGCTTGTCCTTACCTCTGGGCAGCCTGGCACACATGAGCGCCTACATGCTGCAGTGCCTGCGCAACGACAGCAGAGTTGCCCACATTTTAACGTGTGCGGATTACTGGGTTGCCACCCTGCTGGATCCCCGGTACAAAGACAATGTCCCACCTTACTTCCTGCACTGGAGCGTGATAGGAAGATGCGCGAGTACAAGCGCACGTTGGTAGACGCGCTCCTGAGAGCATTCACAAATGTCACAGGGGAACAAGTGGAAGCCCAAGGTGAAGGCAGAGGAGGAGGAAGAGGTCGCCAACGCAGCTGTGTCATGGCCAGCTCCTCTGAGGGCAGGGTTAGCATGGCAAAGATGTGGAAAAGTTTTGTCACCACGCCACAGCTAACTGCACCACCACCTGAAACGGAACGTGTTAGCAGGAGGCAGCATTTCACTAACACTTTGGAACAGTATGTGTGCACACCCCTCCATGTACTGACTGATGGTTTGGCCCCATTCAACTTCTGGGTCTCCAAATTGTCCACGTGGCCAGAGCTAGCCTTTTATGCCTTGGAGGTGCTCGCCTGCCCAGCGGCCAGCGTTTTGTCTGAATGTGTATTCAGCACGGCAGGTGGCGTCATTACTGACAAACGCAGCCGCCTGTCCACAGTCAACGTGGATAAGCTGACGTTCAAAAAAATGAACCAGGTATGGATCCCACAGGACCTGTCCATCCCTTGTGCAGAATAGACATTTATAACTACCTCCGCTTAACCATATATTCTTGTATATTCTTGTACTCCAGGGAACTTCTTTATTTAATCTTCTTTTTTTCATTTTACCATTATTTTGCGGGGCAACCCAAAGTTGAATGAACCTCTCCTCCGTCTGGGTGCCATGGCCCTGAGTCTGTGAATGAGGCCTGTGGCACTGCAGGCAGACATAATTCCTTTTTGGCTGTGATGAGAACATCAACTCCCATAGCATTCCCATCTGATGACACCCCAACCTCCTATTCCACCTCCTCCTCCAAGTTGCCAATGGATATTGGTTCATTTTTATTTATTTTATTTTAAGTAATTTCCCTATCCACATTTGTTTGCAGGGGATTTACCTACATTTTGCTGCCTTTTGCAGCCCTCTAGCCCTTTCCTGGGCTATTTTACAGCCCTTTTAGTGCCCAAAAGTTCGGGTCCCCATTGACTTCAATGGGGTTCAGGTTCGGGGTGAAGTTCGGGTCGAGTTCGGATCCCGAACCCGAACATTTTTGGGAAGTTCGGCCGAACTTCTCGAACCCGAACATCCAGGTGTTCGCTCAACTCTACTCACCACCTCTCAGTCGTGCGGCATGTCCTTATGCCGGTGTGCAATTTAGGGTTAAAACCGACAGCTATCGGGCCTTTTCTTCAGGTGAGCTGCGGCATTTGCTGCCTCTAGGTACGAAAGTTTGGGCCCATATTATTTGGAAGCTAGGTCAGTGATGCTCTGCATGTTCATTAGTTTCACACCTCGAGCGAGAGACGTTCTTGCGTTCCAGAGGTTGGTCATGTTAGTGTTGTTGCTAGAACTGGCCATTTGTGGCCCCCAATATGATCATTCTCTTTCCGACATTCCATCAGGGTGCCCGGCTTCGTGTCTTTCAGCAATTACTGAACAGCACCTTGAGAGTACTCCGCTGCGGTCCTCACGGCACCACTCACCACCTCTCAGTTATGCGGCATGTCCGTATTCCGATGTCCAATTTTAGGGTTGAAACCGACAGCTATGTGCTGCCTCTGGGAACGAAAGTTCTGGCCCATGTTATCCGGAAATTAGGTGCTCTGCATGTTCAATAGGTTCATACCTCAGCCTAGTCGAGAGATGTTCTTGCATTCCAGAGGTTGGTCATGTTAGTGCTGTTGCTACGTACTATTGTGTATCATTTAGTTGCTGGTTTTTAGCCCCCTTCAGGCATTCCTCCTACGCAGCGGTTATGGCACAACTCAAGCCGCTTAGTTTAGTTAGATAGGCAGATACGTGTCATGTAGCCCGACCACAAGTTAAAAGGCCGGTTTATTGGCCTGTATTTGTGGGAGGGGCGTAAGTAGTACATTTATACCAGGCAGGTGCCTACCCTGTGTGTGTCGACGGTGCTGTGTACCCTCCCAACCCGCCCTTCTTTTTTGTAAGAACCTTGCAGGGTATGCCCCCTTCAGGCATTCCTCCTACGCAGCGGTTATGGCACAACTCAAGCCGCTTATTTTAGTTAGGTAGGCAGGTAGACGGTTACGTGTCATATAGCCCGACCACAAGCAATGTTTCCAACATGCTCCATATGTTAGACCGCCTGTACGAGCAGAGGAAATCAGTCAACAATTTCTTGATGCTGACAGGTCTACTCCCCTATGTGACCACCACATTAATCTTTGGAAGCTCATGCATGTCACATGCTGTTTGCTCAGGCCCTTTGAGGAGGTCACTTTAATTGTCAGTCGGAAAAACTCCTTCATGTCTTGGAGGGGATGCTGAGAAATCTGATTGGCGAGGGGACAGAATACGTGGCACCTCCATTTTATGTCCACCTGAGCCCCGAGGAGGATGAACTAGAAGTGGAGGAAAAGGAAGACATAAACGCCGATGAATTTTATACACAACTAGGTGGTTTATCTGCCCACGTGACAGGAGAGGAGCATGAGTTGCTGGAGGGCATCGACGAGGAGGATGCAGATAGCCCCAAAAGACCGTGGCAGAATTCTGTGTATATGGAGGAAGGGAGGTCTTCAGAGTCCCTTGACCAGATACATGCTTTCTTCTTTGCGTAGTGACAGCCGCAGGGGCGTAGCTAAAAGCTAATGGGCACTGGTGCAAGCGTTCACCTTGGGCCTCCTCCCCTTTCACTCAACGCTGGTGCACCTAGCTTTTCTGCTGCCGGAGGCAAAAATTGAAATGCCCCACCATGCCAAATTCTCAAACTAACCCCTTCCCTCCAGTCCTACTGTTAAAGGGGTTATCCTCTTTTTACTACTGATGATATTGATTACTGGCACTCCTGACAATCAGCTGTTTGAAGAGAGGGCAGTGCTCATATGAGAGCTGCTTTCTCTGCTCTGTTCACCTGCTCACTGTAGCATTTGCAATGATGAGCAGGTAAACAGAGCAGAGTAGGCAGCACTTGTACGGAAAAAAAAAGCGGACAACCCCTTTAAAGACATACTTGAAAAACATTACATACAGCGCTACAGAACATACAGGGTAATACAGCCCAACATATGTACCTCTTACATCCAGTGACTTCTCTTCTCTGATGTAGACATTCTATTTCCTCTTCTTCTCCTGTCAGACCAGACCGCCATGGTAACTTCTTTCAGCCGCGCCTCATCTCTGCAGGGTTTAACAAACAGACATCTTACTTTCCTACTTTTCCATCATCCTCCCACCTTCTCAACACCACATCCGGCCACCCCCAATACTGTGTCCACTGTGCTCCCCAATACTATCCTGCAGAAACAGTACCCCTGAAAATACTGGTACCACACAGAGCGTCAGTACAAAAACACCCCTTTATATACAATAAAATACCCCTTTCAGATCAGACCCCCATATAAAACCCTAAATGAGACCCCCATCTCAGACCAAACCCTCTTTAGACCTCTATGTCAGACCCCAGTTTTAGACCTCAGATCAGACCCCCATTAGACCTCCAGACCCCCAATCAGACGTCCATACCCCCATTAGACCTCTTCAGACCTCTAGCCAGACCTCCAGTCAGACCTCCAGACCCCCAAAAGACCTCTCCAGACCTTTGTCAGACCTCCAGACCCCCCATTAGACCTCTCCAGACCCCCAGTCAGACCTCCAGACCCCCCAGTAGACCTCTCCAGCCCCCCTATTAGACCTCTTCAGACCCCCCCAGTCAGAACACTCCATACCCCCCCACCAGTGAGACCACTTCACACCACCATTGAGATCTCTAAAACACCTAATTATACCTCTCCACACCTCCAGTGAGACCTCCAGAACCCCTGTGAGACCTCCAGACCCCTGTGAGACCTATCCAGACCCCCCAGTCAGACCACTTCAGACCCCCAGTCAGACCTCCATACTCCCCATTAGACCTCTCCAGACCCCCAATAAGTCCTCCATGTCACCTCAGATCAGACTGTAAATGAATAGAGTCACTTACCTCTCCTGCCACCACTCTCCCTTTTCTGGCTGTCTTCTCAAGGCCCGCGCTGCACAATCACCTGACCTCCTGCAGCGTCAGGTCAGAGTGCTCTCTATACATCCTGATGCTGCAGGCAGCCAGGACACAGCAGCACGGACCCTGAGAAGAACAAGCAGGAGGAGGGATAAGTACAGCGCTCACAGTGCTTCACCCCCACCTCCTCCTCCTGCGTACTAGTGAGCGCTTACATTATGGAAGCGCTCACTAGTATTCCCTTTATAAGATGCACTGTTTAATATAAAGGGAAAAGTACAGCACCTCTGGGCCCCCCTGGCTTAGGGGTCCGGTATCAACTGCGACCGCTGCGACCCCTATAGCTACATCACTGGACAGCCGTATTGTCAGGGTTTGGCAGAGGGATTACTACTGGCTATCCATAATGTTAGACCCTTGCTACCTGTTAAAAATGGGGGCATTTTTCAGACCTTCTGAGACGGATGCAGAAATGGACTACTATAGAGACATACTATGTAGTCAGTTGTTTGCTGCCTATGAGCACCATCACCCGTCCTCATGAAGATATGACTCGGGGGGTCTCTCTCCGCTCACGCTCCACTGCCATTACTGGGTGGGGGGGGGGAGCAGCACCACTATATGAGCTGTTTTTTTCAGCCGTCTTCTGATTAAACCACCTAGCAGCAACAGAGGGACATCCAGCAATACCTCAACCAGCAGGTGGTGGCATACTTGGACTGCATTCTGTCACCCATGATCCAAGATCCCCTGGACTACTGTGCATGAAAACTTGAAGTGTGG